>OU015748.1:92415670-92488718 GCA_907169655.1 Acomys percivali
GCTGTGGCTGTGGCTGTGGCTGTGGCTGTGGCTGTGGCTGTGGCTGTCTTTCACCGAGAGGGATTTAGACATTTCTGCAGTCGGGATTGCATGTGGCTCCTGCCCTCCCTAAACTGATGCCACCTCCTTTTGCTTGCTAGGTGTCCCATGTCCCGTGGTCCTCCACATTAATGCCACTTGTCATTTCCTTTTAAGTGCTCTAACAGGGCCACCACTTGGAATCTATTCCTGCCATAACGCTAACAGGTAATAAATAACAACCACCACTCACCCACTTGCTGAGTGTTTGCTTAACTTCAGGAACTCAGGACTTTGTACAGCACCAGCACCTCCTGTTCTTTTGGGTTCGGTGACTCGAGAGAAAGTCTGTCTCCCTTCACAGCCTTGCAGTTGCGTTCCTTCTGCTGCCTCAGCCTCTCTGATGAATGGGAGCACAGGCTTTGGCCTGCTCGACGCGTTCATTGTTAAGTGAACGCCGTGAGATTTGTTGGTGTCTTCATTGATAGAGAACATACTTTGAACAGAAATAAGTGAAACCCACCCAAAGTTGTTTTTGTTTTTTTTTTAATTTGTTTTTATTAAGGAAAGGTTGCGTGCTTGCTTCGGCAGCACATATGCTAAAATTGGAACGATACAGAGAAGATTAGCATGGCCCCTGCGCAAGGATGACCCGCAAATTCATGAAGCATTCCATATTTTTAAACACTTTAAAAAAAAAAGAAAAGGTTGCAATAACCTAGTGTGTGTCTGTGTGTGTGTGTGTGTGTGTGTGTGTGTGTGTGTGTGTGTGAGAGAGATTACAGGCTTCATTGTTGATACTGTAGGGTGCTTTACAGCCTAGGGAAAGGGGCATTGGATAGCTTTGCTTACTGTTAGTGTGGAACGAGCTCCATATATACTAAGGGAAACAGATGAGCATATATGTAGAATATAGTATCCCATAGTTGCACAAGGGGTTGGAGGGATGAAGATCCTAGAAGAATGTGGCAGAGAGAGTAATAGATATACACAGGAGCATCTAGAGGAAACTTTTTCTTTCTTTCTTTCTTTCTTTCTTTCTTTCATTCTTTCTTTCATTCTTTCATTCTTTCGTCTCTCCATGGTTACTAAGATGAAATGTCTGGAACACTACTATGGTGGACCACAAATGAATAAGCTCAGCCTAGTAGTGTGGACAGTGAAAGTGGAAGCTGCCACCCATGATTGTTTCTCCCGGTGCTCTCCACATACGGTTTAATCCTAACAGCCTTTGACTGAGAGCTGCTGCTGGCGGAGGTATGCTTAGCATCACTTCACAGGCGGGAGCTAGGACTCATGAGGAAGGCTGATGGAGGAAGGCTATAGCTTTGAGATGTGTGGTCTGACTGATTCTGAAGTCCACTATACTGCTGGCCCCCCTTTTCGGCTTTGTCGCATCTATTCAAAAGGGAGCTTAGGCCAATTAAGCTAAAACTTTGGGGGAGGGGCTCAATTTTAAATGTATTTTTTTAAAGTAGGTAAATTTGAGGGTTCAAAGATAAATTATACTTTAGGTGTCAATCTTAAAGCAGAACACTGTCACTTTTACTGGATTGTTTTGCTAAAGCGAATGCTTTCATAGTGCTGCTTTGTTTTTATTTCCTTAAGTGGTTTGTTTAAAATAAAACAGTGTATGAGGGATGGGGCTTCATGTTTAAGGGCATTTGTTACTCTCACAGAGGACCCAGGTTTGGTTCCCAGCACTCACATAGTGGCTCACAGCTGTCCATAACTCCTCTGTCAGGGAATCTGGCACTCTCTTCTGACCTCTGTGGGAAGCAGGCACACATATGGTGCACAGACATACATCTAGGCAAACTCATACACAAAATACATAGAGCTAATAAAAATAAAAAGTCTGGGGAGTGTGTGTGTATGTGTGTATGTAAGTGTAAGGATTGAACCCAGGGCTCTGTGTGTGTTGAATATTGGGCCTTGTCTTTACCCAGGAGAAGCTGTCAATTAGCTTTTCTGGCTAGGCTGTCTTGGCAAGATGCCAAATTTTGAGGCAAAGTGCCATTATAACACAGCATCCTATCCTTATGTGGGCTTGCAGAAAACCCTGGAGCACCATGAAACTGTAGGCTGATTTGGCTTAAGTATACATTATTTTCCCAGGGCATCTTTCCTTGGGTGGGAACCTTTACTTTGTAGAAAGGTCTCAAAGACATTCAGGATCTGATGAGATTTCTTCAGAATGTTTAAAGGGCCCGCTGTCACCTTGGCAAAGGGTCCAGAGGGTCTTACGCAACCTCTCTGTCCTCTGTTCATGTTCTCTATGACCATTGTCCTTAGTTTGATTGTCAGTTAGCTGCACTTTGAGTTACTCTAAGAGAGACTTCTAGATCTATCAGAGAGGGGGAATTTCCAGAGGAGTTTAGCTGAGGAGGGAAAATCCCATCCAGGGAGCTACTGTCCCACACCCTGCTTCCTCACAGGGTACAACGTGACCAGCTGCCTCTGCAGTCCTCCCAGCCAAAACTGCTCTCAGCATGGTGCCTTTCCAGCTAGGATGCACTGTATCCACAAACTGCAATCCCAAGCACACCCTTCCTTAAGGTGTCTTTGTCGGGTCTTATGCTCTATTATTATAAGAAGAAAATGAATGCAATAATCATCAACTGCTTTATTAAAAAAAACGACTCCACCACCGTCTGTACCAGTTTCACACAAAAGTCTGGATTCTGTGTTTAGGAAGAAACATCGGAAGTTTAGGCCGCCTGTGGTTGCATTTCTACCTGGAGATGCTCGTGTGTGTGTGTGTGTGTGTGTGTGTGTGTGTGTGTGTGTGTATTTCTTTCTTTCTTTCTTTCTTTCTTTCTTTCTTTCTTTTTTTTTTTTCTTTTTTCTTTTTTTCTTTTTTTTGAGACAAGGTTTCTCTGTGTAACCTTGGCTGTCCTGGACTCACTTTGTAGACCAGAATTCACAGAGGTCCATCTGCCTCTGCTGGGATTAAAAGTGTGCGCCACCACACCCTTCCCTGGAGATACTCTTACAGAGCTAAGTGCCCTCTAGTGAGGTACTAGTTCCCTAGTTTCCCAGGCCCTTCTAATGGAGGACCCAGAATGCTATAGTCTTAAGTGTCCTTTACTGACTTGGGGAAAGAAGAAGTGAAAGTGAGTCCTACTCTGTTTTCATCCAACAGCAACTTCTACATGTGCGTAGTGTTTGGCAGACAATATGGAGACTGAGAGATTAGATGTTAGCCAAAGATGGTCATTGAAGACTGTTAGGACAACTGGAAATTTGGACTCAGGGTTGTTCGGCTCTAGCTCTGCTTCCACTGAGCTTCAGTTGTCCCCCATTATTGTGTTACTTGCCCCTCACAGTATTCCTAGAAGAATCATTTCCATTTCACAAATGAGCAACCCAAAGCTTAGTCCCGTTCTCCCTAAGGAGAGTGATGTGCCTGCAAAGTGATGTCTTGCCACACATGTCCTCTCTCCAGGCAATGTGTCCTTTTAGCTGTGCACAGAAACTTTGGAGACGGAAGAATGCTGATGTTCTTTGCAGCCGGGACATTAATGATTCTAACACATCTCATACAAAACAGAAACAGGAAAGGTGGTGTCTCCCCCCGCCCCCATTGTTGGTATTCTCTCAGGACTTGTGGGAAATTCCAAGAGTCAGTCGGACAGTGACTGATGGGGACCTACTCCTAGCAAAATGCTAACTGGTTCTGGAAGTTTTAAGTCCTGGCCTGCAAAGAGGTGGAGTTTGTAAGGTTGTGATAACCAATTGTTTCCCATTGCCCTGTGAAATTAGGTAACACTCCCTCCCCAATATACCTGAAAGTACTCATTAGTTGTTAGAAGACTGTGCATCAACCGGTCATATGAGCGTTGTCTTAGCAGTGCTCATACTACAGGGGGGAAGGGATGTTCTGTTGTTGCGCAGAGTTCATTGTAATGGCAACTTGACAGAGACCTATGGCAAGTCATTGCGTGGGAGTATGCTAAGCCTAGCAGTTAATGCTGTTTATAATAAGGAATACATTTATAAGGCGAACAGTGAAGAGTCATAAATGTCCTATTTTCCTGGGTAGTCTACTTCCTATTGAAGAATTACAAGTCATTCTACAATCTTGATGTACAATCTTGGTGACATAGAACAAAAGGTGGAGAGGTAAGTGGCCCCTTCTCTCAGAAGAGAGCATACATGGCAAGGACAACTCTTGGCAGATGTTTGTTCCTGCTGCGTCATTTCCCAGTTCTTGGGACCTTACATGACAGCCCGTTTCCCCAGTTTTCTCCTGTGTGAAGTGGAGAGAATAAAAATGGAATAGCCTTAAGAGGCTGCTGTACAGGTCGTCCAATTCCATTGTGCGTGATTAAACCTACCACCTCTGAAGCAGTACGTAGCTCTTAGCTGCCGCCGCCTCGCTTGTTGACCACATTACCCTCTTCTGAATTCCCCTGTTGTAACAAAAGGCCACCTAGAGCCTAGAAACCGGTGAGAGCCCAGACATGTAGGCTGCAAATGGGTGTCTTGAGGAGCACGTCCTTAACTCTGGTAGTCTATAGCTGTAGACAGGCCTGGATAGCCTTTCAACAACAAGCAGCATTGTTGAAGCACGCGATGGCCTGGGGCCCCAGTCACCTATTGGCTTAGAAACTTCCAGGTGTCAAAAGTCAGGTGACCTTGAAGAGAAGCATAAACTTTGGAATTTGAGCCCTTACTGCCATTCAGTCCCTCTGTGGTATCCTGCAAGTCCTTTGTGGTTTTTTTTGTTTGTTTGTTTCTGTTTCTGTTTTTTGTTTGTTTGTTTGTTTGTTTTTTGTGAGACAGGGTTTTGCTGTGTAGCTGTGGCTATCCTGGAACTCACTCTGTAGACCAGGCTGGCCTTGAAATCAGAGATCTGCCTGCTTCTGCTTGGGATTAAAGGCGTGCTCCACTACTTGGCTCTGCTTTATTCATGGCTTTGTTCCTCCATCTTCACATTAAGTTGGGATAAAACTTCCATTTTTGACTTACGTGTTGGGACCAGGTAGAGATTATGGTGGTTAAGTGCCCAGATGTTCCATTAGTCCTTGAGCTCTGAGGATTATTACAGGGAAATTTTCAGGCCCCAAATCCCACCCTAATCCTCAGTTACTCGGTGTTAACTCACTGGAGGCTCTGAGGGACAGAGATTGTCCGTCACCTGGAGAATGTGGGCAGTCCCTTTGCGTGCAGGCAGTGGGCCATGTGCTTGAGATTGTATCAGAAGGGATTTCCTGGGTTGTGATGTGAGGGAAGCTGCAGCTGCAAAGACCGAGAACAGAGGGTACGGGGTGTTGCACGGTGCTGGGGAGACCATCGTCGGACTGCACTTGGTGGATGTGTGCGCTGTGCTGCCTGCTCGCTTTGTCCCTGGGTGGCTCTACGTTCTTCCTCAGACAGACATTTTTAATATTTTGATATTCTGCTCACCCTCCTCTTTCCTGTTGAATTTGTTCATTCTTCCCATAAAACCTTATTTAGCTTTTGAATATTTACCAAGGAGATACGTCTCAAGCCTTAGAGAGGTATCTGTAAATCACACCTGCACATACATACGTGCATATGAACATATACACAGGCACACATGTATAGAAACTTTTTTCTATGAAATTTTTATTCTACCTTGAAACAGGAAAAAGTAGTGTGTTCTCCCGCCCTTCCCTCCACCCCCCCACCCCACCCCCCTTTTTTTTTTGAGACAGAATTTCTCTGTGTAGCCTTGGCTGTCCTAGACATGATTTGTAGACCAGGCTGGCCTGGAACTCACAGAGATCAGCCTGCCTTTGCCTCCCTGAGGCCTGGGATTACAGAAGTATCTCATCACACCTAGCTTAGTGTGTTCTTTTTAGGATTGTTGTGGGCTTATCCACGGTTTAGTGTCTGCCTCTTAAGATTTTGCGAAGTTGTGTACTTTTATTCCTGAGACTTACTAGTCTAATTGCTTAAACTGTACAAATCTTTTCCAGGCTTACTTCAGACTATTTCTTAAAATACCTTACTTTTTCAATACAGTGAAATTTCAGAAAAAACATTTAATCTGTCATTTGCTAAGAATTTCGTCAACATATTAGAATGCGATGGTGGCAGTGTCTTTTTGTTCTTAGTGCTGAAAGTGAAAGCATAGATAAACACGCAGTCGGGAAAATAGGCCACGTTTGAAGTAGGTAAATAAGAAAATGAAGAATATTATTTAGCTATGCTGGAGGTCAATTTCCAGTGAGTTCTGTTTTTTTTTTTTTTTTTTTTTTTTTTTTTTTTTTTGTGGGATTTGTCTCTAAGGATATAATAAATAGTGGGTATGTCTTATATTGAGAGATATTTAAATTGAATTAAAAGCAGAGGAAATGTATATTTTGACTGGAATATGTATGTCTGATTATGGGGCATGTAGAATTTGTTGCCTATGAGAATTTAAAATGTCTGGGCTTTTTGGTTGTTTTGTTTCTTGTTTTTGTTTTGAGTTCGCAGGTAACGACTTGCGAGATCTCTGAGCTTGTTTGTATTGCTGTCTGGCTTTTTCAGGGAATTGTTACTTTTCTTCTCCCCTGTTTCGTTTTGGAGCTTGACATAAAGAACCCTGTTAGGAACAAATATTATCCCTTGTTCTCTTGCACTGTGGGATGTGACCTTTTTGGGGTTGAATGACTCTTTCAGATATGTACATTGTGATTCATAACAGTAGCAAAACTACAGTTATGAAATGGCAACGAAAATAACTTTATTACACACACACACACACACACGTATATATTTCTAGTTTCTTTGATAATTTTTGAGGAAAAACCACTAAGACAGCGAGAAAGTTACAGTGTCTTGTTGGATTTTAGGAAACCTTTGCTTTTGAAACTGGTGGGTAGGATTGCAGCCCCAGCCTGCTCTTAGTATTGCACACTCTCTTATCTGTGTTTGTTTTCTCACACAGCTGCAACCCTGATCAGCTACAAGTAGTGGGAGACGAAAAAACCCTCCAATTTCACACTCAATCTGTGAATCGCTGGCTTAGAAAGCCTAAACCCAGATTAAAAAGGAAGAGGCGTGCCCTCTCTGCTTTCATTGATGTTTTGCTATTCAGAAATATCATAAACTCGCTTAAACATTTGCATCTTCATTTTGTTCTGTGTACTTCACAGTGTGTGTGTTTCTATTACTACAGTAGACCATATTTATCACCTAAAAATAAACTAGTATGTATCGAGAGCTGCATGGTTGTTTGCTTTTTGTAGCAGGGTCTCGCTGTGTAGCCCTTGCTGGCCTGGAACTTGCGGTGTAGACCAGGCGTGCCCTGGAACTCACACAGATCCACTTGTCTCTCAGAAATAATTTTACACGGTAAGATGGATGTATGAAAATTTAGAGACTTTCTGTGTGAGGTGAGATCCTGTTGATGCATTAGGTTAATAGCACTTATCTCTTGTGCCCGCCTCATCTGGTAGGGGCCTCTCTGGAACTGGCTCACTATGTGTTTTTATTATAGTTCTTTTAGGAATGAGATGTATTTTTATCCAATGAGGAAGACATGCAGGATCGTGAGATTCAACTATTGTGTAGGGTATGGTATAGACTAGGAGATTTTGCCCCGTTATGGGTCAGATTTCTTTCTTTATGCACAGAGAATCTTGAGCTTCTCTCATCCTCCCCATCATGAACACATCCCTGATATACTTGGCTGACTGAAAAAGTACTGCATTCCTGGTTACTAATACTAAGGGCTTGCAGGGAGATACTGGGAAACAGCGCTCAGCGTAGCTGTATTCAGATTGCCTCTTTCCATGGACCCATAAGATCAATGATGCATGTAGTGTGAAAGGGCAGTTGCAGGGTCAGGCCGTATTTATTGCTTGCTAGGGCATGTTATTGACCAATAAGAAGTTAAATAGTGCCTATCTACACAGCCCAGGCATTGTCTTTTAGGTAGAAAAAGATCACTCCAGGCCACTTCCCTTTATAGGCAACTGTGTGAGAAGCAAAGCAAGTTGCGCAGTTCCAAGACTAGGATGCACTCATCCCCTACTCCCTTTGGATTAGAACTAAAGGCTCTTTGACAGGTACTGTACTGCTGAGCTTCATAGCCACTGCTCTGTAACCTTCTTGCCTCAGCCTCTTCTAAGGATTATTCATCTTGAAATTTTTTGTAGATATACCCAAGCTCACGGCAGTGCTTTGTCTAAGTAACAGGTACTGACTCGTGGTTCCTAATGCTAACCAAATTCCCTCTCTTCCGTCTTCTTTCCCTTTTCTTGTTCCTTCATCTATCCCTTCTATACGCTACTTGGTGTCTGTGCCCCGCCCCCTTCCTCCAATTGTATTTCTTGAAAATTTAATTTATCATTGCAAGAGGGTGAATGAGAAAATTTGGTAACATTTGGTGAAATATAAACACATTTTTCATGTGTTTAGAGGAATAAGGAACCAAATGTGCGCACGTGCATCCCTACCTACACACCCACACCCACACCACGTCTTCCTCCTTCTCAATATATAGTGAATAAATGTTAAAGCTTTGGCTTTGTGTTCTGGTTTGAAGCTTACCTCTGATATTATGTTCTGTCTATGAAAAATAATTTTTTTTCTGAAGTTTTAAAACAACATTTCTAATCTGTTTTTCCCCTAGGTGTAAAAAAGAGCCTTTTAAAAGCTATTCAAAGCAGAAGCAGAGGCAGAAGGAAGGGAAAAAAAAAATAGAAAGCCAGACTAAAGATCTCTGAGGATTAAAAGCCAATGCCATTCTGTCAGGCACCATACTAGAACCCTTTCATAGTGGTTTCTGGAATTGAAATCTCATTGAGAATTAGAATTGTGTGAGCCTCACAAAATTCAGAAATCATGTGTTTTCCAACTCTTGCCTTATAATTTTTCAAAAGCATATTAGAGGATGTAGTTTGTGGGGCATTGATCAGAATGCTACTAGAAATTCAAAATAGCATCTAAAACCAAAGCCCAGATGTCTTTCGGTTTCTATTGCTTAATCTTATTCAGTGAATCTGCAAAGATGATAAATAGCATGTGTCTGCATTAAGGCATGGAAGGGGACGGAGTCTTGTGTAGACCTTAGCTCTCCATGCTAGAATCAACCCCCTTTAAAATTGGAATAAAATGTTGACTTGTTTATTCTTTTTTTTTTAATACCTTTTTCTTTTCTTTCTTTTTTGTTTTTGTTTTTTTATTTGTTTGTTTTTTCGAGACAGGGTCTTCCTGTGTTCGCCTTGGCTGTCCTGGACTCACTTTGTAGACCACGCTGGCCTCAAACTCACAGCGATCCACCTGCCTCTGCCTCCACACCCGGCTTGAATTGTTTGTTCTTTAGACATTATTTGATTACATTTTCATTGGTTTAGTCAGTGGGAGATGTTTTGTGCAGAACTGGGTTGCTTTAGCCCTAAAGGAAGGGTTTTCAAACATTCTATGAAACATTAAGTTAAAACAACCATCTCTCCCTGTGTAATGCATGGTTAAGTAGCCACTGGCTTTCTCATTCTTTACAACCTGCCTTTCTATCTGTGTGGCAGGCTCAGGGAAGAGGAATAGTATGTTACTGTGTATTCCTGACTTTGGTTATTTGTGACTTTCATTCTTTCCTTTCCCTGGAGCTTGGAACCTCAGGAAGCAAGGGATCGGGAGCTGACATACGTTGATGACTTCTGTATGCCCAGCTCTTCTGCTTGCCTGAAATGGATGGCACGTTCTAACTCCTTTACCAGTTAGGATGAGTTTGCCTTGCGGAACATGTACCTAGGGTTCTTCACCCATACTCAGCTCTTCTGGGTTTGTGTGGTGGGTCTAGGACACTGTGATATTGATGATTCTGGCCACTCCCTAGACAGAAATCATCTTCCTCCTGAAGATGCAGAATTTACCTCTAGCCATGAAGGGCACCAGGGTCCTTCACTCTAAGAAGACCCTTTGCAAAGGTGTAAACGTGCCAGTCGCCGAGGGTACTATATGGGTGACACTACAAACACTGGAGAGGGGAAGGCCCCAAGAGTCCTTGGGGAGTGGAGGTGAGCACAAATGAACAGCAGCTTTGTGTTCAACCATTGGGGTTCAGAGTGGGGAATGGGAAATGGAGATGTCCTGTGAATTCTCATTAGCTTGATAAGGGCCTAGCTTATTATCGCTTGTCCTTGAGGAGGTCAGACATGGGGATGACAGCTGCACATGCCAGGATGGCAGCATTTGACCAGCATTCTGAATGAGTGCCACTTGGCAGTGTTACTGTGAAAGGCTCGGTAACACAAGAGAGCATGGTGGGAGCTGAGGTTTGATACAATTTAGAAAAGGACACAGAAAGGTAAGACAGTTACTACTATTAATGGTTTTATAAAGATTTTAAACCTGGGGTCCTGGGAACACACACAGTTATTTGTGGAGAGCACAGTCTTTGCCTGCAGAAGGAGCTACAAGAGTTGAGCACTATGAATGAACTGAATGGATACACTGTGGCTTTGGGCCCTGACTGACTTTGCACCAGTGTGCCTGAGAACAGCATAAAGGAACACTTGCTTTTTTCACGCTTTCAGAGATTGAACATACTTGGGCTGGCTTTCGGGGGGCTATGGCAGTGCAGAAGCAGATCATAGTGGAAGAGTGTGGTGAGCAGAGCTGCTTTTCATCATGGCAGCTGGGAAGCAGAAAGACATAAAGAAAGTGGCTGGGGACAAGGTGCACACCAAGCAGTGACCTTCTTCTTCCCACTCCTAAGTATGCCATCCTGTGCATCTGTCCAGGAAATGGTCCATTGATGGATCCAAGCCTTCATGATTCAGAGGCCTCTCAGTGATTTGCTGTACTAGCGTGGGGCCAGACTCTCAACACCTAGACATTTTGAGTGATATTCAGATCTGTAACATAGCCTTGATCATACAGGTCTGAAGATAGCATGGGGTGACATCAGGCAGGGGCTCTCCTGGTTCTAGATTGGCCAGTGTCTCTTTTGGGTAAAATTATGTGCTCCTTGTGTTAGAAAAGGTGGTAATCAGGTTAGCCTCTGATTTGTGCCCTCTGTTAGCTGTGATCCATGCTTTTTGTTTCAGGTGAAAAAGACCAGTGTGACATCCCCTGTGGTCTGATATCAGTGACCCTCTCAAAGACTTAATGTGGAAACCTACTCTTAGCATTCAATAAGAGGTAGAGCCTTCAGAAGGAGGTTCTGTCCTGAGGGCTCCATCCTCATCGATGGTATCTGGTATCTTCTAGAAGACACATAAGAAGCTCGTTCGCATAGTCCTTTATGTGAGGACACAGCAAGGGAGCACTGTGAATAACTCAGAACAGGCTCGAAGTCTGCTGCCTTCATCTTGGACTTCTCAGCCTCCAGGAGGGCTGAGCTGTAAATGTCTATTGTTTATAAATTACCTTGTCTGCTACACTGTTGTATCAGCCTCAATGGCCTAAGATGCCATCCAAACAGACCTGGCCTTTAAAAATGCTTGACACAGAAGGGGGAAAGGGCTTTAGAATTCTGTGGCTTCTTGTGCACTGAGATTTTAATGGCACAGTAAGCTATACTTAATAACTTATGAAAAAAATGAGCTAATCTGAGCTAATGCTTTCAAACAAAGGATGAAATAGATTGTCTCCTCCTCTGTGTTCCTACTAAATGATGCAGAGTGTATGTGGCAGCTTAGCTGGGTTAAGTTTTTATCTTCCTGTAACCAATTTCCTCCTGAGTTAATGGCATTAACCACATGCCCTTTTGTCTGTATCAACAGGTGACAAACTATGACCCATTGCCCAAGCCTGACCCTCACTGAAAAACATGACTGACTCTGATCTATACTGATGATTTTGAAGGGCTTTTTGTTTTGTTTTATTTTTATATCCGCCTTTTTCCACCCTAGTAAACAATTACATATTTTTTCTTAAAGTAAAGAGGGCTACCAACCTGAATATAATGTATTCTAGTTGCTGCTGTTGAGAGCTGAGACTCCTCTTTTTCTAGTGTGCAGTGGAGATTTGTAAAAAGCAAACACGCAGGGCTGGCCTGGCGGTGCACACCTTTAATCCTAGCGGGTGGATCTCTGTGCATTGGAGGACAGTGAGTTCTAAGCTAGCTCGTGCTACGTGGCGAGACTTCAAAAACAAAACAAGACATAAAAACGAACACCATAGGGTTATCGTGTCATACAGGGATGGGAATCAGTAAGGAGAGACAAGCAGAGGGGGATTGTCCCTTTCCCATTAACTAGTGACTTTCACCGCAGCTGAGGCTGAGCCATGAAGATCTGGACAATGGACGCCTTGGCATCTTCTCTGTCTTCCAGAACTGGGTAAGATCATGAGAATAAAGTCGGTGCTCAGCAGGCTGGATCTTAGAAAAGAGCACTGGTGGAAAAAAATTTAGCCTTTTCTCAACAAAACAAAACAAAGGCATTAGCTCCTTGGCTCAGGGTGGGTAGAGAGCAAGTGAAAGATGGGGCTATTCAGTTGCATTACAATAAGCCGTTTCAGAACTGACTGGTTCCCATTTGCTTGTGGCTCTTCTCTTCCCCTTTCCCAGTGTACTTGAAGAAATGTAGGAAAAATGTAGTCTTGCAAAATGCTTCAGAAGTTCCAGTGTGAAGACTTGGCTTTCCCAACTGCTGTGGCTGCCTCACAGATTATTTAACAGTTTGCCCACACTAACAGCTGTTTATTAAAGATGACAGATTCAGGATGAAGCATTAAGGTCGGGCAGAACGTAGACACCTTTGCTGTGTGCTCTTAGGGCCTTGGCTGAAGAGCTTAAAGAATGGGGCTGAGCTCATCTGAAGTAGTATTAATAGAAATTCCCATGCCGAATGGGATGCCTGTAATCCCAGCACTCAGAAGGTGGGAGGATCTCTGTGAGTTCAAGGCCAGCCTGGTCTACAAATTGAGCCCAGGGCAGGAAAGGCTACACAGAGAAACCCAGTCTTGAAGAAAAATCAAACAAACACAAACACAAACAAACAAAAACAACAATTACTCCCCCCCAAAAAAAACCCAGCCAAATGAAACAAATTGAAACAAAAGTAAAAATACATGTGACTGTGACCTCTTCTCCACATCAGAATCTTTTTTGCTTTGTTATAAAGACAAGCTCTCACCATGTAACCTTGGCTTATAATGTAGAACATGCTGGCCTTGAGCTTACAGACATCTGCCAACCTGTGCCACCCCAGTACTAGGATTAAAGGGATGGGTCACCATGCTCAGCTTTAAATTCTCAGTGTACTATATTTCCTGTCCTGCTTCTTGTGATAATGTGAAATGATACATTGCCTGAGAGATGAAATGGAGTGACACAGCATTGCGACTTCATGTTAATATATGAGGGCTCCTTAAACACAAACACTGGGGTGTCTCAACAGTTGTAATGGTTCTGAGTGGTTAATATAGCATATACCGAGTAAATATGGTGGATGGCATTACTGTGCATGAGGTTTCATGTTGCTACCCAGAAGAGCACGGAATATAACACTTTGAGATGCTTATATCTGAAGATTCCCATTGATTATATTTGGGCTGTTGTCTTCTCTGGATACCTGAAGCTTTGGATGATGGGGGTTAGCTGTATGTCTGCATTGTGCAGCAGGGTAAGCTGCTGCCTACACATGACTCGAGCAGTTGGGCTATAAGCAGTGCAATTATTTAATTAACCCAGGTTCAGAGTCCGGGCAGTAGATTATGTCTTGATGAGGAATAGCAACTTTCTGGATGGACATTAGACATGTTCATGTCTGAAAACAGTCTGGCCCAGCTGTCCAGGGTAACCCAGACAAGTCACTCACTTGTTGATTCTGCAGACTAAAATAGGCGGGAAGGTTGCTGAGGCGTCTACGAGTCAATCTATAATGCCAATATGGAGAGAATATACAAGGAACAATCCGGTAAACATGTAAGCCTCTTTGGAAAGGCAAGGTAAAACTAGACCTTAGCTCTAAGCCAGAAATCTTAAGTTTTTCAGAGAGAGAGAGAGAGAGAGGGGAGTCATTTGGGCAATAAGGAGGAACACACAGAGGAAGAAAGGCAACAAGCTAAGCTTTCGCTGGAGACTTCTCCACCAGACAAAGCTTTTTTTGTTAAGGAGAGCTGTGCAACTTCCCTGCCAGCCACATCTTTCACTTGGAGCATGCTTCCCCACCCACACTGTGCACATTGAGAACCAGGAACATACCCAGCAGGTCGCCAATCCAGAAAAATCCATAGCTCAAGGGGATACCATTGATGAATTACAGACAAGTTGCCTGTCAGCAGGAAACATGCATTGGATTAGAGACTTCTACCATGCTGGTTTTTCTAAAGAAGATCTGGCTCCAAAACAAAGATGCCTGAACACCCGGTCAGCTCTGAAAACAAATATTGATTGGCCCCCCAGCTAAGGAGCCGAGCTAGAGTGGGTTAGCTGATGATGTCAAAAAGTGCTGGGGTGTGGAAATCCACTACTGTGCTGATGGGCCAGACTGTTAGCTCCATTTATTTGTAAGATCTCAAAATGGGAGTGGAGTATTTCAAGCTGTAGAAGGGCAGAAAAGATGGTAAGAATGGAGGCTGGGTAAAGATGGTCTCTCCTGTTGACCTTACTTCCTCTGGGCCCCTCCCCACCCCCCACGTGTACTCCCTTTAAGAGTGCTGTGCAAAATCCACTTGATTGAAAGAATATGTCCAAGCAGCTGGTGCTCTGTAGCATTCAGATTCAGGATTCAGACCATTGGCTTGGTGTTCTTATTACGCTGGCTGAAAGATGCAGTGGTTGTATCTATCTGATTGCATCTAACTGTCAAAACTGGGTTAGAAGTACTTTGGTCTCTGCCAGATGTATGAGATACTGTGAAAAGAACATTTTCTCGAGTGAATTAGTCCTTCTAGTGCCCAAGATCTGGCTTAACCGAAACAGCTTGCTACTCTGGATGAGGCTGGGTTTGCTTAAGTCATTTTTGTGAAATGTACAAATTCAGAAGCCTAATCTAGAGTCCTTTCAATGAAAAACAAAACAAAACAAAACAAACAAACAACAAAAAAGAAGTCCCCAAATCCACTTTTGCATTTAAATCTATGATTTGTTGTATGAGAAGAGCAACACTCTCCAAGACAAGTGTCTATGAAAGGTGAAATAGTGTACCATTAGCCTTATGTGGATATTCAGTATTGAAATGTAAATAGTGCAAATGAGGTTTAAATTTTTAAACAGTTTAAGTAGCCCTTGTGGCCAGCAATACCATCCTGCAGCCCAGAGCTTGGGTCTGCCTTTAGAGGATGGTGTTAGTCAAGGTGTGGTGAGCGATTTGTTGGTGCTGTGAGTTTTCAATGGTATCTTCATTTGGGATTCATTTCTTTCCCCCTTCCACACTCTAGAAAGGAGCAGTGGCTGCTGCTGCTACCGGCAAGTGAAAGGGAAAGACTGGGAGTTGAGAAACTGCTATAAAAAACTGTCACTTTCACTCTGTCACTCACTCTTAAAGCGTCTGAGCTGCACATGCAGGGTTTCCACAGTGGGAACCATAACCCCAGCCCCAAGTAGCTTCCGGTTCACTGCAGTACTGAACGTTTCCTGCATGAAACTTGGCTCTGCCTTAAATATATTGCTTCCTAATTCTTCAAATGCTTAGATATCCAGGTTTTTTGAGCTATACTTACTGCGCATCCTACAAGGGCAGAGGAACAGGTATCTTTGTATATCCAGTGCTAATACGGCCATTTCTTCTCTCCTGTAGGCTATGAGGTTGTACAAATGCCACCACTGTGCCTTCTGCCATTGTTTTTTTGTTTTTTTTTTGTCTGAGTGGTTGAGTTTGGTGTCTTGAGTTGGGCAAACACTACCAAATCTTTGCATCCCAAATGTGAGCATTATTATGAATGTATGCTGTTGGTGGTGGTGCTTCTTCTTCTCCTTCTTCTCCTTTTTCTCCTTCTTCTCCTTCTCCTCCTCCTCCTCCTCCTCCTCCTCCTCCTTCTTCTTCTTCAAAGCGTGTGCCACCATGCCCAGCTGAATGTATGCTTCATTTCTCTGTTTTAAAAACTAACTTCAGCTAGCAGGGTACAAGTGAGCAGAACGGAGCTCTATGTTCATGTATCACTTGAGCTAGGAGGGGAAAAGAGAAAGAAAAAAAAATGGAGAAATGTTCTCTCTCCTTTCCCTCATTCTTTTACTTTCTTCCTCTTTAAATTGTTCAACAAGTTACATACAGGAAGCATCCATCTCCCAAGGAATCAATATAATTTGGTTTCTAAACTCTGCATGTCTTACTCTGGCTGGAAGGAAGCGGCTTTCTTTGCCACCAGCAGAAGTCAAATCATAGAGTGCTGTTGGTGCAACGGAAATGTTGGTCTTTCTATGATGGCAGGATAGTAGGAGCAAAGGGCGTGGTTTTCTGCTCCACCATGCCACCATTGTGGGATAGGAACAGATTCTAAGAGACAGATAAGGGCGCTTGAGCGCGCTCTCCCCCCCCCCCCCCCCCGTGTGTGTGTGTGTGTGTGTGTGTGTGTGTGTGTGTGTGTGTGTGTGTTGCAGTCTGTTCTGCTCCTCATTCTGGGCTCCCAGCCTCATCTTCTGCAGCCCTAGCTCCATAGAGCAGGAGCCATCCCCCCTCCCTGTCCATAGGTGGTTATCTGGCTGGCTTGGGCTGGTGTCTTCTTTGGAGACAAAGGGTCTGTGAAGTTAAGTAGGTGTCTGGGTAGAGTGTCAGCCTGACCCGCCTCTGCAGGGGACTAGAAGCTCACAAAGGGCTAGGCTAATAGATGAAGCCTGAAGCCTCTTGTTTCTTAAGAAGATCCATGGGCCTTGCTAGAGTGGAGTAATGGGGTTAGGGGGAGAGATCTGGGGCCAAAGCCTTTGCATCCTATATCTATCTGTCTTTCTCTGGCTTGTTGAAAAGAGGAGGTCCAATAGAGGATTACTTGAACAAATATTTGTTCTGTCTAATTATTCACCCAGAGAAGCTTTCCTGAATGTTTAATGCAAACCTTAATATTTACAATAGCATAAGGAAGAGTTTATAATGTGCTGGGGAGGCTTCCGACTTGAAGCAGTAATTCTTCTTTGCAAGTATGTATATAAGACGGCTTTCTTCCTAAGAGACGTGAGCCATATTTACCTTAGCCACTGTTTGAACTGAGATGAAGTTTTAAGAGGGAGGGAAACTCCAGAGAAGGGAGGTACGCCTGTAATGCAGCTGCTGACATGTTTTATAGGTGAGATGCTTGTCTTTATCAGGTATTTTGTGCCTGTCACAACTCTTTCTGGGCCCGAATAACATATGACCATGGAAGTAGGCATTCAAGATTGCTTCCTATGTTTGTGTGACAGGTGTGCCACGGGGCCGTACTCGACGGTGATCCTAGTAGTGGGGTTCTTGTGGCTCTGTTTCTTCTTTTCTTTCAGGCCCAGCACATCCCTTTCCAAGTATCAAGATTTAGTGGGTCTTTACAAAATGACTTTTAGAGGCCTTCTCTGTACATTGGAAACAGGCATCTTGCGGAACTAAGACTGAAGTATTCTTCTGGCCCTTGAGAAGGCTGTTCACCTCTAGGTGCCTCGCTTTCCCCACTTCTAAGTAGAAACCTCATCCCACGATGCACAGATGAGAAGTGGTGCTCTTGCATTGGCATGGTGGCCCCTTGGTCATCTCAGGTTGGGTAGAAAGGGCAACTTGTAGGGACTTGTAGAGTAAATCTCTGAGAACAGCACCAACCAAATCACTCAGTTACTCAGGGGTCCTGTGTCTCCACGAAGAAGAAGAGATGGAAGAGAAATCAGATGATAACCAGTGAGGGGCAAGAGAATGAATACTCTGTCTACAGCGCTGGGCCTGTAGACCCCGTTTTGTTCTGCTGGCTAACTATTGTGGCGTCAGCCGGTAGCATAGATACCAGCGGCTGCCAGATGAGTAACATAAACCATACTTAGTGTAAATGTGTGTCACCTCCACTTGCCAACAGGCTGGAATGTTGAGATATCTCATGTTAAGAAATATGCCTACCTGCCTTCCTCGCTCCTCCCCTTCCCCGCCCCACGCCCTCCTATTTTCTTTCTTTCCATAGGGTCTCATTTAGACTAAGCTGGTCTCCAACATTCTATATGTAGCTAAAGATAACCTTCAACTCCTGGCCCTCCTACCTCCACCTCCCAATGCTTGTTCGTGTTTGTTTTTGTTTTTTGTTTTTGTTTTTTTATTAATTTATTCTTGTTACATCTCTGTTGTTTAGTTCCATGGGTACTGTACCTAACTGTGGAGTGGTCCTAGTTCTCTGAGGTTTGTGTAAATGAAGTCAGTGGCTCAATCTCTGTAGTGTTGAAACCAAACTGCTCTTCTCTCCTTAATTGCTACTGTTTTCTCAGCTGTGAGAAAAGCTAAGCTATGCTCCATTCATTTGGGTTTCCTCCATCTTTCCTTGGAGCAAATGTTTTGGTATGTAGCCTCATTGGTACCATTCTAAGTAGTGTGAGTAGAACGTAGCCGTGCACAGCACTGGTTGCTCTTGGGCATAGCTTGTCTTAGTTCCTGTTGAAAGTCAAGTTCTGGCTTAGGGCATTTCTTTTCTTTTCTTTTCATTTCCTTTCCTTTTAAAAATATTTTATTAATTTATTCATATTACATCTCAATTGTTATCCCACTCCTGCCTCTCTCTCCCACTTTCCCCCTACTCCCCTCCCTTATGACTGTGACTGAGGGGGACCTCTTCCCCCTGTATATGCTCATAGGGTATCAATTCTCTTCTTGGTAGCCTGCTATCCTTCCTCTGAGTGCCACCATGCAGGGCATTTCTTTTGAGTGGTTGACTCCTCAGTGGTTTGCAGCTCAGAACTGGGGCTTTCACTGTAGTACTTCCACAGGAAAGAAGCTGCTTGGAGTTGGTCAGTTCAGAGGGAGGACTGGGTGAGTATTTTGAGCACACCTTCATGGGGTCTAGGGCTACAGGAATGAGCTACACAGTTAAGCAAAGTGCCTCACAAGGAGACTAAAATATAGCAAGGACAGACAGACAATAGAAACAGAAACCCACGTAAACATGAATAAGTAAAACTGGAAGTCAGCCTGAGGAACCAGAGACACTTCAGAGCAGGCTCTTGTATGTACTTTAGAACACACTAATGTGGCTTGGACTAGGGGGAGGTGTGGGATGCCAGCGAAAGAATTTGTTCTGTGTTTTGGAGGCTGAGCCCAGACCTGCTAGGTCTTGCTCCTGCTGTGGCTTGGTGTGCTATTTTATGTCTGTTCAAAACCTTGCCTTGTTTTCTTTGCTAAATGGGAGATGCTTGTAAATCTCATAGTCATGGTTAAAACACAATAATGTTTTAGTTTTCACCTTTTATGTAAGTGAAGGAGTACTTTGCTTGTAGAGGAGAGTCTTTGGCTTTAATATAGGCCAATAGGAGCCCATGCTTACCTTTCCACTGGACTCAACAGGCAATTGACATTATCAGGCTATTTGCCCTGCCCCCTCTTCAGTCTTTGTTAGCATCACTTCTCCTGGAGCTGCACAGAAAGAGGCTGGGATGCCTGCCCTGCAAGGTTTGTTGACTCTTGAGCTAGCGAATGCTTATTGTACACAGATGCTGAGGGTAGAGGGTTGAAATCGCAGGTCTGATCTTCTTTCTCCCTGTGCCTGGCGGGTGGTGCTGTTTCTCTATTCTTAGAAGCTACCACCATCTTCCCTGAAGCTCTGGTTTCAGGTTATTAAAGTAGCTCTCAAAGTGAGCATCTTCTGCATCAGCATCACCTGAGAAAATTCCATAAATGGCTCTGATGCTCTTGTTCTAGACCAGAGGGTCTCAACCCGTGAATTGTGACCACTTTGACCACATGTCATCACCTGTTCTGCATATCAGATGTTTACATTACATTCAACACAGTGGCAAAATTACAGTTATGAAGTAGCAATAATGTGGTTGTGCTGGGGGCCACTACAGCATTAGGAAGGTCGAGAACCGTTGCTCTAGACCTACCAGATTGAAATGACTAGGGCTGGACGTAGGGAACTCTTTCAGTGAGAGTCCTAATTTTATGAGCTCTGTACCCTCTAAATTTTGAGAATTTTTTTGTTTAGAAAAGGTGATTTTGCTTTTGGAATAGTGTAACAGCTAATCTTTATTGAAGTGATGTGATAACACTTGGTGTTTTACATATAGAGGGAGAGTTGATCTCAAAACTATCCATGTGACACATCCACAAAGATAATCTTGTTTTGCCATTGGGGATCATAGTTGGCTCACCTACAGATTGAAGAGCCAGTCTCTTGAGTCCCAGCCCCGCCCCCCACTCTCCTTCTCCTAGTCTCCCCCACCTCCCTTGCATAATGGTATTCCATGAATGGGGCTTTGTTAAAGGGAGCGCAGTGGCTTCCTGCTGTGTAGCGGATAACACATTAGACAGCATATTTCAGCTGAGCTTTAGATTACATTGAAGTCTAGGATTCAACTCAGAGTTTGACTCTGTCCCCTGAGTGTTCAAGTGTTCGCTCACTTAGCTCAGAGAAAACCCGTGATGCAGCCAGGCTATTCTTGCACCTTTTGAGCTGCCGTGTACCTCTGTGTGTGGCCAGGGGCCTCCTTAGTCCTTTACCTGTATTTGCAATGTCATCCTTGTGATTAGCCAGCACCTGAGTAGATAGAATGCTGCAACTCATCCTGACACTTGCTAAAAATCTGCATCGTGTGAGGCTGTGCAAGGAGTCAGAGCTGGGGGTTTCCTCCGTGTCTGGTAGTTGCTGGAAAGAGTTTTTCTTCTTAGCAATTCTAGCATGGTAAATGAGAAAAGCTAGCTATTGAAAGAGGAGCAAAGGCAAGGAGGTTTGAAGATAAAAATCAACCGTTCCATTCACAATCCTCTCTCACTATAGGTTCTTAGCACTTTACACTCCCAGGAGGAATTTGCTAAAGAAACCTCAGTAGTATCTTCAGGTAGAGATGGTTTTCCTGGCCATGAGTGCCTTACTGAGCAATATGAAGAGGAGGTGGGTGGAATCCTCCTCATATTTTCTCAAAACTCTCAGACTCTGAACTTTTCAAGAAGCATTTGGGATTCCTTAAAGTGAGTGGTCCTATTTGCCTTTCTTAAAGTACTTCTGTTTGCTGTAGTCGCATCTCTGTTGTGAGCACACTGAAAACACAAAGCCTAAGTTTTGCTAAAAGATTAAGTTTAAAATGTAAAAGTCTTTCACATTTGACAATTGTGATTTTGGTGTGGTTGTGGAAACCTCAAGACCTATGACTAATTGTCCCATCCACCGCTGGCCAGATGTTTCCATGTCTTTTGATACACATTTTACAAGCTCTTTATAATGAAAACCCATGAGGGTGTCAGGCAAGTGTTCAGAAACTGAGCCTGTGATCCTGTACAACTTTGTTTGGAGTGTATTTACATCTCATCGTTGGACTGTTTCCTCTCTTTATTGAAAGGCTGGTATTGAATGTAGTAAGTACTTGGGAGACACAACCATGCAGATCTCGTGCTGTGTCAATGAGCTTTAGTCCTGTGTTTAGCCTCAAAGTTATTCTGTATGAACGAAGGGTAAAGAGGGGAAGTCAAAGCTGATGTAGGCATACCCAAAAGCTTGAACTTCTCAAAAGAATGAAGCTTAGCATTTCTTGTCACGTATGTCTCCTCCTTGGAGATGTTTCATGGTTTATTATCAGCAGCATAGAAGAAGGAATAGCACGCAGAGGAAAACACATAGGAAACTGTACTGTAGTTCAGTGCGGCAAATCAGAATCATTTGTGAATCGGTTTAAATGTCTCAGATTTGCTTAAATCATAAAATGGTAAACTAACCAAAGAACCAGTAATTAGATTACCTTGAATTAGCAAAATTTTGAATTAAACAAAGTAAATTTAATCAAGGCAGCTACCCATCCACATCTCTTTGTACAAAGTTAGAAAAAGCAGCACAAATGAACAGGATTTATGTTGTTAGCTTCTCAGCCAGAGTTCTTTATTTCGTTAGTGTGTGTGTGTGTGTGTGTGTGTGTGTGTGTGTGAGAGAGAGAGAGAGAGAGAGAGAGAGAGAGAGAGAGAGAGAGAGAGAGAGAGAGAGAGTGTTCTACTTGTGTAGGAGCCGTCAGGAGTCAGAAGAGGCATTACCTCCCTGAATTGCAGTTAAGGACATTTATGAGGTACCGTGAGTGATCCAGGAGCCGAACCCCAATATTCTGCAAGAGCACTTCCATCTCTGTATCCCTTAGAACTTCTTTACATTTCTTCTAATCCTATTTTTCCCCACATTGTTTCAGGAACACAGATCTTTCTACACTTACAGCAGACAGGACCTGTGGATGAGAATGTAAAGTCCCCACTTTTGCTTATTCCAGGAGCCCTCTAGATCCGTAGTGGACCCTTTTAGGGTGTCCTAATAGTGTCGAGCTATGTCTGCACAAAGTGCTCTGTAGGCCTCTTTTAGGGACTGAGCTACAACGTGATAACAGGCAAGACCAGTGCCAGCTACTGGGTTTCTCTCTGATATCATCAGGGGAAGCAGAGGTGGGAGAGGGAAGGAGAGAGAGGGGTGGGGGAGGGCACTGCGAGAGACCTGGCTTCTGCCTGCAAGGTCTGGAAGCAGGAGGTTCTCGAAGCTCCCTGTGTGCTCCAGATTTTATTCAGCAGGCACGGGCTCCTTCTTTTACGACTTTGTTCCACAGTTTTTTGTTTTTGTTTTTTAAATTTTTATTTTTTATTATTTTATTTTAATTTTTTTTTACGTTTAAAGTACCAGAGAGCAGTTACTGATCTGATTTATAATTCTAGGAGCACCAGAAAATCAAGCAAGGCTTTCTTTTACCTACTCACCCTGAAGACCTTTCTTTCTGGTACTGAGCCATGCCATGATTTGTCTGGTAGCTTTTCTTATCCCAAGCCCTGGCTTTTTTTCTTCATGAGCAATTTTGAAGTGGTAGAAGTAATTAAAATCAATCATGGTATCTTCTCTTGCTGGTTGCTCTTTTGGTTGCTGGAGAAAGCTTCTCAGTTTCCTCTCTCATGCATGCCCTTGAGAGTCTGGCTCGTATCTTGTTAAAGCCTCTAGCCGTCCTCTAGTCTGTTTAGCCTCAAACTGCCAGGGTGGTCTTTTCCACATGTTACATCTTATCATGGTCTCATCTCTTTAGAACCTGTCTTAGTGGCTTCCCCTCTGCCTGATACGGCTTTCAGGACTTTTCAGGCCTCACTGCTGACCAAGTATTTTGCTTCAGCCACTCAGGATTTAAGGGCTTCATGATTTCTCCCAACATTCCTCCAGCAACAGTCTGGCTTCAAAAGAGATACTGTAGCTGTCTTCATTCATTCTCCTGTTGCTCAAAGTCAGTCATAAATTGCATCCCTGTTTATCACATTGCTAGCCAGTTTCACCACTGTGATGTATTTCCTGATGACCTTCTGCTTATTTGAATAAGAATGGCCCCCATAGGCTATTTGAATGTTTAGTCATGGTTGAGTGGAACTGTTTTAAAAGATTAGAAGGATTGAGGGTGTGGCCGTGTTGGAGTAGGTGTGGCTTTGTTTGAAGAAATGTGTTACTGAGGGTGTGCTTTAAAGTTTCCAAAGCTTATGCTAGGCTCAGTGCTTCTTCCTGCTGCCTGCAGATCAGGATGTAGAACTCTCAACTACTTCTCCAGCACCAAGTCTGCCTGTGTGCCACCATGCTCCTTGCCCTAATGATAATGGCCTAACCTCTAAAGTTCAAGCTCAATTAAATACTTCTTTTATGAGAGTTAACTTGGACATGGTGTCTCTTTACAGCAATAGAACAGTGTCTGAAACTCTCATGGACCCTACAAAAACAAAGTGGGCACTGCTTTGACCAGGCATGCTATATTTCATATTATTATTAGCTTTGGACGCAACAGAACGGGCACTGTTTTGACCAGGCATACTGTATTTCATATTACTGTTAGCTTTGGATGCAATTCTTTGCCTGCTTCTGTAATCCTTTGATGCAAATACACAAACGTGTACTCATTACATGAATCTAAGTGTTTCTATTAAATGGTATTGGAATTTTTATAATGGTCTGGTTTCTGCAAGGACCACTTCTGTATTTTGAGGGGAAAGGAAGATTCTAAGTACTCATGAGACATTAAAGTTATTGCATCTGATTAGCAAGTAGATGTTTGGATTCTTTCTGTTTCTCTCCCCTCCCTCCCTTCCCCCCTTTCTCCCTCCCTTCCCCTCTTTCTCCCTCTTCCCTCCCTCCCTTCCCCCTTTCTCCCTCCTCCTCCCTCCCTTCCCCCCTTTCTCCCTCCTCCCTCCGTCCCTTCCCCCCTCTCTCACCTTTTCTAATTGCTAAGACTGATATTAGAGACTCCATCTAATGTACCATGGCTGATGGTAACATATGTAGAGAATAGAAAAGGACAGTCTTGTTAGTTGCCTTCAGGAAGATTATAAATCTTACTTAGGAGGAAGGAATTCTTAACTCGAGTTATTGAGGTTTCTAAAACATCTAATTTAAGAGCAAGATAGGGGTGCTGGGAGAAAGCTAAAGTTTGTTTTTCATTTTGTGAAAAATGTTAATAACTTTGAGAGTAATGGGGAAGAAGTATCAGAATTCTTTAAACAATTTTATACTTACTTGTTTTGTGTGTGTGTGTGTGTGTGTGTGTGTGTGTGTGTGTATGTTTCTCTCTGTCTGTCTGTCTGTCTGTCTGTCTGTCTGTCTGTCTGTCTGTCTGTCTATGCTCCTAGAGATCCCAGGACAACTTCCAGGAGTTGGGTCTCTTTCTTTTCACCATGTGGCAAAGGATTGAATTTACCTCCTCAGGTTTGGTAGATTATGCCTTAACTTGCTCAGCCATTTCTCCAGCACAGTAGGTAGAATTTTAACATAGTTCCTGCGACTTCCATACCATAGTAGACTGATATATTCTCCAATTATCTTGCTGAAAGGACATAAGGGCTGATCTGAAAAGCTTTTGTTGTTTTTCAGATATAGTTAAAGTCCTAATGATAATAACTTTGTCTTGAACAGACCTTCCCTAGTCTGATGAGCAAAAGCCTTGAGAAGGTACTAGATGCTTCCTGCAGATATGGATTAATAGGGGCAGGAGCGTCTCTTTGCTTTTAAAAAGTGAGAGAGTGGACAAGAACGGTGTGTGTGCCCTGATAGCAGAGAATAGCTTTCAGCTGGAGGGCAGTAGGCAAACAGAGACCTCGGGGATTCTGCCACACCATGTGTGTCCTGAGAAGACCTAGGGCTCCAAGTGGCAGCACAGTTTAAGTTGTACCTTGTGAAATCCTGAGTGGTGAAGCCAGATTGTGTCTGTGTCTGGGCTTCTGTCCTGTGAGCCAAACAGTCAGTGGGTGGTCTTTCCTGTTGTGCTGTTTATGGTAACTGATTACCCAGATGATAAAACAAACAAACAAACAAGATTAAAAACAAAAGATGTGTAAGGAAGCCCCAGCCCCACCACCACCTACCCATCCAAACACAGTAAGTTGCATCAAGACTGAGTGCATCCTTTACCAAGATGGCTTGGCAAGGGAGTGATTGAACAGCATGCAAGAAAGTCCTTGTCAGGGAGTAGGGGAAGGGGGATATGGAGAAAAAGGAGGGATGGTGGGACTGGAAGGAGAGAAAGGACTTTGCTACAATTAGGATGTAATGTGAATGAATAAATAACTGTATAAAGGAGATCATACAGTATGTTGAGTGATGTCACACAGACTCAGGAAGATAAAGATATGTTTTCATGTGTGGATCCTAGCTTCTAGTTGTTGGATGTGTGCATTTATGTGTGGTGTGGTGTGGTGTGTGTGTGTGTGTGTGTGTGTGTGTGTGTGTGTGTGTGTGTAGCAGCCAGCAAGCTGGAAAGGGGCCCAGGTGATGGGGTGAGGTTGGGGAGGAAAGAGGCTTTATGGGAAGAGATGTGATATGAAAGTACAAGGGGCAATGCTGAAGGTGGAAGAACACAGGGGCCAGGGGCCAGGGCGATTGGAGGAGGACCAACCAAAACTAAGTCTGTCTGACAATGCATAAGGAAACCTGTTGCTTTGCATGCCATTTTTTAAAAAATAAAATAAAAATCAAAGCTATTATAAAGTTCTTCTTTAAAAAAAAATCTGTTTACTTTCTGAAAGTTCAGAGAGCCAGTCAGTGCAAGCCAGTAGGAACCATCAGTGTTGCTTGCCTTGCTCTTTGGGGACCTAGTGAAATGCATAGATAAAAAGGTTTTGTAATTAGTAGATCAACTGTTTATAAATTAATGGGTAGCTCTAAAGTACTACAGGGGACCCAAAATAGTTTCTGCCAAGTGTTTTATCTATTCTTGGAACAGCCTCATTCGGGCATTATAATTTGCTTAGCAATTCTTTCTCCATAGACAGCACAAAGATTAGTTACAGCTTTGAATACTGTAGTTTCCTTATTAGCAAAGTCGAACTTTATAACCTTAAAAAAAATGATAGCAGGAAAAAGAACATTTAGGAACACTGTGATGTCTGTAGACATTTTCCCCTACAGACGCATGTTCACACACTCAAGGCTAGGCCCTGCCTCTGGATAGAAGACACCACATATGAGCAGTCAATAAACATGAAAATGGCCCCATTGAAAGGAAGCTACTGGTGGATTTTGCATGGATGACAGCATAGCCACAGACAGTAGACAACAGCTTCCTGGCCAACACCACCCTGCTGAGTACTCCCTGCATGGGGCTGCCCTCCCAGCAGGAGTGTGTGTTTGTCCTGGTGCTTGAGGACTGCAGCTTGGCCTTTTTGTTTACAAGAGAGAGGACAGTGACCTCTGTCTTCCAGCTGCTGTGAAAACAGTGTTGGGAAACCAGAGTGAAGTTTCCACTTTACAACTCACTGGGGCGATGGGGGGAGGTGAGTGGTGGGCCTCCAGTGGCATACCCTAATAAACCTTCCTTACTGAAAGACCATCTGGGGTAAAATGCAGACCTTTGGATTAGAACCCAGCTGACTGGAAAATGGAAAGAAACTAGTCATTCTTCAGCAAACTTGCTGGGTGGGATCTCCATATATTAAGTTTGGAAGGGGCCCATGATGAGAAACAGCAAAGGCACAGACACGGTTTGTAATGGCTTTTCTAACAGAGGCTTTAATTGTTCATGCCCGGGAAGGAGATCCTCCTCTCTGAAGGGCTCTCCCAAAGAGAAACAGCTGCTCATTAGCCAGCCTTAGTGTGACTTAAAACCTGGAGGTCATTTGGCACTGCTGTGTGCTCATTTCTCAAGCATTGCTTGGTGGTAAGAGTCAAAGAGGAGGTCCTCTCCAGGGTTAGGGGGATGCGAGTGATGTGGAGCCCTCCTGTGTCTCTGCCAGGAAGCAAGCTATATTCTCAATGGAACCTTGCCAAATAGACATCCTGATCTCTGCATTCCCAGGGCTTGCAGATACCAATTATTTTCAATTGGAAGTTAAATATATAATTGTATACTGTAACCTTATCATTAGGAATTTGCTATGTTACAGACTGCACAAACAGGATACAGTGAATCAAAAAAAAAAAAAAAAAAAAAAAAAAAACCTGAGTTAGTTGGGGAGACACAGAAAATCAGGCTGAGTCAGCCCTGTGAGGAGCCAGGGTAGGGTTGCTCCTGAGAGGATGGAAGACAGGATGGAAGCACACTGGGCCGGTGAAGCCGATACAGACCAAGCGGCAAACAGGGACTTTTTGCACATGATCCATGTGATCTTTCCCCTCCTTCGCCCTCCCCTCCCCCCCCCACCCCCCCTCCCCCTCCTCCATTCTTCATAATGTTTTTTAGGTTTCTTTTTATTATTTTATGTGCATTTGCCTGCCTCTGTGTGTCTGTGCACCACATGCGTGTTTGGTGCCCGAGGAGATGGTGAGCCTGTCAGTGCTGACAATCAGATCCTGGTCTTTCACAAGTGCCCTTAACCACTGAGCTTACTAGTGAGCCCAGATCCACATGGTCTTCTCTAAGGTTACATTAGAGTCCAGGTACAAGGGAGCAAGGGAGACACTGAGTAGTATAAAGAAGGGGGTGGGAGGGGTTACAGTGCTCTCTTCCACAGTTTAAAGACCTTGTTTTCTTTTCTTTTCTTTTCTTTTCTTTTCTTTTCTTTCTTTCTTTCTTTTCTTGTCGTTCTTCTTGTTCTTGTTCTTGCTCTCCCTCCTCCACAAGAGTAAAGGAGTGGCATTTTTGTAGCCCTGGAGAGCAATGATACCTTGAAGTGAAAGGTGACAGTGACAGTGACAGTGGCAAGTGAGGCTGGGCTGTAGGGGTGCTGTGGGCGAGTGCTCAGCAGAGCGGGTAAGATGGCTTCTTCCTGAGAAGATCTTGGAGGAGGAACAAGGAAGGTGAAGATGGCTCCAGGTCATCTCTTCTCTGTCTCTCCTTTTATGCTGTACCCTTTCTGTCAAATTAGCATCTCAAGGAAGTAGTGTTGCCTGACCGGTCTGAGGAGGAAGTGTTCTGGAAGCCCTAGGGTGCTGCTGCTGCTGCTGCTGCTGCTGCTGACCAGGGACCCTCTCTAAGCACCTAGAAAGGAAGCCATAGTACGGTACTGTGGGGGAGCTCCTCACTGCACCTAACCCCTGCCATCCACAAGCTTCTTGCTGGGGTTCCAGTTCACGTTCATCACTGGTAATACCTGCCAGGGCCTCTGCCTGGTGGACTACTATGAAGTCGACACATAATGGAATGGTTCAGTTCAAAAGGCATCTCTTAGCTGGGCCATGGTGGCGCACGCCTTTAATCCCAGCACTCGGGAGGCAGATGTAGGCGGATGGTTGTGAGTTTGAGGCCAGCCTGGTCTACAAAGTGAGTCCAGGATAGTCAAGGCTACACAGAGAAACTCTGTCTCGAAAAACCAAAAAAAGAAAAAAAAGAAAAAGAAAAAAGAAGGCATCTATTTTCTAACTTCAGTGTGAAGCTCTCTGTGCTGCTGTCTGGTGGGTGTGTGCCTCACACACGGTTTGTCACAAAATTGTGGGAAGATATGAAGAACCTTTTCGCTGTAGGGGAGTAGAAGGAAGGGCTGCCATGTAGCAGGTTGTATTGTGGAGAGTCTAGTATCTCCTGGAAGCAAGTGTGAGGTGCGGAGCTGGCCCCCTCTCTTCTTTGGTAACACTCTACCATTATACCCCCAAGTCTCCATGATCTGGAGGTTGTTTTAGTGATTGACAGAATGGGCTGCTAATTGCCCGCCAGTGATTTCCCTCCACCCCAGGTTGTCACTGAAATATAACAGAAATAGGTTGTGGGTAAGTGTTTGAAGGGATCAAGTGATTCTTTTGGAATTTAACAGCTGGGCCTGTCACTTGGAATCTCGCCTATTTCCTGGGAAGCTCTTCCTCTCTCATAGTCTGCTTCCTTGTGTGTCATATCCTGTCCTACCTCTGTCTCGAGATTCCAGGGGGAAAAGGTCAAGCCTAAGGTACTCTACCAAAAGTGCAGTTTCCCCCTCTCATACTTTAGTGTTACATGTGGATTAGTCATGGAAGTGTTTGGGTTAGCCACAAGCCAGACCTAGCCTTCCCAGTGTCTCTGTTTTCTGGCAATACTCACTAGACACAAGTCCCAGGAGGTCAGCACTAAGAACGTGACTCATGTAGCTAAGACACAGCTGTAGGCAAACACTCCAGAGCTTCCCCACACACTCTCACCACAGCTTTGGAAAGAAACAGAACCTTCTTCCTGTCCCGGTCCCCTTCCTTGCTTTCTCCCATAGAGTGTCAAGATTGCATTTACTCATTTAATGCATGTATGATTACACATTCTCATGCGCCCTGCGGGTTTGTGGCAGCCAGAGAACAAGTTTGAGGAGTTCTTTCTGCCCCTCTAGTGGGACATGAGGCTCGAACTCAGGTTGTCAGCCTTGATGTCCAATGCCTTTACCTGTTTAACATGCCACCAACTCCTCTGTTTTCCTTCCCTCCTTTCTGTTCTCTTCAGGGTTGGAACTTTGGAAGCAATTTTCAGATAAGAAGTCCTTTTGCGTAGTTGAACGCAGCCATTGGCTCCCTTTATGTGTTCCAGCATTTGAATTAAAATTCCAAAGGGGTGATGCACTGGCTGAAGGAGGCTGAGAGAGGCTGGGCTGTGAGAGGGGGAGTTATTGCTGGGATATGTGTGAGGTATGAGTGTGATGATATGATGTGAGAGATGGAGTGCAGTTGCTTAGACATCACAAGCAGAGGGCTGACAGCCACTCAGGGTGACCCTCATCACTCTGTATTATTGATTATAAACATGATGACCCTAGGTAAGAAGTGAGGTCTGTGGGAATATTTTCGTTCTACACCCTTGCGCCTTCACCAGGAAAGAGACTTCTCCATGTCACAGGAAGTAGAAGGCATTGGGCTGCATTCTGAGGACTTCCCCAGACAGACCCATGTTTCAAGACCCCAGACAATGGCTGGGGTGGCAGTTCTTTCTTGTGAAAGGAAAAGTCAGGGCAGCATGATGTTTTCCTCATTTACTCCTTGGTTGAATATCCGGATTATGTACTAGCTCTCCTAAGGAAGCTCTGCAGTTTCACTGGAGGAGGAAAAACCTAATGACTGGCTTCCCTCAGAGTCCTCAGGCTAAAAGCATTTAGTATGTGTGTGCACCTGACCACTGGTGTTGGGTGCTGGTTGGCTGTGGGGCTCCTTACATGAATTGCACACTGTCTCCTGTAGTGTCATCCTCTGGGGGTGAGGGGGTGTCAAATGATCGCCTGACAATGATCCAGGGAAGCTAGAGCTGAACTCTGCCATCAACCAGTGCTTTCTGGTGGTAGTGTTACTCTGCCATTTCTGCTTCTGTGTGGCTCCCCTTCTTATGCACATGTGTGTGGTTGCTAATTTCAACTGTTGCACTGTGATCTCCATAGCACCTCAACTCATTATTAATACTCTGACTTCATCCTGGAATCTGGTCATTCTTTTTTCCTACTAACATTAGAACCACCACAGCAAACAAAACAAAGAAATCTGCCTGGCTGGGCTACTTGATATCCCATAGGCACTTGGAAACGTACTAGGTTGATTTTAAAAATCTCAAGGCTGAGTAGTTAATTCCACTGCTCTGGATGTCTCAGTACAAACACCAGAACCCCAGGGTCAGGGCCATGTTCTCTCCCAGAGGCAGACCCAGGGTACCAGAGCTCCCAAATCATCATTTTTTTGCTTCACATTTGCCTCTTTTGATCCTCTGATAGGATCCCCCTTTTTGACACTTAGCAGGACTCCCCTCCCCCCAAAACCCTGTGTAACTCCCACCTTCTTGCTCTTGCTGTTTTATGGTTAAATTTCTCATTTAAGATTGAAATCTTAGCCAGGCAGTGGTGCATGCCTTTAATCCCAGCCCCTGGGAGGCAGAGGCAGGTGGATCTCTGAGTTCAAGAAACCAGCCTGGTCTACAGAGCTAGTTCTAGGACAGCCAGAGATACACAGAGAAACTCTGTCTCATCTATCAAAAACAAAAACAAACAAACAAAAAAAGATTGAAATCTTTAGAGCAATCTCTATTTCAAATTTTCTTAATTCACAAAGTTATATGAAAAGCAACTTATTAAGTTTTCTACCCCATGAACTTTGATGCACACATGTGTGTATCTAATTGCTGATGGATTCAAATGAGCACCCTTTCTAGCACCCTGTAATGTGCCTTGTGTCTCAGTCATTTCTTTTGCCTGTTGTTAGAGTTTATACAAGGGGAGGCTACGAATGTGCATTCCTTTTGGCTCCAACTTTGTGTAATTCAGCATCATGTTGCCGAGGTCCATCTAAGAAGCAAACTCTGTGTATCTGCAGTGCATTCTCTGCCATTGCTGAGCAGCAGTCCCTTCATGTGACCATGCTAAGCATGCCTGCCCATTCTTCTCTCACTGAACATTCCATATGGCTCCAGTTTGGGACCATTTATGAATGAAGCTTTTGTGCATAATCTGATACATATCTTGGAAGAGGAAAACATTTATTTATGTTGGTTGTCCAACCACAAGTGGAATAGTGGGTGCTAGACTGGTTACATAAGATTTTAGTGGAATATAAGAGAATTGGGTATTAAAAATTATGATCCCCAAGAGACGTTTTAGAGTAAGTTTTTAATAGATGAAGAGATAGTTCTGCAATGGACCTGAGTGCATATTACTTTGTCTTAGATATTCTGTTTGTCCTTTGGATGAGTAGTTTACAAATTTGTCTTTAAAATCCCAGGCTTCTTCATGACAACACATTGTTGTTTTCTGTAGTAGCCATCTTTCTCTTCTAGTATCTAGATCATTTCAGATAGTTAAACAAAACAAAATAAAACAAAACTATTCTCTTTAGCTAGATCCTTAGCTTCGAAGTCAGGATATGGGGACAGGGGCAATGTGGCAGCCTGGAGATAGGGATCCGAGGACACTCAGAGAAGACTTCCTGAGGTAGTGCATTTGGAGGAAGAGAAAATTTAGGTATTTTGGGAGATGGAGTGTGAGAGAATGGGCTGTACTCTGGACAAAGGGACTAAAGAGCATATTTAATGGAATGGAGGCCATGAAACAGCCATAGCCATGAGCTGTCGATTTAAGGGCTAAACCACCATTTATTCCATTGACAGTGTTACTGCTGTATACATTTCTGAAATGCCTCTCACAGCTAATTTTTAAACCACACCAGAAAAAAACAAAAAACAAAAAACATCACTCTTGAGAAGTTAAAGCTTTGACCCAAGTGGAAATTCCCAGCTGGAGACTAACTCGATTTGTCTTCTGAACACTTTTGCCCATTCCAGAGAAAACAGTCTGCCTTGCGAAGGTTTAAAGCCTAACACTAATGAGAGGATTCAAAAGTATGTGCATGCCTCCAAACTCAGAAGCCAATTGCAAAGCACCAGTGTGCAAGAGTTACTTATCTGTCACTAGAATAGGCTCCCTGAAGATTCGTCTTTCAATCCTTTCTGTCATGGTGATTTGATGTCAAAGTGGGATCACCTGATTTGGCACTAGGCAGGGGGAGAGGTGGTACAGGAGGGGAGATGCACTTTTTACAAAGCCCAAGTGCTCTGGGGGGAGGGTGAGGGGGAAGGGGGAGGGGGAAGGATATACTGAACTAGCCCTAGTTTTTGGTTAAACAAGCTTGTAGATTTGGGAGCAAGGGGCATGTAGGGACAACAATGAAAAGTATAGGCCTTGATCATTTCTGTTGTCAGCTGGTGCGAGCTAACGGAAAGGCAGATCCATGAAGCCGTGGAAAATGGGGCTGGGAGGAGGATGCTGGGGTAGGTACAGCTTGGTGAAGGCACGTGATACTAGGATGTCAGAGAGATACAGGGACTGGGGTGTGTCAGCTCCAGCTATATCGTCTTACTCTGTCCACCAGTGGAACATGTAAACAAAAGTAAAGAGAAAGCATTTTCTATGTCAATGAGATCCTAACCATCATTTCCCAGTCAATGCCATGGAATTTAGTTTTTTTTGTTTGTTTGGTTGGTTTGGTTGTTTTTTTAATAACTTTTGTGCATGTGCATGGGGGGAGGGTGTTGCCACAATACTACACACAGGTCAGAGAACAACCTATGGGAGTTGGTCCTCTCCTTCCACCATGTTGTTACTGGAGTTGTCAGGCTTGGGATCAAGGCTGAGGCATCATGCCGCACAAACATAGTGATTTTGAAGAGTGCTTTAACACCCAGTGGTTGGAAGGAGATAGAAGCAATGGTAAACTTTCCTGATAAATGCATACTTCACTGACTGAAAGACTGGACAGCTGAGGCTGGTTTACACTGGTCTCTTGGATCATCCCTGGTGTTTTTCCAGTAGCTCATGCATGTTTTCTTTATCTTGGCTTGACCCAAATGCCAACTCTAAATGCTCTAAAATCGGTTTTTGCTCTTAACTCTCGTATAAATGTATTTTAGATTTTTAAAAGGTGTCAAGTTCCCATGTTAATTAACTTAATAACAGCAAATTTGCAAGTTGTCACCAACACCTTTGAGGATGGCAGTCCTGCAAGTTGTGAGCCATTTCATTCACTTGTTGGCACATTGCACTACAGAGTGCCACACTTGGAATCAACCAGTGCCCTTCCTCCCACCCACCCAGTCAGCCTGGCTTCTAACAGCAACCGGGTGGATTTTTCTCCTATTTCCACTCTTAGTTTTTTACTTTTTATTATGTATTGCCACCAGTTTCCAATGTATGTTTCATGACAGTGTCTACATTGAGTTTAGGAATAGGATCCAGAGAGGTTTCATACTTCTACGTACAAGTACCTGATTTCTCACAAAATAAAATATTTGATTGTGGTTCAAGAATGGCCACATACGGCACCCTTGACTGAAAAACCTCAAAGTGCTTGAGTATTACAAAAATTTGAAGTTCTACTATGATACCATGAGTGGCAAATTTCATATGGTGAAACAGTTCAAGTGCAAATTATTGGGAATATTTTATGTAATTACCATCTAGGCTATGTATAGACAGTCTGTATGAAGCATAGATAAAATTCATGTCGTATCCAGTCACAAAAATATCCCCTTTGATATGTGTTTATGCATTTGTGTGCATGCATGTTGTTTGTGTACGTGTGTACATACATGTGTGCATGTGTGTACATGCATTTATGTGCGTGTACATGTATGCATGCATGTGTGTATCCATGAACCACTCAGAATCCGAAGTTTCTAGACCCAGCCTTTTGTGTAAGGGACATGTCTGTTTCTTGGTTTCCTCAGATGCTGGTGGGATGTATTGAGATTATTAAGGCAAAGCTAACAGTATGAGTGTGTTCATTTGTTTGCCTGGCATGTAAAAAGGCAACTGGATTATAATGAAGTCAGTTGCTTGACACTTTACCTCCTTGTGCTATCTGATCAAGAACCATTTCATTTATCATCATCTTCTGGCAATTGGCCTTTCATGTGTCTACCACTTGTTAATTTTATGTGTGTCTAGCACTTTTGTCACACATTTGCTTTCAAGTAGAAAGCAGTAAATATTTCTCAGAACGCTTATTGCGCTGGAGGGCACAGGGGCAGAGGTTACACGATAGTTCCTTTGGTGTAACATCTTCCTCTCTGCTCTCTGGGAATGCAGCAGCCCCTCCTCATATCCGTCTACGTTTCCTTAAAGGTGTTCCATGCTATAAATGGTCCTCTTAGTTGTCCTGATACACTGGTGTGGAGACCTGCAGCCACCAATGGGGCATGAAGAAAGGGGCACATCTGCAGAATAAGTCTGACCCTCCTGACTACAAAGCATCAACAGTTAATTGTTAATGAATTCATTCTATAGGGGTTTTTTTGTTTGTTTTTTTGTTTTTTGTTTTCTTTCTGGTAAAGGTGAAGTATGCCCAACTGTCTCTAGTTCTCTACCAGCAAGGCTGTTTTGGTAGTTGTTTCTCCTCCTCCTCCTCCTCTTCTTCCTCTTCCTCCTCCTCCTCCTTTTCCTCCTCCTCATTTTCTTCTTCTTCTCCAGTTGAATTATTAATAATCATGAGGTGTTTATAAAGGTTGTATTTAATCTTCATTAATGTATAAAGCTCAGAGAATAATGTCACTGGACTGTGGGCAGGCTGCTTGTACATTTCTCCTCCTAACTCACCCTTGTCCCTCCTTCAGCTCCGCGTAGGTCCCCTAACTCTTAGACCTGACTGCTTAAAATGATTTTGATGGTGGCGAATGATGCCAGTAATTAGTCCCTGCTGTGTTTTATGGCTGGGCCAAAGTTTTTCATGTAACTCCCACTTCAGGAATTTATTTGTGGGGTTAGATGGAGTCGATTTGTGGAAGGGAATAACAGATTCATTTTCTATCCAATCTGTGTGGTGGATAGGTAAAGTGGTCTGGTCTGAAGCAGTGCAGGTGTCTGCCCCGGTGAAATGAAGATCATTAAGATCTTTTCTGAACAGTGGAGGGCAGGCCTGCACAGGAGAGCGCCTCAAAGTCAAACTGTGGGCAGGCCCCTGGGGGTCGGTCCTGATCAGTGGCCTAGCGCTGGGCACGACAATGTTTGTGTGGCAAATTGACCAGTAAAGGCTATTGTCACCTGCTCTGTCCCAAGAACCATAGAGAATTCTAGAAGATAACATCTCCTGCCTCTATTTTTCCAGATGGAAAAAAATGAAAATGCTCAGAATTTCTATAAAAAGGAGAAGGTGCCAGAATCATGTTTTTTTGTTTGTTTGTTTGTTTTTGTTTTTCTGAGACAGGGTTTTTCTGTGTAGCCTTGACTGTCCTTGACTCACTTTGTAGACCAGGCTGGCATCGAACTCCTGAGTGCTGGGATTAAAGATGTGCGCCACCATGCCCAGCTTGGAATCCTACTCTTATGGTCTGTCTATAGTGCATCAGAGGTGCAGTTCAAATGCACGTTCTTATTTTCTTTAAGTTACGTTTTGGGTCCATTTGTATGAGGCCCAGCTTCTCTAATTCATGATATAAGCACCTGGATTACCAAGGACTTAATGGAATTCATGTTTCTCAAAGGGTGATTTGTGGAGCAGGTAATTTGGGATAATAATATTGTCTCTGTCCAGTGACGTCAGAAGTCCTGGATTTGGTAGAAGGCTCTACTGTTCACTAAAAGTTGAGGGCCTTGCAGTGCGACCCTTTACAATGCCCCAGTACAGAAATGTTCTTGGAGTTAGGGGTAGCTGCCTCCACAGGCTGCCATGAGTCACTTCTTTCAAAGAACATCTGAGTTTCCTGTTTGTTTGTTTGTTTTTCTTTATTTACACAAAGAGTAACTGGTTTTGAGAACTTTAATGTTAAAAGTCTCCTGGTGTATTTACGATGGAATGAGACTAGAATTGGTGGCTTTCTTTCTTCTCTACCATAGCTCATTGCCTCCAGCCATTTAAACACCAGCAAATCACAGCAACTTGGATCCATTTCAATCCGGCCAGTGACCCTACACTCAACATAAAAGATGAATCCTGGGGGATCAGCTATTTTGATTCACACTCATGTGAATATTGAAAAAACTCAAAATAGTACATTTCTTCAGAGTTCTGCAGGAGGTCAACAATTCAGTAAACTGTATAGAGAGTTTCTATCTCATACCCCCAATGCATGTGCGCCTGTACACACACACACACACACACACACACACACACACACACACACACACACACACACACACACGGCCCAAGTCTGTCCCAACCCAAGGGAGGGACTGGCAAACCTGTAGTTTATGCAGAGTTGTCATTATTTGGAAGTATTTTCTTCACCTGTACATTGAAGTAGCTCTGTAAATGTTAAATTGGAGTTGGAGGCTCAGAGTAGGTTCTAGAATAAGAGAATCTCTTACTGTGTTACTGGGGTTAATGTATTTTAAGGGAAGGCAGACATTACATTCTTTAACTGAAGGGCTAGGGGATCATTTTTAGTCTGTAGGTCTAATTGCTTGATTCACACATTTTCACTTCGCTTAGATTCCAAGTGACTGTTTCTCAAGAAAGCCTTGGACCCTGCCTCAGGCCTTGGGTAACAAGTGCAGCTGATTTTTTTGTTCCATCTCTTTTTTATTTGTAAAAGTCTTATCTTGTCCCAAAGAAGGATGAACTCCTTTGAACCCAGTTGGCTTTTCATGTTGTCCTTTTGCACACTACCAAGGAGTGAATTTAATTATAATAAATACTTTCAGACCTCAGAAATGAGGCAGCCTCTTGTTAGAAGCAGGAGAGTTGAGGCGACACAGATCCAAGTTTGAACTCCAGGCATAATTCTTACTGCTACACCATAAAATATATATTTGATGGTGTATATTAAGATATGTGACAATTTTACCCAATACATACAGATAGTGAAATGATTATTATTACAACAAAACAAGTTACCATACTCGTCAGCCCATATAGGTATGTTAAGAAGAGATAAAATCCTATTTGCTAAAATACCAACAACACGATACAGTATCAAGTGCCATTTTTATGTACAGCTCTGTAGGCTTCTTTGTCCTATTTGTCGGGGGAGGGACTTAATATCTTTCTACTCTCTTCTTAGGTCAATAGATACTCTCTTTTCTGTCCCAAGGAGTGGCAGCATCCACGAGAAAGCAATCAGTTAGTGTCAGCTGCAAGAGTTCTGTTGGCAACAGCAATAATAGTAGCTCATTACTGGAGAGGATGGTAGGCCTAGTTATCCACACTTGACTAATGGAGTTATGTACAGTCTCATAGCGTTTGACTTTTGGCCTTGGGAAGTAACAAGCTAGGTTTAATCTTAAATTTGATATTTCTACTAAAAATATTTGTTTCACAACTTAGGCATACTCACATAGACTGAGGTAAACTTTTAAGCATGCCATGTCAGGATCCTGTTCTGAAAGGACTTTTCTGTCTAATTTAATGACTCTTTATGGCTCTTTGTCAGAGGAAAGGGAATTTGTTTTCTTGGCCACTGTCCAAAACAAAGACTAAGGCCAGAAGGGAGCAGAAACACCGACTTTGTGAGTTGACAGGTCGCTCCTGTCTGCAGTACTCCCTTCCTGAAGGGCTCAGGTGCATTCTGGGAAGGCTATCTGGATTCAAAACACTCTCCTTGGTAGGGTCACCTCTAAGTGCCCGCACAAAACCATAATGAGCTTTCCTTCTCATGATTCTTCCTTTTATGATTTTCTCAGCTGGATTCTTCAAAGGATTATTTGTAAAGACCTTTATGGTGTGTTATGATTTAATCAGATGTAGCTCAAATTCCCCAAGATGTGTTAATTATCATTGCCATGCAAGTGCAGAGGAGGAAGCAAAGTGTTCTTCATTTGGGCAGGTTGAGGGTTTGTTTAAAATGTACTTAGGGCCATTAGGATCAAATCAAAATATAGTGCATGGTAATTATGCATGAAATAAAAGATTACCTGCTGTTTAAGTAGCCAGCTTCCTGATCACATTGCAACAAAATCTTCAGAGGAAATTGGTTTCCCAATAGCAGTAAAGCACCTTATTTAAGGGACACAGTGAACTACAGTAGTTTACAAAATTAAAAAAAAAAAAAAGAAAAGAAGTAGCTTTTTATTATTAAAATTATTAGCAGATATTACCCACAGTCTTAAATAAAACTATCTACCTCATATTTATTTGATCAAATCAAGAACACTTGGTGTTCATCGAGGTAGCTGTGGAATTGGTGTTTCAGATATGATGAAACACAAGAAAAGAACAAATCCGTCATGATGGAAAGGAGATGCATCTGTGAGCTTTAGTATGTAAATTATGAAGACCAGCGTAGCCTCTGAAGTTAAAGAAAGCCCTCACCCAGTCCCTGGGCTTGCTGGCTGAGTGAACTCTTAACCCTCAGTTTCTTTATCAGTGAAATGGGATGTTGACCAAACAAACCTTGTGTGGAAGGTAGATGAAATAATGCATATAGAGTACTTAGGAAAACACAACAGTGTCAAATTAACGTTAGATGGTGCCATTATCCTGGGATAATTGCTGTCCCCAGGGATATAGCTGGAGAGGGAGGAAATTACAGCAGGGCAATATTTTAAGCTTTGGAGGTCTGAAAAGTCCTAAAAGATAAAGAGAAGAGAGAGGTGTCATTCCTGGGGAGAGAATCCCTGCTTTGGAACTGAATACTTGCATGGGGTGCCCCAGTGAAGAGGATGCTGTGCCCAGTGTCCTTTATGAAGGACATATCAAAAGTCATATTTTGTGTTGCTCCTTGGCTCATTGGATTTTCTTTTTTGGAAAAATATTAAGTTATCATGAAATAGTTTTCCTCCCAGTAACTTGGTCTGCGTTAAAACATAACTGGTAAATTCTGCAAAGATTTTTCTGCCTTGGCCTTAAAGGTTGAGAAAGAAACTCTGGGTTTTCATTCCATGTGAAATTTGGATATTTTCTTCTGTTCACGGCAAGGGATCATTTTAGTCACCACATCTGTTTGAACTACTTGTGCGTGGCTAGTTAGGACATACCTAGCATTAAAAGTTAACTAGTTATAGAAAAAGCATTAATTTGGGTTATTTGAAAAAAAACACCCAAGAGATTTACTGATTCCCTCTGTACTGATCTGGTTATTCAACTGGCAGTGTTCACAGCTGTTTTTCGAACTTCATTAAAACAAACAAACAAACAAACAAACAAAAAGTCAGCTGGATGAGGGAAATAAAAGTTCTCACTCTTCTTACATTTAGCCGACCAGAAGAAGGACGTAAGAAGATTCAGTTTCAACATTTGTTTCTGAATGGCGCATTACCCATCTCAGAATATCAGCCAAATGTGTGTCCCCAGAATGCTCCAGTCTTTATTGAAAAGCCTACTGGAGAGATTTAGGGCTCTGCACTGAGGGAGGTCTCAAGCTGGCAGCCCAGATCCCATTCCAGGTTGTTAAACTGACAGGAACAATCAACCTGGCTGATCTTTAATATTCCGATGCTGCTGACTAATGCCCAGACAGACATTTGGTAAGACTAAAGAATAACAACACGTACTGGGTGCCATGCATTCTCTTTATCCTCAACTAACTGAGTCTATGCTGGCTGTATATTCTTATGGTTAAGTTCTCCCAAAAAGCCCAACACTCGATACTTCAAGTCTATCATGGAAGATATTGAGGGTAAATGGTTATGAAATCTCTTGCTTGTGGCATTTTTCTTTGTTTAATTATTCAGCTATTGTTTATTGAATGCTAAGAATGTATTTGTAGAGATGAGGAGTCTAGACAGGACTGAGGCAAAAATGTCTTGTTTGGGTAAAATTCACATTTCTCCTAAACGGAGGTGGCTGGAAATCTTTGCCTTGTTTGACTATGTTAGGAAAGGGAAAGAAAAGAACCAGTAGGTGAAGTCCTCTAACATCCTGTGTTGGTAATTTGATGGAGAGCTATTCCCTTTATCCTTACTCTCACTTCTCCATCACCCCCACCAATAAATACCAAGCTTAGTCACACACTTCGGAGGGAGGTTAAAGAAAAGGCAGTTAAGTATTTACTGTGTGTGGTATTCTAGAAGGCAGGGTGGTAGTTGGCCTCAGGGAGTTGTTATTCAAAACAAAACAAAGCAAAAAAAAAAAAAAAAAAAAACCAAACAAACCAGACAAGAATTAAAAGCACTTCACTGGAATTCCACAAATTCTTGATTTTGGATCTCCTGGGAGGGTTGTCTAGACTGAAGCTTATCTTCAAAGATAATGCAAATTCAAAGACCTGGGGGCGGGGGAAGGAATATCTAAACTATATAAGTAAATAAGAAATGATTCCCCGCCGGGCGTTGTGGCTCATGCCTTTAATCCCAGACTCTCGAGGCAGAGACAGGTGGATCTTGCTGAGTTCTAGGCCAGCCTGGTCTACTAAGAGGTGAGTCCAGGACAGCCAAGGCTACACAGAGAAACCCTGTCTCGAACTCCCCCACCCACCACCCCACCACCACCACCCCAAAAAAAGAAAGAAAGAAAGAAGAAATGATTCCCCAAAGCAGGTTCTTTGAGAATACACAATGGTTTGTATTTAAAATTAACATTCCGAATTTTTTAGTTTGCATTAGCATAACCGTTTAGTCAAAGTTAGTGACTCTCATTGAATGAACCTGAATTCAAAGACGTGGAGGTGGGTTGAATATGAGATCAACTGTGTTTCTGGTAAACAGACACACATTCTTGACAGTGAAGTAGTGACCAGTGGCTGACTTTGATTTTCCATACATTACAGAGGGATCTTAAGAAATGTCCACTTTTCTTACCTTAGATTCCTAGAAAGAAGAGTGTTTCAAGTAGATAATGGATGTGTGTGTGTGCATATAACATAGATTATAGATATATTAATATATATCATATTATATGTGTATTTTATTTTATTTTATCATGACTTTTGTTGAGCATTTCCTGCAATGTGTTTTGAACATATCCCTCTCCTCCTACTCCACTCCTCCCAGATTCTATTTCTCTACCCACCCAACTTTATCTCCTCTCCTTTTCTCTGTCAATGCATTTCTCACCCTGATCTAGAGAAGTTCCGTACTTCAGTGCAAATTGACAATTGATCATCTTGCAGGAAATAATGGACATCAAAATGCTCAGCCATGAGTGGGATGTATGTGTCACACCTCTTCCTTCTCCCGTTTACATCACTAGCTCATAGATGGTATTGAATGAGATATTCACAGCTCCAGCCAAGAGTGGGAGTTTCTGTGGCCCCACTAGCTGTGACATCTGAGGTCTTGTGCAAAGCATCCCTGAGAGGAGTTGTGTTCAAGGTAGCTGCAGGTCAGTCAGTGATAACTTACACGTTATCACCTTCAGGTTCTCTTGGATGTAGTTTTCAGAAAGATGTATTTTTAAGGTGCTTGAGCAAATAATTGCTCCCTATATATATATTTGTCCTCTTCAGAATACAGCCCAATCTCACTTTTTGTGCCAGCTCTTGAAATGAGTTCATGCAAGTTGCATGTCTCTAAATAGAAATGGACTTGAAAAGATTATGTAAAATTCTCTTAAGGTGAGCTCCTATATGGAAACCCATAATGTCCAGGTACACCCTAATTGTCCTTTTGGTGTATGCAGATCTCTGTCAGCCAGTTGTACTTAGTTTCTTTATAAATTTCAATTACAAAGCACAGTCAAGTTATTGATTGGTGGTAAAGATATCTATTTATCCCCAGGCCTGTTTGGTTGGATTTTTCTCTCATTCTCTTGAATTCCATATGCTCTGAATTCAGACTCTTCTTCAGAAACAGAGTTAGCTAAGTTAAGTACCTTGATGTTTTCATTGTAGCTCACTATCCTACTCCCAAATAGAGAGCCCTGAAGATGTTATTGCTCCTCCCCTGATCCCTTTGTCACTGCTAGAATCACCAGGTAGGGGTGATTCTCAAGCACATTCACTGCTTGCAAATTCCTCCCCATTATTTGGTAAATAAAGGGTTCCTTGTAGTCTGTCCCAGCACTCACAAATTCTGCCCTAGGCTTCTCACAGCAGTCTAAAGCCAAGCAGCTAATCTTACATCTTCAACATCTTACTTGGCCCAGTGTCTGGGTTGTTCTTACCCCTTGCCCAAGATGGCCACCTTAGGCCGCTGAGTCACCAGCTGCACTATGATTAAACAAGTTTAGAGTTCTAACACCTGCCGTCTCATGTTTCCGCAGTTACATGCATGGTGAAGCAGTCCTCCCACACAGGTTCAGGCAGCACCAGTTGACTTAGCTTCCTAAGATCTGTTCATGTATCTCTGTCTAATTTGAGGACCTGCGATGGCAGTTGGAGAACTTGGGATTGGTTTAGGAAATAAAAACTGCAGACGTCCATTATGTTTGGACCTCTCCCTAAGTTGTGAAGAAATTAAGCTGATGGTGGTAAGGACTGTTTGGGAAGCATGCATTTAGATTTTATTTATTCACACCAAAGGGGTAAATTTTATTCAATTTGAACCTAAAGGTTTAATTTATTGAGTGCTTACCTTTATGTTAGCTCACATCAAAATGGTGCTTAACACTGAAGGTCTGAGCTGGTCTCCCAGAGAATGATAGTGGCAGGTTGTGTTGAGTTCCTAGCGTGGAACTGGGACATGGCTCTTGGTATCTAGGCTCCTTTGCTGTGGATTCCTAGGCTCTACCACAAGACTTACATGCCTGATTCAGTGTGGTTTGCATATCTGTGCTGTGAAGAAGCAGTAGGCCATGTATTATATACCTGGGCTCTAGACCAAACCAGACTGAGTCCATCCAGTTCTTCCCCACCGTTCTCTATGACGTCTGTAGTCCTCATCTTCGAGCCCTGGAGGTTAATGAAACAATAAAAGGTGCTGGCCAGCATCTGCTTAAGAGAGGAGACTAGGACCGGAAGGTAGTGTTGATAGCAATCCTGGGATTGCATTTCCTCTGCCTGGGTGGTTTGCCTCCTGGTGAAAGAAACAGTTTTGTTTGTGGGAGGGTGAGCGAAGTGGAGTGAGGTATAGAAGTGAGGCTCGGGAAGAAGGCAGCTGGCCTTGGTCAGTAGGGACCTTTGTGCCAGACATGGAACGCTCGGTCTTCTACAGGAATTGCCACCTGTGCCTTGCCAGCTCTTCCCTAATGAGTGCAGCTGGCACAGAAGGTAGCCCCTTTCCTAGTCATTTCCCCTTCCCTGGCTCCCTTCATAAGTGAGCAGTTTCCAGCTGCCAAGGAAGCTAATTGGAGGAACTGTGAAGGCCTCTTTACAGTTCCAGTGTGAGGCTGTAGGTCAGCGGTTCTCAACCCGTGTGCTGCAACCCCCTTGGTGGCCGCTTGCCAGATATTTACATTACGGTTCATAACAGTAGGAAAATTACAGTTATGAATTAACAATGAAATAATTTTCTGGTTGGGGGTCACCACAGCATGAGGAACCGGTATGAAAGGGTCGCAGCATTAGGAAGGTTGAGAAGCACTGCTCAACATCAAGGTGATGCGCCTTACTTAGCTGGGGGCGGAACTAGATCGCCTAGTAAAATAAAGGGCAGTAACTGGGAGGCGGTGAGCTAAATCCACCCTGTTGCTTATTCTCTGTAGCATCAGCAAAGAGACCTGCTTGTGGAGTCAAATGGGAAGGCTATTTAGCAGACGTGGTGAGTAAAAGGCTTGCGGAGAAACTCAGCGTATTGGGGCAGAAGAGGAATCGATTTTAAAATGAATAATTTAAGCCATTAAACTATATGCTCCTGTTTGGGACAGCTGAGTAAAGGTCCCAGTTTCCCTTGAAAGGACTGAAAAGGACTGTGGGCATATAGGAAATGCTCAATAAATATTTATTGGGTTTTTTTGTTTTATGCTTTTTTTAAATTTATTTTGAGACAGGCTTTCTCTGTGTCTTGGAATTCACTCTTGTAGACCAGGCTAGCCTCAAACCCAGAGACCCGCCTGCCTCTGCCTCCTAACTGCTGTCCTCCTAAAGTCATGCACTGCTACTCCCAGCTGAATAAGTGTTTGTTAACTAATAACATTTAAAAAATGTGTTTCTCTAATATGGCAATTAAGGGATCTGGTTCTTTGTTATTGCCACCTTAATTTGGAAAACAAGTTAACAACCTAGCCATTATATAATGCAGATGAATTACAAGGTTGGATCACCTTAAGTCTAGGCTGAGAGAGTTGTTTTGATGACTCAGCTTTGCTTGAGCTTATGCATAACCAGAGTCAGTATTTGCTGTTACTATAGCCTTGGTGGGGTACCCAGACAGGGTGACTCTTGGGTAATTCAAGCATGAAGTGAGATGCGGGTTTGGTCTTTTTTGGGAGTTGAGTTCCGTTTAGTGGGTTTAGGATCATGTGTAGGGACTGGGATGATATATCTCTCTGGCCATCAGTTCTACGTTCAAATTCTATTTGTTAATTGTCAAATTATGATATTGCTCACAAATAGCTTCACACAGGAGGAAAGTTCTCCATTTCAGCCCATCTCCAAGCCTTCAAAACTAAGGAAATGTGCTGGTTCACAGAAAGAGAGGAGCTGCAGCCAGGCTTCTGTTTGTCTTGCCCCCTCCTTTCCAGGGCAGTGGCGGACTCCCAGCTTGAGTGGTCCTAGGAATGCCATTTTTAGCCTGAGCTGACAAATGTAGCTGCTCATGATAAGGTCCTGTCACTGTCTACTGGCATCACTTTATCTGACAGTCCTGTGTGTGTCTAAGGAAAGCCACACCAACAGAATAAAGTTAAGTAAAGTATCTTGAACTCCACATACATGCTTTCAACATTATCTGGAAATCAGCATGTTTATATTCTTTTAGGACTGGGCAAAGAAAGAATTAAAAAAAAGGGGGGGACCCTTTTCAGTTCCTCTTACCCAGATCCACCATTAACTAAAAAACCAAAACACAAGCATTCTTCCATTTTCTGAAAGTCGTTATGTACCATTCAAATGTCTCCAACCTTTATGCTGGCCACATAAACAGTATACTTTTAATGTTTCAAAAACATACTGGGGGGAGGGGACCTTGAGAAGGTCGCATATTGATAAGCCCTTTTGCTGAGCACAAGTGTGTTGACACTTTTACAGGTACCCATCTTGTTGGTTCTCAGTCCTTTTCAAAGAAAACCAGGAGCCGATTTTCATTTCCTGCTCTAGTGGCTATGGTGGTAGATCTCCGAGAAGTAGCATCTGCGCCTGCGGAAGGACGAACCGTTGTGCTCTGAGCATCATGAACTCTTTGCCATCTGCAGAGCCGCTGGCTGTGTGTTCCAGACCCTGACTTGTGTGGAGATGACCTGATTCAGCCTCACTGTTTTACTTGTTGACTGGTTTCAACTTGGTCAAAAGCAATGCATCTGCTCACTTTCCTTGTTTTCAGCTAGCCCTCTCTGGAAACAGCAATTATGAGGTGATACCGAATGTCTTAAAATACACACGCAGGATTTTCTGCTTCTAATACTTCCGTGGTTTTATTCTGTCTTTCAAGGCTCTTCCCTTTGGTGCTCTTATAACACAGTGTTGTTATTGAGGCACAAAGGCAGAGAATGTGCCATTAGCCACTTCTCCAAAGCCGTCAGATGGTTTAAGTTAAGAAGGAAATTATGAGCCTATGTTGCTACAGCCTGGGAAAAAGGAGAACAGTGTGTTTCAGACTGGCCTATTCATTTTAGCAGGGCAGACAGTGCCCAGACACAGCCAGGGATTGAGGCCCCAGCACACATCCTCCTACCCAGCTGGGCACCTCCTTCATGGAAGCAGGCATCCTGTGCCCACATGCCCGAGCCGCTTCTTCCTCCCCTTGGGATATAGTCTTGTTGGCAGGGTCACACAGTGCGTCACATTTAAAATTGTAGGATGAGAAAACAAAGGAAACATTTCCCCCCTTCTTTCTGTTTTAAAGCACTGTCTTGGGATCTTTTTCCCTCCTCATAGGATCATGGCTGATATTTGTCCAAAGGTAATGAGGCAGTTCCACATGTATTTTCTATTTCACTCTGCCTGCCAGGTTCATGGTGATCACTTTGGGGTGCTGCCTTTCTTTTATTTGCTGCATCTTCATCATTTATCAACACACTTAGGAATAGATGGGCTACAAGTTGGTTGACTGTGATGTTGAGGAAGTACTCTAGGCCTGAGCTGTGTCCTTCGTCCTTGCTTTATCTTTTAAATTCTCTTTTTTTGGTGGATGTATTAAGACCCATTGTCTGGAGTAGCTTTCTGTCATGTGGGAACTAGTCTTTTTAGGGGTAGGGGGAGGCATACCCTGAGTGCATCTTTGCTTTAAGGTCACAGAGGATTCTGTGCTTAGGACAGATGTGACACCATAAGAAATATTTACCCCAGTTCTGTCACCAGCTCCTGCAACAGAGCGGCTGATGGCCTTGCTATGGTGCTCTGAGTGACAGGGACAGATGCTAGGAGTGCCTTTTGCTCTAAACTATTTGGGCTTTGATCTCAGTTTCTGGCACACAGCTGGGCAAACCCTGTCATTTCCCGAGTAATGGGCTGATAAGAGCATCCTACCTGGCTGTCAAATCTCCTTGAGATTTGTGATGGGACTTCCTTTATCCTAAGGATAGGACTTCTGGACAGCTTCACAGTAGGAGCCAGTCACTAGAAAGACAGATGAACATGAGGAGCCCAGCAATGAAATTGTTTTCCTGAGTTCTATCACTGGTTCTGATTGACAACTAATTGTGTCAAAAGTGTGCAAGTTTAACACTTGGACTGGCATTTGGGGGGCAGCCTTTGAAAACAGAGCACCCTGCACCTGTGGGCCTGCACTAACTGAATGTATAGCACCAGACATAAATTTAATCCTTTGGCAACTCATTAGTATCCAGTGAGTTGGGGAATTGTTAGTGTAGGGAAAAGTCTGCTTGGTATCAGAGTCATTGTGTGTGGAGAAAGAGCTGTTTCCTCTTATAGGCTGATGCGGCTTGCTGTTGGTGGAGCATTGGTCTTAAATAATTCACAATCACAGAGTTCGTGTAGAATAGTAATATAGTTTTGAATTATAACTCCACTAAGCACTGTTGGGGTTAAAAATAAGGCTCCAGATATAGTGCTAGCTCCAGCCTTGGCTTATTTATTGCATGTTTTAACAGGGACATGTGTTCATCCACAGAGCAAAGAGCGGATTCTTAGGGGAGCCTCAGGGTTGGTTTATTCTGTGGCTTAGTCATATCCATGGGATTCCAGACACTTTACAATCTCTACCTGCTACCTCAGCACACCAGTTTTGGTGACAAATGTATTCTTCTCTTGGGGACAAGACAGCCTGGCTGTCGCTATGGCATCAAGGCATAGAGTGGCTGCCTTGGGTCCAGTGGTATCAATATACGTATGTACATGTAGTTCGCTGAGGAAACAACTGGTGTAGGATTCAAAGTAAGAAAAGAATCTGTAAATCCCGAGGAGCCCTGAAAATGATGAAGGGACCTTTCTGGAACCCAAATCCTCTTGGCATCTCTGTCTAAATTGCTCATTGGAGAGTATGGTGCCGTGAATGGCCCGACCATCAGAACGATTATCTGTGAGTCAAAGCCAGACATTTGGCTAGCCAACAGTCTCCTAATGGAGAGTAGGTTGTTCTAGAAAGGAGGAAGGAAGCTAGCAATAAGTTCTGAAGGGACAGCCAAACTACTCAACCACACCTGTTTCTTCAGCTATAAAATGAGAATACTAACAGTGCTTAATATGATAACTGCGAAAATCTAATGAATGAATGGTATAAAGACACGACCAGGCCCCATAATAAACATTCAGCAAATGACAGTTCCTGTAACGATGTTCAAAGTCTTATATTTCATCAATTTTTATGTTTAAATGTGAAAATAACCAGCTGGAAGAATGATTCATAATTCACTATAAGCAAATCTTGGGCAAAGGTGGCACTCAGTGTTGAGAATCTGGGCCTGTTTGTTTGGCACCGTGAGCCATGTGTACTTGAAACTTTCAGGATTGCCCTGTCCCCAGGAGTGTTCACAAGGAGATAAGAGCTAGGGTAGAGTGGAGGAACAGAGTAATTAAGAGCTCAGTTTGGGGCTCTTGCACGGCTGTGTGTGATCTGTGAGACCCAGAGTCACCTTCTGCCCCCTGGGGTTCAGCCTTCAGGCTGTATTTCTAGATCTTAGTGCAGGAAAGCAAGGTTGCACAGCTCCAGCTACTGGACAGCGACAACGTTATGAGGAAAGACTGAAGCAGTGTCTAAAGCAGTGTCTGTATGCATACATTTGTGTGTATGTTTGAATTCTGTATAGCTGCCTGTTGATGGCCAAGCAGCCAACTAGGTGAGAGTTCAACTAAGATAACAGTCTACAAATCCCTGGAAGCCTTGAGAAACCAAAGATGGTTTGTTGTTTGGGGCAGAGTGGGGAAAGTGGATGAAGAGAAGAAAGGCAAAGTAATTAAGATAATTAGCATACATATCCTTGCCAGTTTTGAAAGCTAGTAAGCGTTTGATTTTTTTAATGATATTATTCAGATTTTGCTAAGTATGCCTTGTAATATGCCAGTCAGTGAATAACTGTTTGATAACTGTTTGTAAAATTGATGACCTGCCTCAGTACACATGTCTGTCTTCTGCTCTAATATCATCTAAGACAGTGCAAAGCTGAAGGGAACAGGAGGATAGAGAGGCTCTATTAGGAGTTTGAGAGAGGAGAGGGAGGGGGAGGGCCAGGGGATGGAATCCAGGTGTTCAGGCATACTGTACTTTAGCTCCCATGAGCTATAGCCTCATCCCTTTTAATTTGATCATTCATATATTATTTTCCTTTTGAGGACAGGGTCTCCTGTATCCAAGGTGGATACTGAAGTCACTATGTAGCTAGAGATGACACTGGACCTCTGGAATGCTGGGACTGTAGGTGCATGCTGCCATGTCTGGTTTTATGCAGAGCTGGAGTGCAAACTCTGGACTTTGTGCACACTAGTCATGCACGCTGCCAACTGAGCCTGTCTCTGGAATTTATTTTTTTGTTTGTTTTTATTTTTGAGACAGGATCTTACCCAGTTGCCCAGGCATGCTTTGAAAGAGAGTTCTTCCTGGCACAGTACATAAAATTTTAGATCTGTATGTCCAGGCCTCGCCTTTCCTTCTAAATTATAAGGTCCTTAAAAATATAGCATCCTCCTGGTTTTAACTTTTTAATATGGACCATCCTAAAGGTTATTATAAAACACTGCCTTTGCTCCTAATTTCTATTTTTACTGAGGGACCTGATTCCCAAATTGCATTATGTTTTCCATCCAGGAGCCTGGCCTTCATGTTAGGTTACTATTATCTCTGAGTTAATGTGGCCTCCCCTAAATACACAGTCAGATTGTTTAAAATTGGATGGAAATGCACACCTCGTGGGTTGGTGATGTAGTTCAAGGGTAGAGTATTTGTTCATGTTGCACAAGGCACCAGGATCGATACAGCATGACCAAAAGCACCACATATTTTCTTTTGAAACATTTTCTTCTTGTGGATACATATAAAGAGCCACAAAAATCATTGTCCTATGTTTATGAGTAAGGTGCATGCCCAGCCAAATGACAGATACTGCCTGGATCCGTCAAGGTAAAACTGATCTGCACCTTTGTACATTCATTCGCGGTCCCATCACTGCGACATTCTAGCACACCAGTGGTTAGAGTGTTTCCATGCCTTGCTTTCTTTTCAACTCATTTCTTTCCCAGTGTGTTCCTACCCGATTCTATCAGGGCAACCTCTTGTACAGCTTCAAAAGGACAATTCAGGACCTGTGAAGATGCTGCTGGCCCAAGGCGGTTTTCTTCCCGTTATTACTCCTCCGTTAGTTGTGTCCTCACATTTTGACACAGGAGAGGCTCATTGTGGCAGGAGCTTAGATAAATAGGAGTTGGACCCAAAGCCCATTTCTAGGAAAAGTGAGAACAGCAGGTGTTATCTGATGTAATTAAAGTCTGTTGAACCCTGAACAAAGTAGTCAGTGTAAATCTCTGTTAGTTCTTTACAGTGAGCCAGCTCAGAATCTGTTCTATGAATTATCTGCTGGTCAGAAGGTCTGTGGCCTTTGGAAGGACGTGTTGTAAAGTTTATAGCAAGCCTACTAGGGCGTTCCTTGCCAATGATTTTAGAAGGGTACTTGGAAGCTATTTAATCTCCTGTCTCTGAGCCCAGTGGTTAGAGTCTTCCCATGCCTTGCATGTCTACACATGTGCATAACTTCCTTTTCCACTTGAATTAAGCCTGACTTTTAAAAAGAGACATTTCAAATTCTGAGTACAGTTTGTCAGATTAGCTGATCTACAAGAATGAGTGGTTCTTCTTCCCTTTCTCTCTTTCTTTTCCCAATATCCTTTTAAATAAAACATTCTGGTAAGGGAAAAATCTCTCTATCTTGGGTGTTTCCTGTCATAGTCTCACTTGGGCACAAAAATTGCTGCATTCTAATCTCAATTCGTTTTGTATTTTTCACAAATGACTCATGATCAAACCTAAATGAGTAACTTTGAAATGTTTATATATGTTTCTGCCTTGATTACACATACATGTGTGTATATATACACACTGCTAATGTAGAATTACATCAACTTTATAAATCATGTCAGCTATCTGTTTAGCCCACTGTACTTTTCCTTACATTTCCAGATATTTCAAAGCCTTTATTGTGTAGTCTTATGATGGATTTATTGACTGTAAACAGACATTTGTTATTCACCCTAAATGCTATTTTACCAGCCTCAGATGCCCTTTACAGTTTATTCCTTTTCTTTCCTCTAAAGATGATCTCTAAACAAGTTGCTGGTGTTCTTAAGATAATTAAAACTAGGTGAAGGGAAATTTGTGGAATTATCTGGCTGTGCAGATTGAAAGGAAACCTTTAAAATATTTGTCTTTCAAGGACAAGTTAACATCTCTCTTTAAAAAACAAACAAACAAACAAACAAACTTTTTCTTTTTCTGAACCGATAAGTATTTTTTAATTTGTGAGACTTGGAGAAAAGGAGAATGGTGGTTGGGGGCATGGGGGATGGTGGGCAGGTATGGAAAGACACCTTGGATGTCACAGGACGATTTTCAGGAGGAATCAGTCTCCTCTTTCCACTTTTACATGGGTCCTGGGAACCGAACCCAAGTTGTCATGCTTGTGCAGCAGGCCCCTTTAACAACTGAGCCAACTCATCAATCCCTGGTTAAACTGTTTCTCAAATTCATTCAACAAAAAATATGAGCATCGTTAGACAACACATTTAAGATCCAGGCCTGTCTGCCCCTCTTCTGGTTCCAAGTTGGAATAGAGTTGTTTTCCACTGGGGAATAATTTGTCTCTATTAATTGAGGACAAATGTGCATGCGTGTTTTAATTACACAGTAAATTAGGAGAGTTTAAGATGCAAGAATATGTGAAAGCCAAGAATTCAAAACCCACAACTCAAAAATATAAGTAGATAAGCAGGGAAAATATCTCAGCAGAAAGAAGCGTGCAAGCAGGTCTCAAGATAAAGAAGGGGAAAAGGCAAAGACAAATGACTGGAGTTCTGTTAGACATCCTTTCAAGTAGAAAGACCCTGATTTATGGCTGCAAGCCTTGCTGGCTGTGTGTGGCAGCAGGAAGAAGGCACAGTCACAGGATTACTCCAACAGGGCTGGCTGTGGCCAGTAGCTCCCCAAGCAGAGGAAGGAGTTCTTTCCTGTGTGAAGTCAGACTTCACAAACTCCCATAGCATGGGTTCCTCTGGGTCTGAGGACTTTATCATATGGGTGAAGTTTGTACTTCGTAAAGCTTTTTTGAGGATGTTCCTTATGTTCCAGAATGTTCCTTACGCTGTAAAGCATCCGTTCTCCTGGATGTAGGAATGAAATGATGCTCATGGATATCTGTTGACTTTGTCCTTTGTCATTGAGACTTAACCAGAGATAGCACCCCCGAAACTGCTGTTGCTATTTTGTTTTAAGGGAAAAAAAGTTCAGACTTAAATTTTTGTTTTGTTTTGTTTGTTTCTGACTTCACTTTGGATGGCAGAATGTGTTCATTAAAATTTGGTGTCTTCTGGGCTGGAGAGATGACTCTATGCAACTGCCACTAAGCCTGGTGTCCTGAACTTGATTTCTGGGACGCACATGGTGGAAGGAGAGAACCAGTTCCCACAGGTTGCCCTCTTATCTTCACATGTGCAAAGTGTCACATTTGGTGACCACATGCATGTTATGTGCACATGCACATACACCGCAAACACACATTTATACCATATATACACATGCCACAATAAGTGGATACATAAATAAATGCAGTAAAAAGACAGTGCTTTCTGGCATATCAACCTTCTGTTAAATCAGTCTTTCCTTTTCTATGTACTTTGGTATCTTTTAAATTTTGTCCTGGACCTGTGAGTATGTATATAAACTACCTTAAATCCCTTTTGTAAGAAATTTAGGTATAAATAAAATGCATTCCTCTTTGAGTTGTAAAAACTGGAAGACTGGTTGCAGGGGAAGGGTGCCGGTGTTCACTCAACTGTGACTGGGGGCAGAAGTGTAGCCCTTGCATTTTGGTTCTGCTGATGGAAGCAGGGAAAAGTCCTTTTAAAATGGAGGCCAAGGAGCTGGGTAATAGGGCCTCTGGCCGACCTCCAGGGTGGAGCAAAGATAATCTCTGCCTTCCTGGTTAAATTACCTTAAGCTAATTCCTCAGGTACAATTATTTACAGTCTGCTAGGAGGCTGCTTATCTTGTAACCCCCTTTAGACTTTGAGCTCCTGAGAAAAGAAGGCCAACACCCCTCTGTGTTTATCATTTGTTTTGGAGGTAATTTTTCCCCAGAGTAGGCAGAAAAGGAAATTCAAGTTAATGATCAAGACACAAGTTAGGCGATTTTTGGCTTTCATGCGTCTCACCATAAGTTTGTTCTCAGCATGGACTGTCATGAGTTCTGGGGAATTATTTGTGCTGAAAGTGTTTTGTTTGTTTGCTTGTTTTTGAAAGTTCCAAAACTGAGTGGTAATTCCTATATTTCTAGCACAATTTGCTGTCCTAGCTCTTAAAGGATAAACAGTCCGTCTTGAAAAGAAGTGATCTAATTAGTATTAGCTGATTCCTAAAAGTTAAAGATTATAGTTGGTGTGCTTTTTTTTTTTTTTTTTTTTTTTTTTTTCTCTCTTTCATATAAGTATTAGCAGAAATGAACGAAAAGCAAGCAAGGTGACTCTGGACGAAGGTCAAGTGTGTGAGCACTGCTAAGTCTTCAGGCCATGATTGGAACCAGAGGCTGGCTGTTCCATTGTAACTAGGATACAAACAGGCCACAGGCCTGGCTTTTTCATGGATGTGGATTCTACATATTAATCTCACCATGACTGCACCTTTCCTTCCCTCCAATTTTTGGTAGAATTAATAGCATACTATGATCCCATTTAGCAAGACAAAGCAGGTCTGCATCTCAGACTTAGCACAAGCTTTGCAGTGATTCTTGGCTCTGGTGTCTCACACACAGAAGTCAACCCCATCAATGACTTTGACCAGCCTGGAAGTCATCCATGCTTTTCCTCCATAAAATGCTGATGAAGCAAGTGGGGAACCAGGAAGTATGCTTTCAGAGCCAGAGCTCAGTTCTTTTTCATTCTATATAAGTTTCATTTTCCCCCTATGAGGATGGTGGGAAATCCCACAGCACTGTGCCAGGCGGCGGTCAGCATTGATGGTGAAGACTACACAGGAGAAGTTAATAATTAAAAAGCTGGTGGCCCTCCCACTCCTGAGGCAATGTCTGTCCTTTGCTGAAACAGTTCCCCAGCCAGTACCTGATCTCAATGCCAAGAGCTGGCTGTATTTGTTGCTGACTGGTTTGTGGCTTTCTTGCTGCCCTAAGCTGCATGCTGACTCTTGTAGGCTGTTCATCTGCAGGTTGAGTCTCTACAGGCCCAGGCCTGCCTATGCCTTCCTTTTCTGCCATAGCCTTCAGGACTGGGCCCTAGGGTATCTGAGATTAAGCACCTCAAAGCATCAATTGGGTCTTTACCAAGCCTAAGTGCTTTCCTGCCTTTTTAAGTTTCTCCAGGAACAGTGACATAGAGTCAAGAAAAGGAAGCAAGAAATCATTACTTGAGTTTTAATGCCAAGTAGGAAACAGTTAGCTCTTCTCACCAGTGAGTCTAAATTTTAAAATATCTTCTAGACCCCAACATATTCTTTGTAGGTTGTTTCTTCACCCTTAAGGAAGAAATGTTGTACATTGACAGCTTTCAAATATTCTGCAGATGTAGAATTAAAAATCTAGCCTAGAACACTTTGACTAGGAAAAAGAAGGACCCTCTTAGCTAGGCATGGTGTTGCGATGGTGACGCATGCTTTTCCTCCCAGAACTTATGAGGTAGAGGCAGGCGAATGTTTGTGAGTTCAAGGTCAGCATGGTCTACTGGTCTACATAGTATAGTAAGTTACAGGAGAGTCAGAGCTGTGTAGAGAGACCTCCTGTTTATAAAAAAAAAAGAAGAAAAGAAAAAGAAAGGAAGAAAGGAAGGGAGAGAGAGATTATGGGATGACAGAAGAACCCTCTAATCCATTAAATTTGAACTCTTCTGCCCAGTGGTCAAGCAAGCACGTCACCTCCAGTGTAAGCAGGACACGCTGGGGAAGTGACTGGGGTCTCCTTTCCCGTGCAGAGATTGAGCTGCCAGACAGTGCTACGTGATAATTGATGGAAGGAATGTAGGATAGAGGGGTAAGAGTTTTGACATCAATGCCTGGCCTTGGATCTTGCTGTGTGATGTTAGTTCTCAGCCTCCCTCAGACTCAGTTTCCCCATTTTGTGAGGATAGTGAATTTGATTGTCTCTTTTATAGCGGCTTGGCCCATATAGGTCTCCAGTAAGTTATGGCAGAGTTAGAGTTACTTTCATTGTTGGTACAGAGAGTCAGTAGTCGTTTCTGTACTTTGAATTGAGGGAATAAGCTTACAAATAGAAGTGGTGCCAGTCATAAAAAGCTGCCTGGTTTTTTAATGTGTGCATTCTTCCTTAGTAAGCACTTCAGCTATGGTCGGAGTGTTTCCACTTTAAAAGCCGTGCAATGGCTTTTGTCTTAAAATACACCGTGTATGTCATTTCTCAGCAGTCTTATTTGCAGAGTGGTAGTGGTGGGCAAAGCTGTTATCTAGCCTTTGTTCACTTTTTCTCATTCAAGTGAGAATGTGATACCAAATCAAGGGGCGCTTGGGAATAGCAAGAAAAGAATAGAAAGCCGCCCAGTTCTAGAACAGTGGCCTCACTGCCCCTTGGGAGATAGATATCCTGCTCTGACTTTTTAAACTCAAGGGTAGATCTGAGGTACAAACATGGATGGTGGCACACACATTTAATCCCAGCACTTGGGAGGCAGAGGCAGGTAAGAGTGCTGTGAGTTCGAGACCAGCCTGGTCTACAGAGTGAGTCTGTGACAGCCAAGGCTATTCAGAAAAACCCTGTCTCGAGCCCCCTCCCCCAAAGAAAAAACCCACGGATAAAGCCCTGTACCTCCTTGGTGTCCCTTTTACCCATTAAAAAGAGGTGATTAGAGTTTCTCCAAATGGCTCATTGAAATGACTTGTCTGTAAGCAACAGAGTATCTGCCAAAGGGTAGACAGTGGGAGTAAAGACATAAATCATGGTGAGATTTTAGGGGTACCCACAGGGACCAGGGCTTAGGGTACCTTGCAAGGCACATGAGACCTAGATAAGCAATTCGTTGCCAGAGAAGAGCGGGATGTCACATCCAACCTTACCCAGTGACCCAGCATCAGGACATTATTGCAAATGGCAAATTAGAAACAACAGCAACACACTCAGGATGCAACAGGCAACACTTACCAGTGGGGAAATTTCACCTGTTCCTTTGGATAATAATCTTCATGCTAATACATACACATGAAACTGTGCACGCTTGTACTTGGGTTTACAGTATCATCAGGACTTCCCAACGTTCTTCCTTCATGCAGTAATTTATTGTAGGAAGTTTTCTGTTTAGGAAGGACACTTACAGAAATGTATCTTGATTTGTGAGTATATATTACCTCACTATAATGTTTGACTATTTATTGAGCGCTATTAAGTTTTGTTTGTAATATGCATTATTATGATGGTTGTTATGGTTATTATACTCACAGGTCATTTATTTGTTCGCCTTTACAAAGATTTTTATAAGTTAAATTGTCAAATCCCCCACCCCCACCCCCCTGTCCTCCTGCAGAAAATCTTCCAATTCATTTTTGGTTTTTGTTTTTGTTGTTGTTGTGTTTTGTTTGTTTTTGTTTTTTTGAGACAGGGTTTCACTGTGTATCTCTGGCTGTTCTGGAACTCACTATGTAGACCAAGCTGGGCTTGAATTCACAGAGATCCTCCTGCCTCTGCCTCCTGAGTCCTGGGGTTAAAGGCATTGGCCACCACCCCCAGGTTTGATTTGCTTTCTTAACCTGCAGCATATGAGTACCTGTGTAGCCGCCACTGGTACAAATTGGCACTAGAGATGTAAGTAGGACCATCTTTTGAAGTTGCCTAAGTGAACACTTTCTTAGAAAGGACTTTGCAAGCAGAAGGAGAGTAGCCAGCTTTCTGGTTGGACTGCTTCAGATGTCTACATGAACGCTGCCGGGCATGCACATTTAAAGTATTTGCTGGCAATTGGATGTGGACTGTTCTAGTACAGTGTGAATGTGTACACACACACACACACACACACACACACACACACACACACACACACACACACACACACACTCTGGCTGGGTTCTTTGTACAGGATTTTAAAGATTCCAAATCCAGAATCTGAAATGTTCTCATCCAAAACATTCTGAGAACGGCGATGCTACCATGGTGGAAAATTCCACTCTAGAGGTCAAGTTACAGGTTGCAGTCAAATTGCAGGTGCACCAATAATATTGCACAAAATTACCTTCAAATAAAATCACCTTCATGCTTGTATTTCATATGTACAAGTATGTACATGAAAGCCCTTGGGAATCATGTATTTAGGCTTTGGTTTCATTCCAAATAGCACCATTATGTATACTCAGCTGTTTCAGAATCTGGGGAGAAAAACCCACAGTACAAAACACATCTGGCCGAGAGTATTATGGATAAGACATATTTCATCTGTATTGGACATGTTTTTAGAGAGTCAAGCCCAGAAGCAGACTAATGCTTCAGAAATCCATGCTGTCAGGGGAGCTTAGGGTCACTGGCTGCTATGTCCCGGGGCTTGGAGTGGAGACCCGCCATTTGACATTTTATCAAGGTGATTTTTATTATGTTTTACCGTGCTTGGTGGATTAAAGCTAAGCATTTTCTTTATCAGCTACTCATACCAGCCACTGTGAAAGGCTGTAGGGATATAAAAGGTGCAGATTATTCTCCCTTTGACCTGCCATATTGGGTATACCCAGCCATAGGACCACACTCACTCAAGAGGGTTGTGCTAAATACATGCCTCCTACAGGTGATGCCTTTGTAATCTGTGGCCATAGTGTGGAGGATACAGAGCAAATGTGGTCCTTTCCAGGCACAAGCTTAATAGGAGGGAGCCCTGAGCTAAGTTTAAAGAGATGAGAAGTTTGTGTGTGTGGGGTGTGTGTGTGTGTGTGTGTGTGTGTGTGTCTGTGTGTCTGTGTGTCTGTGTTGTGTGTCTACCATGCAGACAAACAAAGTTGAGCATTAAGGAGGCTAAGAAAGTAGCCTGAGGTTGGGGAATTGAGTTGCTTCTTCTACAGTTCACTGTCTGAGCTTCAACTATTATGTGAAAATAGGATGATGATGTGTACTAATCTGTACTACCAGAACTTGAGTGCAGCTCCATAGATAAGAGATAGAACAGAAGTAACATGTAGCCAAATGGAGGTACAAGCAGTGTGGACTGATAGGAGTCAGGAAACTGCCAACTGGCATCACTTCTTGCATGTTCATAGTAAGTTGCTGGAGTGAGGCTGTGGTTTCTACTGTGTGCTTTCATTGGCGGGGGGTGGGTGGGTGGAGGAGTAGCAGGGAAGACACTTAACATGAACACTGTGTTCTGTTTTTAAAGTATACGGAGAGCCCATTTGGAACTGTACGGAATGTATCTGAACAAGTGTCTTAGGAAGTCTGCATGCAATTGAGGCGGAGGAAGGTCAGTTCATACTCATCAGAGAAATAATGGGATATATACCAGAGGAAGGGAAGTGTTTTATCAGTTTAGAGTTTAATTCTAGGAGCAAGCAGCCAGTGGTCGAATGTGTGCCCTGCATATGTGAAGGCCAAGTTCAGTCTCAGCACCCCCAGCAATAGTAACCAACAACAGGACCAACAGTCAGACACAGGATGCTAGAGAGCCACAAACCAAATGGCAGTTACATTACTTATCAGTTGTGAAAATTTGAGCGAATGTTTTTTTCCTTCTTCATTTTTAACATGTTCATCTGTTAGATGGAAATAGTGCATACCTAAGAGCGTTGTGAGCATTCCATAAGAGGATCTTCATAAAATACAACCTGATGCGTGTGACTATCAACAGGCTAGTTCTTGCATGGGTAAGGAGACCTTCCTGGTGCAGGTGGCATTTGAGTGGGGCTTTGGATTTTCACCCTAGTGCTTATTTTTAAATGCACAAGCTATTGCGTACTTCCCCAAGTAAATAGAAAATGGTATGAGCTAGCTGGAATGTATTTATCAATGCTTGATAAATTTCAATTCCTGTAGAAATAGGATGGAATTGGGGCTGGAGAGGTGGCTCAGCAGTGCTTGCTTCTTTTGCAGAGGACTCTTCATTGGCAGCACCCATTGCAGGCACCTCACAGTTACCTATGAGGTCTGCTCCAGGAGATCCATTTCTCTGGTCTGGCCTCAGTGGGCACTTGAACACACATTGGCATATCCTCATGCAAGCACACATGATATACACATAAATAAAACAACATCTTTAAAAACAGAAACCAATGGCAGGGCGCGTGCTAAAAATATCGAGTGCCAAAAAAAATTTTCCTGAAATTATTTGATTCTTAGAACTCGGATGTGTAGGTGCACTCGTTTATGTGTCGATAATCAGTTGTTCATCATAAGGAATGTATTGGACAGTGGGACCAAGCATATCTTGTACCAGAATAATTTGGAGTTTAGTGAATTCATCACTGACCATGTTTAGAGCTGACCCTAAAGAAAAATTATTGCTGCTCTAGCCTGTTTTTTTAAACCTATATTATATTTAAAAAATTTTAAATTATGCATTGTGTGTGTGTGCCCATGCACACATTTGTATGTGTATTTTCCTATGAGTACAGGTACCTGTGAAGGCCTGGAGAGCAAGTTGGATCCCATGGAGTTGGTTGTGAGCTGCCCAGTTTGGATGCTAGGAACCAAATTTGGGTACTAAAGTGGTACATGATCTTTTTTTTTTTTTTTTTTTTTAAGATTTTATTAATGTATATGAGTGCTCTATCTGCATGAACACCTGAATACTAGAGGGTATAGGTCATTGTGAGCCACCCTGTGGACCTCTGGAAGAGCAAACAGTGCCCTTAACCACTGAGCCATCTCTCCAGGCCTCGATACATGATCTTTGTCTCTGAGCTATTTCTCAGTCCCAGTGATACTTGATGGTTCCACATGAAGATGCTGTTATGGTCCAGGTTGTAGATTTGCCCACTGGAAACAATTGTGATGCAGTGAACATTCTCTGAACCATACAGAGCATTAGCTTGGCTAATAGGACTATATGGCTAAATTTTCTATTTTTAAAGCATCTTAATTGTTTTAAATTAAAGTAGTCCAGGTGAGTCAGGTGCCTATACCATACTGTATAGCATAGCAGTCTAGAAACAATTTGAGATCTCATGGAGGGACATACAGAGGTGAAACAATGAATTCCGATCTTCACTAGATGAAGGAGGGATTTTCCAAGGATTCTTCCAGTTGGTTCTAAAAGTGTAGACCTATAAAACTACCTGTTTGTTTTGCTCAGTATTGTCCTAGTGGGTGTGCAGATCAACTAAGACAAAAGGAAGCCGTGCCCCAGTGTAGTGCACTGCAAATGACTAGGTTGATATTGGAGCCCATACTAGCTATTTTTATGTCTACCTGACACAAGCTTAGAGTTATCAGAGAGGAGGGAACCTCAGTTGGGAAAAAGTCTCTGTAAGACCGGCTGTAGGCAAGCCTGCAGGACATTTTCTTAATTAGTGATTGATGTGGGAGGGCCTGGCTGATTGTGCTTGGTGACATCCCTAGACTGGTGGTCTTGGGTTCTATTAAAAAAAAAAAAAAAAAAAGGCTGAGCAAGCCAAGAGCAGCGAGTCAGTAAGCAGTACCCATCTGTGCACTGGGCTTCAGTTCCTGCCTTCAGGTTCCTGCCCTGCTTGAGTTCCTGTCCTGACTTTAGTCAATGATAAACAGTGTGGAAGCATAAGCCAACTAAACCTTTTCTTCTCAGACTTGCTTTTTGGTTATGGTGCTTCATAACAGTAACAGTCTTATGACTGACCCACAGAAAACACCTGCCATTACCCGGGCCTTTTTATAAACCGGAGACCCGAAGCTCATGTGTATGCACCCTCTCTTGCTCCTTCTTTGTTTCTAGGGCTTTCTACATAGTGCACGAGATTTAGTTTTCTTCCTAACCTTATAATTTAAACAATGGGGAAATACTTCAAAACGCACTGAGTACATAAAAAACAAAAAAACAAAACTCTTCTAGCCTTTATTGTGTGTGGATGGCAAATGGCAAGAGCCCACTCTGTGTCTTGTTTTCTGGCTTCCAGCCAGCACGTTTGCTTTGTGGGATGGCTGTCATCAAGCAAGCAGAGCCGAGCATCCATCGGGGAGGGGCCAGTATAAAGAAACAGCCTTCATCAAGCAGTCCCATTCAGCAAGATTCCATTAGAATTGAATCAGGGCCAGGGGCAAGCATGCTGTGGAGGATCTGTGTGGAAGCTGACATTTTAATGGTTTGATTAGTTTAGGAAGAATATTTTTACGGGTTGTGTCATCAATTATATGAAGTACTAAGTGAAGTTGTTACATTATGATGAACTCCCTTCACCTACCCCTCCTGAGTACTTGTGCTGAGATTTCAGCCCAAGACCCTGTGAGTAATCTTGTGCAATCCTCTTAAAGAAACACCGCTTAATGACTAAAGTTGTTAATCATATTAAATACATGTAGGCACCCTGGAGGGGAGGAAATGCCAAACAAGCATAAATCTACAAGAGGTTTTTGAGAGAGCTAAGCAGGGTGCTTGATTGGGGTGGGGTGCTAAATATAGGGAGGGAATAGGTGAAAGAGTAGTCAAAGTGACTACAAAGATGGCGTTGGTGGGTCACCTAGTTGTTTGGGTGAGCACGGCTGCTCCATGCTATACATAGAAGATGTCCAACTCACAGTAGCTTAAATGACAGCTTTTAATATGTGCACTCCAGTACTGTGGCAAGTTGGCTTATCTGTGGACCCCGTTGTCTATATTGTAGAGGTCTCCACCCCACTCCCAAAAAATAAAATAAAACTAAGATTTAGAGACATACCTATTTGTGTTAGCACATCCAAGTGAGTATGCAAAGCTTTACTTAGAGATAAGGCAATTGAGGCAGAGAGAGCCAGTAAGCACTGGGTAGTGTCCAGGGCCTTGTGTTTTTCAGTAACCAAGCTCCTTCCCCTTCACCCCACTGACCCTCTTTCACTGCACACTGCTCACATCTTGTGATTCTCTGAGATGGAAGCAGGGTAGAATCGGCAGCAGGGAAAGGGCTAGAGTGAGCTGAGAATCCCAAGCACTGTTCTCGACTTGTCTGTGTCCTGTACACCATGCTCATGGGGTGGAGGAAGGGAATTCTTCACTTAAACAAACAAACAAACAAACAAAAGACTCGCTTCGTGAGAAATCATTCCAAAGTCTAGTGAACCCGGGGGACTTTTTGTAACACCCAGGAGGCTCACCAAGTACTGTCCACCTCAGTGCTCTCTCTCCTGTTATAGAGCCAATTCCTTCCCACTCCGTTTCTTAGCTTGTCTGGATCCTACCTCAGTGCTTTCACAGAGACAAGGAACAGTCTCTTCTTTCACTGGAGACCTCTGTTTCTAAGCACCATTGTGAAGGAGAGAAGCCCGGTGCTCAGTAAGCATTCACTGATAGCATGTTTCCTGTGCATGTGGGGAAGGGGCAGCAGGCAAGAATTCTGAACGTCGGTATTTGTGCCCGAGGCTGAACAGTTGCTGGATCCTGTAACTGCATTTACAAGCTGAAGCACGCATGGGCCTTTGCAGATGAAAGTAGGAATTCCTGTTGACTGTGAGGAGGAGATGGAGGTTTGGCAGGTGGAACTGTAGAACAGATTGCCAGAGTGTGGACCTAGAGGGGAAGGACCAGTTCTCTCTCTGTGTGAATAGTGAGTGAAGTTTCATGGTGAGCAAGGGAGGGAGGCAGAGTCCCACCAGCTCCCCACCGAACAAGAGCAGTGTGATGGAACACACCGAGAGTGCAGACGTAGAATGAGCAGAAGGAGGGGAGAGTCGTGGTTATTTTCCTATGTCCAAACCTCATGTTTTTTCTCCCCTCATTATCCCATGGAACAAGTATTTGTTTGATCGTTTATCAGTGTGCTAGACCTTAAGCACATTGGCCAGAACAGGTAGCAAGACCTGAAGGGTCCTGGTACTCACGGGCTGACATTCTAGCAGAGAATAAACAAGTTAGCCAACACACAGATGAAAACATAACATACAGCAGAAAATTAAATTTGGTTTGTATATGTCAGGGATCAACTTGGTTGGCTGAGACTAGAAAAGCTCTTCAGAGGGGACTTTTGAGGCAGAAAGTTAGTATAGAGTGGAAATCTTATGAAGGTCGAAGAAAAAGCATCCTCTGTTCTTGCCAGTCTGAAGACCCTGAAGTAGATAAGAGCTTGGCATATTCAGGGGTCAGCATACAGGCCAGCATGCAGGGAGTTGGTAGGTAAATGAAAGCATAGTAGAAGGGTTGGGGTTCCATTCTAACTGGGTATCTTTGAGCATATGCCCCCACCTCTCTTTGCCTTTGTTGCCAGCTCATGGCTTCACACTAGATTTTGGTTGCTTTGGGTGCAGATCCAAACCAGCCTTCACTTTTTTTTTCTCATCTCCACAATGATTTTAACAAAAGTTACAAAGTGCTTCTGGGGGGTCATCTTCATGTTGCAAAGCCTGAGCAAAGCTGTGGATGTCCTGACTACCTCATGTATGGCATTACAATTGGTCCCTTCCAAAACAAAGCCGTGGAGTCTGGGAAATCATGGTGAGTGACATGAGGTGAGTCTTCTATACCATACCCAAGAACCTAAGCCAGGCGCCCAGTGTCACACTGATGCTGTGAGTAGACTCCCGGGGTACCCCACGAGCCTGGTGTATTTCTTGAAGGTTATTTTAGCATTGGTAGGCTACAGGCTTCTCTGCTTTTGCCCTCAGCCTAAGTAACTAGGGTGGATGCTGTTCCAGCAGGTTTCAGGCCATTCAAATGATTCTAATCTTAAGGCAAAATACTTTCTCTGATTTTACCAAGTACATCAGTGAAATCTGCCAAAAGGGATTGCTCCCTGGCCAGTGCTTGGGTAAATGGAGGTCTAATTATCATGACCTCGCAGACAAGCCTTGGAAATCACTAATAACTTTCCTGTCCTTGCTTACAGAGAGAGGGACTCTGCAATAGTTGAGTGTTAATGCACCAAAACTCCTTCTTCTGCTCTGAAATTCAATGTGGATCTCTGAGTTTTAGTAAAATGCATTATACCAAATCACAGCATTCCCATTCCTAGAAATGAGCAACAACAACAGTAACAACAACAACAACAACAACAACAACAACAACAACAACAACAACAACAACAAAACCCTGGGTGCATAACAACAGAGAATGTGATAAAAAATAATAAGTGTGTTCAATAATTGTCCATGAGAGCAGTTTCTTCTTTTCGTATGCTCTTTAATTACTTAAGTTCAAGAGTCACAGCTTTGTTGACAAAGTTTAGCCTTTCAAATGTTCAAAAGTCTAGGTCCCACAGGGTGAGGATGCAATGAAACTCTGGGATTCCGCCCTTAGCTGTAATGGGAGGCTGAGGAGTGAATCCGGTGACATCTCTACCAAGGATTAGCCACGAAGGGTATGTTGGCTGATGATATGGAATGATAAAGGATGAGATATTGTAGTCTGCAACTACGTCATGTGGCTTCATCTGACACTGAGCAGCCTGTGAAATGAAGCCTATTACAGGATATAGGTGTTTAGCCTGCTTTATCTGGCTCTCTGCAAGACTGATAAAGCACGCACATCTGTATCTGGTTAATGAACAGCTCTGTGCCCTTCGTTCTCTGCCTTTCCATACTTGCCATGTAATGTGCTCGCTCCATCATATATATATCTCACATGCATATATTTATCAAGATCGCTTATAATTTATAAAGGTTTATGAATTCCCGATAGCTCAGCCTACCTTGTGTCTATTACAGGAAATGTATCCAATTATCAGTTTCTCTGCCTGTCGAAAAGGACTCTGTCAACTGTCATGTTGCATATATAAATATAGAACTATATATTTTAAAACTTGATAGACGCTCTGCCATCACATTCTCTCTTTCTCTCCCACATCCCTATATCCCCAATCCATTTTTAGAAATGGTTTTGAGGCTTGGTCATATACAAATATTTAGAGATAAGTCTAGAGAACAAAGAAGGTTATATGATCTTTGACATCTTGATTGTATGTGTAAAGTTTAAATCTAAGGATGAAATAATTAATTTGCGTTCAGCATTCAGTTTCATAGCCTGGGGAGGAAATGATGGCTGTCAGGCACTATTCCCCCCCACCCCACCCCCACTACCATTTCCCTTTCTGCCTCCTCCTTTCTCTTCAGAGTGAACATCTCAAGAAAGATTTAACTGGCTCCTCTTCTGGGAGTGACAGTGAATGACAGATAGTCTTGCACTTCTTGATCAATGGCAAGCTTATCCATTTGGCCTACTCCCCCACTTTGGATACTAACATACAGACAGATAGAAACCCATATTGAGACAAATGCCCATATATGGTCAGATACCCCATCTTAGGCAGAGCATGTTGTCATGGCTGTGTAATCTACAGTTGATAATTTCTGGGAAGATCTTCATTTTTGGCATACTGCTTCTATCTCCTTCCTTCGGACCTCTGTGGGAACGGAAATGTGTAATGTGGCCTGATCACTTACGAGAAACTGCTCATAATACATTGAGCTTTTGAAAGACGGCACTGTTTATCATCTGCTAACTGTTCTCAGCTAGTCTGTGAGGAAGACAAGAGTTGAATGACCTTTGTTGTTGATTATCGTGTGGTGCCCTATGCCTGTCACATTATGGGGTCAAGTGTTCCTAGGATGTGACATGTCAGCTGTTTAGCTGGCCTGTGGGTGATCTTGGCCTGATGTCTTGGCTCTCTACTACACCTGTGTGTCCTGACCTGACTCATAGTTCTTTTTGCTACTCTGTATCAGAGGCACAAGTTGGTCAGACCATTTTGACTGGCCCATTTATTTACTACTTACTGTGTCCCCTGCATTGCTATGCCCTGTTATGTGAGCCTATGTGGTATACGCCTCTCTGATTACCCTCACTAAAGCAAGTGAAGACCAGAAAAGACTGAGTTTCACTTCCAGTGAGCCACCATCTGGAGGGCTATTTGATCAATCCAGGAGTCCAGTCTTTCCACTTTCCATTGGCCTTTGCAGCTTTTATGTTCATTTAATGGGCATGTAACTTAAGGTCAATCCCCACTTGCATAATTGTTAATAACGGTTGTTGTATAAGAAGATGGTTTTACCTTTCTCTAAAAATAAGAATGTTCCTCTCTATAGTTCACTGGGCTGATTTTTTTTCTTTTTTTTAAATTATTGATAAGTGTGTTAAGAGATCATGTGGGCTACAAACATATATGCCTCCATTCTTTTTTTTTTTTTTTTTTTTTTAATGACAGCCAGCCCTCAGCCTGTGATTCTCACATGATTCAGGGTTACCAGTTTGATGTGAGAGCTGACTCCTTTGTGGTCTAGATTCTCAGGGTCCCTTGATTGCTGTGTCCTGAATAAATGCAAATGTTATTATCTCCATTTGTAATTCCCACTTTATGTTTTTCCAGAGAACATTTTTCCTTCTGGAATCTATAAAAATGCTTTGAAAAAGCAAAACCAGAGACAATTGAGAAAGTTTGAGGTTAAATAAACAAAAACTGAGAAATTTGAAAGTTCCTGCCTAGCAAGATATAATATATTGTTTTATTGGCTTTTCAGTTTGTTTGTTTGTTTGTTTGCATGCTTACGTTGAACCAGATCACTAATGACACAACAGACTCTGTGGTAGATGCTGATTTACCAAAATGAGGTGAGGGATGACTCCTGCCTTGCTCTCTCAGGCTAATCAAACAGAACAGAAAGTCCTGGAAAGAGCCCTGGCCTTGGCTGCAGCCTGTTTGCCAAGAACTACCTGTTTATTCAGGGATAGATTTGTCACCCCAGTGTCCAGGTTCTTCTCCTGCAGAATGAGGCCATTGGCCTAGATGTTTTCTAAGGACTCCGTGTATCTAAGATGCTCTGATAAGGGATGAACCTCCCATTCAGAGGTTACCACAGCCTTCACAATGGATCCATTCTGCTGGGCCGGAAGCTGCCTCTCACCTCCAGGCTATTCTGGACTGGTAACTTTCACTGTAAGCTTCTCAGTCTGTAACTCAAAAGGGAACCTTTCACAAGCCAGCGAAATTTAAGATGTGCAGGTTTTAGCCTAATTGCTGGACTGACGGCATAATTTACGGCAAAATGAACTGTAGAACTGGCATTCTCCGTTCAAAATCGGTAAGCATTTCTAGAATCAGCAGAGTAGTAAGCGGAGCTTAGGGCCCTTCTAGGAGTCTATAGGGTCACATGCCATGCAGCCAGCCATACCTGGGAATAAACCTGACGTACAATGAGAAGAACATTTATTTCTGTAAGTAGATCCAATAGCAAGTGGCTCTCCCAACAACATGTTAATGTCTGTTGCTATTGTTATTACTAACAGTGCCCATCCGCCCATTTTTCTCTATGAGAATAAAAAGTCCCGAGACTCACACTTTTGGTTTTATTTATTTATTTTTTTTTTGGTTTTTTGAGACAGGGTTTCTCTGTGTAGCCTTGGCTGTCCTGGACTCCCTTTGTAGACCAGGCTGGCTTCGAACTCACACTTTTGTAATCCTGCTCTCTTAGAGCTGGGTATTGAGTCCAATGCATATGGCATACATTTGTCAGGAGAATTTTGGTTTTGTTTCCCAAGGAGATTAGTCTGCCCCCACCCCACCCTCCAAGGAAAAGGGCTTCTTTAAAAATCCATCTTAGTGAAGCCAAAGTAACAGTTCATAAGATGTTCATGGGGACCAGGATGGGCCCCTGGTGGAGGTATCTCTAAATAGCTCCAGGCCGTGCAACCTAAGAAGAAAGCTCTTAAGAAAACGACTTCTTAAAAACCACTTTGGTATGACATACTCATTTTTGTTCCTGGTTGGAAGTTCAGGAAAGATAACCAACCGCGCCAGACCTAAGCAGGTCAGTGAGTGGCGACACCAGGTGTTTGTTCCTCTGCGTTCATTCCAAGTGGTATTTTAAATAAATTGTTTTCTCATATAGGGCCAGGTTATTACTGTGCCATCCCACCTGGCAAAGAACCTGAAGAGCGCATGTGCACGGAGTTAGAAATTGCACATGCAGTGGCTGGACTTTTGAGCATTAGTGAAACCTCTGAGGAGAGATTGATGAAATAGGTTCTGACATTTGAGTCTTTAGCTGCTAGATTTCTTCTAGAAATTTTGGCAGCTCCCTTAACCCAGAGACAGCAGTGGTGCAGTGATTTTCAATAACATGGATGGACTCTCCAGGAAAATTTAGAAATGCATTTAAGTAGAAGGTAAATAAAGATGTTTATAGGCAAAGCCTTTTCTATAGCTGCTTTGTTGTATGTGTGTGTCTTCCAAATCTGGAGCAGAGAGCATCTTCTCCCTTGCCTTACCTGATGCTTTTGTTCTTAGGCTGTTTTCTTGGCTTCGTCAATTCTTCCCCATTGTCAACTTTCTAGGAGCAGATGATTGTTTTTATTACTAGATGCATGTATACGTTTTGCATTTTCTCAGTGCTTTTGGTTTTTAATGTGCCCCCCCTTCATGTGTTATGCATTTAGTTCTTGGGTACCACTACCAGATTCCTGCATCTGTCTGAGACTCCCTCTTTAATGATGCAACCGAAGTAACAGATTAGTTGAGACTAGAAGTAGGAGGAATGTGTACGTGTGAGAGGCAGATAGTTGCACAGATATTGAGAAGCCTGCCCTGCCTAGTGCCCTGCCTGGCACATCTGTCTGTCTTAATAGGAAGTCGCTGTCTGAGATGTGATTTCTGACTCACAAGGTATAAAGCAGTGGTCAGTTTACATCTGTTCTGGGAGAAAGTAAAGCTTCCAAAAATGTTTGGAATAGAGAGGAAGGAAGGCAAGGAAAAAAGAGAAAAGAAAATGCTACTGCTCAGTGAGGTAGGTTACTATGGCTACCATGTTTGGGATTTTACTCCAATAAGGACTTTCTGATGTTGAAGGCCTGAGCTCCCTCCTCCTCTGAGCACAGGATTTCCAGGCCTGGTAAACAAATCCCTTCCTGACCTTTTTCAGAGCTTAGGTCTTTCTCGACTTTGAGTAAAAAGCAACAGCGGAAAACATGGAAAATAGCCCCTACAAGATATGAGGGATGACAGTAGAAGAATGGATAAAGAAACTGTGGTACATATACACTGTGGAATACTACTCAGCTATTAAAAACAAGGAATTCCCGAAATTTGTGGATAAATGGATTGAGCTAGAAATGATCATAATGAGTGAGTTAACCCAGAAGCAGAAAGACTCAAACGGTATGTACTCACTTATATCTGCATACTAGCCCAATGGGCATGTCCCACGAAAGCCTTCCCTTACCAGGAAACTGGGACAGAGGGGAGGACATCCTATTGGGACTCTAGATGAGAGAACCATGTGAGAATAGCAATGTAGAAGGATCCAGTGGGTCCTAGAAACCTACAAGTAGAACATTATGATAGGCAGATTTGGGCCAAGGGGTCCCGCTCAAACTAAGGCACCAGCCAAGGACAATACAGGCGGAAAAATTTAAACCCCTACCCAGATCTAGCCAATGGTCAGAACAGTCTCCACACTTGAGTGGAGAGAGGGATATGACTTTCTCAAGTACTCTGGTGCCTCACATTTGACTATGTCCCCTGGAGGGGGAGACCTGGTGGCACTTAGAGGAAGGACAGGAGGTCACCGAGAAGAGACTTGATACCCTATGAGCATATACAGAGGGAGGTAATCCCTCTCAGGAACAGTCATAGGGGAGGGGAATAAGGGGAAAATGGGAGGGAGGGAAGAATGGGAGGATACAAGGGATGGGATAACCATTGAGATGTAACAAGAATAAATTAATAAAATAAAAAAAATAGAAAAAAAAGATATGAGGGATGAAAATAGTTTCTTGTTTTTAAGTTTCGCCTCCTTCATACATATGCGCATAGCCGTGGGATCACAATGTGTGGGTTCCAGAACTGGGAAAGGTGCTATAGATTCTGAGAGGTTAAGGCACAGTTTCCCTGCAGGCCCTGTGAGAGCAAGAGAATGTTCCTCACACGCTCTGCTTCAGCACTGGATTATGGGGTCAACTCCCCCTCTGACAACTGCTGTATTGTGGTGCTGGTGTGCACCCTTGTCTGTTACACAGTAGTGCTTCTGCGTGCTGAGGACTACACTGAGTGCTGTGGAAATACTGATGTATAAGGCAGGCATTGCTCCTGTTATTCCAGACCCACCAAGCCAGCTGTCATCTGAGGAAAGTCATGAACGTACTATGGGTGAAGGGGCCAGGCATGATCTTCACGGAAGGTCTTCAAGAGCATTCCTGTTTCCAGCTTAGCATTGGTGGCGTTGGGATACTCCCTTAACCTAGTCTTAATTATTTACTTACATCTCTATTGGGGGACTTTTTTTTTCCCCTCCGACCATGTCTTCAAGTTAATAAATAAAACTGTTTTAGAGTTACAATGGACAGAATAAGAACTTAGATAGAGATTTTAGTGTGTCAGGAAAATGAATTGAGTGTTTGGGGTAGTCTTTAGTGACAATAAAATGGAAGTGTGTGAGTGCGTATGTGCGTGCGTGCGTGCGTGTGTGTGTGTGCGTGTGTGTACATTTATACATTTATCAGGAGCCACTTGCAATAGACTGTTTTGACTCACATATAACACAAAATGGATTTTGAACTGGTAGATCAAAGAGGTTCTTATTTTACCAATGCTTAAAACCTTACGGTCAGGTCCTTATGTCTTCCCAAACAATACTGGACCCTTGGTCCCTGCCATTTCTTTCCCCTGACAGGTGGCTGTGGTATAGAAGGTACTGCTCTTCTCTGCCTCTTCCTTTACCTGTTTTGGCCAATAGTTGTAAGTATTTTTCTCTGAAGCTGCGCTGTAACCAAGGAGGACTTTGTGAGGTCGGTAGCATCCTCAAGGCATAGTAATTCCTGGCAGCCGCTGATTGTCTTTGTGCTTTTGGAAAGATGTAGCATAAAGGTGTAAATAGATAATTTCCTCCCAGGTTCTGTTCTGCAGAGCAATCCAAAGGGAGTCCCACTCATTTAGCTTTGTTCCTGTTGGCTTTTATAGCAGCCAGACATAAAGCCCGAGAGAACGCCACTCTGGAGGGGAGCTGATGACATTCCAGGTAAATCTCTTAATTGCATGTGAACTCAAGATCTGATCATCGGGTCAGTTCCTTGTGAATTCTAATAGTGCTAGACCAGCTCCCTAAACAGAGTGAGCATTTAATAAATAGTTCACTGGGAAGACATTGTCAGAGAAAGGAATTTTTATTCCCAAGCCAGGAAAGGTTCAGTTGATGTTATATAAATCACAGGATTCTGTTCTACTCTGGTCCCCTCCCCTCCCTTGCCCTCCTCTCCTTCAGTGGAAGTCCTGTATCCCTGGCTGGCCTTGGATACAGTAAGTAGCCACATATGACCCTGATGCTTCTCCTTGTACCTCCCAAGAGCTGCGATAAGGGGCCCATCCCCCACACCTGGTTTATGCGTTGCTGGGGATCCAACCTGAGCAGCATCCCCGGATACACTTAGTTATTGTCTAGAAATCCTGGCTGCGATTCAGTACCTATAAAGAAAATCTCACCGAAGCTTCTGTGCTTAACATGCTCCGAGATGATGCAGTTCCCCCTAGACAGGCAGAGCTGGAGCCAGAACCCATCTCTTTGCATTCTTCGTCTTGCAGTCCTTCTCAGTACAAATGGATGACACATATATGCCACTGGATTCCCCTGTACTTACACAATAGTGACACTGATTGACTGATGAACTCAGGAACCTGAGCCAAGATAGAGCTTCAGGGTGATTCCAAGTGCCTTGTTTCATGCAGTTCCTATGGCCTTTATTCTAGATCCTACCCAGGGCATGGGGTGAGAGAGGTCTTGCTTATGTCATGTAGCCGGGGAGATAGCTCAGTGGATGTGCCAGTGTGAAGATTTAAATTTCAGTCTCCAGAACCCACATAAAGTCACACACAGTTCAGTTTATCTATAACTTCAGTGTTGCGGTGACGAGAGGAGACAGGAGACTCCCCAGGAGCCTGTGGGCCAGCTCGCCTGGTGTATGGAGAGGAAACCAGAACAGAAGGCGAGGATGAACACCTGAGGTTGTCTGAGTGCTTCTCTCTCTCTCTCTCTCTCTCTCTCTCTCTCTCTCTCTCTCTCTCTCTCTCTCTCTCTCTCTCTCTCACACACACACACACACACACACACACACACACACACACACACACACATGCACTGTTAAGCCTGGGGATTGTGAGAGAAAGACTAATTCCACAATTTTTGAGCCAAATTTGAAGCAAGCTTTAGTTAAATACTGGCCAGGATGGTGGACTCTGGCCTGGTCCATTCTGGGGTTCCCAGGAAATGTCAAGGAGTCACGTTTTACAGAGGCTTATTAAAAAGGCAGTGAACAACAAGGCCACTGGAGTTCCCATCAGGTCCAATCAGGGGCAAGCATACATCCTGATGTATTTCCTACCTATGTACCTCCTGCCACATCCAATCAAGCACATCCTGTGCAGATGGGTCAAACAAACATAAGACAAACGAGAGTTTATTCCCACTTTCTTAATTGAAAACAGCACCCTTAACCTGCAAAATATATTTTTCTTGGTTTAGTCTCCCATTAACTTCAATGTGTATTGTTCTTGTTTGTGTTTTAGTTTCATAGTGCACGCATACACACACACACACACACACACACACACACACACACACACACACACAC
>OU015748.1:92512212-92526909 GCA_907169655.1 Acomys percivali
CACACACACACACACACACACACACACACACACACACACACACACACGGAGAGAGAAAGACAGAGACTGTCTCTTAGGTATGTCTCTCTCTCATGTTTATGTATGTGAGTAGAGAGGACTTTTATACCACTATTTGGAAAAGATACCTAGAAATGCACATAAGAACAGGAAGATCTTATAGTAAAGAGATTGAGTGAATCGCAATTGGGATTTTTTTTTCAGTGACTATTTCCTTAAATTGGAACTCTAATCTGTGTGTGTGCATGTGTCCATGTAGATGTGTACATATGCACATGCATACACATATATACATATGCTTTCCCATGTTTTACCCCCTGCAATACTGCAATATAGTATTTTCTTTGTAAGCAGAGATAAAATCCAGTGTGTTCTCAGTTCTTAAGATGTTCCAGATACAGTGTAAGTCCATGACCCCCTTTACATTTTCCAGCATCGTTGCTTTTTCCACATACCCGTTATGATTCTCAGGAAGCCATGTCATGTGTACCACAGTGGTACAATGTGGGAGGATACAGCAGCGTGTTGGGATGTGCATATTGGTCATTACAGGTCTGAGTGGTCACTAAAGAAAGTTGCTTTGAATGTGAGTGGAAGTGCTAGGCAGGAAGCAAAAGCTTTTGTTTCATTCACCCCAGCAGAAGAGAACAGGATTCAGGTTTCCAGTAGAGAGCCTTTCAAGTGGGTCAGCAGGCAAGGAAGGAGCAGCAGAGAGCCAGGCATGGAAGAATAAGACCTCTGCTTGTTGCCTGTGTTATTCTGGTAGAGGTTGAAGTGGCAGTTCCCATTAGTTTTCTGGGTAAACATTCTCATTATTTTCTGCCCGTTTGCATCATCATTGGAAGGTAATTAACGGCAGCAGTAACATTTTCATATAACACTAAGACCTGGATGGGTCTTAATGACTTCCTTTCATTCTTGCATGAAGTTGTTCACTGTTTGATTTTCTTTTTTTCTCTTTTTCTTTTTTTTTCCCCCAACACGAAGCTATTTGGTGTTCTTATTACAAGCGGATGCTATTAGCCTGCCTTGGGGAAGATTGGGCCAGCCCCCTGAAGTTGAGGGTGTTTCTAAAGTGACTCAATAAGATTGCTGCTAAAGTGAGGTAGTGTAGGCATGACACTTTTAAGTCATGCAGGATGGACAACCTGAGCTTTTAGGAGCCTGGATGAAGTTGAAACAAGGACAGAGTTTTGTCACTGGCCAGCTTCTCAGCTTCTGAACCAGAAGTGCAGCAACCGTGGCAAGTGGTGGCCTACAGCAAAGAATGGCCTGTTCCAGGCTGGGCTGAGAGATAGAAGGCACCAGGGATTAGGGGGAACTGACATGCTGGGTGCTTAGCGTCCTGCTGGACTGCGAGAATTTCAAATGGCTACTTTTGGACCCCACATAGGTCAGCCTGGATTTCTCACCTCACAGCTCAAATTCCATTTTCACCCTTCAACCCACAGTGGGCTCCAGGGATCTTTTGTTTTTCCATGCCATTCTCCCTACAAACATCCAGTGTGGCCTTGGCATGGAGCAGGTTTCTTCAGGTCTGTGATATTCACGTCATGGCTTTCCTGTGCTTCTGTTAATGGATTAGAAAGTACTTATGTTTTTCCTTTTTACCTCATTGTACTGATATGCCTGTGATGCTTGTTTGGTAGGGAGTTCACTTAGAAACCAACATGGTAGTAAATCACAGCTATTTCTGGTTCTGAAAGAACAATAAAAGAAGGGAATGTCACTCACTCATCAGACACTCTCACTTTCAGTACACTTCTGTACTCATGTAGAAGTACAGATCTGTTTATATATGCCCCGGAGTGTGTGCATAGGTGTATGGGTGTACATACAGACAGTACAGTCATAAATATACCTACAAAGTGTCTGGAATGTCCAGAGATGGAGCAGGGGACACAGTTTTAGATGTAGAAAATTGTGATGGTATTTTACAACAACATATCCAAAACCAGGTTGCTGATTCTTCCTCTCTTTTGACATCTGCCCTCCATGCTTTGCAGCTACCCAAGTGTTCTGTTCCGCAGAACACTTCTCATTCCAGGGAAAACAAGTCCTTCATCTTGGAAAGGTTTCTTAGAAACCTCGATATCCTAGGTTCTTTCTCATCGTCCACATTCTCTTAGTCTGTGTCCTTGGTTGATGTAGCTTTTGGATGTGTCCAAAAGTTAGCCAGTTCTAAACACCTCTGTTGGTACCTCACCCACTGTAGCTGTGGTCACCTCCTGTCTGGCCATGGCAGACCCCCCACACCCCACAAATTCTCTACTGCTCATCTGACATCAGAAGAATCCTTGCCTAAGATAAGCCATCCTCCCTCTCCCCTCATCTCAGTATAATCAATGATGCTCCATCTCCCAGTGATAGCCACATTCTTTACTGTGACCACAGGGTCCTACAGTTTTAAGCCATTTCCTAATCTTCCTCTTCTTCTCCATTCTGTCAGCTGACAAGTGGTCTCTAAGTGGTAGTCATACAGCCGAGTGTCTCCTGGTCTGAAATGGTTTAGAATATTTGCATACATTTTGCCAGTAGAGTATCTTTCACCCCAGAATAGGACATGAAGTATTTTAGACTTGAGGGCTAAGGATGCCCCACCCCAAGTAACAGAAGTTGCTTTCCTCTATTTAAAGTTCTTTTTCCTGGTAATGATTCTCCCATCAAAAGTATCCTGTGAAATACTTAATTTTTTGTGGTGTGCTTGGTGTATGCATTTCAGACCCTGTTGACAGATTCTAGAGCAATGCCTACTGGTGGCATCTATAGTAGGGAAGAGATGTAGTCTTCTTCTGGATGTCCCTGGACAAAATTTATTTCAAAGTCTTAGTAAAGATGGGGCCAACTGCAGTATCTTACCTGGATTAGCCTGCAGAGGCAATATGTTGACTATAGGAAGTACCAGGAGTCTGAATGTTCCCTTTCTAGCTCCTGTGGGCATAGAAGGGGCTTCAGGGGTGTGTGGATGATTGAGAGATGCACAGGGAATGCCTAGAGGGGAGACATGATGTCTGTGGCCACCTTGGCTTTTGGTTGGGCTGGTACAAAGAAGTTCTTTCTCAGCCTCACTCAGGATGGTACTTCAGCCCCAAGTCCTCCTCAGTCTAGATACATTGCTGGAGAAGAAGCTCATCAGAAATGAAGGTTACCTATGTCAGAAGTATAAAATACTAAGTAAGTCCAGTGCCGTTTAGAACCTTCTCTACTTACAGTGCTTGGTGACTCTTTTTGTACGTTCATTAAAAAGCATATTTAAATTTGTTGCCTCAGACCAATGATTTTTGATCCCACCTACTCATGTCTTCTCAACTTTTCTCCTCAAGGGCGCTTCTAACAAAGGAGCATAGCTTCCAGATTTATAAACTGCTGCCTTATTATCCTATTAGTCAATTACAGCTGCTCAAGAGCAGGGTAAGTGACAGTATGGCAGATTACAGCAATTTATCTGCTGTTCTCATAGCCTTGTTCAGCACATCATCAAGCTGTTTAAATCTAACGGTGGGACGTTTATATGTATTTTAGAGCATTTAACATACCATCAGAATGTTTAGGATAAACCCTGGTGACCTGAGTAGATACTGCCTTCCTCTACATTGCATGGAAAGCTGGGTCGCAGTCAGGGATAGCAAGACTGCTTCCAATTAGGAGAGGCATCCTATTTTCAAGAGGATATGAGGCTAGTCCTCATAAGGCAGTGTAGTAAGGTCAAATTTGGTACAATTACACACACACACACACACACACACACACACACACACACACACACACACGGGAAGAAGGATAATGGGATCGGCCTAATAAACTAGAGTATCAGGAAACCTTCTATAAATGCATTATAGTGTCTGTAAGTTCAAAGTGCAGGAAATCTGTAGCCCATTGAGGTTTGCTTTACTCAGGTTGATCCTTGTAGACAAAGAGGTTGCGTGTAGATAAATGCTACACCATTGTAGGCTCACTGAGAAACTTGACATTTAGAATCTGTGGGTGAAGGAGGAGCTGCAGGCGTGAGAGCAGGGGGTTGTACCAGCATCATCACAAGGAAAGCATCTTGGTGAAAGAAGCACTGTGCGTAAGAGGGAAAATAATTGCCCTCTGTTAGTCTGTTCTTCCTGCTAAGGGCAAGAGTTACTATGGTTGTGTTTGTATTACAAATGAAAAGACAGTCTGTAAAAACAGAAGATTTGGCTGGGTCATGGTAGTGCATACCTTTAATCCCAACACTCAGGAGGCAGAGGCAGGAGGACTTCTGTGAGTTCAAGGCCAGCATGGTCTGCAGAGCAACCTTCAGGACAGCCAGGATTACACAGAGAAACCTTGTGTCAAAAAAGAAAGAAAAGGAGTTGAGTGAGCAAATGGTCATGGAATCTTAGGAGACAAAATGACATGTTGGAGGATTGTTAACTCAAATTTGTTCCTACTTTCAGTGTTACTGATACACTTGAAGAACTGTTGCTACCAACTAAACAACCACAGGATGGAATTGATAACACCCTGTTACTTGTGAGCAACATTGACACTTCTAGACTTGGGTCAGTTTTATTGGACTCCAGTGTACTTACTGTGCCAGCATGGCACCACTTTCTCTGACTTCAAGAGTGTGATACGCCTAACCCCTAGCCAAAGCAAAATCGGAGTTTCTCAATCTTGTTTCCATATTGGGCCTGGAAATTCTTATGGGCATTAATTGCCTATGTGTTACAGAAATTTTAGTAGCAATCCTGGCACCTACCTGCCCCTAACCGTGACAACCATAAATGTCTAGAAACTGCCAAAGATGGGAGATGAAAATCATCCTTCTACCAGTGAATGATCCAAACTTTGCATTGTCAGTGGCTAATGACTTTTGATAGTATTCATATACAAGACTTTTGATGTATATTTGACAGACATTAGTGAGGAGTAATATATAAGTCAAATAAGGCAGTGTTGGCTTAATTGTTGCTTAGTTTATTTGGAAGGCATTTTTTCCCTACTTCTCAAAGTTATTTAAAACAACCTTCTAAAGGAAGTAATTGTTTTATCCATGTAAATGCTGTAATTATGTGCTAAAGTCCAGCCATAGGTTTCTCTGAGTAAGGTGAGTAATTAACTGACATGATCACTGTGAGCCTGAGGCAGAACAGTGAAACCGTTGGCTTCTCTTCTGGAGCTAGAACAGTGATGATGATGATGTCATACCTTAGGTATATTGCTGTCCTTCTGTAGTATAAGACCACTGAGAGCATACTTTATTTGGATGCTGTTTTCTGAGGATGGAAGGAAAGTAGACACCTGTATTTTCCCAGCACTATCTGAAAAAGTGCACTATACGGGGCACTTTGTGTATGGCCATGGTGTTGGGGGTTAACAGTGATATCCAGCTTCAGAAGCTGCCATCTCTCTGTGAGGATAAAGCACCTTCTGCTGTTATATCCATCAACATCTTACTGTATTCCCCAGAGCGGAGCTCTAGGCAGACCCTTGGAGATGTGAAATCACTGGAGAAAACAGCTCCAGCTCTCAAAGGAAATTATGGTCTACTGGCTATATATGTCAATTAAAGTGCTGATACCAACACCGGTTGTAGCGCAGGGTGACTCTCAACCAAATATGTTGGCCATATGTTTTTACTTAACTCACTCTATGTATTTTAATTACTTAAGATGGCTGAGTGGGGTAAAAGAACTTGCCATAAACCCTTGATGACCTGAGTTTGATCTCTAGAACTTACTTGTTTTTCCTCTAATCTTCACATCTTTGTCCCCCGCCCCATTCATAACATGTACACACACACACTCACTCACAAACCACTAATTAAAAAATGTGAATTAGTTACAATATTAATGAAGGTGATGAGTAGAAGTGTTAGAAATTTTAAAGAAGCTATGGTTCAAGTAAAATAGGATTTTCTTTCTCACTTGCCAGAATGTATGTAGCTCCAGGCTGAGAAATAGGTTTCATGAACCCCAGGAATGTGGCCCTTTCTGTTTTATTGCTCCTCCATATTAAACAGGTGGCTTCCATTTTGAAATTAAAGGTCACTGCCCCAGCTTCAGCTACTACAGCTGCATTTCAAACCATGGAAAAAGAATAGAGATGGTCCCTTCTCTTTGTACCTTTTACTGTTCCTCAAGGGCTTCTCCACTACAGCTAGGTATATATATTTGGATCAACCGTATGAATATTATCAAGGGTGGATTTTCCTTCTGAAAATGACTGGAAGGAACATAGGTGTGGGGAGGCTGAGGTCTTTACCCCAGTTGCCCTGCTTACTACATAAGGCAGCAGAAAGTGAGTACCGGATGGCAACAGCAATCACATCAGAGCCATGGGGCAGTTAGGAGAGGCAAAGGAAAGGGCAGGTTTGCATAGGCCTTGGCTGGCCATGTGCTGCACACTTGTAGTCCTAGCACACGGGAGACAGATGGGAGGACTGGGTTTTTGGAGCTAGCCTCTGCTACAGAGGAGTTTGAGGCCATCCTGGTTTATACAAGACCCTATATGAACATCCCCACACGCCTCCCAAATATGTAGCTTAGATAATCAGAGAAGTAAAGAGTTCAAGGATGGTTGACACTCAAAGAAATGCTGGCTTCTGGTTTCCTTTAGGGCCACGGCTCAAGGGCTATTCGCTAAAGACATGAGAACATCATACAATGATAACCTTTATGAAAATGACTTTACAGGTGTGTGTGCAATCTGCAGTTGTTTACCATGCATGCTGCTGTAGATTTGCTGAGTTTTTGCTTTTAATGTCTTCTTGCAAATAATTATTCAGAGAAATGGCATTGTGTTTAAAAAGAGTCCTCTTACATTGTTAAACTCAGCTTCTAACGGTGGGTGTTTGATCAAAAGGAGAAGTCAGCTAAACAAACTGGGAAACTATTGAATGGGAAGAGTAAGAAAAGGTAATTGGAGGTGTTCCTAGAATTGTTTTGCTTGGTATTAAGTCTTAAGCTATTTTGGGGGGGGGTAGATTGAATACAGTGTGTTCTTACTTGGTGGAGGCAGGATAAAAAAGGTATCACAGTTATGTAAATATTCTGAATGAACAGACAGGCCGACCTACAGAATTAGCAGTGGATATTTTAGAAAACTGAGACCTACAGCAGTGATGGTCTATGCCCTAAAGCGTAAAATCTGCCGATTTGGTTTATGTCGTGAACAAAGACAAAAGCGATGCCATTTCATGAGAAGAAAGTGTTCTTTGTAAAAGTATTGTACAAGGTTGAGTAGCCAGTGACATGTTTCCTGTGACGTGTGTTCTCACTTTATGGATGCATACATGAGGAGTAGACAGACAGGCTACAAGCACAAAGTCACACAGATAATGCATCCAAAGCCGATGTTCAAACTCTGGCCAGCTGATAGAAGGTTCTAAGCTTTTCCCTTCTTTCATGTGCTAGTCTAAAGCTTTTACCCTCTGCCTTCCAGCCAGCAAGATTGAAGCCTTTGAATAATTTTTGTCCATTTCGTACCACCTCAAAGCATGGAGGACATCTGCCTTCTGAAGTTGATAACCAGAATAATTAAGTGACTTGGTTAGATTAAGATAAATGGCAGGGAACTAGGCTTTCCCACAAGGCTTTGCCCATCAGTGCCCGGCAACTGGCTCAGGATTTGGTTTCTGTCTCAAGTTAAACTTGCCTTTAGAACTTAGCTATTTTTGTGCTTGGCGACTTTGAAATGGTCTTAGACACACTTGCAGGGTCTCACTGGCTCCACATTTACTAAGTCAAGGACCTTGTCCACTTTCATTGATGGGAAGAATGGCCACACTCACTTTTGTGTGGGACTTAGTCAGTAGCCACCAATTATTTGTGGAATAGAATTGCGTGACACGCCAGTTGTGCAGTGCCCCTACCAGGAGAGAGAGAGAAAGAAAAAAAAAAAAGCCTGTTCTGTGTTAGATTCAGGAAGGTTTACTTCCTGCAATGCCCAAATACTTTCATGCTGAGGCCAGCTCTCTCTCTCTCTCTCTCTCAAATATAACTTTGGATATAATATAGTAGCCCTTTTGTTTTGTTTTGTTCTCTAAACAATACACCAGGTATTTAACAAATGCGCTACCTCACTCATGGTTTATCACAACACTATAGTCAGATCCACCAGGAGAGCATGAAAATCGCAAGAATCTCAAGAAATACCATTCAGTTGAGCTTGTACGTGGTCATGAGTCCTTGTAACTGGTTTGGAAAGCGGGTCCACTGGACTCAGACTTTAAAGCACATACTGCTTTTCCTTTGTACCTCCTATCAGTGCTTGATTAGTGAACAAAGGGTCATTTTCGGGTGCACAGGAGTTCTGGCTTTCCTGGGAAAGCAGGAGTCTGGAGGATTTATACACCTGAGTCAAAATATAAGTTAAAGGGAAAACTGATAACTTCTGTTGTAGGGGAGCCTCTAAAGAAAACTTGGATATCTCCCATTTTGTGAATAGCTATCTGAAGAAACAAGCAGAGCAGGAAAGAATGGCTGCTCCTCCTAAGAGCTAGTTTTGGCCAACAATCTTCCATCTGCTGGGAGCCAGGCTGTATACACATCCCCTTCTTCTGATGGACCTGTAGGAGGCACTGGTGTACATCCTTGTCACTGTGTCTCAGAACTGACAATTGTAGACCTTATTTCTTTCTCTGTTACTTTTCATCCTAAGGGAAATAAAAAAATCTATTTTAGGGTTCCTTTCTCCTCCCTTGCCACCACTAATGTCAATATTGCCAGAACAACCTCAGACTTTAGATATTAAGAAACATTGAGTTAATATAACAATTCCATGTCGCAGTAAAATTTACATGTGGCTCTCTAGGCAAGCTCCATCTTTTAATATTTACTTAAACTATTTGCTTTTCCATGTATATCTGGCTATTTGTAGGAATACACTGAAGAATGTGTTGATTTGTTTGTTTCCTTCTTGGGAAGATAATGTGAGCCATACTGAAAGTATATTAGAAGGGGCCATTATATTAATTATTATGTATTCTGAAGAGTCAGTGGTGGCTGGGCTCTGCCTTGCTAACTATTCTGTGGCCTTCAGCACTATCTAACTGGATGTTTTCTAAACAAACAACTGGATGTAGATACTTTTTTTTTTTTTTTTTTTTTTTTAGTTAAGTCTCTAATGTAGCACTCAGGGGGCGAAAAATCAGCAAACCTGTATTAAGCGAGAAACCACTTTTGTGTTGTGGTTTTGATCCATTTAAGCTAAACTGATTAGCACTTTTTGAAAAGCAAATCTAAATCCTTGTGCTAATCAAGGGAAATTGAGCCATGCTGTTACTCCATGTTGTTAGAGAGCCAGAGAGGAGCAGCAAGCTCTCCTTTTATTTTATTTTTTATTAATCACTCAGTGTATAGCTGGGTCCGGTGCCCACCTCCTCCCTCAACAAACCACTCTCCACAGTGCTTGTTTAATAAAACTGCACAGCGGGTGAATATTGGAGTGTTAGTGGGATTGAAGGAAGTTCATTTCGGTGCACCAGATGAATGGATGAGGGCTTTGGAGGGAGGGGGTCTGGTTCAAGCATGCTGTTAAGAAAAGTGTGCAGCCTGTTGCACACACATGATACGGCTGGAGCACAACCAGAAAGCAAGGTTGTTATGCATCATTCTGTGTGTAGACTAACCCGTGGCTGTTCATCAGGGGTGGATGGAACTCGCTGCCCACCTTGCACACTCATGACTGAGAAGTTCATTCGAGAAAAACCTCACTGCTTACCTCCGCCCTCTTCGAGGAGATGCAGCCTGTAGCAACCAGGCAGACTTACCTTGTATGTGATTCCATTCTTTACTAAGCATTGATACCTCAGCGGCTGTACCAGTACCCCTGCTCCTGCCCCTACCCCACCCTGCCTCCTACACAGTTCCATTCTTCATTGGCAGTGATTGGGGAGGAGACATTTTTGTTGTTTTCAGGACGTCTGGTATGGCGCGGCAGATGCCAGGGAATGAGGTGGGGAATAGAAACGGAGGTATAATAATATTTAACCTTATTCCTTTCATGCTTAACCGGAGTTGAGGAATTTTCAGAGCAGAATTGTGTTGTTTCAGGGATATGTCCAGCTATTAACTTCGACTTGCATAAACAGACACTGCGGAGAATCTTTGAAGACACAGAGAAAGACATCTTTCCTTGCTCTTGCCCTCTCCAAGTCTCCAAATTTCTCTCACGAGTGAACTGAGATAGCTAGGAACTCCCAAATGGCACAGCGAAAGCAGTTTGTACCTTTCTGCTAGGAAACCTTTGAAGTTTTCTTACTGATGACAACTTCATACCATTCAGATTTGTCGGTGTACATACAAGTCTGCAGTTCACCTGCTGATTCCATTTAGAGCAGCCTGTACTCCAAGCTGCTCTGAGGTCCCTGCAAAGGCTCTTCCTACCACACCTGTCTGCACAGCTCTCTCCCTCCCTGCTTAACCCCTTTCCCCAGTGGCTGGTGCTAGCAGGTAGACATGGCCAGGACTGTTCCAGGTACCATTTGCTGGTTGTCATAGTAGCAAAGGGTCTCCAAAGTCGGAAGTGAATATCAACAACCATTGACTTTAACACTGAGCCTGTGTGGGCCCATACTTTACATCTAGCTTATATACATGGCCCATGAACATTCTGTGGATGAGATCATCTCAATGGCTTTTTATTGCTGTTTTCTCTGGCTGAGCCTTTAGCAGAAGAAGGCCAGACGCTATCCGCTGAAGAGTGATTTCTAAAATCACTTGGAAATGGTTGTAATCTTAAGAGTAGCAGCACAAAGGCCCAGGGAAGGGTTACAAAGGAAGCAGAAACTGGCCTGAATACTGTGCTGAACATATAGAGTCCTAGGACTATTTTTTAAAGGTTTCGGTACTTAGAAAACTTCTTGTACCCCTTTTTGGACCTATGCTTATCGGTGACAGAGAACACGGCTTCTACATCTGGGCACGTTAACCAGGTTAGATTACTTCTGTGAACAATTAATATTGCCTTAGTGTTTCCAGTGCTGTAATAAAACACCGTGGCCATAAACAACTTAGGGAGGAAAGGGTTTATTTCTGCTTCAAGTCTTAGCTCACACTCTGTTGCTGAGGGAATCAAGGCAGGAACTCAAATAGGAACCTGGAGATAGAGGCTGATGCAGAGGCCATGGAGGAGTGTTGCTTGCACCTCATGACTCCCTCATTGCTTGCTCACCCTGCTTTCTTATACTATCCAGGACCACGTATAGAACCCAGAGGTTGTACCATCCAAAGTGAGGTAGACCTTTCCTCATCAGTCAGTGAATGTAGCATAGGCTTGCCTGCAGGCCAGTCTGGTGGAGGCAGTTCCTCAACTGAGAGTTCTTCCTTCCAGATGACCACAGTGTGAGTCAAGGTGACATAAAACCAGCTAGTGCCAATAATCCTATAGTACTCTGCCTTAATTCTGTGTGTGTGTGTGTGTGTGTGTGTGTGTACACGTGTGTGTGTACGTGTGTGTGTACACGTGCTTGTTTGCTTTTCTTGATCCTTGGTATTGTGTAGGACTGGGCCTTCCTTGGCTCTTAAATGACAAATTATGCAAAGTGTAACATATGAGTTCTGTTAGACATAAAGAGCTTAAATTCCAGGTTGATGCTAAGGGACTGATTGAGTGCCTGTCTGTGGAGGAAATTGATTGGCTTCTTGGGGGCACCTCTCAGGTTCAGGGTCAGGATTGGTGCCTATTCTCGGCTAGCACCCAGTCAACCTACCTACCCTATTTTCCACTTAAACTAAACTAAACAAGAGCAAATTTAGCTCACTTTGATTTCCCTGGATACCATTTTCTTACTAGGCTGTCACCTTGAACGTGTTGTTACATGGTAGAAAGCATTCCCACGGCTTATCACTGCTTGGCTTTTAGGGGTGTTTCTCAGCAGAATAAGGTTGGTGAAAACTTTTTCACTCAAGGTGCCCTGGGATCTCTGGGAGGAGAACATGCACATTTTGCCATTTTGCTGTGCAGCTTGGGAGGAGCTGTGGGTGTGGGTTTTGGTCAGCTTTTCAGAGTCGCTTCAACCACAAAAATCACTGCCAGCCTTTTTGCAGCGCAGAAGACATACTGGCCAGCTGACATTTTCTTTTTCTATTGCAAGATAAACAGTGACCTTGGCTTTCAGAGACTGGCTGGCTTAGATGTGTGGAGTTCCCTGGTAGAGTCTTTGTAGCAATGGGGGTTGGTTTGTGATTGCTACCAATCATTGCCTTACAACTTGGCTTCAGTTCTGAAACCACAGGGGTGTTTTGAACGCTGAGACTCAAGTTGCCTAACTTTTGTGTCACTATGACAGAATCAGCACCCATGATCGTTTCCGTGAGGCAGTGATGTAATAGCTTTTAAATGAGTGGTAAGTGCTGCCTGGCCCTGCTTTCAAACCCGAATTCATTCATTGGCCTACTACATAGGGAGCCAGAGTATAAAGTAGGCAGAGCTCCAGAGTGCTAGATAGAACGATGAACTGGATCCTGAGTCACAGGCTTTTTTCTTTGAAGTGCCAGATAACATTTTACACCCTGTAGGCTTTACTGTACCTAATGTAGCTATTGCACTCAGCTGGGGTTTGCACAAAAGCAGATAGAACAGCAATAAAGTGAAGCTTGCTGAATTCCAATGAACGTTGACTTTTAAAAGCCGGTAACACATGGACCATAGGTTACCACCCCTGCATCAGACCACAGCCTGCTCTGGCTGAGTGTACATCATCATCAGCTACGCTGAATCTTCACCAGGTAGTGATGTACATTATGAGAATATGTGCTTCTAAACACAACAGCTCGTTCAAAACAAGAGTCACTTGGTGCAGTTGAAAGCTTAGGATCCTCGAAGAGAGAATCATCAAAGGGCTCTGAGGTGATTGCTCGCTGGGTAATGTGCTTGCCTTGCGAGCATGAGGCCTGAGTTTACTCTCCAGGACTCACATAAAATAAAACTGGCTGTAGTGACATGTGCTCCTGCAAAGCCAGAGCCAAAGTAGAGACAGGCTAAACTCTGTGGCGTACTGGCCATCAACCCTGGCCCACTTGGTGCGTTCCAGTCCAGTGAGAGGCTTGTCTCAAAAGAAAGTTAAGATGTCAGTAAACTCAACAGACAGTCACACCAAAAACGTCAAAAAGGATGCATATTCTGTTAATATTTTAAAACCTGCCACTGATTCCTTGCTTACTAATTGTGGGTTGTATTTTTCTGTGTCTTCAGCATTCACAAGAAAGCTCATGTAGGCTTAGCTTTTGATGGATTGACCATTCCTTTAAAGCCATAAAGGCAATATGAAAACCTGTCACTAACTAGAACAGTCTGTCCCTTCCCGTACAAGCTCCATCAATAATTTAAAGGAACAACTTATTCATGAATTCCGTCAGTTCAGCATATTAGTCATGGATCTGCCTTTGGCTAGCGAGGTGGCCATTCATTGCTGTGATGGGTTGGCATGTTGGTTTGGGGCAAATGAACCTGATATAGTAAGCACAGATGTAGGTACAGGTTGTGACTTAGAAGGCTCGTGAGATAAATGGCCGGGTGCCTCTTTACAGCCCGACTTGCTAGCACAGTGTTGCTAGTGTCTGGTTATAGTGGTTACCAGAACTTCCTGCCCAGTGAAGAGGAGTCATTCCTGATTCTATATACACTACCACTGCCTCAGGAACCAGTTCTGTGCATCCATACAGTGCTTGCCTAACATTTTACTTGGAGACTAATACGAGTTTCCAAATATGTAGAAAACTTGAAGGAATTGTTTGATGGACATCTATAGGGCCGTTGAATCCTAAGCAGGTGGATGGCTATTTTCAAAGTGATAAAAGAATATCAACTCTGATCCTTTTAGGACTATGGGTCTTTACAAGTGACCAGAAACAAAACCAGATCATTTCTAGTTGTCGACTGGATCTCCTTCCTTTCCCTCTCTCCCTCTCTATGCCTACCCTCCCTACTCTTCCAACACACACACACACACACACACACACACACACACACACACACACACACACACACACACACACACTCTTTTTGTCTTCCCATTATCTTTGAGACATGGTCTCACTATATTGCCTAGGCTGGTAGAACCACCTTCTACTCCTGAACTCAGCCGATCTATTTTCCTTGCCTTAGTCTCTTGGGCATCTAGGATATAGGTATGGACCACTACACCAGGCTTTTTCAGGTTTGGGGAAAGCCTGTAAACATTGCATGCTGTGACCTTTGCTCTTTATCCCTTCCAGAAAGTGGAGGAAGAGGAGAAGAGGGAGAAGAAGGAAGGAAGGAAGGAAAGGAAGGAAGGAAGGAAAGGAAGGAAGGAAGGAGAAGGAGAAGGAACTGTTTCAGGGGGTCTGGGGATGTCTTAGTGAGTGAAGATACATGCTACCAAGCCCAGTAACCTGCGTACTATCTATAGCACCAACATGGTGGAAGGAGAGAACCAACTCCATCAGGTTGTCCTCTGTCTTCTAACACACACTGCAGCATATGCTGTCCTCCCCTCACACAATAATAATAAATAAAATATAATAGAAGATGGAATCTCTGCAAGCCAAAACTAGCCCCAGACTTACCATGTAGCTAGGACTGGCCTTGGATTTCTGATTCCTCTGCCTCCAGCTTCTTAGTGCTAAGATTATGGATATCTACCACCATGTCTGGGTCCTATTTTAAGAGGAGGAGAGGAGGGGAAGAGAGAGAGAGAGAGAGAGAGAGAGAGAGAGAGAGAGAGAG
>OU015748.1:92527009-92569871 GCA_907169655.1 Acomys percivali
GAGAGAGAGAATGAGAATGAATATCTTCTACCAATTAGTTTTCCTTTCCTTACTGGCGGAGTCGCACTTTACAGTCAGCGGAATCAGCATCAGTAATTGCTGCAAGGGGCTTTGGGCTGGGCTGGTATTTCCCACATGTTGCTAAGAAACAGAGCTCTCAGGTGCCCTTTAGAACCACAGAGGCCCATCTTTCCAGTGGTCTCATCCTGCTTAATTGCTGCATAGCAAGGCCTCCAGCCCCTTTCTTGTTCCCAGGGTCTACTTCCTCCCACTAGCCAACACCAAGTATCATATAGATCTCAGAAAGAATTTACTAGCTGTAGCATGAAGCGGATTCTAGCACAATACAGCCTGCTGAGCTCCTTTGCTTGTGGAAAAGAATGATTGAGGGTCGGAGAAACTGTTTGACATCTAAGGGCGGAGGAAAAACTAGTCACGTGGTGGACCTTCTCTGTTTTTGTTTCCTTCTGCATCCTGTATACCTCTGTGAGGAACGGCAATGTGAGTGAAGAGTTATTTCTCTTGGAAAGATTTGTTCACAATTTAATAGTGATCACAAGTCTGGAGAAATGACAGGGTTGGAAATAGTCCCTGTGCCTTCTTTTAGCTGCTGTCTAAACTCTGAAAAATGCTACAAGCTATCCATCTTCAAGTGTTTAATTTCCCACTCCCACCTCAGGATAGAATATGTTCTTACCCTGTTGACTCCCCGCTGTTTTGCTGCACTGGCCTATACTCTGAGAGATAAAGTCAACTGCCCCACTTAGTAGGAAAGGCTTGAAGAAGCATTGAGCCCCATTAACCTTCCTGTTCCCTCTGCCATGAAACTAGTTATGCTCTGGAGGAAAGGTACTGTGTTAACCTGGGTCCCATAGAGCATGCGGAATACAGCCCTCTACATAGCTTCTATGGCTGTGAGATAGCGGCTCATTTGTTACTGCAGCTTAAGTTGGGCCAAGCTGACTAGCTTACCATGTGTAACACACCGCCTAACTCATAGTTCCCAATTTCTGCACTGTAATGATTAAAACTGTATAAACTTTGGCCTTGCTTCAAAATTCCCCTTCCCCTGCCATGGCTTGTCCACAGATTAGTATTTTAGAAAATTTAAATCACAGATGCCAGGCCATCTCTGTGCCAGTATGATCACACCCTAGAGAATGCTTTGTGTATTTAGTGATAGATTAGAACGGTCACCGTGGATATGAGAATGAGCACCGTCTTTAGCCAAGAGTCTAGATCTGTAATAGAGAATCTGACTTTAAGCAGTTTAATATTTCTCTTACCGACTTCATTGTTTCCAGGGGCTCAGTGGCCAAGTAGACTTAGTGTATTGTCACCAAGGTGCCAGAGATTGCTTGAAGTACCAGCTCTGCCTTAGCTTGTCTGAGGTGGGGCTAGAACAGTGTTCCAGAAGGAGATTGATTGTGTTCTAGTACTGTCCCAGTGGTTGAGATTTTACTGGACTTCTGTATCCCGGTAAAGGCATATCGGGTCCTGCAAGAAGCCAACATTGTTGTAACCTCTGGCCTGAACTTTGCCTTTGGTGCAATCCACAAAGGGCAGCCATTTGTTCGTTCACTTCCTCTGTATTGTCATTGTCAGGCTAGCTTTACAGTCAGCATCACTATAGCATTTCCCACTGAGAAATTTCAACACAGAGAGGGTGTCTGATCTCTTTAAAATAAAATGGTTAAAAACAGGTCCTGTGGGGACAGTTTTCCTCTTCCAGCATAAACTCCTGTGGAAATGTTTGCATTTGGATTGGGGATCTAATTTTTCCCCCCAACTCAGCTCTGCTATAGTTGTGTTACAGTGGAAACAGAGGTCAGTTTATGGATCACACCCACCCCCTGCTCCCAGGGCTCATAAACGTTGTTCACTTCCCTTCCCCTCTCTGGGCCTTTTCCTGGGTGGTGGCTCCAACTATATAACCCTCCCTACATCCAGTTCGTCATGCATTGTGTGACCTTCTCTTGGGAGGCCAACAAAAACCCAGCCAGTCCAGCAACGCTGGTCTCTGGTTGTTGAAGTCATGTAGGACAGAGGTGAGCCCACAATGAGAAAAACAGCAATACAACAATAAAAGTTACAATTAAGATCTAAGATCTCCAAGACACTAGGTCATTAGGGCTGAAATAGCCAAGTCTCAGTGACATGTACTGACTGAGTCATCGTTAGTTCTGTGTCCAAACTGGGGACTATTTTTAGACACATCGGCTCCAGCTGGCCATAGGGTTTTCTTGTTTTTCTGTTATCCTTTCTCCTACAGTCAGGGAGATCAAGTGTCTATGAATGCGCGTGACAACATCTGTTTATAAGTTTGGCTGCTACTTCTTGTTCTGGCTTTAATACCTTAGAAAGATGCCTATGTGTTGCTCTGAAAGTTTTTGTGGAATGAAGGAATGACAAACAGAAAAAAGTTATTGTTTAATTTTGCATTAGCCTTTAATACTTTTACGGTTAGCTTTGTATTTTATTAAGAAAAAGACTGAGAGAAAGCCCAAATTAGGATCTTTTACAATGGGCTGTTCTTCCAGAGGTCCTGAGTTCAATTCCCAGCAACCACATGGTGGCTCTCAACCATCTATAATGTGATGCCCTCTTCTGGTATGCGGGCATACATGCAGGCAGAACACTGTATATGTAATAAATAAATCTTTTTTTAAAAAAAGATCTTTTACAGTGAGATGCTACATTATGACCACCATCTCCTACTATTATTATTGCTATTTACGTGGGGGCAGGTATTTTTCAGCTGGGCTTTCTCTCTGTAGCCCAGGCTGGCCTTGAATTTAGTATGTAGGTAAGGTTAGCCTTGGAGTCCTGATCCTCTTCCTTCTTTAATGCCGGGATTACAGAATGATAGGCCACAGCCACTGTGACTAACTTCCTATACCTTTAGTTCTGATACCAGGGAGAAAAGTCTTTTGAAGAAATAGCAAATTGGGGCGCTGGGAAAGTCTTCTGTATTGAAGAGCACTTGAACCATAGTGCTGTTCCCAGCACCCACACAGCAGCTCACAGCTAACTTTAACTTAAGATCAGGGCTCTGGTGTCAGTGTCCTCTTAGGGCCTCAGGCACTTGGTGCTAAGCACTCACATGCTGCAGTTGTAGACATACACCCAGGAAAGAGACTCCTACACATAAAATAAAAATAAATCTTAAAACACACACGCGCACACACCAAAGGTTGGCACTTTTTTTTTTTAAAGCACCTTTCTAAGATTCTGTCACGAGTCTCTGGGCTGCAGTGAAATCTGCTTTAAAATAAACGTGAAGGTTCTGCAATAAACAGTTCTGTGCCGCTTCCTAGTTCTGCTACAGAGTTCTCAATTTTCCTGTGCTCCTTTGCAGTCTCTCCTTCCCCTTCCATGCACTTGCCCCTCCCTGCCTGCCTCCAAATCCTATCATTCTTTAAAATTCATTTCAAGTGTCATTTCCTCTGGATACACCCTCATGAATTGGATGCTTCTCCATCTTAGCGCACCCTGATGCTCTCTGAGTACACTTGCAGCACACCCTATTTATCACTCTTTATTGTGGCTGCTTGATCAATGGTTACATGATTAAACTCTTAGCGCCTCTAGGCCAAGGCTTGAATATTACTCATCTCTGCATGGTGGGCATCTCGTGGAGTTTCTTGGCACCAATAGGTGCTTATAATATTTCCTGCTTGAATTCATTTCTGTTCTTTATGTTCTAAAAACAGCTTGGTAGCCAGTTGCATCTGTTCTTACTGCAGCCGGTCTCCCTTGTTAGCTGCCTGGAAGGTTTGAAGGGAGGCTTGGTTCCCACCAGTTTCACCAGCCACCATGCCCTCCCCCCCCCCCGCCCTGCCCCCTATACACACAAGTCTACTACTTGCCTGAGAAGAAAGGCCAGAGGAACACTTGTTCTCCTTTCAGGATGATGCTACCCCCTAATCTAATCACCTCCCAGAGATTCCACCACACGGTGTCCCTGAGGTTAAGATTCTCAGGCATGAAAAATTTGTGAAGACACAGTCATGCCATAGCCGACTCCAGTGTTCTAAATTGCTGGGTGTGAAGGTATGCCCCAACACACTTAGGAGGCAGAGGCAGGACCATCTTAGAAAACCAAGGCTTGGAAGTTTGGCTAGATTATAGAGGACTTGACTACTGTGTGTTTAACTGGCTTTTAAATTCCATTCAGAGCCTTTAATAAAGGCTGCTGTAGTATGTAGAATTCCACCTGGTTTTCTGAGCCCTCAATTAGACATACATTTTCTGTTAGTTGTTTTCTCTGCCTTAGAATCTTCTTTGTGTATGTTTGACAATCTTAGTAATAGTAGAAGAATATATATCTTAAAAAATACAATAACAGTACAATATCACCATTTCTTTCTCTTCCATTTTACAAATAATGCTGTATGTATGTATGTATGTATGTATGTATGTATTAGAATCACCAAAACAAAAAGCCAACGCTTCTTTATGGTATCACAGTAAGAGCAGCTATCCAGGCTGACACAGAAGTGCTAAGCTTGGTGCTCTGTTAAATTAGGTATCACAGAGTGCATGGTGATCCTCTTTCATTCTGTAAATTAGATGATCCCCTAGCACAGTGTTAGGTCTCAGTTCTTACCTATAGCTGTGCAATAGCAATTAAGAACATCCTATGTTTTTTTTAATTTCTTTTTTTTTTTTTTTTTTTAAGCCACAAGTTCAGTAAATTACAACTTGATTGTCTGAGTAAACAGTGTAACCTGCTGTGGCCGCCTTGCTGTAGCACAGAGTTCTGCATGCAAATTAACAGCAGTTTGTAATTCCCAGCGTGGCACACTATACTTTTCCCATAACTTCAGTTTCTCTTCTCCCACCACTGGAAAACAGATTGAGACAAAAGTGAATGGTCCTTTCTTTTATCCTTTCCTGCAGTTCTCTGCTTCCAAGACATGATACTCATTGCTGCTCTAAAGGACATGATGCCAAGGAAACACCTGAGCATGCCCCTGTACTCTCACAAAGATTTTTAGCAATATGGGACCCGATGATGATGGAGAAAATGCCAATTCATTTTCTCTGTGGGATACAAAATTCTATGTGGACCAGAGTATATAATAAGCCATTGTTGTGTGTGAGTAAGCTGTGGCCGTGGCCCTTCAGTGGGGTCCTGCTCTTGTGTATTATGTGTGGTTCGCTGTCAGATAATTTTAACATCCAATAAAAATCTGCCTTGAATAAATTAGAATATATTTGCAAATGAGTTGGTTAATTAAATTCTAGCCGTCTCTGGGGGGCTGAGCTGAAACAGATGTATGCAAAAAGCCCCTTGCCGCGTGAGGGATGTAGGCTTCTGACTGAGCTTTCTGAAGGAAGAGCCTGTCACTCCATCCTGTCATTGGTGTCAGAGTGTTCCCAGTAAATACATTCCTGCAGAGCCCCGCACAACTGAACTTCTGCTCTACAGTCCGTTGTCAGAGGGAAATGGCCCAAAGTTGCCACCGTCACTAAGCTATGGCATGGTGAAATAAACAGTGGGTTCTTAGAGTTCCTTTGAGACATATGCTATTATGTTTAATTATTTTAACATTATGCGTTAAGAAAACTTAGATACTATAGAAGTAGTCGTGACTGCTTTGATCATCTTCAATATGATGTGCTTTTTAAGTTTTCTAAATCTGATTGTAGTTGAGTTAAGAACAAAGGCCTAAAAGTGCAGAAATGGGCCAGGTGTGGTGGCACACACCTTTAATCCCGGCACTTGGGAGGCAGAGGCAGACGGATGGATCACTGTGAGTTTGAGGCCAGCCTGGTCTACAGGTGAGTCCAGGACAGCATAGGCTACACAGAGAAACCCTGTTTCAAAACAAAACAAAAAGTACAGAAGTGGTGTTTTCCTTTGAAATCAGGGGTACTCAAGCCTGGGGCCATTCTTGCTAAACAGGTATTGTGGGCCCACTGTACATTCCCCCTTGCTTTATTGTTCACATTAAAATAGGGCTGCTTCTTTTTCTTTCTAAATTTTAGATAGTAATTCATTCTTTAAAGGAAAGTTATGTTTAATGTAGCTTTTACCTACATTCCAAAAGTACCAATTAGTGTCCAAAACCTACTTTCAGGAGGATGGGAGATGGTGAACACTGATAAGATAGATAGATAGATAGATAGATAGATAGATAGATAGATAGATAGATAGATAGATAGACAGACAGATCTACTAATATAAGCAAAGAATTGATACTTATAGCTATATAGTATTTCAACCCTACTTTCTATTTTCAAAAAGAAACCACTAAAATACAGCATAATCAGATGGGATTATTTTTAAATCAGGAATTCCTATGCTAATGGTTTCTATGTTTGACATTAAGATATGGATACTGTAAAATGCAGTGTTACATTGGAAATGGGCTTCGCTCCTGCCACAGCATCCTTCACTGAGAGCCAGCCTGTACAGCCAGAAGATACTTACCAAGTTTGTTTTATTTGAATTTCCAGTCATGATTTATGAAGAGAAGACAGATTTTGGGGGAATGTTTGAAAAGTTTCTGGTACTTGACTGTATTATGCATTTGAGCATTTGAGCTTGACTTTGCCAAGCATTTTGTTCTCATAGCTTGACCTTCCCCCAACCCTGTAGCTGATTCACCTCACATCTGGGCCTGCAGCTTAAGTTTCTAATCCCATGGGCTGAAGAAACAAACTGCTGTTTATGATACAATCAAATGTTGTTGCCTATTGGAGTTTCTGTTCCAATGATTAGCAAGTAGGTACCCTTTCTTTAACTCCTCTGCATTCAGGGCATGGAAACAGACATGGGCTGGTGGCTCCAAGTCCACAGAGCAAACTGAGAGAGAAGGTCTGGGTCTGCAGGGTAGCCTTGTCCACTACAGTATATGGGCCCATGGGTGCTGGTGCAAAGTATAGTCCTCCAGGTAGAACACACAGAGCAGGGAACACAGATTTGGGTAGGAAAAAATTAAGCTGTTGGCAGCCACCTGCCTCTGAGGAGGTCCTAAAGATCCCAGGACGGGTAGGAAAGAAGGATCCAGAAGGCGGCCTTTGCAGAGGGTTGGGAGACTCATGGTGTGACGGAGGGTAACAGGCTATGATTTGGACTGAACTTCAACATTTATTCTGAAATATATATTCATGTAATCTTACATGGCAGTAAGGATATGTGGACACAGGTTTGGTTTCTTCTTAGTTCTGGTGTAGAGAAGCAACTTTGAAAAGAAGAATTTTGCCAGATGAGCAGCCATATTGGTTCAAAGGATTCCTTGGTCCACACATGAGGAATGGTGCCTGATGGCATGTACTCAGGTCACATGCTGGTGAAGGTAACCGGCCTTGCCTGAGCCTAAAGAGCAATGCATTCAAGGGAAGAAGGCAGCAATTAATCTGTACAGATACCTGCAAGGTACACAGATGGCTGCTAGTGAGGTCAGCCTGGACTCCTCCTTAAAGGTGTCCACTCCAAAGCAAGCGTGCTCTTGGCTAATGCTGGTCCCTGAGTGCCAGGTTCTGAGCCTAGAATGGAAAGGCTTGGTGCTTGGAACTGCCAGAAAGTCCAGTTAGAAGTTGAGACATAGTAATGTTGGCCATGTATTGGAGACCTCAAGTTTATTCTTTTGTAAGGGTAGGTCAATTCTGTGTGTGTGTGTGTGTGTGTGTGTGTGTGTGTGTGTGTGTGTGTGTGTGTAAGGTAATTTACGTTTTAATTGGCTTTGGCTTTGCCTTGGGGGCTTTGAAAATCGAGAGTATCAGAGCCAGGAAGCTATGGTATTGCTGATAAAAAAAATGGCCATGGGTTGATCACTGGTGTAGTAAAAGTAAGCTTATTTACAGAAAAGCCCCGAACCTCCCAATGGGCAAGAGGACTTTTTACTAAAGAAAGAGCATGAGGTGGGAGAGGGCACTGTTTGGAGACAGTGGGTAGATCTTAAGAAGTTGGAGACTTGTTGAAGGATGCTGGGAGCTTATCAGGCTTTCACTCCAGAGGCTTTTTAATCCAGCTCCATTGCTGGTGGCTGCAAATCACTTTCACATGGCCATTTGCTATTTGGTGGCACGTTTGGAACGAGCTAGTTAATCCCAGTCCAATTCATAATGGGCAGATAGCCAATTCACACAAACCACCTTGACAATCCACACTAATTGCTTTGTTTCCATGGAGCAGGTAGAAGTGGAATTGCCAACAGAGATGAACATTTCCTTCTTTCTACCCCTTTCTTCCAGCTGCCCCTCTCCATCCATCCCTACCCCTGGCTAACCCAGCCTCAACTCTGCTCTTGCTTGCTTGCTGTGACTTTTGTATTAAATTACACATGTCCTCCTGGACTATAAATTTCCACAAGTTTTCTTTTTGAAGGAGTCAGTAGATTTGAGGTAAGGAAAAGAAAGTCAATGTTGTCATTACGGTCATTTATATTTTGGGAGTTGGTTTCATTGCCAAAGGTAGCAATTGTCTGGGGATGAAACAAAGCACACTTTCTGTTTTTTTGTTTGTTTGTTTGTTTGTTTGTTTGGAAGGCTAGGGAAACAAATTCCTAGACAAACACTCATGTAGCCTGGTATTAGATTCAGAAAGAGCTACTGACCTAGAAGAGCATTCCGTCTAGCAGCTTCCGGAATCATCCCCAAGAGTGGATAATCATGTGCCTTAAGCAGATGAGAGTCTGGGTTGCTGTAACTGATGAGAGCTGGCTCCTAACGAATAAGTAGACTTTCTACATGCACAGGTAGTTGTGGAGCCGCCTCACTGTGCTCAAACCCGAGTGATGCTCTGGGTGATGCTGAGGGACAGGTGGGATGGTTGGTGGTGGCTTCAGTTAGTTAGCTGGTCAATCATACAGCAATGCGATAGAGAAGTTGTGGCCAAGAGACCCGGCTGGCGTCAGTTCTGGCTCTGTCCCTTACCAGCTGTGTCACTTTAGACTTACATTGAGCCTCCCAGAACCTGTTTCTATCAGTCAGCCCCAAGGTTAAAGGTCTGTTTTGTTCAAAAGTATATTAATTAATTACAAAAATATTTGAATGCTGCTTAGATCGTAGTGGTCTACTTTCATACATTTAGAATTTAAATAAGGAAGGGAGCGCTCTATCGAAGGATAAAATGCAACGCCCAGTTCCTCCATTGCTGTCTTGTTGTGTCCTCCCCCTCCCCCTCCTCCTCTTCCTCCTCCTCCTCTTTGCATCTGTGAGAAGATTAAAGCAGTATGCCTCAGTATGAGCGCTGTCAACTTGAATGCGTCTCTAGGCATTCGGTGTGCACAGACACCTGGTTCTTCACCACGGTTTATAGTACTTGTACCACCGCCTCCAGATAGAAAGGCTATCTGAGCATGATAGCCTTGCTGGGAGCTATGACGTCAGAAACCTCTTACCATAACGACACTGTCTATAAAACATAGGAAACAATGGGGTGGGAATCTTCTTGCCACCCAAGGTCCAAGAGTGATAAAGCAGAGTTTTCAGAAAGTGAAAGGCAAGAGGGAGTAGCCTTTAAGGAATCTCCTGGGTGTTGTTCTCCCTCTAGTCAGAAAGCCTGGGGAATTTTTGCCTTCAAAGATGATCCTAGAGGTCCATTTTTACCAGTGGTTTATGGTAAAGGGGGTTTGATTGAGCTCCTGGCCTCTGTGGAAAGATCCAACAAATAGAAAGTGAAATTTACAAGGGATTCCAACAAAATCAACAACTGTTTGCATAGCTTGGCAGGCTCATCTCAAATATTCATTCTGGCCCCGAGAGCTTTGGGTCTCTGTCAAGATAATTCATCTTTTATTAAGAACAAATGCTGGAAGTATGAACTCCATAAAAGATACTACAACTTCTACCGTTTTAAATATTTTCATTACATTTTATTTGTGTGTTTGTGTGTATGTGAGTTTGTGTATATGTGTGTACATGTGCTCATGAACGTGACACAGCATGCGTGTGGAGGTCTGAGGACAGCATGGGGCAGGGGTCAAACCTTTTCTTTTCCCACGAAGTTCCTGGGAAACTTGAAGTGTAGTCAGCAAGCTTGGCAGCAAACAGGCTTGTCCACAGGCCCAGCCTGCTAACCCTGAAGTGTGGTTTCTTTAAGGTGGAAAAACAAAGCCAGGAGAAGAGGAGCACCATGCGAGGTGAGCAGCATGTGCTGCCCTCTGAGGCATCTGTGTAAGCAGAAGTCGCTGGAGAAGGTCAAGCATCCTTGGCGTCTAAACGGGAAGAAAAGTGCAAACCTGTGTTCCTTGGCCTAGAAAATTTCTGATTTTTGTGGTTTTGCAGCTGTTGTTTGGTTTTTGAGATGGTGTCTCACATAGCCTTGGCTGGCCTGGAACTGCCTATGTAGTCCATGATGGTCTCAAATGCCTGATCCTTCCGCCTCTGCCTCCCAAGTGCTGGGAACTGTAGAGGTGCATCCATCGCACCCATTACCCATTACGAGGTTCTGAGGATCAAGGCAAGGGCTCTAGGCATCTTTGGCAAACACTCCTATCAACTGAGCTACATCCCCAACCCAAGATGTGTTGTTTTAACACTTTGCTGAAATACATTTCTCCCTCTGGCTCCTCCCCTTCTGGACACAGAAGAGTGAGTATTGCAAATATGTCAGTTTGGTAAAAACTCCATGTAGCTTATTACATCCAGAAGATTCTATGAGGCAGGTGACAGGTGGACTGGCAGTAGGCATCTTTTCCACCTTGTGTAAACCAGCTTTCCCTTCTCAGAGATGTGATGCAGGTAGTAAGGGTGACAGTGATTGACTCTGACCAAGCTCAGGGTTCCTTGGGTGCCTGTGTGAAACACAGCTGAGCTGTGGCTTCTTACAGGACCACAGCTGCACTCTTCTGCCAGCCTCCTCAGCCTGCCTTGATCAAGGCATACAGAGCCAGCAGGAGAAAGGAGCCAGGCTATGGGGTCTGTTGAAACAGTGGGGAGTCTAGGCATGGACTTTATCTGTTTGAAGTTTCCCGGAGAAGTTTATTCCCCTCTTTGGCTGCCTTTGTGCTGTCTATAGAACCGAAACTCCTGAGGAAGATGGCATCTTGCTGGAATAGCCGCACTGTTGGGATCACTTACTATACTCAGTGCTAAGTCATAGATTGTCTTTTTAGAACATATTGATCCTCACTGCCATCAAAACTTTATCCACCCACCCCTCAAAAGCCTGGGCATTAACATCCTTGCATAAACACATATAAACTAATATGGAACTCAAATGCCGCATCTGAATATATAGATGTTACCAGGATGACTGCTGAGGTGCTCTTCTGGGCTGTACCATGTAGACTCTAAGGAACTTAGGGGCAAATCCATCGTGGATTTGTGTGCTTTCCTTTCCTCAGCTGCAAAAAAAAAGGAGGCTAGTGGAATGGTAAAAGAAGCTTCCATATCCAAGAAATTTAAAAGAGCACCTGGAAAATTAAACTTATTAGTCGTGTGTGTGTGTGTGTGTGTGTGTGTGTGTGTGTGTGTGTGTGTGTGATTGCGCTTGCTTGCATGTTCATTCATCTCCTACTGAGGGGCATGTTAATGGGGATGGGACTCAGACACACCCACTGCCCTGCCAGACAATTGTGTTTGGCCTTGCCACTTACATTCCTTTCTCTCCAGGTCCCTCCACCCACCTGCCCCTCCCCCCTTTGCTACCCCCCCACCCCCCACTGAGCCTGACTTTGTTTCCATTGTTCTTGCATGTGTGGAGAATGTTGCAACTTGCAGTCCAGCATTCCTGTGTTCCCTTTCTGGATTGTTCTTCCCTTGCGCCTTGAGCTGTCTTCTCTGCAGTTCTCAGACCTTGCCTCCTGCAGAGAGGGCTTCCCTGAGTACTGGTTTTCATTGGGATACCACCTCCAGCCTCTCTAGTCATCCTAATTTGCAGCTCCTTGTAACCTCCATTTGCACATTGTCAGCGTGTGTGTGTGTGTGTGTGTGTGTGTGTGTGTGTGTGCGCGCGCGCGCGCGCAGTCCAGTAGATGGGATGTTGTGCAGGGCATGTTCTGTTTCCCTTTGGGAGATGCAGCAACTACTTCCAGGGGTTAGTAGGCTCAGAGCAAGCGTAACCTGACAGAATGAGAGATGAAGCCATTTACCCATTCCATGCAGTATGTGTGATGCCTTTCTCCTTTCTGACTGGGGGACCATGATCACCTTAGCCACGCTTATCCCTATCCCCTGTTATTTACCGTGCAATTGGAATGAAATGATCAAACACTTCTTTTAGAAAAGGGATGTATTTCTGCATTCCTATTTGGTATCTTTTTTTTTTTTTTTTCTTTTTTGACGGTTTAGAGGAGGAAGCCTGGCCTTACAGCCTTTCTTTCTCCCTAGGCCAGTTAGTTCAGTGAGGACACTTGCCATATGGACGTGCCCCATCTACTGGCTGAATCTGGTGCCTGCACTCAGAGTGGACTGTGAAGCCCTGTGTAGCTAGCTAGTGCTGACTGTGTCATCTTTAAGAGTGGCTGAGGCTGTTTAAGGCTTTGGATCCCAATCTGTGGACCTGCTGATGACCAGAAAGACCAGGAATCAGAGGTTTTTTTTTCAGGGCACATTTTCATATTCACAGTGGTGGGCAGATACTGTTTAGTAAGCTTTACAAAGTTTCACATTAGCACTCAAGGGTTAAAATACATAGTGAAATGTCATCATTCACTCTTTAGTTTTACTCTGTATGTATTATGTGGACCAAAGTTACAGCATTAGGCAAATACTTTTGATACCAAGACAGATGAGGTGGGGGTGGGGAGAGAGAGAGAGAGAGAGAGAGAGAGAGGGCACTCCCATACCCCACCCTCACATTGGAGATGTGTGGGAACTTCCTTTATGAACTATGAGTTCTAAGATAAAATTTTTAGTAAACTCATGGAATTTTCTGGCTTTTCCTTTCGCAACCTCCAAATACCGAGTTCAGTTTCCTATAAAGTTCAATAAGTACATAGAATTTGTCGCTTTACATAAATAAATATAATTCTATTAAAGTGGCAGGCCGTTCCTTTGTCAGTTAGTGTTTTGTATAGTAGCTCCATGCTGTAATATCTTGAGTAAATTATGAGTGGGCCTTGGGGGAGTAGCCCAGCACCGTCCGCCTGCTGAGTGTGTCAGCAGAGGCTTCGCCAGTACAGAGTGGGCTGTAGATTCCTGTGGCCTTAGATTCAGGTCTGCAAAATAGTTTGAGCTTGTAGAGGAAGGCCAAGCCCTTGGGAAAGAACCTCAAGGCATTTGTCTCTAGGGTGGCTAATTTTATAGACCACATAAAGTGTTTTCCTACTACAGCCAAGTGTTTAGCTGTTATTGAAGGAGGAATCTCTTCCTAGCATGCCTTCTCCTGTGAGTCCTTGTTGTTGGGGTTTTTTGGTTTTTGGTTTGTTTGTTTGTTTGTTTGTTTGTTTTTTGGAGACAAGGTTCCTCTGCAGCTATGGCTATCCTGGACTCGCTTTGGTAGAGCAGGCTGGCCTTGAACTCACAGAGATCCTCCTGCCTCTGCCTCCCAAGTGCTGGGATTAAAGGTGTGCACCACCACCGCCTGGCTAAGGTCTCAATTTTTATTTGAATTCTGCTAATTTGAAAATGCTGGCACTGTTAGGGTCCATCTGGAGTAAATCAAATGTACTGGAAAGCAGGGCAGTGTCTGTGGTAGTCTGATCGGTGGCCCAAGTTACAGCGCCTGTCAAAAAATTCATCTCTGCCTTTTATGTACATCTTGTGTTTACAAAGGACACTGCTGAATTACTAGTGTGAGACTGAAAATATGTTAAAATATATATGTATCCATATGCAACCAAAATACATAACTCACCAATATCAAGAGAACTCAGCAGAAAAAAAAATGCACAATAGTGCCCCAGAAGAGTGAAGCTACTGAGCACGCTTCATTGGTGGATGTTTTCCTTCCGGGATCTTGCTTATGTTGGGGTCAAAACAGCCAAGAAGTAATGCCTGCATGTAAACCCAGGGCCTGAATTTAGCTGGGTATTTTCTGTCTTTAATTTCTGTTATTTTGGGGCCTGGAGAGATGGCTCAGTGGTTAAGAGCACTGTCTGCTCTTCCAGAGGTCCTGAGTTCAATTCCCAGCAACCACATGGTGGCTCACGACCATCTGTAATGTGATCTAATGCCCTCTTCTGGCATGCAGGTGTACATGCAGATACACAAAGTTAATAAATCAATTTTTTTAATTAAAAAATTAAAAGAGAATTTCTGTTATTTTTGTAGAGATTCATCTAACACCCACTTGGAATGTCTCCAATATCATATTCTTCAGATTTCTACATCAGAATTAGTAAGAATGGCAAATAATTCTGAGGGTTTTTTCCCCCCTTGTTTTATTCTATTTGAGTATTCCTGTTTGAGGGAAGAGCTGGTTGTGTAACTATCTGGCCTTGAGCATGTGGTCTTCCTTCCTTGGCCTCAGTGCTGGAATTACAGGCATGTGCTACTGTGACTAGTGCTATCAATTATTTTATTATTTCCCTTAGAATTTTTCGAATAAGCACTCACTGACTTAATCTTTCTCATCATTAGCGCAGAGTCTCCAGTAGGACTCTCCAAGGGGCAGTCGCGATTCTATCTGGGTTTGGTGCCTGTTCAGTCCCTGAGAGGATTTCACAGGGTAGATGAACTGAACAACCTGCCATGTTTCATGGTCGCTTGCTCAGGATCGATTCAGACAGAGATCATATATATATGCCTAGCATCCTATCAGAGGAGCAGGGAGAAGGAGGGGGGGGGTCAGAATATTAATGTATTAATTGATGCAGGATGCAGCAACCACACTGCCTAGAAATCACCACGTGCAAGTTCTGTGTTTTAAGATTCATGGTACTTTATTTGAATTACCCTTGAGCACCATAATCTTTTGTGTGAGCAGTGGTTTGAAAGAGTCCATTTATATCTATTTCTGCATGACATCAAAGCTGCCAGTGTGAAACGCCGCTGAAGTTAACATTTCAAATTGTGAATTCGGGGGGCATCTTCGTATTATTTGTAATCCTATCTATCTATCTACTATCTGTCTATCGATCGACCTCTCCCAGCCTCAGTCTTCAGTGGTAAAAGGAGTTTATTGCATGAATTTGTACACCCCACCCCCATACCCAGGTCCCGACACACAGACTGTGGTACCGTGTGAAGCTGAGCACATTATGTCAGTGGTCATGGCTGTTATATCGCCTTCATTTCTCCATGTTAACATATGAGTGTGTTTCATGTGGTTTCTGACCTCTTTCCTGGACTGTTTCCTAACCACTTTCTTACTCTCTGTAGGACTTGGATGTAAAATATTGGAACAGAATCTGTGCTCTGTGTATCTGCATTTTTATTTTTCAACTCTTTATTCCAATTTGTTTCTAAGGGATCAGCAGCTGGTGGCTTGTACCGGTCTGACCCCCACACTACCATTTCTGTTGCATCAGGGACATTCCTGGGTAGTTGCTATAATTTCTAAGTTAGTCTAAGAGAGAGACGAATGAAAACTGCCTTGGTTCAGCAAAGCCCAATTGTGACTTTTGTTTTGGCTCTAGTCCAAACTAATTCCTTAATACCTAGAATTCCCAGGCTCACCTCTCTCCCCTTAGGGATTAGACGCAGCAGGATAGCCCCAACCACTGTAGCAGAAAATATCTTCAGGTGCTTCTCCTAGCTCAGGCCTTGCAGCCGTCTGTACTTCTAGATAGTCATTAGTATAGAAGGGCAGGACCCAGACTCCTGGGCTCTTCCTATCAACAGTTTTGTTCCCCCAGGGCGCACATCCTGGCTGAGGCTGGCTTTGCTGTTTTTCCCCAGACCGCCAGCACAGCTGATTCTTACTGCAATTAAGTCATTTCCATTATTTCATATCATGGTTTTTCCCTCACCCTAGAGATGTACAATGTTAGGGCAAAATACAGGCACTCATGCTGCTCCTGCATTTAGGGAGTTGGGGAATTTGGCTTTTAATTACTGTGAAAATATGATTATTTAGGGACAAGGCACCATCTCTGCAGAGCCTGTAGAATTCTGCGGCACCAGGAAGGGGGGGGGTTCATGAATAAGGACTAAAAAAGGTGAGTTGGCAGGTCCTGGGGGAAGAGCAAGGAGAGTGAACTGTAACCGTCCTTGCTGTCTTTTGTTGACTCCAGTCAGATGGGTAAGGTGCATTCTTGCCTCGCTTTGCTTTCCTGTCTGTAACATCGGTTTGTGCCAGCTGCCCCTCAGCTGTGCCTCAGCAGGCACCTGCAGTGGTATAACAGAATGCTTACCCACCTGGACCCTCCAGTCCTTAATCACGCTCATTTAATCACACCCATCCCGGGCAGACAGAAGCGCCAGTCTTTGTTTTGCATCGTATCCCACAGATTTACCTCTAGCTCACAGTAAGCAATCCTTGGTTTCTGGAGGTGAAGAGCTGTGGCCTGTGCATTTTGCCTCCGCAGATGTAGTTTAAAGCCTGCAATCCCAACCCTCAAGAGACTGAGGCAGGAGTATGATGAGTTCAAGCTCAGGCTGGGATACATATATGTGATACATGTGTGCTTTCCTGTGTCAAGGAAGAACGGTGTGGAGTAGGGTACTTGCAATGGTTTGATGGCCCACTTGGCCAAGTGGGCATAAAGTCTTTGCGGAGGGCAAGGCATGTCATGGATTGTCAGTAGATATTTGTTGTCAGTAGTAGCACCGTTTTGACTAGTAGCAGTAGTTTCTATGGGAGTTCCATGCAGCCTATGGCGGCTTCCCTTTCAGGCTCTTTCATCTATCCTGTCTGCCCACATGCCTTTTGCCCCAAATGTTTCTACAAGGACCCAAACACTGTGTCCAGAAAATGGCACTGATTGCCCTGCATCTTACCTTTTATTATCTTAACAAGGGCTATTGAGACATCCTTAAACTGTCTGGTAATCCATACTGTGTAGTGCCTAGGGTTTGGGTATGCTGCGTATACAGGCATGAAATAAATTAAATAGTGCTGACAGTGTGTGTGTGCCCAGCCAGACGCCCAGATTTCTTAGATCATTTAAGCACATTTCATGTAATGGAACATGTTATGACTTCAGCAGCTTCTGAGTAAGAGCTGGGGGAAGGGGGAAAAAAATCTGAAACGTAGCACCAGCCGCCCCCCCCTCCCCCAGGGAGTTATTTCAGGCAGCATGGGCACTTCTCTGGAAATTGGGCTTTGACAAAGAACAGCCACTGTTCCTATGGAAGAATGCCAGCCCCTCCCCCCCGCCCCTCTCTCTCGGGGGGAGGGGGGGTCGCGGAATTCCTTCTTTTATTTTTAGATTTTAGGTGAGAATGTGAGTCCAGATCTATTTTCAAGCTGTCCTTCATTCTCTGCTCACTTGGAGCTAGGCTTTTCATCTTAGTTCAGTTCTGGTGGGGTCTTGGGCAGGTGATTTGACCTCTTACAACATCCCTGATTTTCATCTGGGGTGTTTAAACCAAATTACTTTTTGTGGTGCCTTTCAGATGGTTAAATTTTTTTTTTTTTTAAATTTCACGATTTCCCTTCTTTGTTGTTACAGGAAGTGCAAATGCCATCCATGCCTTAGCATAAGATAGGAAAATATTTATTGATCATGTTGAAAACTTCAACTTCCCATAGTCTGGCTTTCTTAGTCTGAGCTTGGTCACAGCTGTTTCCAGGCATACATTCCATTTCTTCCTTTTCCAGTTCCCTTTCTCTCTTTTCTCTTTCTCCTCTCCTTCCCTCCCTCCTTCTCCCCTTCCTTTCTTTCCCTTTTCCCTTTTTTTTTTTTTTTTTTTTTTTTTGTGGGGAGGGGGGCTTTAAGGGTAACAGCTTTATTTCTACACTTCTATAGGCATTGCTGGCTGCATGGTCATTTGATCTCAGTGGAAACTACCTGTGCCTGGGCATACACCAACATTTTTGCTGTTGGCAGGTTTTTGGAAGCCTGCAGCCAGGGTCCTAAGGCCATCTGAGTCACTGTTAATGAACCAAACTGCCTGAAATGCTCCAGTGGTTGCCTCTTGGCACTTGGCAGGCAAATCTTTTTCATGTTAGTTTCAAGGTTGTCAGATATCATTATCCCCAAGTATTCAAATTTTCAAAGAAAGGAGGCAGTGTGTTTGATTTATAGAATAATTATCTAGCTTCAGCTCTAACTTGGCTTTGGCGATGGTTCTGCAAGCACTCGAAAATTAAATCCATTTTTTATGGCACTACAAGGTATTATCTCACAGCAAATGATAATTAAACACCTGTGAAATCAATTAGCCCTTTAAGCAGGGGGAAAAAAAGTTTTCCAATTATGTTTTCACACCTCCAAAACTTTTATAACTCCAAAACCAACACTTGTGGAGAGGGGTATGGTTGAGTGGCTGTTGCTAGGCTAACTTCCATAAAGACCATCCCTAAATTTTTGCTTAGAGTTAATCCTGAGACGATTCGTGGTAGGGGCATACACAGAAAGAGGATGAAACCACTTTTGTCATCAGCTCTCCACGGCTAGGGATCTGACACACACCTGAACCATCAGCTTCTCCATAAAGGGAGTTACTCACTTTGTGTTTTGATGCCAGATTTTACTTGGTGGTTTTATTTAAAAACCAAGACACCTTAATGGACATGGAGCGATGAGATGTTCGACTTGACAGCTCTTGTCAGGTCCCCCAGCTAAGAGTTCCAAACCATCTTCAGTTTTGATTCACACCCTGAAAACAGAACAATTGGCTAATAGCTGAAAGTTTAATACGCTGGAAAATCAGGAATCACAGCCCGCAATTTAGCCTTACAGTGTCCTGTGCTTCATCACCACTGACTGGCCTTGGTAACAAAGTTAGTATTCCAGATGCTTTTGGAAAATGATCTATATGTCTGAAGCCCTAGATGGGCTTGGAATATACTCCATAACAATGTGGACCTTAAAAAAAAAAGCAAAGAGAAGCACAGTGCCTTTTACATTTCCTACTTGTGAGTCAGAACAAAAGCTGTTCCAAGAAGGTTTAGTTTCATCCTTTCTGACACTCACAGGTACTTTAGTTTGCTCAGTGTTTTCCGATTCTCTGCTGCCTACATCCTCAGTACACCTTTCTAGGTTGAAAAGACCAGGAGGACTCTCAGCTTTATCAATGAGAATACACTCCAGAGTCAATATGACTTGTTTAAGATGAGTCAGGGCAGCTGGACATGGTGGTGCACGCCTTTAATCCCAGCACTAGGGAGACAGAAGCAGGCAATCTTTGTAAGTTTGAGGCCAGCCTGGCTTACGAAGAGAGTCCAGGACAGCCAAGGCTACACAGAGAAACCCTGTCTCAAAAGTCCATTCAAAACAAAGCAAAACAAAATAAAGATGAGTTAGGGACCAAGTTCAGAGCAAAAATTCTGCTAATACTATGAATATTAGTTCCTGTAGGCTTTACTATGTTACTCTACATAAACACGTTAAAGGATGATTCCAAAAATATTTTTTTTTTAGATTTTCCTGAAGACATTTTTAATGGGCACTTGCTTTTAAAGCAGATGGCATTTAGAGAAGCTGACAAGTATCAACATTAACTGGAGAAATAATGCTAGCGTTTCATGAAACAAAGATGAAAGGGGACTTTGCAAGATCTATTGGGAATGTATGTGCCTTTTTCTTGTGAACACCGACAGCAGTTGGATGCTCTACAACCTCTGAAGAATAAGATGACATTGGTATGCTCTGACATTTGTTCAACAAAGACATCATGAAAGATTACTCTAGGCCAGACATGTACTCAACACTAGGTTAATCATAGTGGGGGGAAAAGTGTGTTCTTGCTCTTACACAGTATATGTTATATATGGGCAAGAAAGAACAATGAGCCTGCCAAAAGAATTTGTGCTTGCATTCAAACAGCCTTCAATGCCAGGACAGAGCTAAAGCAAGGCAGTAAGTGGGAAGGCCCACACACACAGGCCAGTCTAGGAGCACCTCTCTGAGGAGTACACACACTGATGGGCATTTTGGGAGAAATCTGGAAGAGCTTTCCAGGCTAAGGGCACAGCAAGGGTAAGAATGAGAGCAAATATGCTGCTCTGAGAAACTGTGGCTATAGACGGTAAGCAAGAAAGGGGGGGTGGTGTTGAAGCCGGAGGTAGAGGACAGTTCCCATGCGTCCCCATATTCAATGGATATGAGCATTGTTCTTAGTAGCTTGAGGCGCCATTGGAGTAAGTTTATCTGGAGCATAACATTTAGGAGAGTTCTTTGGTTATTTGATAGAAATCATGTTTTCAAGAGATAAGCTTGGGCTTGGTTTGTTTTAAAGCCAACAAGAGCTTGAATGAACTTCTATTGCTCCAATCACGTTTTATGGCAAGGAGGAATAGCCCTAGAGAGGTACAGGAGGAAAGGACGGGAGCACAGTCTCATGTCTGCAGAGTGGCAAATTCTACAGTAGGCACTTGGCATCTTTGCTTCCTGGGGCTCAGAATACTACCTGGCGTATAGGAGCTGCTCAGTACTCATGTCTTCAACATTGTGTATTTTTTTCACAGCTGCAACAAAATACCCAAGAAGAGAATTCCAAAGGATGTTTTAAAAGAATATACTCTATATAAATATCTATTTGTTACTTGTATATGTGTGTACATCTACCTATATGTACATGAATCATGTGTGTGCAGGACCATGTGGAGGTCTGAGTAGCTCTGAAGAGGTTTGATCTCCTGGAACGGAAGTTACAGACAGTTATAGGCCACCGTTTGTGTGTGCTCAGAGCATGGAGCCAACTCTCTAGCCCCCAAAAAAGAATTTTGTTGTTGTTGTTTGTCTTTCCGAGATAGGGTGTCCTCTGTGTAGCCTTGGTTGTCCTGAACTCGCTTTGTAGACCATGCTGGCCTTGAACTCACAGCGATCCACCTGCCTCTGCCTCCCAAGTGCTGGGATTAAAGGCGTGCGCCACCACACCCAGCTAAGAAATAAATTTTTTATCTTAACCTGATTCTGATACTTGAGGCTGTCAGAGATTTCAGTCTACAAAGTTTAGTCCGGTTGATTTAGGTTCATGGTGAAGCAGGAATACTTGGAGGAATCTGCTTACGTTGTGGTAAACAGGAAGCAGTGAGAGACAAGAGGCAGCCAGGGTGAGCTTCAGAAACATGCCTGCAGAGATCCCCCCTCCAATATGGCTCCACTGTTTTACAAAAGTAACACTACTACCTAGGAACACGGGGTTGGTTTGTCTGCACGCCTTTTTTTTTTTTAAAGATGTATTTATTTATTATGTATATAGTGTTCTGCCTGCAATACACCTGCGTGCCAGAAGAGGGCATCAGATCACATTCCAAATGGTTGTGAGCCACCATGTGATTGCTGGGAATTGAACTCCAGCACCTCTGGAAGAGCTCTTAACCTCTAGGCCATCTTTCCAGCCCTGCTTGGTCTTAGTTTTTGTTTTTTTAATATTTATTTTGGGGGTTTTGTTTTGGGTCTTGATTTTTTTTGGCTTTTTGTTTTTTGATTTTGGTTTTTTTGTTTGTTTTGTGTTTTGTTTGTTTTGGATTTGGTTGGTTTTTGTTTTTTGTTTGTTTGTTTTGTTTTTTGTTTGGTTGGTTTTGGTGGTTTTTGTTTTTGTTAAACATATGAGCCTATTCAAGCCTTAACATCCAGTGATGGCAGAGCACAAAGACATCCTCAGGATCATCTGGTCTCCCTTTCCTCAGTTAGTTGCATCAGTTTTCTCTGTTTTAGAATGATATATCTCTTTAAGAGATTCTCCAGAGGATCATGGAATGTATAGCCAGCTGGAGGAAGAAGAGGTGACTAATCTCCATAGACTGTCATCCCCCATCCCACCCCACCCCTAGTGTAATGTTGTGTTTCTGTCAAAGGAAATGACAGAATCTAGACTTCTAGACCTACCTGGTCCTAAGAGCTCAGCTATCATACAGTGGTGGTCTGATAAATCATTATGTAACAATGTTTTTTTTTTTTAACTATAGCACAAATATTTTATGTCACAGGGTCACCCATTTGCATTTGTATGCTTATACACCCTCATACTATTGACATCTCCTTTTGTGAAACTTACATCTTACAATTTGAGTGTCCCAGATTTCTTAAGCACTGATCGTATTCATTTATGCCTTCCCAAGGTTTTGTTTGTACCGTTAGTGTCAAAGGCCCGGGACTGAGTTGATTCTAAGTCAAAAAATTGAAACCAAGCAACGGTGAAAGTGGGAGAGAAAATGGGATGATTATCAAAACCAGGGCCATTTCACAAGGTATTTTCTAATCACTTAAGTGCAGGGATCAGACAGAAGGTTTAAGCACCGACAAAGAGCACAGTGTATCAGACAGCCTCTGTCTCCATCCATGCCTTTCCTGGCTATGAGAAAAGCCCACGAGAAATTCCAACCATTTGCCTCATCTAAGGGCCGAGGGGGTGGCCATGAAGGAAAAGAGGTCTTTTCTTAGATGAAAAAGGAGTACTACTTAAAACATTAGTCTGAGCCTGTTCCTTCTCTGCATGGAAAGCCTTTGCTTTTGGACCAAGTCAGTGTTTATCATTGAAGAAGCCACCCGGAGGGTCCACAATTGTTCTTCTCAGCTCAGGCATGGAGAGAAGACAGGGGAGTGTTCAGCAAGAACACTGCTGTGCATACATTTAACGTGATTTTCAAATAATGCTATTTATCAGGCCTGGTGAAGCACAAATTTCCAATTCTCATCACTGTTCAAGGAGAAGGTAACTTTTTAACAAGTTGCCAGACCTTTAGAAATAAAGACAAGAGAAAATTGGGTTTTAGATGTACAAGAGGAAAACCAAGAAGAATAAAAGATTGGCTTTTGGGGCCGGAGATAGGGCTCAGAGGTTAAGAGCACTGCCTGCTCTTCCAAAGGTCCTGAGTTCAATTCCCAGCAACCACATGGTGGTGCACAACCATCTTTAATGATATCTGGTGCCCTCTTCTGGTGGACAAGCACACATGCAGGGAGAACATCGTATACATAAAAAATAATCAATCTCTTAAAAAACAAAAAGATTGACTTTTGTTTTTTTCCATTCTCAAAGTAAACTGAGTCCCATTGAAATTGTACAAGGTTGGTACAATCAAAGAGTTGGATATGTGATTATTGGCTGAAGTTGAGCTTGCCACAAAGAGGAGCGACATCATTTGCTGTTCTCCCTCTTTATTCTGTAGTCCCTATGCAACATGATGTAAGCTGGTGCATCCTGAGAGACTTAGAGTGAGCGATAGAGTCAAGATGGGGTCCAGGACTTGACGAGTCATTCATGGGAAATTACTCTAGGCAGCAGGAGTGGAAATTAAGCAGAAATGTCAGGGAGCCTTAAGGGTTCACTTCTGGGTCACGGCCATCCTCCCTCTTGTCAACAGAGGAGAGAAGCTGTCCTGAGAATATATACTCTATGCTGCGTGTCCTGTCCAAGGCTTCGTAGCCTTTAGCTCACATTTTCTGGCCCTGGTCCACTTTGCCATCTCCTGTGGCACAGCACCTAGGGAAAGGCTAATGGTAAGATAATGACCTTGGTATTCCCCTCTGCTGAGTGGCCCGCTATATATCTCTTCTGGACCATTTATCCACCCAAGGCCATTGTTACAGCTGGTTCTTTTATTGCTGGTGTCTCCCCTTTCTCTGTGTACCCAGGTAACCCTTCATTTAGCACTGTCAGAAATGCTTCATTTCTAACCGGAGACTTTAGACTCACGTGTCTGGGAACTGCATTCCTCTAAGAATAGTTTTTGAAATCTGGCACTGAGAGTATAAAAGCGGGTGCCGCAAGACCTGTGTCCTCCCGGAAAGCTTCCCAAGATTAATGTCACCTGGCACAATGTGTTACAAATCTCTGTCTTCACCTTTGCTACTTCTGTGTTACTCTTTCCTTCTAGGAAAAACTCTGAGGGACTATAGAGCACATTACAAACACTGCCTTCCTTACAGACTCCACAAAGCCTATGCTTCATCTTCTGTGAAATGGGGACAAATAAAACATAGTTGCAACCGCTTCCTGGTGGTTATAACAGTAAAATAAATGGAGAGTATAGATTATGTGGCACTGTGCCCTGCCCCCAGGAAAGGGTTAATAGTGAAGCTAATCATTAGTAAAATTGTTGTGGGATTTGGTCATCGTATTTATTCATGTCTTTCTATATTAGCCATTGAGCATCCATTTAATGAGCAGTAACCAGGATGGTGTTTTGAGACAGGGTTTCTCTATGTAGTCCTCGATGGCCTGGAACTCACAGTGGAGATCCACCCATCTCTGCCTCCACGAGTGCTGGGATCCGAGGCATGTTCCACCATGATGGTTTTCTACCCTTCTGGAAATACAAGATATACGTAATACATGCTATATCTGTTAATATATGTGAGAAGTGATTACCATGCCTTATCTTTCCTGCATAACCCAGTACCATGCATCCATATGAACACCTGTGCACACCACTGATTTGTAATTATCTGACAACTTAAGTCTTTTTTCCACTGGACAAGGACCTTCTTATGTGGTACCTAACATGTGGAAGGCATCCTCCTGACATTTGCTGAATGGATGGAGGAGAAGGAAGAGGAGGAGGAGAAGGAAGAAGAGGAGGAGGGGAAGCGGGAGGAAGGGAGGGAGGGCGGGAGAGAAAGAGATTGCAATTGCTGCACAGAGATGTATTTTATTTTCCTCATCCCAGAGTGATCTGTGGAACTTCAGTCGTCCCAAGTATTTTCCTTGATTCTTTTCATAAGAGATGTGACTCAAACCTGTAATTACTTATAAGGATTGGGGCTGGCGAGAGCAGATCAGCTGTAGATGTTCACTCAGTTCTTAAATAAACACTTGAGACAAACTAACACCTCGGGCAGACTGGAATTATGTGAGGCTGGAGATTAGAGGCTGGTTGCTGGCTTCTTCCTGTTCTGTGGCTAGCAAAAATCAGGATCATTTGGCAGATGTGCTTGGGACAGAGGCTCTCTGGAAACCCCAGGAAGACTGCAAGCCACACCAGTGGCATCCTTCCTTGTACAGCTTTTGATGATGACGAAAGGCTTCTAACTCTACTCTGCTGCTGTGTTGCAATGTGTAGCTTCTGTTTTCATTTTTCCTTTAAAGGGTCTGCCCCACATTTGTCTCTTGGCTGTCTTTTTAATTTTATTTCTTGGCTGTCTTTGCAAATCTGTTTTCATTTTTATTTTTTTAATTGTAACTAGTTTTTTTTTTAATGTTTATTCCATTCCTTCTGATACGATTTACCATAATAACTTGCAGTTGCTTACTGCTCTTGGAATATACTGCACATACATAGTTCTATTTGGCTTCGCTGCTTTGAAACTTACGGAAGCTAAGAGATTTGCATGGAGGGGGTTTCAACAGGAGATCCAAATTCCAAATTCTTTTCCCCATTTGTTCTCTTTTTCAGCCTGATCCCAGCCACCTCCCTCAAATTCCAAATGCTTTAACCCAGATTCCCTCATTCACAACTGCCCATGTTTCCGATAATCTGCTGTATCTCATCAGCTGTGGTGATTATAGCTAGCTTTTGCAGACGTGCTTATAAGGTGCTGTGCTTTCGATGAAATGTATCTCTTGATAGCATGGTAGAAGGATCGTCCCCTTTGGATGAACCAGGAAAGTGAGCTCAGGCAAATTAACATTTCCTAAGATCATCCCATTTGTTGATAGCAAGCCTAGAATGTGAACCCAGGTTTGGCCACTTGACTGCTGAGCTCTTAATTACCAAGTTTTTAACTAGCAGGTCCATGCTGGTCAAAGTGTGGTGCACATCACAATGAACTCGGGGGCTCTCTCCCCAGAGTTCTTGATTCAGTAGGCCTGGGGAATCTTGGGATCTGTGCAGTTCTCAGGTGATGCAGGTGATGCCAGTGGCTGGGAGAACTGTTGGTGAAATGGTGGGTACCACCCCATCCTCCTTGCCCAGTTGCACTGACTCACTACTAGCACCAAGACATCTTATGTACTAAGGAAGACTTCAAATGGTATTCAAATAGCTCATCTGAAATGAGGTATATCCATACATTATTCAGTACAACCTGAGCAAGACAATGACTCTAGCTATTGAGTGGTACTGGTTTCCAGGTTAAGTTCAGGGTCATGTTCGTTCTATTGGACATTTTCTCCGTAGCCCCTTAGGAAGACCTTTCTACCTCCTATGTTGTTCCCTTGGAGTGAAGCCTGTGATGCCCATCTGCAGAGGGGTGCAAACCTGCTTATCAATTAAAGCTGCAAAGTCTCTCAATGCAATTGTCAAGTCTCCTTCCCACTCCACAGTTTAGTGTGTTTGTCGTTTAAGTTATGTGTGATTATAACATGTTCTACATCTTCTGACTTAATCAGGAGAATTGTTCTAGAAGACTGTCCTCCCACCTGACATATCAAGTCTGCTTGTGTGTCTCCCCCTCCTCTAACGAACAGTAGCCACTCCTCAGTTCCCCAGCCCTGTAGTTATGCACTATGCTGTATGTGTGATGTGATAACAAGTGTTATGAAAATGGTGTGTATGTACTCTTTAGAGAATGCCTTTGGACTCAGCTTTAACATCTTGATTCTTTCGTACTTTAGTAGGTTGATGCATTTTATTTTATTTTACTTCATCTTATTTTATTCATTTTCCAATAAGTGATCTAGGAGATCTATATACAGTCATGCCTCACTCATGCTTTGAAGGATATATGGGTGCTTTCTACTTTTGGGCTTTTACAGTTAAAACTGCAGTCCACATTTGTGGACAGTTTTTTTCCATGTAAAAATGAGTCTTCATTTCTCTGGGATAAATGCCCAAGTACAAGTGCTGGGTCGTATGAAAAGTCCATTTTTAGTTTGAGAAGGAACTGCCAGATTGTCCCCCATGCAGCCTCACCATTTCTTTCTTCTGCACCATGCATGAGTTTGTGTTTTCCACATCTTAATCAGTGCATGTTCTCATCTGTCCTCTTAAATAATGCAGTGTCCTAGCAGGTAGCAAGTGGTGCCCTGTTGTGTTTTGATTTGATTTCCATTTCTCCAATGACTAATGATATTCAGTATCTTCCTGTGGTCTTCCTGGTTCTTCATTTTCTTTGGGAAAAAAAATCAGCTCAAATTGTTAGCCCATGTTTACATTGGATTCTCCTATTGTTGAGTCAGAAGAGTTCTTTACATATGCCAGACCAGCAGTTCTCAACCCATGGGTCGCAAACCCTTTGAGGGTGACATATCAGATATTTACATTACGGTTTATAACAGTAGCAAAACTACAGTTCTGAAGTAGCAATGAAATAATTTTATGGTGGCGGTGGGTGTGTATGTGTGTCACCACGACATGAGGAACTGTATTAAAGGATTACAAAATTAGGAAGGTTGAGAGCCACTCCTTCAGACAAACATACTTTAGCAGATGTATAGTTTGAAAGTGTTTACTCTGCTTCTGTGGGTTTTCACTTTCTCTTCTAGGTAGGAGCTGGAGCTAGGGGTGGCTCCCAGGGTTAAGTTCTCATAGGCAGAGGTGGAAACAGGTGTAATGGTGCAGGCCATGGAACAGATGCTAGTCATCTAAGTCTGGGCAGATTTTCTCAGATGGACATATCTTTCTTTCTCTCTCTCTCTCTCTCTCTCTCTCTCTCTCTCTCTCTCTCTCTCTCTCTCTCGCTCTCGCTCTCGCTCTCGCTCTCGCTCTCGCTCTCGCTCTCTCGCTCTCGCTCTCTCGCTCTCTCTCTCTCGCTCTCTCGCTCTCGCTCTCTCGCTCTCGCTCTCTCGCTCTCGCTCTCTCGCTCGCTCTCACTCGCTCTCACTCGCTCTCACTAGCTCTTGTTTATGCCTTTGGCACTATTTCAAAAAAAAATTTGAGTCAAACTTAAAAAAATAAATTCGCTTGTAAAATGTTAGTTTGGGGGAAGAATTCCACAGGGTCTGGAGTGACGGTGATGGTTTTCTCTGGTAATGTGAATGCCTTTAAGAGGCGTTGTTGTTTTTATATTTTATTTTTGTTTTTTGAGACAGGATAGCTCTGTGTAGCTTTGGCTCTTCTGGAACTAGTTCTGTAGACTAGGCTGGCCTTGAATTTATGAAGGTCCCCGGTGCTGGGATTAAAGTCATGTGATACCACTGCCTGGCTTGGGATTTTACATGTTATCAATCGTCAGTTCATTCTTGAGTAGATAATGCAACTACCTCTGGAGAATGTCTGTCTGAATGTGACAACATCGTGAGAAGTGTTTCTTTAAAGAAGAGATGGATAAATGAACAGGTTAATTAAGTAAAGGAATATCACAGTAGACTGAGTTAAAAGATAGCAAAACAGGATGTGCCACAGTTGAGACCAGTAACTGGTCCAATTAAAGGGCATCGTTACCTCTTCGCTTGAAACACCTCAGTATTTCATCAACTCCTTAGTCGTAGAATCCAGAAGAGCTAAAGGTTCATGGGCTGAGCATGCTTAAAAGTTAGAATGGAAAACATCTGTCTCAGTTACCTTCTATTGCTGTGAGAAGATGCCTTAGAGGCTTGCTTCCATTTGATAGGGTTAGCCAGCCCATGGCCGTCATGGCAGCGTTGAACATGGCAGCAGGCACACAAGGCATTGAGCAGTAGCTGAGGGCTTACATCTGATCCACAAGGAGCAAGCAGAGGCAGTGGGTGGGGAGGAAGTGGGTGAGGGACCTCATCTGAAACTTTGGAAACCTCAAAGCCCACCCCATGTGACACACATCCTCCAACAAGGCCACACCTCCTAATTCTTCTCAAAAGAATTCTACCAACTTGGGGCCACACGTTCGCATATATGAGCTTATGGAGGAACATTTTCATTTAAGCCACACTGTTGTTGTAAGTTATGTATGTATGTTCTGTACATCTTTCTCTGTCTATGAACATACTCATCTAACATATACTGTGTACATATGAGCAGCTATATATTGATACATGCATACACTTAGAAAGATTATGGAAAAACTCTCCCAGTGATAGAATAGTCTCAAAAGACATTTTTCCTTTGTACATTAAAAAAATGACATGAAGAATAACAAGAATGCTGAAGCTGACTGGAGACATGAAGTCCAACTGGCTCTTTTTTTTCCAGACAAGGAAACTGATGCCTACAAAGCACCTGTGTCAAACTAAGTGGCTTGGAGGCTCGTCCTACATCTCATTATCTGAACAACTTCGAGCCTCACTCATGTGCCTTCAGTTGCTACATCAGCAACTATGGCCCCTGTGCAGCCATTTAGAAGTCAGCACCTCAGTGAAGCTGTCACTTGACTTCTTCCCAGGAGTTTTCCCCCCTTCTTCTCCATTTCTATAAAGTAAATTCTGCAAGTGGAAACTTTGAAACTTGTTACAATCCAGGACACTAATAAGATTTTTACATTTTTAGCAGCCTAATGATGAGGTTGTAGGACTCCGCGCTGGTCCCTCGGGGGTTTCTATTCTGGGTATCTGTTAAACCTTGCAGTAGTCTGAAGTCTATTCGACCTTTCTATATTAAAAATAAGATAAAATCAGTTTAAGTTTCACACAGGAATTTGTGTCTGTATCTTCTGCTCCTCTTCTCTGCCTATTAGGTAAAATTCAGACACTATCAACATTTGAACTTGAAGATAACTTGTCAATTATTTTTCTGTGTTTGGTGGAAAAGAGAGAAGTCATTACCATCGTAATTTAATATTTTTATTTAGCTAAATTTGATCCTTCTTAAAAATCCTTTCCACTTTGAAGTCTATTTTGCAGCTTAATTAATGCAGCAAGGGCTTTTTATTTTGCTCTCAATGGAGATAATCTTAATCTATTCACAGTGACCTTTTCTTGTGCAAATTAGTTGTACATGCTTGTTTAAGCAAATGGTCCTTTGCATGATGTCTCCTCTTAATGACGGGTTTATAATTGAAAATTGGCTTACTCCCATATGCCTAGTTTATGTGTGAATATAAAAATAGATGTGGACTTTAAAAATATGAATGTATATATCAATATCCCCCCTCCCCCAAAAAAGAACAGGGAAGAATCCAGTGCCTCTAGGCTATGGTTAAATTAGACTATTAGAGTTAGAAAATGCCGGTGACATATGCTGCTGTCGGAGTCACACCTGTCTGCTCAGCATTGGGAAGGGCTTGAAAAATGAGAGAGATTTCATCTTGGCTGTACGATTCAGAGCCCTTATAGGACATGAGGCATCTCTCGCTACCCGAGTTTTCTCAGCCTTTTAATGAAGTTGAAAGTGCATGCCTAGGAATGTATTTGGTGTTAATCACTTTTACAGTGGGAGCCTCTGACAATTAAGTGCTTTTTGTTGGTCCTAGACCACTGACAATAAGAGACAGGTGACAGTCATGTTATAATTTGTCTGCAATGCCCCTCTACCCCCACAAAACACAGTATACTACCATAAATGGCATTTGTGTAAAAAGAATAATCGCCTCCTCTCTCTCTCTCTCTTTCCCCTCTCTCTCTCTCTCTCTCTCTCTCTCTCTCTCTCTCTCTCTCTCACTCTCACTCTCACTCTCTCTCTCTCTCTCTACGTGGAAGCTTTCTTCTACTCGCCCCCATGTCCTCTGCACTCCCACCCCAGTCTTTCTGGCGTAAGTCGAAGCAGCCGTGCTTGTAGGTAGCACTTTCTGTCAGCAGTCACTGAATGTTCTTGGTTAAATGTAGAAACTCTAGTTCGAAGAGAAAACAAATGCTTGCTTGCGCTTAACGATGGAGGTTTCCAAAGTCTCTTTTAATAGCACAGTGTGGGGAACAAGAACATTTTGGGTTGCTGAGTGGTATGGCATTATGGGAGACGCAGAGGTGTCGGGGTGCTTCTTCACTGTATGGCAGCAAACTATTTCACCAAGGCCAAAAAAAAAAAAAAAACCATCTGGGCAGTACATGTCTTTAACACACATAGGAGGCAGGAGTGGGTACATCTCTCTAAGTTTGAGGCCATCCTGCTTTGCACAGCAAGATCTGGGCCAGCCAGGGCTCCATAAGGAGACCTTGCTCCCCCACCCCCAATCTGCTTTGGGGAACAGAGGCTAGGCAAGACCAATTATTATGAGAATCATTAGACCTGCCCTTTTGCAGACTGTTTGTAAAGCAGAGCCTTATCGCTTTATACAGCATGATTGTCCTTGTCTGTTTTCCCCTAAATGGAAAACTGAGAGTAGCCCTTCTGCAAGTTACTCAGAGTAAATTGATGTGCACCCCACACAGAGACACACACACATACTGCCCAATCCTCAGCCATCCAGTTTTCCTCCTGGGTTTTTTGCTTGCTGATCATGCCTTTTGTTGTTGTAGATATGACTATCGGGAAATGCTGCACAATGCCACTTTCTGCCTGGTTCCTCGTGGTCGCAGGCTTGGGTCCTTCAGATTCCTGGAGGCTTTGCAGGTAAGAGGCTATGAGTGAAACTTTTCTGCATGGGGTTGATGATTGAAGCCAGCCTGGCTCCCTTCTTCTCCCACTCAGCATGGCTTTTGCTGAGGACCTAAACAGTTTCCCAAGAAAATCTGAAATGGCTTTGAAGAGCGAGCATTGGGAGCAAGATTGACTCCTGCCTTTGGACATGAGAACACAGATCCATGGCTCTTGCCAGCAGGGAGGCTGGACTCATCAGGGGTCCAGCCACGGACAGAGGGCAGGTGCGCATATGGGCAGATCTATTTGCCAATCTAGTTCCTGAGTTTGGAGAGGAGCCTCTGCTCCTTCCGCCCCCCTCCCCAAAAGCCAATCCCAGGAACACCAACAATGGGATATTGCTGTTATTTCCCCCAAAGCAAAGGTGTTGATTGAGTCCTCATCCTGGTCTCCTATTAGTTCTTCTAAACCCTTTAATAGTGATGCTTCTGACTTGCCCCAGTGTTCTAAAGCTCTGTGATTCAAGAGGCAGCTCGGAAGCCTGTGGGGGAGCCTCTGCTGTTCAACCCTACTACAGAAATCCCTTCTCCTGCTGCTGCAGCCAGCCCTCTTGAATGGCATGGAGAAATGTGCTCTCTACCCCACTCAGCCTTCCTTCCTGTCCTCCTCAATAATGTGTTTTTGTCTGAGTCTGTCTACTTGAGGAGTGGTCCATAGCATCTTTACCCCATTGTGCTAACTTTAAGTCCTGCCACATCCTCAGGCTGAACGGCTTCTTCTCTAGAAGAACATCCCTTGGGTGCTGTGTGCTCTGAGAAGCATCCCACCACTCACTAGCCTTCTTGCTGTCAGCTTCATGGATGTGTCAGGGAGCAAATTGCTCTCTGGTTTGGATAAAGACTTCCTTTGGCGACTACCTTTTGTCTTTAGGTAATTAATGAGCACTGAGTACTAGGTCCCAGTGCAGGCTAGAAACTGAAGGGACTGTGGCTTGCATCACGCCATACTGGAGGGAATGAAGTTTTGAGTTAGATGTTTATAGGGCAAACAAAAGTTAGATGCTATAGGAGTGAAGTCCACAACGAGCTACCTAGAAAGACTGGGCCCTATGCTGCTTCCTGTTCGGTCGTGACATTGGTGTGAACCATGATGAAGTGGACCTGTGGTGCCACCATTGACAAAACTGGATTCCAAGATGGCAGCACCCAGTATGTACCATGTCTAGAGAGCAGAGGAGCCGAGGCTGAGAAATGGACTGAAGGGGACAAAATTGGTTATATTCAAGGTTGGTTTTATGTTTAGATCTTGTTGGTGAAGCTACTTGTTACATCAATAAAACTTCTGCAACAAGGCTGGTCATCGCTGTGGATGTGAGGTCAGCCAGATCTTACGTACTAGACTAGAATGGGGTGTTAGCATTCTAGGGCAAGTCTTGAAAATTTCAAGTCTAGTTGGGATGCTCACAATTCCATGTGATTTGGTGATTCCGAACCACTTATTTTCTTTCTGGCCTGGGCAGTCCAGGACCCATGGAACATAAACAATGCCAGTAATTGAATGTATACTGATTCTTCCCCTGATTGGAATGGTTCCTGCTGTCACTGTCCTCACACTCATGAACTCCTTTCTCTTCTCAGGCTGCCTGTGTCCCTGTAATGCTCAGCAATGGATGGGAGTTGCCATTCTCCGAAGTGATTAATTGGAACCAAGCCGCCGTCATTGGCGATGAGAGATTGTTATTACAGGTAAGGAAGGAGCCCTGGCCATCGGCAGGACAGCAGATTATTGCTGCCCCCATCCAAACTTTCAAAGAAGATGAATCCAAAAGGTCAGCTCCATAAAAGAAATCTTATCAGGAGAAAATTGCCTGTGTCATGGTGAATATGAAGTCGTTTAATATGATATTGTTCACTTTCCAACGCAAAATCTGTCCAGGGCCACAGAATGTATTCCGGGAAGCAGCCATTGCTGATAAAAGGCATGAGCTTTGCTGAGTGAGGAGAGGCGGACCCATCCCCAGCAATCTCAGCCGCAGCATTTTTAGATGTAACACTTCTCAGACCCCTAGCTTCAATTCCTACATCCACACCGCTTGACTCCAGAATACAAGCTCTAGACTTGGTTGCTATGCCCAGTGCTACCACTGCTGCAGTGCTCCACCTGCAAGGCTGTCGTTTGCATGAGCCCCTAATAAAGAAGAGCACCTAATAAAAGTTTCAGTTGTGTGAGGGAAGGGAGTGCAACCTGCACAGACAAATGCAAGGGCAAGAAAAACCCAGGGGAATTCCCAAAGCCCTTGCCATCTTGGTTGATTTTCATTGTAAACTCTCATAGCACAGTTTATTTATTTTTGTTTGTTTGTTTGTTTTTGCTCACAGCATTAGATACTTTATCTTTAAACCTCCACAAGCTTTTGTAGAAAGATGATCTCTAATGTTCTTGTTTTTAAAAACAGAAAATTGAGTGTCTAGCTGCACTTTTGATTTTCCCTCTGTGCTCCTGGCTGGTCTGCTAGCGGGCTGGGGAAGGAAGGCAGTCATCTCCTGGAACTCACCAACAGTGCTCCCTGGGATGGAGAGGACTGTGGACTAATCAAGCCTAGGTTGTGACAGCTCTAGAACATTCCTTTCATTTGGTTCTCAGGTCTGTGATCTTGGGACCTCTGGGACCTCAGCACGGACCCGGAGGAATGTGTCCTCTGGAAACAGTGAACCTGTTCATTGGAATTAGCCCATGCTAAATAACACACAGTTCCATAGGTGCTCACTGAGAAAGGGGTTTGGGGTTTCTGGAAAGGCTAATGTCTGTAGCCTTGATTCCCTGGTATAATTCAAGAGGGACATATTCTAAGACGTACTAAGAAAGAACTCTCCATGTAGATGTCTGAGCCATTCACTCAAAATGAGGCGTGTGGTGCTTTGCCACACTGCCTTTGCGTATCTTTTTATGTTATTTTAATACTACATGCTCATTAAAGGAAATTTCGTATATGGAAAACATCAGTCACCATGTTCTCTGCTTATTATGTACAAGGCACCCTTGAATTTGCTATTGACAAGGTGGAGCTTGTGGTGGTGTAGGGGACATTCCATGACACTTAAATGTGGTTTTCCAGTGTCTACCTCTTTACCAAAGTACGGATATTTCATCTTTTGGAGCCACTTTTGGATTTGACTCTAAAGATTGTATTTTTCACACCCCTGTGCCCATATTTGCTAGTATTTTTTCCTCCTCATCTGCAATCTGTTTTTACACAGCTGCTTCCATATTGAACAGTGACTGTGCTGTTGTTAACAATGGTTTTAAAGAGTTGGCACAGAGCCCAAATGTGTGCTCTGGGAAATGTTTTTTGTTATGTTACAATTTTTCATTTCCTGTTTCAGAACAGCTCTGGTGGTTTTATTTGCATATGTTCTTGTCAGCCTGTCACCGAGAAGCATGCCGTGGCTTTCCTATCTCTATTTTGGTAGATCCTATTAGTTTTGTTACCATACATAACCTTTTATTAGGACTTCAGTGAGTTCTTCAACTTCCAAATCCTTCCGTCCAAATTGGAATTAATTTATCACCTTTCCATACCTGTCTCTGAAGACAGGCTGATTAATAACCAATAGGCAAATGCCATTAGAACCTGGAACTCTATCCCGCCAATCAACTGGAATTGTCCTCTAGAGCACTTTGCAGGGCACCATCAGACACTTCCACTTCTGTCCTCCACACGAACGGACAGAACAGAGTGCGGGAAGTAGTAAGGACAGATGCCTCTGTGTCAGTGGCCGAGTCCATGACACTTCTTCCCTCCCTTTAGAAGCACCATGGAGTTGACTTTCTGGAGGCCATGCAGCCATGATAGCTTCTGGCATTTTCCTAATGGATTAGTTCTCGTAGCCATGATAAAAAACAGCCATGGTAACCTGTATAACTTAGAGGATGCCACTGACATTTAAAAGGGCATGCTTATGAGAATTGAGGATGAGATATTTTCTAATTTTTCTTTGGCAATCTAGGTCATTCTCTCAGTGAGTAAATAAAAATAAATTTTCTTGACTTATTAAGGATCTATGTCATGAGTGGTTTATCTCCTCTAAGGATATTTTATTTCCAGCTGACCTTGAGTCTTCCAGTGTTTCAACTTTACCTGTTGCATGCATGTATATATATTGCAGTATTATGGCCCTTCAAACCATGGGTTTAGTATCTAGCTTGGGCTATTGACAGAACAAATCAGCTTTTCCTTCTGTTCTTACCATATGGCAGGCTTGACTCTAACAATATGACATTATCTCCTTCTCTTTTAATGAGAACTCACCTATACTATAGAGTATATACCCTCCTGTATTTGGAGTAACGTTCTTAGTAATGAGATTGGCAGAGCATTTCTTATCTAGCCCAGGTTCCCATATCTGTGTGATTTTTCATACATTAGGGAGGCAACCATGCACAAAGGTGAGCACAACAGGGCAGTTGTTAATGGCAAGGAATCTCCATAAGAGTATAGATTACACAAAGGCAACAGCCCTTGAACTGTAGGTGCAATCAGGGAGCAAGCCTGAGAAACTTAACTGGAAATCCAAGGAATGCATCTCAGAGCTACAGCCCAGGGCAACTTTATAAGCAGATAGTAAACAACTGGCCCAGCTTTGCATAGAATCGATTGGTCCAGCTTGTGTCAGCATCTTCTTGTGTCAGCAATGGTAATAGTAGTAGTAATGAGTCATCACAATCAGGGTTTCTATATTGTAAACACTGTACTAATCACTTAGATAGTCTTTATCCCAACCATATCATGTTATAAATCAATAATTGGAGAAAGCAACTAACTCATCCAAGGAAGCACATCTAGTAAATAGTAGAACCAGAATCCCACATTGACACCTTTAACACCTTTATTATACTATCATGCCATGATATTAAAAATAACAGTATCCCGTTGATAGCTGTAGGTGGCCATCTTCAGTTGGGCTCCAATAGCTAACATAAAGACGACCCTTTTAGCCCCAAAGTATACAGCAATATGAACAGGAAGAAAGGCCTTCCTTCTGTAGAATAGCCGATGATGAAACATAGACAATGTTTGGGAGATCCAATGAGATTAGGGTAATGGCTGGGGCTAAGAGGAGAGCTCTCTTGTGTACAAAAGGTTCTTAGGAAGGTAGAGGAAGGATGTGCGTGTAGAGACATGGCTAAATCTTTCTGCGTTGAGTGGGGAGGCTTACAAACAGTCATTAAATACACACATTGATAGATACTCCATGGTTCTTGGGGTGACACTTCTTAGCAAAGGTTGTTTGTTTGTTTTACTTTCCCTAAGCCTTATACTTACTTCTTGGACAAAGTGGACTGCCATGTCACAGTCAAATATTTGTTGGACTGGAGGAGGTGAAGGCAGAACTTGTGGCTACAGGAGCACCCTGTGTGGCTGACCTGCGACTATGGAATCTTAGAGCTGAGCTAAGCCAGTGCACAGCTGTCACCCATTGGAATGCCATTGAGGTGGCTTTCCTAGACCTCCTGTTCGCCCTGGCTTTCCTTGGGGACATTTTTACCTAGTGGTTGGTGATTTTGGTGGTAAGCCTAGCCTTTAACTTCCTGAGCCATCTCTTCAGCCCTGTTGGTGATTTTCAGTAGACTTGTTTTCTAGAAAATGAGTTCTGTGAAGAGTAAAAGTGTAACCCACTGGGTTGTTTTGACCACGCACATCTCTTTGTTTAACAGTTATAATTATTATGTGTTCCCTTTATGTTACAGATTCCTTCTACAATCAGGTCTATTCATCAGGATAAAATCCTAGCACTTAGACAGCAGACACAGTTCTTGTGGGAGGCTTATTTTTCTTCAGTTGAGAAGATTGTATTAACTACACTAGAGGTAAGTGATACCACTTGGCTCATGATCTTACATAAAAGTCTTTTTTTTTCCCCCTCAACCTCTTTTTTGCTGCTGGATTGTGCAGTTGGTCAAATAGGACAAAACCAAATTTTCTGTCCTTGAACATGTTAGTGACTGTCCCCCACCTCACATCTGTCTTACCATTCCCAAACAAATGCCCACATTCCTGACAAATTCTCACAGCAGAAGTGACACAGAGAGAAGTTATGCTCAGAAAAAAGAGACTGGGTTTGTCTGACATAATTTCAGAGATGCGTGGGTAATGACTATCTTCCTGTCACTCAAACTCAGTGACATCCTTTGAGCACATATTTCAGGAGTGCATTTAGAAAAAAAAAAAACAAAAAGATAGTGACCAAGTAAAGGAAATATGCTCTACTATCCTAAAACATGAACAGTTGAGTGGCCACTGTAGTACATGGTATTCTAAGAGAAAGTAAACTTGATTGTAAAGACACAACAACCCAACCAACCAGCATCCCATGTTGTAAGGTTATGACAAAAAGAAAACTATCGTCATCACTGTATCCAACTGGTATAGAAAGTGTTAATCTTTATAAATAGGAACTCAGGCAGGTGAGTGGATAGATATCTTCAAGTTGCCTTACTCTGTGTGTCCGTGCGTGCATGCGTGCATGTGTGTTGTTAGGAATGGAACTGAGAGCCTTATTCATGCTGAGAGAGCACTCTGACACTGAGCCATATTCTCAGTCCCTTAAGTTTTTGTTTAAAGCAAAGGAAAAACAGAGAATCATGAAAATGATTACCCACAGGAAGTGGAGCATATAGCAATGGCTTAAGGCCACACAGGGCAGAGCGAAGAGCTAGGAAAGGCCGGAGAAAACTGCACACGCATGAGTTCCTGGCCTATGGGAAGGGGAGTGCTCAGACAGTCTCCGGAGATGACCCAGGTCCTTACAGAATGGGGTAGGCGGTTTACTACGCACTTGTACATACTTGAGGGAGTATTTCCTTTGGAAGTTAATGATCACTCTGAAAGCTAATATAATCTTGAGTACACACAAGACATCCAAGTGATACTGTGGAAACTGAAGTCCCCTGTTCCATCCACATGGCAGTGTTCTTGGTGTGGTGAGAGCCAGAGTCAGTGCTGGTCAAAGCAAGTGGGAATTGTTGCACACCAGTCTAGCTGTGGCTCTAGGCCTCAGCCCTAGGCAACCTGTCACCAGGATTTTCCCATGCAAGTGCCTGGTATAAGTCCTGAAGCTAGGTAAACAAATGGCCTGTTTTCATTATTTTGGATTCCTTTTTGCTTTTGTTTTTTGTTTTTGTTTTTCCTTTTACAAATAATAAGTCATTTTCTAGCCTCCCACTTCTTAGGGTGTTAGCACAACTAACTGGATTTCATCTATCTCTTGCTCAGGAAGCCCACAGATAAACAAAAGAAATTACCACAATATTGCTGGCACTTTTTTTTTTTTTTTTTTTTTTGGTTTTTCGAGACAGGGTTTCTCTGTGTAGCCTTGGCTTGTCCTGGACCCGCTTTGTAGACCAGGCTGGCCTCAAACTCACAGCGATCCACCTGCGTCTGCCTCCCGAGTGCTGGGATTATAGGTGTGCGCCGCCACGCCCAGCTATTGCTGGCACTTCTATATTTTAGAAGTTTATAGTATTTAAAATATTAGCCTTTGTCTTTTGTCCTGACCACTCCCCTCCAGCTTGTCATGTTGTTCCTTCTGTTCTGTTTGTATAATATGAGTCTCAGTGTCCGTGGCTTCTCTGCTGGCTGCACTGAGAGAGAGCATTTTGGCTCATAATTTATCATGTAGCTATACACACACACACACACACACACACACACACACACACACACATATATTTTAATGCATTCATGCTTTGTAGACCAGGCTGGCCTCGAACTCAAAGTGATGAGCCTGCCTCTGCCTCCCAGAGTGCTGGGATTACCAGGTGTACGCCGCCACGCCCAGCTGGTTTCTTTCTTTTTATGTGTGTAGCACATTTCCTGGGGTAGGTGCATCAGTCCTTTTTGGCTGCAGCCTTCCTCCTGGCTGCCAGCATATTGCTCAGCTCCTTCTTTGGTGTGGATGTGTGTGCCCAAACTCTTCTTGATTGAACTTGAGCGCTTGCTTGTCCTTGGACACTTTGAGCAGCTCCATGGATGGCTGCTCATAGGTCTCAAAGCCGCCCATCTCCCTGATCATGTGCTGGGTGAACTTGTGCACTTGGTGAGGTGCCCATAGCACTGGCTGTGCTTTGACTTGCTAACATTCTCTGTGACCTTGGGGCCTTTGTTGAGCCCCGCAGACATGGGATAGTGCAGGACAATGCCTGCTGCTCTCGAATGGTGTCTGTGACAGGATCATGATTATTTTATTTTTTTTATATCGAACTGTTTGTTTAGTCAGTTTGCTTTTAATCATGATCTATATTAAGAAGGTAGCCCATTTCTCATTTTTTTTTCCTTTCTTTCTTGTGAGCTGTTTTCTAGTTTTCCCATGCTTTAGTTACTCTTTCTGCTGTATTCTTTTATGCTACATGGTGCATCTTCGGATATGTCCTAAGCCTTTTTATCCTGGCTTGCTGCTGTCATACTGAACACCCAGACCATGTTTTAATCTGTCTTTACCCTAATACCACCCTGTGGTAAGCCTCTGCTTATCCACCCATCTGGTGAGGTAGGGACTCTGCTGTCTGTAATTACTGCTGTGTGCATAGATGACTCGGATGTATGCAGTACCTTAGTTGTTATTCTGCTTATATTTTGGGCTTCTGTCTCTGCCCACTCTTTTAACATGGTATCTCTGAAGTGAGATTTCTGAACCAAAGAGCTCAGGCGTTACTAAGGTCATAATGTGTTTTGGTAAATGACTCAGTTTTAAACTTTAAAATATATACATATATATTACTTTATTTTTATTTGATGAAAATGACGCATGAAATTGAAGGGCATAAAACAAAACATGAATAAGTGGGGGAATCTACTGTCAAGATAGTAATTTTCTCGATCTACACATCAAAGCCTTAAAAGAAGATAACAAAAAATTACTCTGAGCTTTAGTTTGAAGAATAAATGCCCTAACATAACCCAAGATTGTCGAAAAACAGTAAAGATCATTTATTTCTATAGTTCAATTAGCACACCTTATAAAGCTATCACAATTAAGTAGCTTTGATCCAGCCTCTCAAGTGAAAGAAGCTGTGAGTTATGTTATTTGATTATGAATAAGTGAAATTTGTTAATACAATAGTGGGTATATAGCATAAAAGTCTTGTCTGCACAAGCACGAGGAGTTGATTGGACTGTCCTGCTGCTGTCGATGTAAAGACCCCAGTATCCATGTAGAAGCCACTTGTGGAGACATGGCCTGTGAGCCCCATGCTGCTGGGGGCAGTAGGAGACAGACCCCAGGGGCTTGAGGCCTAGCCAGTCTAGCCAAAACCACAGGCTGCAGGTGCAGTGAGCAAACACTAAGGTGGAGACAGACTGAGGAAGAATCCCTGCCCTCAACCTCTGACCTCCACACAGGTGAGCCCCTCACTCACACAGGCACACAAAGAAAGAAGATACTAAAACTGATGCCATATGATAGAGTTGGGTATAGGTGTATAACTTCTAAGTTAAAGAAGCCGTTCTGAGCATGATCTCAGGTATAAAACACTATTAAGTGGGACTATAAAAAACAGTTAAAACTGCTATGTAGCAGGAGGCACCCTAAAGAACATGCAAAATGGAGGGCAAAGGTTCCAGTTAATGTGAGGCTAAGAAAAAGTTAACATTTTTAACCTGTAAACTCTGATAAGTAAATTAGAAAAATATTCATGTTCCCAACTGGAATACAGTGAGACCTTGTTGAAAACAAACATATGTCTATTTTCAGATTAGAACCATTGAGGTTCATCTTTTCCCAAAACTTGTTGAAGTACATCTTTCCACAGACACTCTGAATTAGGATATGAAATGAAGAATTTTCACTGTTATTAAAAGGAAAAACTTCTAATTTTTCAATCATGCGTGTACACATAAATTATACATATGCATATATGTGAGCTTTCTTACATTATGATGGTGCAAAAGTAACATGCATTTGGTAAGTCCATATTTTGAGTGTGTATTTTTTGTGCCATTTGCCAGGCTATCAATAGGTGTGATAAGGTGTTGTAAAGCTGGGCAGTGGCTGTGAGCCCCATCTCCCAGTCAGCCACACTCATAGTCAGTGTGCTGTGTTGCTAAGGTACTGTGCTGGACGAATTGGATATAGTAAATACATTTTCAATTTATCTTATTTTCAGTCTCTGATGAGTTTATCAGGATGTGACACCGTCATAATCTTAAGAAGTAGCTGTAGAATCCTTTGTGGTATTGTATGGATATATATAATGAAGGGAAGAGATGAAAATTTTGAGTGTAGAATGGTTTAATTGCTAGTTAAATGTAATTGGAATTGTTCCTAAGGGCATGCAGTGGAGTCAAGATACGCATCAGCTGTTGTGAAAGAGAGATTTGTCCTTACTCAAGGAAGTTACAGTGAAAATAAAGTACCACTTTCCTCCAACAGTGTCAATAGATGTCCAGGGGAGGCATGGCAGCAGTACCACCAAGGGTGCAGAGAGAGACTCAGGTTAGAGTGGAGAACGGCTACCCCGCTCCAGCCTTTCTAGAGGGGCTAAAATCTTTAGCAGAAAAAGAAGCATAATTTTTACCTGCACTTCTTAAAAGGTAACAATCTAGTGAACAAAATTGAGAGTAGCCTAGACTATAGTGCTGATTTTAGTTATAACAGTGCGCATCCTCAGCCAGGCAGTTGGAAACAGATTGGCCAATTGTGATACATCCAGGAATATTATATAGACACTGAATATACTAAGGTCATTTATTTATTGTTACAAGAAAATGTTCATACTGTTTAAAAACAAAACAGGTTGGGAAGTATTCAAATAGTATGAACTCATCTTTTAATATTGGTCAAAATAATACAAACTTATGCACATGTAGGGGAAGGCATTCTTCAGAGGCAATATAAAATGCCAGCTGTGTCCCCCCTTTAAAGACTGGTGTATTTTACTATTTATGTGTATGACAGTGTATGCACATATGTGGACCACATGCACATAGTGCCCTTAGGGGCCAGGAAAGGATGCTGGATCCCCTGGATCTGGAGTTCAGCTGACTGTGAGCTATTATGTGGGTTCTGGGAACTGAACCTGGTTCCACTGGAAGCTCTCTCGACATCAAAGTCATCTTTTCATCCCCTAGCTGTCCCCTTTCTAAGCAGGGGGTTATCTGAAATTGATTTTTCCCCCTCTTTTGTCTTCCTTAATTTGATGCAAAGAATTTATCTTGAGTAATTAGTGCTTTCTCTTGACATATCAAAATAAAGTAGTCCATGTAAGAAAGAGGTCTGCGTTAAGTGACATATCTCATTTCCTACAGCAGGAGGACCAGTGTGGTAAATGGTTGCGTCTGCCCAGACTCTCACAAGCTGCTCGGAGAGACCCTCCTTTGCTGTGTTTTTGTGAGCCTCCGGGATTATAATTAAAACATAACACACATACAACACTGCTAATTTGCCAAGCAAAAGATCTTATCTCATTAATTATATTTCTTTTGCAGCAGGTTATTGTGTGGATCCAGTTTCTTGTCTATTGGGTTAGCAGCGCTCCAGTCTCCTGCAAGAACAGCTGGACGTGTTACATTCATCACAACAGAATCTTACATTGAGCTATTTTCCTCTTTGAGCCAGGAAAGGTTTTGTTCCCCTTGGGTCTAAGCCACACAATCTTTAGCAACAC
>OU015748.1:92569881-92584517 GCA_907169655.1 Acomys percivali
TGTGTGTGTGTGTGTGTGTGTGTGTGTGTGTGTGTGTTGATAAATAGCCAAGGAAGGAAATGTCCAGCCTCTAAATGCTATGTCTTTTCCCAGAGCAATACACTGTAAATGCTGAGGGTCGTGCAAGAATCCTAAGAGCTGTCTAGTGAAGTGACAGGGAGAACTGGACATTAGGAGACTGAAAATTGACGTTTCTATTTGGTAAAATGAGATCCAGACCCTTTCGAACTTTTGACATACACGTTGACATATGAGTGTTTTAGAAATATATTGGGCAGCCAGCCTGGTGATGGTGGCATACACTTTTAATTCCAGCACTTGGGAGACAGAGACAGGTTCATATCTGAGTTCAAGACCAGTCTGCTCTGCTCTGTAGAGCAACTTTCAGGACAGCCAGAGCCAGACAGAGAAAACCTGTTCAGGGCAGGGGGAGGGGGCAATGTATACATTTGGCAACTCATTCAAATAGCTTTAATAATTTCCATACCCCAAACCAAAGTCCTAAAGAATCTCTACTGAATATGGAAGCATTTTATTCACAAGTATTTTTGTTTCTTTGCATGGAAAAATTACTCTAATTTGGTCAGATCAGAGAAATAAGCCATGAATACTATAGAGAAATTTGTTTGTTTGTTTTAACCTATATTGGCTGTATCTAGAAAATAAAATGTAAACATGAAATTTTCTTTTCAAAGACAAAAATCAAGTCTTAAATACAAGAATTTAGGCAGGTTATGTCACATTGTAAGAGGTTATCCTAAGTAGTAGTGACCAGTTAGCGGCTGAGTCATGGAGACAACGCCTCACTTGGCCAGTGTTAAGTTTCATATGCTATGCAGTCACACTTGTGTCTTTCTGTCAAGATCCACTTAAACAGACTATGAAATGCTTATTAGTACTTCAGGAGTGTCCCGTAACTGATGGTCATAGTTGGAAACTGTGAAAGAAAACAGTGCTGTGCCCTTAAAGCAAGAGGAGCCTGTGACTGTGTGGACGGAGCATGCCTCTCCAAGACCCGAGCAAATGACAACCTACTTGTAACATCTCTGAGTTTCATGTCATTTGTTTGTAGCTTCAATCTCTTATGCTGTCTATTGCCAATTTAATCTTGTTCCTTGATAGCCAAGTTCATTTGTGTGACCACATGCTGAAAAGCACATAAATTTAGAAAGAAAACAAAAGGAGATCTAAGTGGAGTGCTATAAAAGGAAATAATAGCCTGGGTTTGCAAAGTATAAGAGATGAAAAAAATAGAATAAATGTTATACAAAGAATTGCTTGCCATATAAAACTCTTTCCAGCTATGACACGTTGCTCACAATAGATGTCTAGATTACAGCATTGCAAGCCGTGGCTTTACTGTAGGCACTAAATACCAGCATTCTCTCTGGATTCCTAAAGTCTTAATCAACTTACAAAGTTACCTAACCATAGAAAATTATCCATTTTGATCTGCATGAAAGATAAAATGCAGATACCAATGAGGTGAGGTTATACATTTTTCTGTTTCTTCTCTACTTCCTTTCAGTAGGAAAACACAGGTGATACGGTTTAAAAGATACAGAAAGGTCATTTGCTTACTGTGTCACTCACTATGTGTGATGGCATGGACTAAGGTATTAATAACCTAGCAACTCTCAGAATTCCATACTTAAACTCATATTTCCTTAAATCGAAACCTGCAAAATGGTGACTTGGGTCCTCAGACTTCTAAAAGTTATGTAAGGATTGATTGATTGACTGATTATTGGGAGTCAAACTCAGGGCTTTCTTTGTACATGTTAACACATATCCCTCAAGCCCCTGGGAAATTTTTTTTTTTTAAGTTTAAACTTTTTTTTTTTCTGGGAATGCGATATTCCATATCAAGTTAATTATTTGCCACATTGTATCTTAATGAGTCAGTGGTTTTATTACAAGAGTTTGAAAGTCAGAGAGAAAAACCCTAAAGTAGAATAATCCCATCCAACTGTCACATGATTCAGGTTGGGAGAAGATTTGTCTCTAAATGTGGAATTTAATGATCTGCAAGGTCCCAAAGTCCAAGGAAGCTAATGAACCAGCTTGGCAATTATTAGTCTTCATATGCCATGGTTCTTGTCCTGTTCTGTAGGATGTTTTTAGGAATTGTTAACGTACTACTTTTGATGTCAAAAATACAGAAACACTTGAGCTGGCCAGTATTCAAAGTCCTGCCACTGACTTTGAAAAAGAGAATGAGCAATGATGACAGGCAATTTAAAACTCCCTCCTGAATTGAAGCAATAAAGCCACATGGAGAAGGTACCTGCCTTCTCTTGTCGTCGCTTCCACCTCCACATGGGCCTCACTGACGTTGCTGTGCACCCTTGACAGGTCTTGCTGATAACAACGGGATCTATATATAAATGCCCCACCACCAACACTGGTGAACATACACTGTACTTTGAAACTAGCAAGGAGCACTATCGTAAAATAATGCAATAACAGAATTTATGATTGAAATAGAACTTGAGAAACCTTGCCAGTCACAGTTCTTCCCTTTCTCTTACTGTCCTCCAGAGCTCATCACTGCTGTGGCTTGCACACACTTTTATCCAGGGAATTGGAGGAGGAACGGGTATAATGTGTTGTGTCTTTGTAGCGTCATCATCCCCAGACTTGGATTGAGCAAGATCCTTGCTGAGTACCATCCCAGACTCAGCCTCATCACATGCTGTTTTGCTTTCTAGATTATTCAGGACAGAATATTCAAGCACATATCACGTAACAGTTTAATATGGAACAAGCATCCTGGAGGATTGTTCGTCCTACCACAGTATTCATCCTATCTGGGAGATTTTCCTTACTACTATGCTAATTTAGGTAAGTGTGTCCCTCTGAGGAGGTTGCCTTTGATTACCCTGACATGGTCACTCTTCCCAGCAGCTCGGGTTGGAGATGGTTGTCCGAGCCCTTTCAAAGCAGTGCCTCTCAATGAAGAATTTTAAATACACTGGAATATTAGACAGTGAAAAAGGAAGCATTCTTTCTCATCTGAGCAGCTATCCTGTATGTTGGGTAGACTTATTTTCATTGAGAAATGTTCCTATATTATAGATCATTTGAACACGACAGCAAATTAAGTATAAACTTAATGTATATGTATTTATATGTATACAAACTTATGCATGTGTGTATATATCGCCTTGATTTTATTTTTATAATCTGACTTCTCTTGGTGTATGTTTAGAAAGACAAGAATTAAAAAGGAGAAAGAAGAAATAACTAGGAATGTGTGACAAGGGCAAACTCATCCATTCTTCCGGTGTTTATTATTATGGTCCTCTCATACACTAAGTGAATGCAAGGCTAGATGTTTGAAATAAAGATCAAGCCCATGGACAGGACAGTCTCCACATTTGAGTGGAGAGTGGGATATGACTTTCTCAAGTACTCTGGTGCCTCACATTTGACTATGTCCCCTGGAGGGGGAGACCTGGTGGCACTCAGAGGAAGGACAGCAGGTCACCGAGAAGAGACTTGATACCCTATGAGCATATACAAGGGGAGGTAATCCCTCTGAGGAACAGTCATAGGGGAGGGGAATAAGGGGAAAATGGGAGGGAGGGGAGAATGAGAGGATACAAGGGATGAGATAACCATAGAGATGTAACAAAAATAAATTAATAAATAATAAAAATTAAAAAAAAAAAAAGAAATAAAGATCAAGTTAGATGGAGCCTGTACTCTCATGCAGCTTTGAATTGGATCTCAGTGGGGTGATGGATGCACGCACAGGACCACAGCTCCACAGTGCTGATGCTATGTGTGTCTGTATTGGAGCCCCAGTCACCCCCATGTTAGTGGCATCATGGATGCATTAGCTCAGAATTGCAGCATTTAGAAAACCTGGAGCTTCTTTAAAACTGATATGATGAAGACTCAAGATTGTCCACTCCATATGAATGTTATCCGAAACAACTTCACCCCTTTTAAATTGTACATATTGAAACCCATGAGGTGAATCTGAAGGTCAGGACCTAAAGTGGCCATCAGCAATGAATAACCCTTTAATGTAAACTCAGCAGGTCAGCAGGACCATGTGGAATTCAGTGGGTGGTCCACCACAGGCCAGTGAGAATCCACTGACTGACAAAGGCAGCAGTTAAGAACGCTTCCATTTCTTGTAGAGCTCTGTGATCGTCTCTTGGAGATGGCTCCTTAAAAGTGTGTATAGGATGCTTCTTAAACTATTCCTTGAAAGCCTAAATGCAATGACCAGTTTCCGTTGTTAAAAAAGTGCTTCCTCACCATGTGTATCATTCTTACCTGAGTGTTCAAGAGAATGAGAAACTCACTCTCTTTCTAAAGTTCCATCACAGTGCTAATTGGATGGCACAATTTTCTGTGTAAAATATTTGCCTAGTTGTTTCCAGTTGACTCTATGATTCTAACTTACATCCTCACCTATATCAAAGTCTAACCGGGATGTTCCCACAATGCCTAGTTTATACCTAAGCTACTAATGTACCAAATTAGTGGGCCTAAACTAATGAAGTTCTGAAAGGCTCTTAACTTGTTTGTAATTTCTGAGTTCTTGTGGAAGGGCTCCTGGGGGGATGCCCTCTTGATTCTCTTTGATGGTAATGGTTGATTTGCATATTCATTGCCCTTTCCAGTGCAGAGCTCCCATTGGTCAGAAGTCAGCCTCACATACTTTTTCTCTCAGTGGTGTTACAGCCATTCTTGAAATACAGAGGCTCCCTCGGTGTGATTCTGCTGATGCTGGAAGCCCTGGTGAGGATGCTGGTGGCGATAACAGCTTAACACCAGAGCACTTACTGTTTGCTAAGTCCTGTGCTAAGCGCTTAGTGTGTATCAGTGTGCTTGACTCTTGGAGTAACCACATTTTGCCTCAGAAGGAACCCAGAGGGCCAAACAGTGTTTCTAAATGCCACCGACACTAGAAGGAAGAACTGAGAGCCGAACTTAAATGGATGCTAGGTGTTGTCTTTGAACCTTTCCTGTGTGCGGTATTATAGGAAATCCTGCTAATCACCTAAAACCCTTCGGTTAAGATTCAGATACATACAAATGCATCAGCAGAGAAGGCGTGCTTATGTAAATCCATAACAAGTAGGTGACTAGAGCATGGTGCATAGACAGACAGACATTGGGCGCCTCTATAAAGGAAGATGACAAGCATCACCAAGAGAAGAGAAGAATGCCCGAAGAAGCTGGAGGTGGACACTGGACAGTAGTGTCCAGAAGCCTCTGGGCTGGTGAGTTGCCACGTAGCAACTTAAACTTTGTTTCCCTTCTGTCAATACATAAGAAACAAAGGACAGATGTGCCGGAGGGGACATCAACTCCAGGGTAAATCACTGTAACGTGGCGTCTTTTTTCTCAGTCTTGTTATTCAGTGCTTCATTGGGCTCTTCTCTTCTTTCCCTTCCAGGGTTAAAGCCTCCCTCCAAATTCACTGCAGTCATCCATGCTGTGACCCCCCTGGTCTCTCAGTCCCAGCCAGTGTTGAAGCTTCTCGTGGCTGCAGCCAAGTCCCAGTACTGTGCTCAGGTCAGTACACTTGTCCTCTACAGCTGGATGAAGGGAGAGCCTCGACTCATGCCTGCCCCACAGGTGGCTTTGTGGGGCTCTTTGAAGCAGCTTATCCGGTAACTCTAGTGATTGGCCAGGCCTTGGGATTCTTTGTCATCAACTTGGAGACTCACAAAAGTGAAACCTGACCCAAGTAGAGATTGTAAAATGACCTCTGCCTTGGGGTAAAGTGTACCCCCCCACACACACACACACAATACTCACACAAAAGCAAATTCTCTAAATCACATTACTTCTTTTTTCTTTTTGTGTATGCATGTTTGTGTGTGCAATTCTGAGCTAACGCATCCATGCAGGTGTGTGCACATGTGTTTAGGCCAGAGGTGAACCTAGGATATTGCTCCTTAGGTACCATATACCTTTTTTGTTTGTTTGTTTGTTTGAAACAGGGTCTCCCACTGGCCAGGAGCTAGTGGTTAGGCTGTGCTGCCTAGCCAGCAAGCTCCAGAGATCTTCCTGTCTCTGCTGCTCCATCTGGCCAGCACTGGAATCACAAGCATACACTACCATATCCCCGCTTTCAACATGGATGGTGGGGATTTATTTTAGGTCCTCCTGCTGGCTCAGCAAACAACTTACAGATGGGGCCACCTCCTTAACCCCTTACTTATTTATAAACATCAAAATGAAAAAGTAATACCAAAACGGTTAGGGTATAGAACACTAAGTTCCAAGAACAGAAACAGGCTTGTCGGTGTCGGGAAGTGTCAGCTTTCCTTTCACAGCAACCAGGAAAGAACAGAGGATGATATCTATGGTAACAGTGTTTCCCGAATCAGTATCGCTCCTACCGTCTTAACACTGTTTAATTTTTTAACTTGTGATTGGTGCTGATAAGATGGTTTACAAATGAAAAAAAAAAATCATAGTCAAGTGTTCCTTTTTGAACTGACTGCCTTTATTGGAAATTATAATGTCACATAAAATCGGCAACTGTTTAGGGGAATCCAAAGCAGGAACTCATCATGCTTCTATCTCAAATTCTTTTATGTCGCCCACATTGCCTGGTGTGGTACAAGTTCACAGCAGATGTTCAGATGTTTAGTATACATTTTTATTTAACTTGATCACAGTTGCTATTGCACTCATCATGATAAGACACCCAGAAGTTAGAAAACACTTGATTAAGTTCCAGAAAACTTGAAGTTAGTGCTCGTGTGTGTGTGTGTGTGTGTGTGTGTGTGTGTGTGTGTGTGTGTTAGAGAGAGAAACAGACTGACAGACAGAAAGACAGACAGAGATGCATGTGTTTGCATGTAAATGAGGGTTCATGTATGTATGCAGGTTATGTGCACACGTGTGCATATACACATGGAGGCCACAGAATGACACTGGGTGTCTGCCTCAATTGTTCTCCTTCATATATGTAAAGACAGAGTCTCTTCAACCCAGAGTTTGTTTACAGGATCCAGCTACCAAGCTTGCCACAAGTATCCTCTGCCTCCCATGGGCTAGGTTTGTAGATGGGCATTTATACCCTGTCCTGAGCATCAACTCAGGTCCTCACGTTTGCACTGAGCTGTCTCCTCAGCCCTTGAAGAGCCTTCTTTCTCCATCTTTTCCCTAGTCTCTGTAAATATTTTAGATTCCTACTGTTCGCTTTCTTGTTGTTGAAGATTGACGTTCTAAAGTTTGTATGGGTGTGGACTTGCTTTGAATTTTAGTTTGGCACTTCATCTCTACAAGCAGAGCCTTTTAGAAAGGGGGTGTGGTGATAATAGAAGTGCCCAAGACAGCCATCTAATGATCCCTGTCCCTTTCAGATCATAGTTCTGTGGAATTGTGACAAGCCTCTACCAGCCAAACACCGCTGGCCTGCCACTTCTGTGCCTGTCATCGTCATTGAAGGAGAAAGCAAGGTAGGCCTGGAGGGTGCTAATATGAGGCCACTGTAGAAAAGTTATGTCTTCACAGGTCACTGTAGATGCTGGTTCTAGAAGGTCCCCTTTAGAGCTCCTGAGGTCCCTGTTATAGCTCCTGGGCCAGGTTTATGTGTCTAGCACTGTCCTTGTATCTGAATGTCTTCAGCCTTTGACAGCCATGGAGTTTGGAATCAGGACACCCTGGGTTTTAATGCAGACTCTCTGGTACCATTCTAACCTTACGTTCTTCGAGGCCATTTCCCCACTCGTAAAATGAAAATCATACTGCATACCTCCTAGGGTTACCGTGAGGGCTAAAAGCCCTGGCCACAGCAGTGTTTCCATAAATGCCAAGGATGAAATAAGGTGGCGGCAGCTGCTGCTGCATGTACTAAGTTTGTTTAGCTGAGTTGTGTCTCTCAGAATAGGTTCTTCTTTACCTTCACCTTAAAAACAATGTTTCTCCCTATTTCGTCTTGATGCCTCCATCCCAAGACACTCACCAGCTTGACTTCACTGTGTTACTCATTACTTTCATTAGTGAGTCCACTCTGCTTAGAACTCAATAACCCTCTGATCATCCTGTGGCCTTCCATGGCCTGTATTTGTTAATGTCTTAAATTGGCATCTAAAGCCATGTGTCCGGCCCCCAACAGCCTTCAGATCTTTTCTCCATGCTTCCTTCTGTGGCCACAGGTTATAATGACCTAAATGGCCATTTGGCATGGATCTTGAGCAGCTATCTCAGGTCTCCACTACTCTGAACACCCCCTCCCGTCTTTCAAACCCCTTCTTTAAAAGTTCGCCAGCTAGAAACAGCCAGCGCTGTGTTCACTCCCTGACCTGCAACACAGTGTGTTCATCCTCAATTGTGAATTAATCCCTGCTAAGTAAAATGGAGACTGGAGAAGCAGTGTCGTCTAGTAGACTTCTTTCACCAATCCCATGGAGACCATGCTTACACTAGGTACAACACCCTAAGCCAGAATGGTGAAATAGCAGTTTGTTAGGTCAAGGCACGTGAAACCATCTTGGGACCCTATTAAAGTGGCAGTTCCATATGGTTCAACATAACACAGTGAAAACACCAGTGGCCTCAAGGAGGAAAGATAAACAGTGCTTTTCATTATGTGCTTATCTTCCAGTTAAAATACCCACTGCATGTTAGGTGCTGTGTAATAGACTTGCAACACACTGGAGAATAGGACCACTGCATTTAGGGCATCCATAGGTATGGGCTTAGTCAACATGGATATTGGACATGGTTGATAAGCATTTGATAAAGAAAACGTAACTGTGAGAACTGTCATAAGCTCCTGGCATGAGATTTGCTCTTATAAACACATGTTGCTATATGCATCATTTCACAAAAGGGACTGACACAAAAATGTGCTGCAAAAAAAGTTGCAGCCAGCTGCAGTGTCTTTTGTCCACCTCCCTGGGAGTGTAGGGTATTAGAGGGGCAGCTGTGCTCCAGTTTTAACACCTGGGGCTTGGAAGTGTTCAGATGTACACCAGCCATTTTGAGCCTTAGAGTTCTTTGGTGTTTTTCCTCCATGGATGACCACATCTCTTGTATTTCTTTGGGCTGTGTGTGTCAGGATATGTTGACAGGGCCCTAAGTGCCTATCTGGGGCCATGCTAATGTCTTCACATAGCACCACAGTTTCACGTTTCTGATTCACTAGCTGTATACCTTTACTCCCAGTGAGAAGACATGTCCAATAGTGATGAAGGTGATAGTGCCCTTCCTGGGATAGTAGCTTGAGAAGTTGTCACATTCTCCTGTCTGTTTCTCCTGGCACTTTGTTCAGTTCTCACGTCTACTTTGGCCACTAATTCCAGTGGGCTATGTGGCTCATGTGCCTTGTCCTGACTCTCAGTGCCTTGGGTGGTACTTCTGTAGAGGTGTTTGCATTTCAGTCTTGCTCCAGGCTCAGTAGGTTAAAGCATAGACCCACTTTGAAGATTCAGTGAAATACTGTGTATACTTAGTCTAGTGCCTGTTTAGCATACACCAACATTTCATCAAATGTCAGCTTTAGTTGGAGAGGAATTGCCATGTTATGATTCCTATTACAGGCTCTATAGTCTGCCTTACTTTTTTGGTTTGGTTTGGTTTGGTTTCTACACGGGGTTTCTCTGTGTAGACTTAGCTATCCTGGACTTACTTTGTAGACCAGGCTGGCCTTGAACTCACAGCGATCCACTTGCATCTGCTTCCCTGAATACTGAAATTACAGGTGTGTGCCACTACAACCTGCTCTAATAGGAGGGTCTTAATCTCTGCACCTTCATGCATCATAGCAGTCAGTTTATACAGCTAAAAGGATCAAACTATACCATGTGTGCTAGGAATTGTAGGCACACACATCATAGAATCCCCCAAAGCTTTGAGTAGCGTGCATGTAATTATTTCCATACTTTTTTCTCTCTGTACTAGATGATAAACTTGGACTCTTGGCCATTTCATTGTCATATTTCTAAGCTCTAAAAGAGTTGGCCCCTCACATGATTAACCAGTTGTGCCAGAGAACAGGACAAACCAAATGTATGCAATGTTTACCTTATGGGTATATTTCTTCCCCTTGTGTTAGTCCATTCCAGAAAGTAACTGAACCAAGGACGCACTGGATGCTAAAGGGCTCATAAACTCTAGTTTAGAAAAAGAAAGGAAAGAAGGGAGGGAGGGAGGGAGGAGAAATGAGAGAGAGGAAGGTAGAAAGATCGAGAGAGAGAAAGACAGGCAGGCAGACAGACAGACTTTTCCATAAACTGTGCCCATGGAGTGAAGCAGTCCTGGGTCTTCCCTCTGCATCTCACAGGCTGCATGTCTAGCCAGGACCTCAGAATTGACATGTGCTGGTTCAGCTGCAAAGTTCTGTTTTGAATTTATAGGGCTTGTCTTCACAGTTTTCCCCTGTAGGCTGAACACAGGAAAGGTCAGGGCATTGCTAAGCTGCCAGCTAATGGTTTCTGCGTTACTCAGTAGACATGTAAACAGTGGCAGGAGAATTGCTTCAGGCGGAGATTTCTGAGCGCCATGTATATGGGGTTGCTGATCGCTTCGTGTTTTATTTTATTTTGAAAGACTGAGAAAGGTTGGGGGGGGGGAGGCAACCTTGACCCAGCCAACAGATGTATGGGAGTAGTCTCTGCAGCCACCGGCACCACGGCTCCCTTGGTTGAGCTCTGGGGTGGCTTAGCACAGTACTTCCAATTCTTAAGGCTGGAAAATCCTTCTGTTGCTCACCGGCATGAGTGGGCAAGCCTGGCTTCTCCATATAAGCAAAGCATGGAATTCCTTGTGGCCCGTTATGAGCCTGTGACGTGCCTCCAGTGTTCCTCTGCTTTGCTACCCATCATTGGTGCCTTTGAAGTAAAACCAAGTGCATCAGGCCTCTCAGGTCCCTACGTGTGATTCTCAAGCCTAGCTTTCAAAGGAAGGCTTGTCACAGTTAGCCCTTCCGGCATTTTTAGGTTCTTCCCAAACCTGAGACTATATTCCACCTGGCTACACCATCTGGGAACAAACCGAAGGGTCGGCTCGGACACAGTTCCTCACAGGAGGAAGCTGTGCCTGTCACAGATGAGCTGTCGTGCCTTCATTTGCCCCACCAACTTTTTCACCCCCGTCCCACAGGTGTAGGATCACCCAAAATGTATTCCTGTACCACACAACTTCCCTATCTGTGGCCCACACATGCTAGCTTCTAAAAATTTAAATCAGTTGATTTTTCATTCTTAATACCTTCCACTGGCATAGCAACAAGCATGTGTGCATGCATTCTCAATGATTTTTGTGTGAAAATAGACATAAAGTAAATATTGCAAATGTCTGCACATGTACAATGGTCTGGCCTCCCAGGGATGTGTACCAGGATGGAATCATATCGTCATCTCATTGGTCATATCTGCTCTTTCCTACTCTCAGGATACTGGTTATTGGGGTAGGGGGAGCGTGTGTTTATTGAACCCTTGTCTCTACTACCCCATTTCTGTCTCGGCCTGGCGATTCCCACCCAGTCAGGGTCTGCTTAAATCATTTTTCTCTCGAAGCCTTCGCCTGCTCTTCACGGCAGCTGTCCGTGCTTCCCTCCAGACTGGCACTTTTCATTCTGAGTGAAAGCCAGTCACCGACCTCCCATTTCTATCTACTATGCATTCCTAAAGGCAGGCCATGAATCACGTTGGTTTTTCTCCTTGCTCCAACTGGTGTGGCACCTGTATAGGTGCTCCATAATTGCCACGCAGAGTTAATTTTTGCTGGTGGGTGACAGCAGATGACGTGTAGTGGAGCAGTCTTCGTGATGATGTGGCTGGAGGAGTTTTCCCGGCAGTAAGAGCCAAGCATCATTTCCCTTTGTCCCTAACCTCTCACCCTGCCGCTCTTACTCCCCAGGTTATGAGCAGCCGGTTTCTTCCCTATGACAACATCATCACTGATGCTGTGCTCAGCCTTGATGAGGACACTGTGCTTTCAACTACGGAGGTAAGAACTGTGCCTCAGGGACAGGCAGGCCCTCTCCAGGCAGGTGCCTTCAGACCAGAGGTGTCAGCTCTGCTCTCGTCCCATGCCTAGGTGGAAGTTGAAAACATTTCCGAAAACTTATTGAAGAATTGGTTTTCATTAGCCCAGTACCTGTTAGCATCAGTGCCACCTCCTGGCACCCTGATGAGGAAGGACACTTTCCTCTTTGTTTCCTCTTCTAATTAGGTCCTCATTTGCATAGCTGTTCCTCTCCCCTCTTGTCTTCAGTGTCTTTGCTTTTAAGCAGAACAGCTGTGAGCAGATGTGTAGGACCATAGGGACGGGTGACCTATTTAGCTTTGTTCTGAAACTCTGTGGTCTACAGCCAACCATCCGTCCTTCCCCAGTTACAGTAGTGCCTGCAGCCAGTATACAGTCTCAGGTACGGCCCACTCCTGGCTTCTAAAAGGCCATTCATACTGAAGTGCTTGCTCTCTTCCCTCAGTATACTCATGTGTTCATTCATGTGCACGCGCACACGCAGGCACAAGAACAAGCAGTTTCACTGGGGACAAAACAGTCTATTTTGAATGTTCAAGTGCTTGTGCCAGAAAATAAGATTGCACAAAGAAGTGTGTCGAAAAGAGAAAGAAGGGGGAAGACAGATGGTAGAAAACTGCAACTGGACTACGTATTGATCTCTGAAGCTTTAAGCCGTAGATGAGATCAGAGACAGCTCTATGAAAATGTAGAATATCAGGATTGCATTATCAGTGGAAACTACTTACAGGCACAGAGAATTACCTAATTAGCCTTTCCATTTATTTATTTATTTATTTATTTTTAATTTATAATCATTTTCCTTTAATTTAGAAATTGGCACGTGCCAGCTCGCACTCTCTTGAACCCCAGTCTAGGTCTAGTAGGTACACTTAGGGTTGACATAGGCTGGCTAACTCGGTGTCTGCCTTTGAGATTCCATAGCTGTTTCTGTGTTTCTAGTTTCCACCAGATGTAACTGAACAGACGGGGCCTTCAAAGCAGCCTAAATAACCCCGGGACGAAATGTCCTGGGCCTCACCTGGTCCAGATGCTTCTGTGTAAACCTGAGTTCTATAAATACTTGTTCAACGAGTGGGTGCTGGGAGCGAGTGTTGTGCCAGTTAAAGGCTGGACATGCAGCCTCATGTCACGTGGCTACAGGCAAGAAGATGGGCTGCTGGGCTGAAGACATGATGCACAGTCCAAGGGACGGCAGTGAAGTGGGAGCTTTGAGACACTCCAGCCTGCAGGTTTCTGCAGCTTGCCGCATGGGAAAGCTGGTACCCCACGAGCACATTCATTCAACAAGTACTGGCTGAGAGGTTTCTTTGTTCTGGTCTCTATGCCAGGTACTTGGGTTACACACTCCCCTCTTGTACCTATCAAAGTCCTGCCAGCAAACAGAATTCAAGTCAGCCGACTCAAATGAAAGCACTTGCAGTTACCTAAGGAGGTGGAGGGTGGGTTGGTGGCTCCCCAGAAAGGATGGCGAGACACCCGGTAAGAGCTGAAAGCTTTCCTATTCCGTTCCCGAGAAGGACAGGCATTCTGAGCCTCTGAGAGACGGAGCTGTGTTCATGGAGATGTGACTGTTGTCCAAAATGTGGTGTCACACTGAACCTTGCCTTCTCTTTCACACCATGTTTTTCAGTTCTGTTTGGTTTGGTTTGGCTTGGTTTTTAATTTTGCTGGTGTCTGCCATTGACCTGATCCAGACATACTGAAGGAGAGTATGGGCAGTTGGTACCATTCCTGGGTGTGCTTATCAGCATCTTGTCGCTAGGATGTTGCTGGGGGCCATACAGCTTAAAGGGAAGAAGATTTATTTGGTTCAAGGTTTCAGAGCTTTCACTCCATCATGGCAGGAAGAATATGGCATCCATGGAGCTGAGAGGTGAAAGGCTATCTGAGTTAGCTGCCTTTCTCCTCCATCCCCTTTGCTTTCACCTGAATCCCAACATACTGGATCTCACATTCCACATTCACACCAAGCATTCCCTTCCCCAAATTAATCCTTTGAGAAAACACTCTCACAGACATACCTATCAGTGTGCTTTACTAATTTCCCGGGCACCTCTGAGTCCAGTCAAGTTGCTAGTCAAGGTTAGTTATCACATCCGGATCCGATCATCTTAGGGCAAGAAGGACAGACAGTGCCTTTCGAAAGGCAAACCCAGGACGAGTCATGCATCCCCATGGTGGAGGAAGTAGTTGAAGCATCCATAGCACGTCCCTAGGGCATCTTCCTGCAGCCTTGACTACTGCTCATTTTGCATCTTCCCTGAGGCACAAGGCAGCTGGTCTCACTCCCGGTTTGGTTTGCTCATGTCCCATGGTGGAAGAACCTTCTGCCACTATGATGCATCTTTGTACTGGAGAATTCTCTTTTAAGGGGCAGCAGTTCCAGCACTCGGTGGCGTGCTGAGATGAACATGTGTTGCATGTGAAGTAATTAGACGTCAACGTGGGTTGAAATGATATGTAAATGTAAGAGGTTGGCAGTCTAGCTTGCTTTGCCTGCTGATCAGAGAAGTGGTTGTATTGCCTAAAATGGCCATGGGCAGAATTTCTCTATTCTCTTTTTTTAGGTGAGTAGATGTTGGTTCCGTTGGGTGTACATACACACAACACACACACACACACACACACACACACACACACACACACACACACACACACAC
>OU015748.1:92584527-92602361 GCA_907169655.1 Acomys percivali
CACACACACACACACACACACACACACACACACACACACACACACACCCTGCTCACGGGTTTTAAGCTTGCCTAAAGGTCTCATTGAAGCATTAAGGATAGATGTTTAATGGCATCCTATAAAGGGCATTAGATAGAGTTGGTTTATGGTTATTTACATTTATACGAGTTGCTGCAAACTCTGAAAAGAAAACAGATGTTGATTTTTAAGAGAAGGGGCCTGATGTTGACCTTTGCTTTCTTTGATGTGTTAATGACCTGAGTGAGAGCAGTGTTATCAGAAGAATCTCGCAGCTTTATCTGAATTTACTTTTGAGTTCTTTTGAAATGACTTGAAAAGGCCCAGAGATAGTGAGAAATTCGTGCAACAGAAACACCCCATTGGGGTTTATACTAGTTGCCAGCGTGCATGTGTTTCTTTATCAAAGAATAATGGGAAACCCCTAAGAGTGTTGGCAGTCAGGTAGATTCTTTGACAAGATGCTGCATAATATATTATCCCATTGATTGGCAGCATTGGCTTTGAGTAGCTGGGGTCTGGGTAGGGGGATAGGTTATCATGACCTGATCTCAGGCTCTCACAAGTGCTCTCTGTCCCCTGCTGTCTTAAGTTTCCCCAGTAAGTTTTTCTTAGGCATGTTCCACCAGTCCACCACTCTATTTCCCTCCCAGTTCCTGAGTTCCTGAAAGGTATGGTTTGGGTTGAACAAGCCATGTTAAGTCTTTTTTCTTTTTTCTTTTTCTTTCTTTCTTTCTTTTTTCTTTTTTTCTTTTTCTTTTTTTTTTTTTTTTTTTTTTTTTTTTTTTTTTTTTTTTTTTTTTTTCCTTTTCTCTTAAGAGGCCAATGTTTCCAGAGAAACAAGAACCAACAATGGTTTATTATGAGGAATCAGTTTATGTGGTCATGGGGGCTGCAAAGTCTGCACTTTCCCTGTGTAAGCTGGGGGGGGTGTGTCTCAGGAAAGCTGGCGTTGTGGTCCCCAGTAGGAAAATGATGGCCTAAGACTAAAATATCCAATGGTTAAGCCCCAGCCAAAGGCAGTCAAAGTGCCTGTGCAAGCATGGCAGAGGCAGGAAAAAGAAGACCCCACAGGGCAGGTGAGATGGCTAAGTCGGCCAGAACTCTTCCACAAAAGCCTAATGACCTGTGCTTCACACCTGGAACCCTCCCCACCCCCATTAGAAAGCCAGCTGTGACGGTGCACATCTGTAATTTCAGCACTCCTATAGCAAGAAGGGAGGGAAAGTCAGGGGAAATGAGCGTGAAGCTTGCAGACCAGCTAACGCACAGAGAGACCCTGTCTCAACAAGGAAGAAAGAGAACCAAAACACCTGAAAATTGTGCTCTGAGCTCCACACATGTGCCGCGCCACACACACCCTTCTGCCACACACATTATTTTTGAATAGTTAAGCAATGGCATACTTTTCTTCCTCCTCTCTGTCCAGGAGCTCAGTGGACTGAACAGTTGCCAATCACAGAAGAGGGCACTCAATACCAGTTGCCATGGCCTTACTGGCCCACACAGAACTCATCTTCCATCTGCCTTCCTAACTTCTGTTGTGGTCCAGTTGGCACACATGTTAACCATTGTTCTTTGAGTTAGAAAGCCTCTAACTACAGAGTAACTGTGTCACCGTTAGCCCAGTTCAGGGTGCCAGGCATCAAACTGAAGTTTCAGGTAAACATGAATGTATGACTGTTTACAGTGAGAATGGCTTCTAAACTAAGGCTGAAGAATTTGGAAATAAAAATTTAATTTTAAAAATTTCCTGAGGCAAGTAGAATGGCTCACTGGGTTAAAGGTGCTATCCACCAAGCCTTGTAGCCTCCCAGGAAGGATTCTTTATGCAGCCCTGGCTGTCCTGGAACACACTCTGTAGACCAGGCTGGCCTCAAACTCAGAGATCCACCTGCCTCTGCCTCCCAAATGCTGGGATTACAGGCATTTGCCACCACCGCCCGGCTTCATAAAATCCTGGGTTATGCGTGCTGGAAGCAGAGAGCTAACTGAAAGTTGCCTCCGGATCTCCACACGTGCACAGTGTGTCTCCTGCCCTTCTCAACCCAGCCAAATAACGTACAGTTGCATGCATGTATCTTCCTGCTCAATTCAAATAAATAAGTGTAATTAGAAAAAATATTAATGTTCTGTGCCAGTGTTTCCTAAAAGATATTTTATGTGGCATATTCATTTTAATTATATTATTGCTTTAATGTTTCTTTGAAAATAACAGAGTCAGCAATGAAACCGAGGGTTTCTCTGAAATTTCTACTTAGCCTGAGACTAATTTTTTAAAAAAAATAGAGACTACTCAATTTAAAGAAAAATACAACCAACTAGTGGAATGGGTGATAAAGAAAATAGGAGCAAAGCTTGGGGAATATCCATCTAGGATTATTCACTTCATTTTGAAAATTATTTTGATGGTGTAAATACCAATTCACACATTATAAAAATAACCAGTTTAAACTTTGCAGTTTAGTGGTTTAGTTGATCTGTTGCGTGTACAGTTACTGTCACTTGTATCTTCTTCCAAAACAATTTTTTTATTATCCACAAAGGAATCTTTGTATACGCTTTAAAATGTGCCTTCCGGTCTTTGACAACCTTTGTCTTCTGGGCCAGTGATTTGGCCATCCAGAATATCTGATACTTGTGGAACTCTATCCTATATGGCCTTTTTAGCCTGATTACTCTTACTTGGTGCACTGGATTTGAGTTTGCAGCCATGTTGTATTAGTGTTACCAGGACCTCACTCTGGCTGCCTCTTTGTTCCCCAGTCCTTTATCTCCATGGAGAGGATGTAGACCAGGCACACACATTGCATAAAGAGAAACAGGTGATTAAAATAACATGAGGCATTCTCAAGGCTGAGAGTGGGAAAGGCCCAGTGTAGAGGAAAACACTCTCATAGTGACAGTAGACAGTAGCCAAGAGGGACTGACCTACATGCATATGTAAGCTGTATCCTCCTTAACGTTCCTAGAAGAGACAACTTCCTGGGGGATGTTTTCCTGTTCCTGTGATTGACAGATCCATTTGGATTAATTCTTAAGAAGGGGCAATGGTATGTTCATGTTCTTTTCCATGAAGTCTTTGAATAGACAGCATCTTAGTTAGGGTTTGTATTGCTGTGACAAAATGTCATGACCAAGAGCAAGTTGGGACAAAAAGGGTTTACTCAGGTTACACTTCCACAGCACTGTTTGTCACTGAGGAAGTCAGGACAGGAACTCAAGCAGGGCAGAAACCTGGAGGCAGGAGCTGATGCAGATGCCTTGGGGGAGGTGCTGCTTACTGACTTGCTCCCCATGGCTTGCTCAGCCTGCTTTCTTATAGAACCCAGGACCACCAAGCTGGAGTTGGCACCACTCACAGTGAGCCGGGCCCTCCCTCACTGTTCACTACTAGAGAAAATGCCTTACAGCTGGATCTCATGGAGGCACTTTCTCAACTGAGGCTCCTTCCTCTCTCATGACCCTAGCTGGTGTCACATTGACACAACAAACCCAGCCAATACAGACAGTAAGCTGCTTGTCTGTGGGACAGTTCAGAATGTCCTGTCTTTACACTGCCAGAGATAGAATTCAGATCTCCTTCTTCTCATCAATTGTCTAAGTGCCTACACTTCAGTTCCTGGCTTCTCAAACTGTTGATTGTAAAGGAGGGTCCCATTCCCGTAGCCTTTAAACCTGCTAATATCTACCCAGGGGCCTGTGGAACCTCACCTGGGTAGTCTTTTCAGTAACTGGCTAGTCCTCTCTTGTGAGGTTACATTGTATGGTCAAATTCCACTGTTTTCACTCGTTAGCATTCGGTCACTCAGCCGTTATCTCAGTAAAGGACTCGAAATACTAGTTGGAAATGAGAATTCCTTTTCTACTACTTACTAAGAAGAGATGGGCCAGGGTTACAAAGTGAATTACAACATGTGTTTAAGGTAAATTGCTTTCAACACTACAACAGAACCTAAGAGAGGCTAGGATACACACTGGATATGAAAAGAGAGTGCCTGGGTTCAAATCTTGGCCCTGCCGCTTACTAGTGTAGATAAATTACTTGGTCTTCCATGTTCCACTTTTATGAGCTGAGGGATATAAAAGTATCTACCGCTGCCCCCCAGGGTTATTATAAAGGCCCTGTAAGCCTTCATATCATAAGTGTTATATGATCGCAAACATAACATCATTTATTTTTACTTTTTTTTTTGGTTTTATATTTTTATTTATCATTCAATCACATGATCTAAAGGGAGCCTACAGATTTAAAAAGAAATAACTTGGTAGCTCAATATGCTAGCTTAGAGTGGGTTCATAAGTACCCAGTTTGGCATCCTTTCAGCAAGAGGAAATCACTCTCCTGCCGTTTCTTTAAAATCATCTTGCGTCCTGTTTTGTTTTTAACTTGGCATCGCCCTCACTTGTTCTCAGTGACTTCACTGGGCTGCCTTTCTAGCTTTACCTAGCAAAAGGCACCCTCAGATCTGACATGCCCGGTGTATTTTCTTTGTGATGCCTTCTCTGTGTTCCCGGTAAAAATTGTGCTCTTTACAGAAACTTTTCCCTAAAGAAAATGCTTTAATTTTAGTTACTTGGGCTTTGATATATGCTAGTTACGATGCATGCCGAATTTCAGTCCCTAGATGCACACAGGAAATCTGTTCTCGTTTACAAAACAGATGCCTCTATGTTTCCTGTGAATCAGTGGTCACGTGTGCCTTTGGGGTTGGGGAGAGGGGAGCAACTGCGTGTTGTGTTTTAGCTTGAACAGACTGAGATTTCTAAAGGGCAAGTCAGTCAGTCTCTCTCTCTCTCTCTCTCTCTCTCTCTCTCTCTCTCTCTCTCTCTCTCTCTCTCTCTCTCCTATACTAGTCTTAAGTTTCTTTCATAGAAAACATTTAAAATGTGCATAATTGCAGGGCAAAATGTCAAGCAGTCAGTTTAATTTGCTGATGAATATGGGGAATTAATGTTTCGAAACAGTCGTGGGTTTCCGCATTAAGAATTAGCAGGGGGAGGTAATGCTTTGTTGACACTTGTTCACGGTGTTGATTGCTTGTTTGGCTTGTACTTTGCCTTGCAGGTGGATTTTGCCTTCACCGTGTGGCAGAGCTTCCCCGAGAGGATTGTGGGGTATCCTGCACGCAGCCATTTCTGGGATAACTCTAAGGAGCGGTGGGGATACACATCCAAGTGGACGAACGACTACTCCATGGTGTTGACAGGAGCTGCTATTTACCACAAGTGAGGAGTCGAGGGCTGTCATTGAAATGCATCCTAGTCATGTCTAACAACTGCATTAGGCAGAACTTTAGGCCAAATCTAGTTAACAACATTAATGAAAATTAGCCAGTCTTCCTGCCTGATTTTTGGTGAGGTAGCAAATATGTGCTATGAATCTTCTTGGCTTGATTGTATTTCTAGAAAATAAGACAGAGTAGCGTTTTCAGTTAAGCTAAGGGACAAAGATCCGCGTAGAGCTAGGTTGGGTAGCTGAATGTTACGAGTTGATTCCCGAGTTTCCTAGTCACTGTTGTAGGGTTCACCGTTGAGTAAAACAGAAGCTCTCTGACAATGCAGGATTCATATTGTCAGGAGCAGAGACACATGGATGCTACAGGGAGATTGGGGGACCGCAACAAGACACTGATGGAGAGTCAAATATCAGGAGCAGCAGAGATGAGACAGGTTGGAGAGACAGTATATAGATGGGAAGTGAGCAGAAACTTGAAAACAAGAGGAAGTTAGCCAAGGCTGTTGTGGCATTGGTGACAGTAGCAAGAATGAACACCCAGAGCAAAACAATGGAGAAAGATGGAAGAGAAGAGTGTGGTTGGTGACTGCGGAGAGGCAGGTGAACAGATCCAAGAGATCTGGGCACCCAGAGACAGGAGAAGTTGATGGATAAGCAGTGCCTGGCCTTGAACAGAGCAGACTTCAGGGTTGTGTTCCCAGTATCCACTCTGGATGCTGTGATGAGAACAGGTGATGAAGAGATTGAAAAAGAGGGAGGTCGAACTGTTAGGAAACACCAGGGCATATGCAGATGAAGGGAGATTAGACTGGAGCCAGGGAGTGAACAGTGGTATAAATAGTGACCATACTGTAGGGATGCTGATGCAGCATAGGGATGCTGACGCAGCATAGTGACCTGCTCAGAATTTAGTGACTACCATGATTTCTGACTTGAGGCCCAGAAGGATAGAGTGCCATCAGCAGAGGAAGTGCTGCAAATGGAGTAACTATTTTTAAGTGCAGATTTTGCCCTGAGCGTGTCATGACACCTAAAAGGCTGTGCTGAAAAGAGTCATAGACAGAGATGTAAAATGGGCAGCCTTTACGTTTGGTCCTTAAAACCAGCAGACTGGGCTCAAACTGCCAGATGAATGAATGTAGAGTTAACATCTCTGCAGTCCCACTGGATCACGAATGAAAGTCCAGAGTGTTTTCTCCTAATGAGGACAATACACCAACTTACCTTAGACTTTTAAAATAGAGACCTGAGAGTCTTATCCTCTTCGGGTTAAGCCTGAAAGTGCCCCAGTATAAACATTTGGCTGAGTAAATCTTGATCTCAAAGCTTCGCCACCCCATGCCACCTCCACACAAATCAACCTGATTTACTCAAGTCCTCTGTCTGATTTGTAAGTAAATTCTCTTGCTCTCAGTATTAGTCACTTTTCTTATTGCAGTGACGAAATACCTAACAAAAGCAACTTAACAAAGGAAGTTTGTTTGGGCTCACGGTGTGAGAATACTGTGTGCCATGGTGGGAAGGCACAGCAGCAGGAACATGAGGCAGCTGGTCACAGTGCATCCGCAGTTAGGAAGCTGAGAGAGACGCATGCTGGTGCTCCACCTGCTTTCCTCTTTGTATTCAATCTTTGGACCCCAGCCCATGGATGGTGCTATCCGTTTTCGGGACAGGTCTTCCTTGCTGTGTTCACCCTTTCTGGAAATGGTCTCATTCATACACACATCTGAGGTGTGTTACCATGGTGATTCTAAATTGCATCAAACTGACAATGAAGATGATCATCCTTATTGTCATCACAACGTCCTAGTGTTCCGCTTGCTCTTTCTAGCAGGCCTGACACTAAATTTTGATGGGCAAGCAATATGTGTCCCTCTGGATCTCTGTGCCTTGTTTCCTCATCTGTAAAATAAGGATAATAATATAATAGCATCTGCCTCATAGATTTCTTATGCAGAATATATGAGGCATTTCTTGTGAAAGACCTGAGACTATCCTTTGGCCTATAGTGATACCATGGAAGTAATGACTGTCATCATGAATAGACTCAGTAGCATGCTCAGAGACTCCGAGAATACTTATGTTTAAATAAAGTCTATGTATCATTGTGTAATGCTGCCCTGCTAAGAGACTGTCCTCTGTTATTTACAGATATTATCACTACCTGTATACCCATTACCTGCCAGCCAGCCTGAAGAATATGGTAGACCAACTGGCCAATTGTGAGGACATTCTCATGAATTTCCTGGTGTCTGCTGTGACAAAATTGCCTCCAATCAAAGTGACCCAGAAGAAGCAGTATAAGGAGACAATGATGGGCCAGGTAAGAGAATAAAGAAGTGTCTTCCCAAAGCTACACAAATATGTTTTCCTCCACTTTATCCAGAAGTCTCATAAGACAACACAAAAATAAGCCACATCTGAAACCCCTGAAGGAAGGAGTGATTGGCACTTGGATAATTAAGAATATAAAGCTCTTAGCTAACCCATAATGTGACACGACAGTGACACATTCTTAGAGTTTATCTTATTCCCTTTGGGCTAGTATAACAAAAACAACATGGACTTAGGGCTTACATTACAAACATTTATTTCTCATATGTCTGAGACCAGGGAACGCTAAACTCGAGGTGTCAGTAGCTGTAATACCCAATCAGGAACCACTTCTTAATTTATAGATGGCCATCTGCTTGCCGTGTCCCCGCATGGTAGAAAGCTCTCTGGTGTACCCCATTCTTGAGGATTCTACCCCCATGAATTAATAATCATTCCCAAGTTCCCCATTTACATATCACCATACTCCAGGTTAGACATCAGAATTTCCTGTGAACACATAACCATTCAGTCCACAGCAAAGTTTAAGGTCTACACAGAATTGGTGTCAGTTTACTGTAGAGGCCTACACAGAGCAAGGAATACCCTCCTAGCACAGTCTTCTGGCAGTTGTTTTTCAGTTGTGCTAATATCATAGTGAAATACTAGAAGCCACACCATCAGTCCTCGGTTCTAGAGCCTGCATTTATAAGCTATGGGAAGGCCAGTCGCCTTCTGAAATTCCCTTGGCTCATCTTTAGAATGAAATGGTAAAGTCTTTTTCATGAAATTGATATGAATTGTTAAAGTGAGGCCACATATCTTCTTGGATCATAAATTTCCATGATGAAGATACTTTCACGGAGGTATCATCCAACTTCCTCTGTTTATAGGCAGGGGAACTGGATCTAGAGATTTTAACTTACAGCCACAAATTTTCTAGTAGGTTAGGGACAGAATGAGAGTGGAGTCCTCGTCTCTGACCCACTGCTGTTCTCCAACATGCCATGTCCGCATGTCAGGCCCATCTGAAGCAGAGGTTCACTTTCACTCCTCTCTCGTATAAGTTGGATACAGGAGTACAAGGTTAGAATCCCAGCACTTGGGAGGTGAGAAGTCATTCTTGACTACATAGTAGGTTTGAAGTTTATCTGAGCTACAGAGTGAGACCCTTGTCTCAAACTAATAAGAAAATAAATGAATGGATGAAAGGAGGAAGGGGTATGATGAGATGACTCAGCGTGTAAAGGTAGTCAGCGATAGGGCTGAAGACCTGAGTTCCATCCCCGGACTACAGTGGCAGAAGGAGAAAACCAAGCCCCACAAGGTATCTTCTGCGCTCCATATGCGTTCTGTGGCAGGCACATGCTCCAATGCTACACACACACACACACACACACACACACACACACACACACACACACACGAATGGATGTGATTTCTAAAAGGAAATGAAAAAACGTTAAGTACAACTATTAGTTCTACCAAGGTTAAATCATAGACCAACCACAGTGACTAAAATCGACTCTTACCATGAGTGTAGCTGGGCATAGTGACTACTGGGAGAATGACCCAAATGTCCTAGTCCATGAGAGTTCTAGGCCAGGCCCAGCGACAGAGCCCAAGGCAGTATATGTTTAAAAAAATAAATGAAACAAACAACAACACCACAAAAACCAAAAGAGGCCATGATTCTATCAGTTCAGTTGCTCCAGGATTTAGGCAGGGTGCTAGCCTAAGTTTTGCGAAGGGAACTTTAGCAAGCTCTTAAGGAAACCTAGTTGACTAGGTTTTTCTAATTCAGTAAATGGAGCAAAAGAAAAACAATATTGAGAGGATTTTCAGTTAGACGGTGTCCTTCTCTGTTTACTGAGCACACACAGGTTCAGACAGCATCATAAGTACTGATAATGGAGAAACACCTGTTCTTTCTGAGCCAAGACTACTAAGAAAGTCCTGCCCTCCTTTAACCATTAAGTAACAGGCAGGAGCATTTGCAATGAATTTTCCAATCATTAAGACCAAAGTACTTCAAATGCAAGCAGTGTGTGCTGCTGACTGTGTGGCCACATGTTTTGTTGCATGCTGGCTCACAGGATCACAACATCCTGTTACTAATGTTTTCTGAGAGGAGTCTTCAGACTCCACTGAAGTTGTGTAGTCATCCAAGGAGGACTGCCAGCAACACCCTTCGTCTTATGGGTGCTTCTGTGACCTTTTCATACATCTGTCTAGTTCTAATAAATGAGCTTCCCCAGTGATTTGCATATCTTAGAGACAAATCGAAACTGAATGTTATGTTTGTCTCCATGCACCCGGGTACCACTTTGGAGCCTTTCTTCCTATCATGCTCATTATATTCCTAACTACTTGTGTCTGTGTAACAAATGGGTATTATGTTTAAGCTTACGCTCTTATTAGACTAAGAAGGGTGTCTTGTTGCTTTGTTTCTAATATTTGTTGGTTGAGTTGGAGCCAATCAAGAATGAGCTGAAGTTCTTGACAGTTCTTCTGTTTGCACATGTGCACATTTGCCTGGGCTTGGGCCTCACCCTTTGGGGTGAATGGGCCAATCAGAAATGCCCACAAATTCCTATCAGCCTTACAGCAGAGTTCTTGACCCTCTTTCTACAGTTCCTCATATTGTGCTGACCTCCAACCATAAAATTATTGTCGTTCCAACTTCATAACTGTAATTCTGATACTATTATGAATGTCATCAGTATCTGTGCTTTCCAATGGTCTTAGGTGACCCCTGGGAAAGGGTCATTCGACCCCAAGGGGTCACAATGCACAGATTGAGAACGACTGCCTTACAGGCTGTCTCCTCTGATGGGAATTCAGCCAGCTATCTTAAGCCTTCGCCTTGCTCAGACTTGCAGAGGTGATGAGAGCAGAGTCTGCCTTCTGCCTCTCTCTAGCTAGCCCTCCGAGAATCACTGGAACTCCCTTGAACCTGCTGTGACTGGGGAGCTCCTCCATCTGGCTGCTGTGACACTCAGATGTGCCTCATGAAAACACTTCACAAGTAGTGTTTTGTTATTCTGCTCCTCAGTGCTAACTTGACATTTGTATTTATCACATTACTTTCAAGCCTGTTGATACTTGTGATTTTCAAGTGACTCTGAATGATTCTCGCTCTAAAATGCACTTTTTGTGAAAGTATGTTTCTCAACACACACAAACACACAAGTGGTAAATAGTTGCTTATTTATCTGTGTTTATGGTGTGTGTGTGTCTGTGTCTGTGTGTGTATGTGTCTGTATTATCCTATAATTGAACAACTTGTCTTCATTCACAAAAACATACTTGTAAAATAAAATATGTTTAGTCGTTCTCTTCAAATTTCAGTACATCACTTGGGATATTCTTTTTTAAGATTAATTTCAACATAATATTTGTGTTGGGGTGTGGTCAGACGTTTGGTGGCCTGCCCCTTAAATAGAGGTGAGTTCTTTCCTTCTCAGCCCCCTGCTGGAAGCCACCCAGTCAGTGCCAGTTATTTATGTGGCCTAAATGTATCTGACCCACTTTAGGGGCAATATGACTAGAAAGATAGTAGCCATTTTTTTTTTTTTTTACTTTGATAACTTTTTTATTTTCTCATTGAGCAATAATACCTAGGGACATCTAATGTTTAGAACAATACTCTTTAGGAATTTAGTGGCAATGAAAAGACAAGTGTTGGATTAAGAGCAGAATTTTAATATTTTAGTGTAGAGTCAGTCATGCAGACATAGACACTTTGTCATTGGCTCTGGTACCTCATGGAGTCATCTCAGTGGAGTAGGGTGAACGGGAAGGCATGCTTTATATGCTGTATAGCAGTAGACATGAGGAAAGCATAATGCACGCGTCTTTTTAGACAAGCCATGCAATAGGAACTTGATAAAGGTGGAAAAATAGATGCATAACATGGGAATCCATAGCAAGACTTCTGACGGCCATGCCTCCCTATCAGCCATGTTAATGCGCGTGATTTACAGGGCTTGAGATGGCTCAGCAGTTAAGAGTGCTGTCTTCTCTCTCAGAGGACTGGGGGGGGTCAGTTCCCGTACATGTCAGGTGACTTAGACCCTCCTATAACTCCAGCTCCAAGGCATCTCATGCCCTCTTCTGGCTTCCAAGGATACCCATACACACATGTACATATATGCATAGTCTCACATGCGTTAAGTAAAAATATATCTATATTTAAAGAAATTTCATTTAAGGATCTAGAAAGCTATCTTCAAAGCAACGGCATCATTGTGAATCATACATTTGGTCCCACATACAAAAAGGAATGTCCTGGTCAGTGACCATAGGAGTCAAGAGTCCATTGGTACAGGTTTGTTACTCAGTCCCATGACCAGTAGTCATCTCAGAGAACTTCGGAGGATTAGGTGTGTTTGGACATTGGGTGAAGTTGCCACACATCGGGAACATTTCTGGCAAAGGTAAGTCAGCGTGCCTGAGCCCTGCCTCCCACCGGCTCTGAAGATAGACAGGCTTGGCAGCCAAGCCCCACAACCTCCTGCTGGTCCTTACCAGATCCAGCTCCTGGCGCTTGCTCCCCACTACCGTCTCTCACCGGCTTCCCTGTTTGTCTCCTTCTCCCCAGACTTCCCGAGCTTCTCGCTGGGCTGACCCTGACCACTTTGCCCAGCGACAGAGCTGCATGAATACGTTTGCCAGCTGGTTTGGCTACATGCCGCTGATCCACTCTCAGATGAGGCTCGACCCGGTCCTCTTTAAAGACCAAGTCTCCATTCTGAGGAAGAAATACAGAGACATTGAACGACTTTGAGGAATCCCACTGAGTGGGGGATGGAAAGCAAGATGGGACCGGAGACCGGCTGCTCTCTCATCCCAGTGCAGACCCGCTCATCGGTGGAGCCAGACTGTGCCAAGTATCAAAAAATAAAAAAAATAAAAAAAAAACAAAACTTAGATGAAACACAATGACAAAGAATAACAAAGGCCAATGAGAACTCGGCTAGAATCCTGGCTCCTGGAGCTGCACCACGCTGCTCCATTCACCTCACTGGCTTCTGTGTCCCACGACTAGGTTGTGTACAGTTTAATTATGGAACATTAAATAATTATTTTTGAAATGATTGCTATGCAGGTTTAAACTTTTTTAATGATCAAAACTATTAAAAACCAGAGTTCTTTCTTTAATCAAAATTGTGTTGGTTGTGACTATTTCTAAGCTGCTGCCCCTCCTACAGACATCACTGCCATGGGTCCCCCCAGGGTTTCCAGCAGTGACAGATGCAAGAAACACATTTGATATAATGTCAGCAAAGTACTGGGCATACACTAAGACAAGTCCCTATTCCAATTTTATCAGTGCAAGCTGTTTCCTAGTTTAGAGGCTTGGATCCCCCTTGGTCGCTAAAATGTTGCTGCCTGAGAGAAAGTATTGGCTCCAGGTAGTCAGTTCTAATTTTAAAACTTTATGTCTGAGATAATGTAAGTATGATAATCTTTTTACATGGGGACGGGTGGGGGCGGGGAATAGTACCAAGCAAACACAAGTAGCTTTAAGAAATGTTGAACAAGGAACCAAACAACCCCCAGCATGTTAGTGATGGAAATCGTGACCCCTACAACTGAAATCCAGTACTTCCTAGCGATTGGCCCGTATGCTCAACCACCAACCCACATATCTGATAGAGAAACCGTGTGCTTTAGAGGCCAAGGGGGGAAAAATGAGTCCAAATTATTTATAGAACAAGCGGTTTAATGTTTGTGAGGAACTCAAGTTGCACAGGTGTCTCCGCTGAGAAAGAAGTGATTATGTGTAAATCCACACCATTTAACAAGAGGATGCTGTGAGGTGACTGACCAAGGGTGTGCCTTGCCATGGAACTCTCTTTCCAGTTTCGGCTAAACGTTTTTTAAGCCAAATAATAATAATAATTTTAAAAGGCAATCAAATGAATTAGAAACAAACGTGAAGATGTCTTTCAGTTTTGAAACATGTAGAGAAATGTAGTTGTGCTTCTTGTTAAAACAGCACTTTCATCCCCACAAAAACTCTGTTAAGCTTTTGATGATTTTGAAGCATTAAAAATACACACATACACAAGCCCTTGAAGCCTGTCCCTCAGCTCCATTATGAAACAGGAGCTTCTGAAATTCAATGGACTCAAATCCATCCTTTCCTTATAGACGTCTGGAAGGGAAAGAAACCTACCTAATTGATACCCTGGGGAGCTGCTGTAATCAAGGATGAATGTAGGTGTTTGCTGAGGTCCTGAGAGATGACCCCGCTGCCTGCCTAGCAGGGACCAGAGCCCACACATGTAGTTGGCCACGTTGTGAGTGGTGCACCCGCTGTGACGTCCACTCAGAAAGGGCTTCTCTGCAGCTTTGTGACCCATAAACATCTCTAGCTACATCTCTCTCATCCAGTACATATGGCCCAGCCTCAGCCTGCTTTCAAACATGGGACATTCCTTAAGTAGATGTGATATATCTTTAAGTACTTCTCCAAATATGATTCCGAGGTCCACATTGATTACGTTTGTGTCTATCAATAAAATGCCGTCAGGTTTCGTATTATTTTAGCTGTAGTTCTCAGCATGTTAAAGAGGTAACAATTAGTTCCATTTGCTTATTTCCTTTAAAATGAATTTATCAGGATGGTGGTATCACTCATATCTTTCTCCTTTCCAAACAGGAATGTAACATTATGTTCAACTGCCACAGGCTAATTTAAAACAAGTTGTCACCTTGGCTTGCAAAGCAGTGTCCCTAATTGTACGAGTCAGTTCCATGAGTGCATTCAGGGGACTGCCTTGCCAGGTTTACCTGTCATAAAGCTCACAGGGCACATAGTCCCTGTGCATGTGCACAGTAACATGTGCAGTAATTACAAATGAGGACAGGAACTGACACTTCCCATCTCCTCTAAATCTCCGCGGTTGCATTTTGTCATTCTCCCAAGTAACTCTCTCTGGGATGCCAGCTAGCATGTTCTTTTCTCATTTGGAATACACAGCTGGGAATTGAACAATGCTAAGCAAATCAGTGAGGCCCAACAGCAAGATGTAATTTTAATTCTCTTAGGAATGAGTTGTAGATTGCATTGCAATAAGTTGACAAATCATAGCCATTGCTGTAGGATGTCAGGAGTTATCTCTCAGCTGGCTTTAATGATTAACCAAAGGTCCCTAAGTGGGCCAACATGTGTGGAGTTGGTAAGATGCCAAGGGTAGGGTATAGTACAAACCATCTAATGAATTGCATGAAGAAACTCCATAGAGGACTCAGCCACTTATGATTTTCACACATTTTTTCCAGCCCTATGTTAGTACATGTGTCCTTCAAAAAAAAAAAAAGACTATTTTAAAAGCTGTATTTATATGAAAAGATTTATATAACCATCAAAGTTTACATGTACATTATATATTAAACGTATCACTTTTGCCTGCAAATGACAGAAAATGACCCAAAGTTGAGGCTATAGAGAAAAATCCATGCAATAATATTTATAGTCATGTCACAAAATATAGCATATCTAGGTGGGCATAGCAAGGCATATCAGCACAGTTTTCAGATATGAGGCCCCAGAAGAAAGGAAAATCTCATACCTGGAATCTAATGTGCATTACAGTTTCACTTCTTGTTCTAAATGGTGCTCAAAGAAGGCTCAATCCCAGTGGAGTCCTTCGATTTCCGCTTTGAAAATGTGTTGTGCTTTTCATTACAGTAGGCTACGTTAGCCTTTATTTCAGTGGTTCTCGAGTTTCTGGTGACTTGAAGGAACATTATGCTAGTGGCCTTTCATAAAGGTTGCTGAATTTTAATTTAATCAGGGCTGAGATGAGTGATATGAGTAGACCTGCAGACTATTAAATATAAAAAAAAAGGGGGTGCTCTATTTAACAGCTAATGAAATTTTAATCAAACTTGTTTGAAAGATGGAGAGAAGGCAGAAAAGCTCATCAAAAGCTGAGTAAGGCTCATTCTGGACAAACCTGAGTTATGGATGCAAGTGCAGGGACAAGCTTCCTCCACCTGGAAATACACTTTTCCTTGGGGGGTGGGAGCTCTGAAAGCTCCAATTTTGAGGGTGTCCGCTCTTGCCATGAACTCTGAGACGAAAATGCTTCTGCCTTCTAATAGTGGCTGTCATCAATATATATATAGCCAGTGTGTTGGGGCTACAGGCGGTTATTTCATTTACCCAATTTCTGACAATTGTGGACAAGAACCTTTAAAACGCTTCCACCAGTGACAACTGGATGTAACTGAGAAAGATCTTTTGCTGTTGCATGCATTCCCCCCTGCCCCTGCCCCCGCCAAGTTTGACAGGAACAAAGTTGGTTTGGATTAAATTCTGAGTAAACAAGCATGAATGCTAAGCTGCATTAAACTCAGCTCACTTTAGTATTTTAAGTCATGTGGAGATGAAATTATTCCTAGACTCAAAGTTTCATTTAAAGGAGGCGAAATGGGATGAATGACTCTAAAAAGATTTTACCTCGCCCCCCCCCCCACCATTAATTCAGTAATAATATTCCCTAACCTCTAGACAGGAAAGCTGTTGATTTTGAAGTGAGTAATTTCTGGCTGGAAGCCATCTCTCCTCTTCACCTTTTCCAAGAATCAGAGGATACTGTTTGTCTTTACTTAGCTGGGGCTTTGGCTGTCACTGTCCTAGAGTACCGATGTGTTCTATATCAAGAGCATGGATAACATTATACCAAGTGGGTCTCTGACCCCCCCTAAAAAAATTGGTGGTCCCAAATGGGTCTTCTCTCCTCACTACCCCCCAAAATAGGTGGGGAGGCAAGCATGAGCATTCTGAATCTTGAGAAGGCAGTCTCACCCTTGTTTAAAAATCAACTCAAGCTAGCCTTTCAGTCACACTATTTTTATAATGATTTGCCTTTCAGGCCTCAGAGGTCATTTGGTTTCTGCAGTAGCATTCTGTTCTACAGGAATACGTTCCTCTCATTTTAGTTGTAATTATTACTAAAATTAGGGCCATGCAAATGTCCTGATTACCATGAAATGAACTTGTATACTTATGCTGAGAAAAAAATGTATAGGATATGCCAAGGGTTAGAAAAAAAAAAAAAAAGGATGGAAAACTGGAACTATTTTAGGTGACAAATTGTAACAAAAAAAAATAGTAAATCTTATTTTGTATACAATGTACATTTGGGACAGTTTTCTAATACATTGCCGATGTTTTTGTAGTGTCAACACAGGTCTTTTCCAGAGTGTTTTGCCCATTTGTTACAGAGTATTAATGATTTAGTGCAACTGAGTCCTAAAGTGTGTATGAGAGTGCAAGAAACTTCAAAGCCATAGATCTTGATTTACGTCACTGACCTGTGTAACTTTATGTCTGGGTTTTGCCATCCAAGATAGATTGTTTTATAGAGTGTCACCAAAGACTTTTTCCTTCAGATTTATAGAAGAGAAAAAAAAATTATTAATAAATGACATGACTTTTCATCTGTGTGGTTCTCATTCCATCTTTTCTGTTGGGTACAGAAGGATTCTGGTTCCAGAAAGAACTGATGTTTTGGGAACCCTAAAGCTTCCATAAGAGTTCTGGGGGAGTGAGACAGATGAGGTTCGATTGAGTACGCTGGGTGGAGGTCCAACTCTCACAGCCTGGCGGCAGCCCAGCACCCAAAACCAGCCATCCTCCAGGCCAGATGCAGCTGTACTGTTGGAAGATGGCCAAAGCGAATGGTGGTGATGTGCCCAGTTCACAGCGTTCCTCCATAAGAATGCTGGGACAAAGTGGCAGGGCTGGGCCCCAGAGCATCTGGAGCCTGACAGCTGTGGCCATTACTCCTCTTGGTTTCAACTACTGCCTGGAGCTCATGAATTACTGGCTGGCAAAGCATTTATTAAGCTGGCATTTCTCAAAAGGGGTTTTTAAATAGTTCCAGGTGTGCTGCAACTACCACTCAGGGCTGTTAGAGTGAGGCTTGTCGGTGGTGATGAAGCTCTTTCTCAGACTCTTTTCTCTTTTCCTCTCATCCTCCTCTTCACCCTAGTGGTATCTCCTACCCATCCCCATTACTCTTCTATACTCTATGTTTACATAGTTTCATGGAAAGACATAAGTCACCAACTTAATATATTTGCAATGGAGACAAAGGCAAGTTTCATTTGGAAGTATTGATTCTGTTTTTATGACACCAATCAAAGTTTGTGTTATATATTTCAATTTGTCCTGCTGTAAAAGTGTGGCAAAAGAGGTGTGTGTGTGTGTGTGTGTGTGTGTGTGTGTGTGTGTGTGTGTGTG
>OU015748.1:92602371-92664966 GCA_907169655.1 Acomys percivali
TGTGTGTGTGTGTGTGTGTGTGTGTGTGTGTGTGTGTGTGTGTGTGTATGGATGGATGGGTGGATGGATGGATGGATGGATGGATGGATAGATATCAATATATGAACAACTACCACATATTAAGCACTGTGTGAAGTCAGGATGTGGTTGCAGAAGGTAAGTGTAAGGCACATGAGTGCTGGTTTAGAAACTACTGTGTCCATTCTTGAGTTCCAAACTTGGTCCCAGAATATGACTAAGGATAGACTCATCCTTCAGTTGGAGGACAAATGAGAAGGCTAGTTGTATGAGTTACTTTTAAATTAGGTCCCAGCCCACCTCACAGATGTTTCAGTGAGTGTCATTGCTTGCAGAAATACCTTAAGCAAATCACAAATTACAGATGCTGCTGCTTTACAGCCTAAGCAGTTCCACCAAGTCCACTTGGGGGAGGACGGGACGCTATTTGTGGACACCTGAGTCATTCCACACTGGCCTCCTCCGACCTTGAGCCATTTCTCTGGTTTGAAGAACTCAAAGTATTGCAAGAAATCCTGAAGCAAAGTGTCGGCTCTTCTAGACCCAGGAGGTCTCATCTACAGAAGAGATCTAGTGACCCTCTCCCAGCCCAGCAGACTCAACACTTACCGGTTCTTAGACTCATGCATATTGGCTGTCAGCGTGCTCTGGTAAAAAGCATTCTTTGGCACCCACCTACCTAAATAAGAATTTTGACTATGTGTAGATCTGTAATTTCATTAAACTCACCGGAACTTTCTATGCCTCGCTGTCTTCATTTTAGTATGACTGTATACCTCATAGAGTTCTCACGAGGAGTACGTGAGTTAGAAAATATAAAGCTATTAAAATACAGCACCTAGTGTAATCAGTGTGTAGGTCTCATCTATTATTAGCAATCAGTGGTTTACCCAAAGAGCTTATATTTACAATCTTTCCCTTCACCTGATAAGGAGAAAAAAAAAACATTTTATCTTAATGTTTTGGATTTCATGACCCCAAATGAACTGTGGTCTTTCTAGTATTGTGGGCACCTCTGGTTTTCTCCTGGAATCATGTTTTGGTGCCTACCCACATGAACGCATCACAGCATTCAGGAATGAGCCATCCATGAGCAGAAACTATGCTAAGCTGCCCTTGTGTTTTCTGGCTGAACTTCATGGAGGGCTCTGTTTTTCATTCTCGGTAGACTATGTTTGAGAAAGCTCAGGACTTAAATGCAGCTTGGGTGTTAATCCTTATTGTTTTTCCTTTCCTGGTGGCTTAAATTGTGTGAAGAAAGAAGATATAATTCTTGCCAACCTGTAAATTATTTGCCAAGTTTGAATTTCTATTCCAAATCGAACATAAATAACCTAATTTCTTTGCCCAGATCTCCTTGTAAAACTGGCCAAAATGTGTCTTCAATCAGACAGGAACTGACTGTCCTTTTAGAAGAAAAAAATGTTAAGCTGAGACTAATGAAACTTTGAGACTAGTTTAACTATTCCCAGAAGATCCATATGTACATGGTATTTTACGACACAGTTTTATAAATAAAGTACAATTTGAATACCTTCGTAATATTCTATTATACAGTTATTCCATATATGCCATTTTTAACCCAACTCTTAACCATTTATAAAATATGCAGGTGGTTTTATAATTTCTGACCACCTGTGGTATATATTTCTAAGATGCTTAGTCAGTAAAATCAATGCTGTGGTAAATATTCCTAGAGATAAGATCTTTGTTTATGTCTATGTCAATTCTTTTTGGGTAACTCATAGATATGATGTTGGCATTTCAGGTATCAATGTTTTAAAGGTTCTTGCAGTGTAGTCACTGTGTGTTTCAATCAAGAATACTGGAAGAAAAGGTAAACTTACCTAATAAAAAAGATATAGGATTGAGGAGATATATATGAAGTTAAAATATTTATTTTTGGTTGGCCACTCAGTTGTTAACTGTCAGGATGAGAGGTTAATAATGGTTCTGAGCCATAACTGCTAAGTATCTATAGTTTGAACTTGCAAAAACTCTGTGCAGAAAAAATTATATAATAATTATCTTTAACTGTTAAAAATACGGAGGTTCAATTACATAGTTGCAACAAAGAACATGAATAAATCTATCTGGTGTTCACCTGCAAGCTTTGTCCCTATTGGCTAGCTTTCATAATGCTGAAGGTGCTGTACAAACAAACTACCAAAGAAAAAACAAAATCATCAATCTCACCCAGCTGTGAACACTACTATAAAAAATAACCTGCCTGGTAAGATACACCCACTTGTGAAATAGTGGTGTGAATGTTATGGGAGTAACCAACCACTTAAAAAAATTGAATTAAAGGAACACTTCATGAGATGAAACTGAAACTTTATGCTGCCAATGGAGCTAAGAACCGGTGGACTCTTGTTAGTGAATATTAATAATTAATATTCTGTCATGTATTTACCAAGACCTTATTTATTTATTAATCAATACTATCCCCAGTGCTCATACATTGGTACTGTAATTCATTCAAAACTGAGCACTGAGGTGAACAAAATAATGAATCTATTATCCCACTATCATTTTATCTTCTCCCACCCAGGGTCCCAGGTACTTGCGTTATTATCTTTTCTCAACTCTGTCCATCCCTCTTCTCTCTCACCTTCTCCTTTCTCCTTTCTCCCTGATCGTGGGCCTCACAACCTCCCAACTCTACCCCCTCCTCTTCTGCCAAATCCCAAGCTACAGCATTTTTATTAACCAATCAGCTTTAAAGTAGGTGGAGCAAGGTTTACAAAACAGGGACCTGGATATGTGAGAATGTGCTCCTTTGAGCAGGGACCAGATCTTAGGGGGCCAGTAAATAGCATTAAAATACATGGCACCAGACCAAAGCTCAACAGATTCTAAAGGGAAAACTACTACTATTATCCTGCTAAGTAAACATAATACTAAAATGACTCATGAATTATTATGGTCATAGTTCAACCCTTATCAGAGAAGTTTCTCTTTTCAGTAGATTACAATCAACACAGAGAACCCGACTGGTCAACCCCTCTCTATACCTGTGAAGGAAGATAAAGGAAAAAAGATACATTCCTGAGTCCAACCTTGTTTTCTCTCTGAATAAGACCAACAAATGCACTTTTAAAAACTTAGAAACAATTGACTTAATAATGCTATTCAATAATTTGGAAAAACAAGATCAAACTAAACCAAACCTGAGTAAACATGAAGAAATAACAGAAGTCATAGCAGAAATTAATGAAATAGACTCAAAGAAAACAATAAAAAGAACCAGTGAATCTAAAACTTGTTCTTTGAAAAGATAAACAAGTTAGAGCCACCCCCATACCCTTCCAGAAGCCTACCCTGCCCTGTGTCTCCAGCTTGTCACAGAGGTGCCTTTGTCCACAGTTTCTCTTCTCTTTGCAGGCCCTCTGTCCTCCAGTCCCCACTCACCCCAGATCTGATCTCCACCCTCATTTCTCTTAGTGGGGGAGATGGATAGAAGAATCTGGAGGGGACAGGGGCTCCACAAGAAGAACAACAGAGCCAACTAACCAGGGCCCAAACAGACTTGCAGAGACTGAAGCACCAATCAAGGATCATGCACAGACTAGACCTAGGCCCCCTACACAGTTGTAGCACATGGGAAGCTCAGGCTTCATATGGGTCCCCTAGTAAGGGGACCAGGGACTGTCTCTGACAGGCCTTAGTTGCCTTCACTTTGATCGCTATCCCTGGGTAGAGTTGACTTGATGGGCCACAGGGCAAGAGGAAGTGCTTGGTTCTGATGCAACTTGATGAGCTGGTGTTGGTGAATAGGGTGGGGCTCCCCTTTTCTGAGGAATAGGGGAGGAGGGACAGGGAGGAAGGAGAGAGGTAGGGGCACAGGGAGGAGAGGAAGAAGGGGCCTATGATCAGGATATAAAGTGAATAAATAAATAAATTAATTAAATAAAAAAGATGAACAAGATCAACAGACCGTTGTCCCAAATAAACACAAGAAAGAGAGGATCCAAATTAACAGAATCAGATGAATGGGAAAGATAGGATAGAATCTAAAGAAATTCAGGATATTGTAAAGGAATACTACACTCCTTTAAATTAGAAAATCTAAAAGAAATAAATTAAATTTCTGATTCATCCGAACCACCAAAGTTAAACCAGAAAGAGATGGACTACTTAAACTGACTCATAACATATGAGGAGATCAAAATAAACCTTCCAAGCCAGGCATGGTGGCACACACTTTTAATTCCAGTGCTTGGGGAGGCAGAGGCAGGTGGATCTCTGTGAGTTCGAGGCCAGCCTGGTCTACAAAGCAAGTCCAGGACAGCCAAGGCTACACAGAGAAACCTTGTTTTGAAAAAGCAAACAAACAAAAAATACCTTCCAACTGCAAAAGCCAAGGCCCATGTATATTTATGACAGAATCCTACCAGATCTTTCAAAGAAGATCTACAACCAATACTTCTTCAATTACAAAAAGAAAAAAAAAATCAAAGAAAGAATGAATCAGAAGGAGCATTTGCTGATGTTCCTGCAAAGCCAGTCTCATGCTACTACCAGAACCAGGAAAGGACACAACATGGAAAGAAAAGTACAGACCAATGTCCCGGATGAACATGGATGCAAGCATCCTTAGTAAAACAGTGGCAAGCCAAACAGAGACATATCCTAGAAAGGTTAGCTATCATGACAAAAATATTAAATAACCAGTGCTAATCTCAAGAATGGGATAATACTTAACATTGGTAACGTGAGTAATCGTCACTCAAGAAGCAAAGAAAAAGTGTGAGAGAAGAGAATTTATTTGAAGAGAATTTGCAAGAACCTTTTAAAAGCTGATGATAGACATTGAACCACAAACTCAGGAAATTCAATGAGCTCCAAACAGGGGAAAAAAAAATTATCCCAAGTTCAAAATGGTCAAGCAAGGAAAGGCAAAAGATAAATATACACATTGTGATGAAAAAAAATTTTTTTTTAATGAGAGTAAAATAATTTCAGACGAACTCCATCTCCAGCAGAACTGAACTAAGCAATTCACCACCACAAAAAGTGAGACCATCACTACAAACTCTCAGGTTTTTTTTTGTTTTGTTTTTTCATGTCAGTGATGGAGTGTGTGTGCCTGAGGTGTGAAAAAAAATTTTTTTTTAATGAGAGTAAAATAATTTCAGACGTAATTAAATTTTCTGAGAAACTCCATCTCCAGCAGAACTGAACTAAGCAATTCACCACCACAAAAAGTGAGACCATCACTACAAACTCTCAGTTTTTGTTGTTTTTTTCCATGTCAGTGATGGAGTGTATGTGCCTGAGGTGTGCGGCATGGGGCATATGTGTCACACAGCGTGAGTGTGGAGGAGGCCAGAGCAAATCCTCTTCATTCTTGCGCATCTATGTGGGTTTTTGGAGATCAAAATTAGGGTACAAGGCTCACGTGGCAGCCGTCTCATAAGCCCATATTCTCAGATACTAAAAGACTAATAATGTATTATTACATTTTATGCCAATAAATTTAGTAAGGTAAATTACAAAATTTTTCTGCAAAGAGAAACAGAAAATCTGAATGGCTTAATATTTCTCTTTAAAACTCGGACTTCTGGCAAAGATCTTTACTTAAGAAAAACAGATGTATATATCGATAGAATCAGTTATATCAAATACTCAAGAATGAAATGTTAATGCCATTCAAACTCTTCCAGAAAATAGGGACATTTTACAATATTATATACAAAGTAAATACAATAAATACAACCTCACAAAGATGTAACAGGAAAATTCCAAGCTGATACTATATATATATATATATATATATATATATATATATATATATTACAGTCCTTAAATATATTACAGTCTAATATAGCAACATATAAAGAGAATAGCAGAGTTTGATCTTAAATGTCACTCCCCAAACTCCAGGGCTGCACTGTTAGGTGTGGTAGAATTGTTGCCAGATGCATGTCTAACCTTATGTCATGGGAGATTTTATCTTGAAGAGGAGGTTACACCACCCTCTCCCTCTCCCTCTCCCTCTCCTTCTCCCTCTCCCTCTCCCTCCCCTTCCCTTCTCTTGAAGCTCGATGAACATGAGGTGAACATTCATGATCTACCCTGTGTGATGATTTGCCACAGGCCAAGAACTGACCAGCTTCTAACTGATCAGAGACTGGAATTTTTGCAGGTATGAACAAAGATAAACTGAGGTAAACCTTTCTCTTTATAACTTGATTATGTCTGATACTTTAGTATAATGCCTGAGGCTGACTAAAACCAGACATCTTGGCCTGGGATACAAGGCTGATTGAAGACTAGGAGTCATGTTACACTCCTAACAAAGTAGATATGATTGTGTCTATCTCCATAGATGCAGAAAATCATTCAATATTTCAAATTCAATATTCAAACCATTCAATATTACATTAAATAGAATTTAATAGTTGCCTTATATTTATTTCTGTTGCTGTGATAAAATATGAATGTATTTATGCTGCTAACTCACTCTTGTTAAGCCTTATTTCTCCCTCTTACATTCTTTAGGCTATATACACACACAAATAAACATGCATGTGAGTGTGCACGTGTGTGTGTGTGCACGCACACACACACACACTCCTATAGTGGTCTGTGTCTTTCCATGTCAATTAACTTACTTAAGACAATTCCCCATAAGCATGCCCATGGGCCAAAACAATGTAGAGAATCCATCATTGAGAGTCTCTTCCTGGATAATTTTAAATTGCATTAAATTGACTATTGCAGTTGACTTAAGGTAGACAATACCTCATTGAAACTTTTTCCAGGATACTTTAGATTGTGTCAAGTTGCCAATTAAAGTTAACCATCATGGGGGTTGGAGAGATGGCTCAGAGGTTAAGAGCACTGACTGTTCTTCCAGAGGTCCTGACTTCAATTCCCAGCAATCACATGTTGGCGCACAATCATCTATAATGTGATATGATGCCCTCTTCTGGCCTGCTGGTGTACATGCAGGCAAGCACTGTATACATAATAAATAAATCTTGAAAAAAAAAGTTAACCATCATGGAAGCCAATTGTGATAAAGCAAATTCTTAATAAAACAGAATCAGAGGGACGTTCCTTAGCCTGATAAAGGATATCTAAAAAACCCTGATAGTTTACATTATATTGGGTGGAATTCTTGAATACTTTCTAAGATCAAAACAACCCAAACTCTACTCTAATAACTTCAATTAACCATTACATTATGATCCAAGCCAACATAACAAGAATAAAAAATTGCATTTACAAAGACTGTAAAGGAAGTATACCCATTTAACTGTATTTATAAAACCCAAGCAATCTACTCAAACTAATAGAAATAAGTCAATAAATAAATGTCTATGTATATAAGGTCAGCATATCAGAATTCACACATTTTAAAAGAAGCCTATCACACTGAACTTGAGGGAAGAAATCATCTTTTTAAGGACAAAACAAAATAATTTAAAATCACTACTAATAAAAAGATCAAGAAATGAATTAAAACGAGAATTCTCTGTTCTTGAGGCAGAGTCTTATTATGTGATCTCAATCTCTATTATAGCGGTGTGATGCATGCCCAACAACAAAAAAAGTGAACATCTTTGAAAATTGTCTTAGCTAGGCTTACTATTGTGATGATGAAATATCATGAACAAAAGCAAGTGGAAGAGGAAAGGGTTTATTTGACTTACACTTACACATCAAGGGTGATCAGTGGAGGAGGTCAGGACAGAAACTCAAGCAGGGCAGGCACCTAGAGGCAGGAGCTGGTGCAGAGGCCATGGAGGAATGCTGTTTCTCGGTTTTCTTGCTCTAGCTTGCTCAGCCTGGTTACAGAACCCAGGACCAACAACCAGCCCAGCGGTGGTACCACCCACAATGGGCTGGGCCCTCTCCCCATCAATCACTAAATAAGAAAATTCCCTACAGGCCTATCTGTAACCAGATCTTGGTTTTTCTTCCTTTTTGCTTTCTTCCTGAACTCTTCCAACTTGCTCTCTCCCACTCTCCCTCTTCTGCAGATCCACTAGTTTATTTCCTTTCTGAAAAGAGCAGACCTCCTAGGAATATCAAGCAAAAACTACATAAAAACTTATAATAAGACTAGACACATACCCTCATATCAAGGCTACATGGAAGAAGGGACTAGGAAGAAAAGGGTCCCATGCATAAGCAAAAGAGTCAAAGACAACCACCATCTCCACTCCTAGGAGTCCCACAAGAACACCAAACTAACTACACAACCATAAAGTATAATGCAGAGGACCTAGCTCAGCCCCATACAGGGTCCATGATTGTCACTTCAGTATCTGTGAGCCCTTATTAGCTCCTTAGTTGATTCCATGGGCTATGTTCTTAGGATGTCCTTGACCCTTCCATATAGCTAGAACTTAAGGGAACATTTAATTTTTTACATATACATTTAAATGTAAATTTATATGTATATATATATATATATATATACTTATATACATATAAAATAAACTACATACAGCAAGAAGAACCACAAAATCAGAAATCATATTAATATTACTTCATTGTGTTTTGGCTATATGTATTTGGCAACCTTGAAGAAAACATATTTCCTATCTTGGTGCATTTAATTTACATTCTAAATGTAAATTAATATCTATCATATCTCATCTCTATCAACTTAAAACATGTGTCTAGACCTAAAAACATCTTAACACCTAAACAATTATGCTTAATTGTAAAACTAAACTATCTGTTCTTCAACCCCATCAGAGACTTGAGAAGGAATAAAATTAATTACCTGAGTAAACTGGAAGTGCAGATTAGCAGCTTCCAATGTGAAAAAAATGGCAGTTTCCTGCCTGAACAGTCACCTACAACTCTCTATAATAGTGGAGCATCATCTTCAGCCTACTGGCCCAATGTATCTGACAGACATATTTGTGAGGCAGGACTGATCTAGTGAGAACTTGTTTACCCTGTCTTGGCAGAGTTTGGCCGTTGACTCTGCCTTCATCCAAGCTTGCCCATTTTTAGGCAGAATTCTGTCTGTGGCAGAAATGAGAACATTTGCCCAGTTGCTGGTTTGCTATATTTGAAGCCATCTCCATAAGGAGGTTCTTTGATGCTCATCATCTTGTTTGAGGTAGGCTGGGTGCTGCCAGGAGTTAGCCTGTTTTATTGTCAAAGAAGCCTTAAAAACATCTTTAAATGCCATATTCTGTAAGACTGTGAGGGTTTTGAAGACCTTATCTACCTATTTTACCTTATCAATCTACAGAATCATATTTATCTGTTACACCTAGGATGTAATTTCTTGTGATAAAAATAGACTAGTAATTGATATGACCATGATTTGATCAACTAACAATTTGCTTGCATAATTTACTATCCTAAACAGCCTGCAATGAATGGAAGCATTTTCTTAATTGAGGTTCCCTTAACTTAAGCTTGTGTCAAGGTGACATAGAACTAGCCAGCACAGTTGACGCCTTATTAACTTAACACATAAAAAAATCATTGTAAAGTTACAACCTTCCCTTTCTTGTTCATCCCTACGAACCCACATTTATATCAACACCACAATATAAAACATTTTACAAACTTAAAAGTCTCACAGTGTTATGAATTCAAATACTTTAAAAATCCAGTCCCTTATAAGAAAATTCAAAGTCTTTTTTAAAATTGAAAGTCTCTGAACTACAAGCTCCTATAAAAAAAAAAAAAAAGTTAAATACTCTCTTATTTCAAAAGGTAAAAAGAAGACCACAGTCAGATCAAAGCAAAACCAAATTCCAACAATGTAAATAACTCAATGTCCAAAGTCTAGGTAGGGTCCACTCACAGTCGTCTGGGCTCCTCCAAAGGGCTTGAGACACTTCCCTGTCCCCACCCTCTGCAGCACACACAGCATGACTTCTAAGATCGGGCAGGCTCCACCACTCCACTGCTGCTGTTCTTGATGGGCATCCCATGGTATCTCCAAAATGTTGGGGTCTTCTGCTGCCACTGGGCTGCACCGTCACCAATAGTATCTCCTAGAATCTCTTCATGATGCAAAGCCTCAACTTTTTTCCAGCCTCCCTCCGATCCTGGGGCTTCCATTGCCACTCGGGTGGAATCTTTATCAATGGCCTCTTGAGCATCTCACAGAGCCATGCATGACTCAGCTGTCCCCCAAGACCCCTTTGCCCTCAAAATCAGTACCACCAGTGAGACTCTTACCAGCCTTGACTTCTAGCACAAGGTATAATATTGGCCACCTCTGAACACTGCATGCATGTGTTGACTCTGAGAAAACATTTCCCAGAAGATTTCACCTCAACAATACTGGGCTCTCCTTAATCACCACTAATTTTTTAGCTCCAGCTAACCAACATCAATTGTTGCAGTCAAGCACAGATTTTACTCCAGGGGTTCTGTTCTCCTTTTAGTCACAGCTGATTCTTCAGCCCCAGCTAGCCAGAACCACAGAGTCTCAACTCAAGATAGCAAGTCTTCTGAGTGACTTTCTTTTTCCTTTTTCTTTTCTTTTTTCTTAAAAAAATTATAATTTATTCCAGTTACATCCTGATTATTATCCCCTCGGTTATATCTTCCTGTTCCATCCCTTTCCTGCCCTATCCCCCTCCCCTAGACTTCTGACAGAAGGTGACCTCCTCTACCACCATATGACCACAGCATATCAGGTTTCATCAGTATAGACTGTTTCCCCTTCCTCTGTGTGCCACCAGGCCTCCTCACCAAGGAAGTAACCAAATCTGAGACACCATTCTGAGTGACTTTCCATCTTCCCTCTGGTACTTCTCAAGCCAGGCTTCCATCATCTACATTGCTTTCAGTAGTATAGTCATTCAAGATCCCACATAAAACTCGCCAACCTATGAACACTCAACGGCTTTTCTAGCCATAGTTCTGAAGTCCTTTCACAGTCATAGCAATAACCCATGATTCTGGTACCAATTTCTGCCTCAGAGATACTATTGCCATGATGAGACACCATGACCAAAATCACGCTGGGAAGGAAATGATATATTCGGCTTACACTTCCACATCAAAGGTGATCAGTGTAGGCAGCCAGGACAAAAACTCAAACAGGGCAGGACCTGGAGGCAGGAGCTGAGGCAGAAGCCATGGAAGGATGCACCTTACTGACTTGCTCTTCATGGCTTGCTCAGATTGCTTTCTTATAGAGCCCAGAACCACCAGCCCAGGGGAGGGAACACCCACAATGGGCTGGGTCCTCTCTCCTCACTAATCACTAGTTAATAAAATGCCCAACATGCTCCCCTGCAGCCCAATCTTTTGGAGGCATTTTCTCAACTGAGGTTCCCTCCTCTCAGATGACTACAGCGCGTGTCAAGTTGCCATAAAAAATTCCCGGTACAAAAGTAGAAAGTAAAAACTTTTACTCTTCATGGAAAGTTTCTCCTTAGCTGAAGACAGTATTCAGCAACTATTCTCATGAGGTTTCATAACAGGAAAAAATGAAAGTACACAATAAAAACAAGAATAGTAATCATCTCTAGGTTGGAATGGAGGTGAGAAATATTGGAGTAGCGGAATGGGGGAATTGTCTGAGGCACTGGGAACCTTCTCTGTCTTCATTGGGAAGTATTTATATAGGTCTGTAACTGACAAAAATGAAGGAATTGTCCACTTGGAAATGGATGTTTAGTTGTATATTATTTTTACTTTGACTTAAAATTTTTAAGCATGTATATGCGTGTGTGAATTTGTGTGTGTGAAGGCCAGAGGTCAACCTTGGGTGTGATGTTTAGGTGCTATCCACTATGGCTTTTGAAACAGTGTTTCTTTCTGCCTGAAAGTCTGGGGATCTGCCTGTGTCCACTTGTCTAGGGCTGGAATTGTAGGTGCATGCTATCATTCCTGCTCTTTTACATGTTTGGATTCGGGGATCAAATTAAGTCCCCATCCTTGCATGGAATAAGCTGTTTCCTCTGTCCTGTCCTTTAACTTAAAATGTACTCAGAATGTGCAAGTTCACTAGCAAGAAAACAAATGCAGCTTTAAACTTAGTATAAGATGCAACCATTTCTTCCCTGAGCAGTAAAGTTCTCAAATACAAGCCAATAGGACGCCAGAATAGCAGCACCTAAAAAGAGAGTGGGTACACTTTCGTGAGGCATTTGGGATTTAGGAATTCCATCTTCATATTACATAGATGATGCTAAAACAATTGATCAGTAATTTTTAGGTGGCCTCAGAGTCCTTTTAGCTTCGGTCACTGATCTGGCTCTTGGAACATACGCCATAGGTACTCAAAACCACATGGACACAATGTTTGAGACATGACGCAAGTGTTTAATGGGCTCCCTGAAGATTATCCGTGGGCTACTGATAGCAAAGTAAGAAATGCTTCCCCGAGCCAGGCCAGGCAGAGAGAGTTAAAGAGCAGTCACACGAAGCAGCCATGTTTCATATACAGTCTCTCTAAAAACTGGATTTCCATTCCATAGGAAAACTTTATCCTCCAGTGTGTATGGCATTTCTAACTAAATAGAGCATATCAAGTCCAGTCAAGCTTTCGTTAATTTATCAATTATTTGTGATTCTTAAATAAGACTGGGTTCAGTGGCCTGAGGATTCTCGCTGGAAAAAAAAATGTACCCACTTGTAAATCCAGATCTCCTTTATTAAGAGTATCTATTGTGTTGAAGTTACCAAAAATACAATTCTTGCCTCTGAACCAGTTGGCAGGAACAACTGTCTCACTGACCATGAAATTTAATTTTTTTTTTTTTTTTTTTGTGGCCGGAGAGATGGATTAGTAGTTAAGTGCCCATGTTGCTCTTGCAAAGAATCCAGGCTAATTTCCCAGTGCCCATATGTGACTTACAACCATCTGTAACTTCTGTTTGAGGGGAGCCAACAGCCTCTTCTATCCTCCGAGGGTGCCAGGAACACATGCGATGCACATTGGAATGCGAAGGCAAAGAGCTCATTCATATAAAATAAAATAAATGTGTCTAAAATAATTTAAAAGGTTTCTGAAGATAGAAGAGGAGGTTAAGGTTCTAGGGTGGTCTACAATATATATACATACGTTTCAACACAGGGTCTTATTGTAGCTCTGATTGGCGTTAAACTCACCATGCTTCTGAAGATGACCTTGAATTTCTGATTCTCTTCCCGCCACATCCCAAGTTCTGGGACTATAGGTATGTTACCATACCCATCTCCATAGTTTGGGTTTTTGACCGATGTGACAAATCATCTTTATGTTGTTACTAATTGATTTTCAAAAAATGTTTCTGTGATCTCAAACCTTTGGCCTCTTTCTGCTTAAAGCGTATGTGAAGTGTACAGTCTGACCCAGTTTTTCCTGTTAATGACTGTGATGTTCCCCATTTTCTTAAGAGCGGAAGAGAACATTCCAATTTCTTAGTGAATATCATCTATATGGCCAATCTGTTTTCAAATCTTTTGAAGAAAGAATCTCTTTAAACTCGGCATATCTCAGGGCACTGCATGTTTCTTCCTTTTCACACCCTGACTCCTTATTATAGCTGTTAGATATTGGCAGGAACAAATTTCTTCAGCTATTTTTGCATAACATTGTCTAAATACTTTATTTTTGAGGGCCCCCCCTTTTCCCTTACCCATCAACTTATAGCATCTGTAAAAATAAAACATGAAACTCCTTAAAAGCAATCAATCTGCAGCACATTACTGAATCTTTAATTATAGAAACAACTGTTCTCATGCTATTTAGATGGATTACTTAGTCATTTCTGCGTGAGTGTCTCTATCTGCTCTCAAAATGACCACCCACGGCTAAGTCCTTCTTTTTGAATTAGTGTGGCCACAGATCACCTTGAAGCATCACACAGTGCTTCTCAAGGTGGCCCACGGTTCTTGCCTCTTCTTAAGAGTTACCGTATTCAGTTGTGATTATCCTGCCATACTCTACAATGGTAGGGCCACATTCTTATGGGAAGTAGTAGCATCACTTGAGGGATGAGAGAATATATGATGTGAATAAGGCAAAAGAGAAAGAAAATGGAAAAAATATATATAAATCTCAGGTAGGGAAGTGTCACAGTTTACCCCTCTCACTTTTGGCCAATGGCGCTTACACATGAATGCCCATCATTAGCAATAAAGGAGCTTAAAATATACTAGATTTGAAATGTTCATTTATTTATTTTATTCTTTGACTTTTCATAAATGTACACAGTGTTTCTTAGGCATCTCCATCTCCCACTCCCTACTTCTAGCTCCCTTCCTATTTTTCCCTGACTTACCTCCCTGCTAAGTTCATGTCCCCCTCCCTTTTATAAACCACTAAGTTAAATTAGTGATACATGTACACTGTGTGATGTTGTCCACTGAATCATGGCCAGCCTACCAATGGCCATGCCTACCTCAATAGAAGTGACTCTTCTTCACTCAGCAGCCACTTACCTACACTAACTCCCCAGTTAGGGGAAGAACATTGGAAGTCCTTATCCACTATGTGCTGGGATTTTTAACTGATTGGCTCATGTGCAAGTAACCAGAGCTGCTGTGAGTTCATTGTGAAATACCTATAGAGGCCAGCGTTTCACAACTTGCTGTCTTCCAGCAAGTACATTTTTCCACACCCCTTTTCAAGATGTTTCCTAAGCCTTTGGGTGTGGAGCCAATACAGAGGTTCCATCTATGACTGAACACTCATAGTAACTTGTTCTCAGCACTTGGACAGCTATGAGTACCAGGCATATTTAGGAGACAGTTTGACAACATGACTGCTTAGCAAAAACAAAAAAACTGTATTAGACAAAACAAAACAAAAAAAAACTAAACAAAACAACAAACAACGGGCTCTCTTTTAGGGCCTATTATTTCTCTAGCCCTGGTGTTTGATCATGTTTACAGTTGTTAGCATGAAATCTCTCCTGTGGATCAGGTCACAAACACACAAAAAAGGCAGTTGGCTATCCCCATAAACAGTCTTGCTACCATTTTAAGAATATAGATACATCTTGGCTAGCAGGTGCACACTGTAGCATTCAGGGTCCATTACTTTGTGGGACCATTAATGTCTTGTCTTCCTCGGCAGCTTTGAAAGTACTTGCTAGCACTATGAAAGCTGGCCAACAAGTTGAGAGCTTCCCGGTCAGTTCAAGATTGGCTTCTCTATGCCCTGCAGCCAAAGTCTGTGGTATCTAAAGCAGTAGTGATTTCCTAGCTGGTTATGGGAGGAAAGCAGAGCATTGGCAGCAGCCACTTGAGAAGCCACATCCTCTAGGAGCAGCAGTATTCATCCAGTCAGGATACTTCTGCTCAAACTCTTTTTTTTTTTTTTAAAGTTATATTTTAGCTTAAAATCTATAGGGTTTCATACATTTTTTTATATATCCATATAGATCTTCTTCCCCATCCCTGCCACATCGCCACATAAACCTTTATCTCACAATATCCTATCCCCACTCCAGAGTCTTTCATATTACGCATGTTCTACTATCCTTTTTAATTGTATGTTTTACTTGGGTTGCAAGATCGTAGGTTCCCTTGTAGTTTCTTCATGCACACTTCATTTTCGTTAAGCCTCCTTTGACCTCATTTTTCTCTAGCCACATCATTCTACTACCTTCCTCAACTTTTCTGCCTCTACTGTCCACCTCTTTACTTTCATTTCACCTATATTTACCTATATTTTACTATCCTCCTTCTCCCAGTTCATTATCCGCAGTCTATGAACACTGAGCTCTTGGCCCAAACTTCCTCTATCTCCCTAGCTCAGGCATGAGCAGGCAATAGGCCAGACCCTGCACTCCAGGCCAGCATTTCCAGTTCCTCTAGCTCCTGCCACAGACAATCATTCTCAAGACCCTGAGCTCCTGGCTCTACCTCCTCTGTCTCCTAAGCTCCTTCTGAACCCTCAGGTAAGCAGTGTCAGCCCTCAGCCCCTGCCCATCCTTCTACTCATTGAGCTATCCCCAGATGCACAGGTCTAAGCGCAGAAACAAAAACAATATGAATATCCACGATATGTCTCCCCCCATACTTCATATAGATTTATAAGTCCGCATGGAAAGTGTGATTCAATAAGCCTGAAATATATTCTATTAGCTGAATATGTTTAAATATGGCCAGACATTTCTGGATACACAGCCCTGTTAGAATATGGAATCATGGATGCCTTCTAGAATCTGATTGGGTTATTTTTTAAAGCAACGCCACCTCAGTTTGTCCAGGCTTCTTAATAAAATGTCTTAGACTTGTTAACATATAAACAACATAAATTAATAAGCTAAGAAATACAAGACAAATATGTGATCTGATTCTATGTGTAGGGGGGACCTCTTCCTTGTGAATGGTACCTTCTATGTTCCCTCACATGATACAATTGACAAGTAAGGACCCTTAAGCCTGTTTTAATTTTCATTTTATGCCATTACAATTATTCCCTCTTCCACTTTCCTTTTTCTGACCTCTTCCACGCATGCATTTTACTCTTTCTCTAATCATAGCCTCTTTTTCTTTAATTGTTGTATATATATTGCATTTCCCTCCTTTCTTCTGAATATATAAATACTACCTGCTCAGTCTGTATTATGTTACATGCATGTATGAGACCTTAGGGCTGATCTTAGAATAACCAATTTGCAGGCTCTTCCCTGGAGAAGACTATTTCTCTGACTGTCAGAATTTTTTTAAAGATTTATTTATTTAATATATATGAGTTTTCTGTCTTCATGCACACTAGAAGAGGGATTCAGATTCTATTACAGATGGTTGTGAGCCACCATGTGGTTGCTGGGAATTGAACTTAGGACCTCTGGAAGAGCAGTCAGTGCTCTTAACTAATGACCCATCTCTCCAGCCCTGACTGTCAGAATTTTTAAGCTGTCTGTAGTTCTACATCTAGGGTTGAGGCCCTGAGAGATTTCCTGCTTCCATGTTAGCATGTCCATTGGTTTATTATGTTCAGGTCTTGTTTAGACAGCCATGTTACTAAGACATCATGGATGTATCCTTTTTGTATATTTCCAGGAGACAATCTCATGGCAAACTTCTTGTTCCTCTGGCTCTTAAAGTCTTTCTACCTCTTGTCCCAAAATGATTTCTGAGCTGCTAAGTGTAAGAACTATGATGTAGATGTATCAATTGGGACTGGTCATTACATTAGTGTTTGCTCTCTGCGTTTTGATAGTTGTATTTTTCTATAATGCTCTCCATCTGTTGCAAAGAGAATAGAGAAAGGAAGCAGAAATAGAAGTGCTCATCTGTGATGACTGCAAATCACAACAATGACCAACAAACATTGCACGATACCCTAAGGGTGCAATAGTGGCATGTGCACTGTGGTGGTAACCAACAGCTCTCTAATTGGACTTATGGGTCATTCAACAAGAGAAAAATCATGTCTGGCACTGAAAAGCTAACTACCCAGGGCTAATGAAGCCATAGATCTTAGGAGAGAACGATGACTCTCTACTAAACCTAGAACTATTTTACTAAACCAGCATATTCCTAACTACATTCTAAATAGCTATCTCAAGTCTGTTTTTGATATTGTTTTGTTTTTCTGAAACAAGGTTTCTTTATGTAGCCTTAGCTGCCCTGGACTTGCTTTGTAGACCAGGCTGGCCTTGAGCTCACAGAGATCTGCCTGCCTCTGCCTCCCCCGGTGCTAGGATTACAGGTGTGCATCTCCTCAAGTCTGTTTTTAAAAGCACTACTCCCATTCTGCAGAGAACCGTTTTCCAAGGCCATACCTCTGTAACACTATCACACCGGGGATTCAGTTTTAACATACAAAATTTCTGGAGATGTAAACACGCATACCATAACAAATACATATAGAAAACGTTATATCGAACTTTTTTTTTCTAAATAAGGAAGCCTGACAACATAACTATGCTCCTTAGAAACACTCAATAGTTTGCTTGGAAGACTTAGTTCCAACATTGGTATGTATTTGTTATGTCTCTCATCACCTGACCTGATAGCTCTAGGTGTGCTTTCTGGTTTCCCTTCATTTCTTTTAGCCTGGGCAAAGGCTATTTCTCTTTTCTTTTCCTTCCTTCCTTTTTTTTTTTTTTAACCTTTTCAAGACAGGGTTTATCTGTGTACCCTTAGCTATCCTGGAACTCACTTTGTAGACCAGGCTGGCCTCGAACTCATGAAGATCCACTGGCCTCTGCCTCCTAAGTGCTGGAATTAAAGCCATGAGCCACCACTGCCCAGGCCAGCTGCTTCTATTCTTTCTATTCTTTGAAATCTAATTTATATTTTTTTCTTACATTTACTGTTTTAAAGTGAACACAGCATACTTTTGTTGTTGTTCCTTTCTTCCTAGCTCCTTTTTCAGGAACTGTTACCTTTATCTGTTCTATCATAGATCTGCAGGTGTTGCTCTCAGCACATTTATCATTAGGATGGAGTGTTTGATTTAGGTGCCTTTCTGGCACAAGATAAGAAGCGTAAGGCTAAAAATATGTTAGTGAGTTTTACATTTCAGTGATTAGACAGTGTCTATTCTATACCTAGTACTGAATAGATGTTTGTTAATTGACGAACTTTGAGAAACTGTAAAGCCTTGGAATATTCCTTTCAGGTAGGTAGAGATGGTTAAATATGTCCTCTACAACACAGAAACAAAAAATACACGTGTGCTTTCCGAGAGACCGACCTTTTGAGCCTAGAGAGACGCACAGTGTCTTGACAACCATAATAGCTAATCTATGCTTCTTTTGTTTTTTATTATTTATCCCCCAGCTTTAGTAAAATAGATTATAGCAAGTTTCCCTTTGTGCATGCTGTTCTATGAGTAGTCTAAGGCAGAAGGTTAAAATGAAACTGCCTCTTCATTTCCCCTGAGTTGGTAGTAATGTTTTCTGTTTTTTGTTTTTTGAGGGAGGGCTCCATCATAGTAAAGATTAACAATTTCACTCATCATCAATTATTCATACTTATCTATTTAAAGGTTACTTGTGAAGTGTGTGTCAGCAAGGTCAAACATTTGCTACTTAACTAAGGCCTTATTCCCTTCAAGAAAAAAACACATGTTACAGCAATCAATAAGAATGACTATAAGGTCTTTTATCACCTATCAAACTATTATTATACATCCACACAAAACCATATTCACACTCACACACACACACACACACACACACACACACACATACATAACACATGCACAGGAATCTATCTATAAGAGTAAATACTTTCTCACAGAGACACTAATGTTTTATGCTAATGCAGAAGAGTTCTGATGCTTCATTGGACATAAATCTTGGCAAACCCAGCTTAGCAAGGAGCAGTTACATGTGTTGCATGAAGCTCAGGCCCATTTACCTCTTTTGTTTTTGACATTTAATTTCTTCTGTACTGCTAGGTGGGTCGTGGTTCATCCATCGTTGTATTTAGCAACCTGTAACAAAAATTACTGTACTCTGAAAAGAGGAAGGAATAAATATTACTTTCTCTTATTACTGGAGAGGTTTTTTTTTTCTACTTTGATAGTAGTAGGTAAATCAGAATTCTTGTTTGTTTGGTTGTTTGGTTTTGGATTTTTGAGGTAGGGCTTCTCTTTTTAGCCCTGGCTGTCCTAGAACTCACTCTGTAGACAAGGTTGGCTGCCCCCTGCCTCTCAAGTTCTGGCATCAAACGCACGCATCACCTCCACCCAGAAATCTTAAACCCATACAATAAATTGTGAATCAGACTACGAGATCCAAATCCGCCTTCTGGATAAGTTGATGCATGTCATCCATCATTGGAAGAATACATGAATGCTTATGACATATTACACTCTTATACTGGATCCCTGGGTTAGGACCAGCTTTGTAGTACCACTATTGTGTAAACTAAGGCTCATGAAAAGAAATGTTAGATGGCATATTTATGTGAGAAAAGCCAAAAGAAGTACAATGTCCATATTAAAAAAATAATGAAAAAATTTTCATTATTTTGTAATGAGTGTCAAGGTCCTGACAGATAAGGGTATCAGAACATGAAGAATGAGTGAAAGGACAGAATGCTTCTGTATGATGAAAACGTCACAAAAGAAGAGAGCATGACAATCAGATGCAGAATATATGATGCTGTGAGATGTGAATCTTGGAAACCATCATTCTAGACGTCTACTTCTAAACATAGTAATGCCTCACACCTACCATTAATAACAACTATCAAAATGCATAAAATATGTTTGAAGAAACAATAATACTTTTGAGCAGGTAATGACTCTGGGGAGAAAGGAAAGTAGCCAATAAATTGAACCAAACTCATGGGAGCAAAATCAAGTAGAATTGTTTTAGTTTCCCATACTAAGAGGACACTAATGGTCATCTAAGAGCCAAGAAAGATATGAACCCTGCACTTTCAGTTGTAACTCATGAAGAAATTAAAGCAAGCTGAAGTAGATGAGCCCTGAAAAAATCTGAAATCCCAACTTGAATCATTAATTGAGATGACATAATCTCTACCATCAAATTTCTTCTTTTTTTGATATCTGTTTTTCTTTGCTTAAATATTCAATGGTATAAGCAAGCTATAAATGTCCCCCTGAAAATCACATTTCTTTAGGGAATTTCTGAGGCCAAGGTAAAATGAACCTTGAAGTTTCTACCTAGGCTATTTCGAAAACTCTATTGACAAAAACAAAACAAAACAAATTCTATTGCCTTATAACAATAGCATATGGAGAGTAAATTTACCCTGTTTTCACCTGCCCTCATATTCAAATGTAGGTCACAAGATCTATACAATGGAGCCAACTGCCAAACATTTTTAACTGGAGAAGAACAAGGGCTCCAGACATGTGACTATTTAAAATACTCCAACCATCTTCCATTGAACTACCCCAACCATGACTCTAGATAGCATTGCATAGTGACAAAGAATCTATGCTGGGCCCTACCCATAATTCTGACAGACAGTGTCATTATCTGACAATTTTAAAAAATTAACTATTTTATAGAGTGGTTCTGTTAGTAAATTAAGAAGAAAATGTTTTCTTTAGCTATCCATAATATAAGTAAGCGAATCGCCTCTGGGGTAAAATACCATCTCACATGGTAGTAGTTTGGTACATATAATGCTCAGTTTCATTAGCTACATCAAAGGCCAAACAAAGAGAAAGATGAAAAATAGTAATAAACCTATAGGTGATCCACAACAGGAGCTAGTCTGTTATGAACCTTAAAATATTTTTCAGTAATGCAAAAAGGTAGATGGAAATATGGAAACTTTCATGATATAATGATCCTTTTAAGATAATCAAATGAAAACTGTAATAGATTGACCACAAATGAAGACACCATTAGTAAGCTTAGAAAAAAAAATCTAAATCTGTAGAACAAAACAGGTTAAGAACAGAAAATAAAAGACAAAAGAGAACAAAACCACAATAAAAATAAAAACAAATGCACCAATCATGTCTATAACTATATTAGAAAGTAAAAGCAGAGGGGACGTGAAATAAAAATTGTTGAGGATTTCCTAAAACCAATTAATGATATCAAACCACATTTAAACATCTATATGAATCCCAAGCATAACAAAAAATATACTTAAAATACATAGTCAACTCCACCGTGTTCTTTGACATCGCTGCTGATGGCGAGTCTTTGGGCCCCGTCTCCTTAGTGTTGTTTGCAGACAAAGTTCCAAAGACAGCAGAAAACTTTCATGCTCTGAGCACTGGAGAGAAAAGATTTGGATATAAGGGGTCCTCCTTTCACAAAATTAGTCCAGGATTCACACTCCATAATGGCACTGGCAGCAGGTCCATCTATGGGGAGAAATTTAAGGATGAGAACTTTGTCCTGAAGTATACAGGTCTCTTCATCTTGTCCATGGCAAATGCTGGACCAAACACAAACGGTTCCCAGTTGTTTCTTTTTTGTTTGTTTTGTTTTTGTTTTTGTTTTTGTTTTTGTTTTTAATCTGCACTGCTGAGACTGAGTGGCTGGATGGCAAGCATGTGGTCTCTGGGAAGGTGGAAGTAAGCATGAGCATCGTGGAAGCCATGGAGTGCTTTGGGTCCAGGAATGTCGAGACCAGGAAGAAGATCACCATTTCCGACTGTGGACAACTCTAATTCTTTTGACTTGTAGGCATCTTACTCACCAGACCATTCTTTCTGTAGCTCAGGAGAGCAGCTCCCACCCCGTCTACTCTGTAAATCTGCTCTCACTGAAGTTCTTTGGGTTCCAAATTGTCCTCATTCCCTTCCAAGTTTAGCTGGATTGCAGATCTAAATTTATTATTACGAATAAAAAGTAAATAGAAAAAAATGACAAATGTAATGAAGACTACATTCTGTAGGCTCAATTTTCTTAGCAAATATGTATTATTACGAACTTATTAACCGAGAACACTGCACTTATAACTCAACTAACCTAAACAACAGGAAAAGAAGATTAAAGAGTACAATAATGACACCGTTAGGATATCAGTTCTAAGGAACGATTCTCCTGGTGTAATCAGCAGGATTTCTTCTCCTGGAACCTAGAGCAACCAGGACCCAGAACCTCGGCTGGGACCCTGGAGCCCCAAAGCCTTCCCTTGAGCAGTTCTCTCTAGGAGCATCTCAAACAGCCAAAACTATCCCAAGTCTCCAAAGGCCCCGCCTCTTGTTTTTGGCTCATTTTTCTATCTCCTCTCAGAATTTGTTCAAGGATGTTTTTCAGCTGGTTAATAACCAATGTCCCCCACATGGTGGTTGGACTTCTAAGGGGATAAACATCAACTGCTCTCTCACAAGTCTTTTCTCATCCCCCACTTGTGATCTAAACAAAAAACATGTTTATCTCTCCTTCAACATTCTATGCTTTGTTTTTATTAGATAGTCAACTGATTTTTTATCTCAAAATATGGAAGTGAGATAACAATGGAAATGATATTGGATTTTCAGATTTATGAAAGCAAATCATCCCAATATATAGTGCTTTACCATGAAGAAATTACCTTTCACAGGCAACCATAAAAAAAAAAATAGTTTCAAACGAACAAGAATTGTACAAATTTATTTCCAGTAGACCTGTGTGTAAAGAAGCAATGAAAATGTAGAAAATGAATTTTAAAATGCAATAATTAAATAGACATAATTTTATTCCCATTGGTGGAGTCTCCTCTATGTCAGTCATTGTCTTCAAATACAATTTTTGCATCAGAAGCTCTATTTCTCAATTTCTGTTCCTTTTAATCAGCTATCCTTCTTATTCTTTGAATTTGCCAGACAAATCTCTACTTCAAAGATTTTGCATTTTCTGTTCCCCTTGCTCTCAGTGTTCTTTGTATGAGACTTCTGCACATGTAGCTTCCTCACTTCAGTAAGAAAAGCCCTAATGTAACTTCCGAAATGAGTTCTCTGTGTGTGTAAAAGGTCAAATGCCCCAGTGTAACACTGCTTTCTTTGATCTTTTCTCTTCAGCTATCACCATAGTCTAATGTACTACAGAATTTTCTTCTTAATCTTCCCCATCCTTCCCATTGTTGCTTTTGTTTTTTGCTTTTTTCCTTCTTGGACACAGTCTTGCTATGTGGCTCATCTTGGCCTGAAACATGCTGTTTATCTCAGACAGACTTTCTACTCCCAATCCTCCCATCTGTCTCTTGAATGCTGGCATTACTGGCATTCGCCACAATTCTCAACTTAATCTTATTATTTTTCTTGTTGAAAAAATATATGCTAAAATAAGACAGCAGGATTTTGGCTTTGTTTTGTAAATCTGGCATTATGTCCCTAGGTACTAAAGCAGTTACAGTATTTTGCTGAATAAATATTGCTCAATTAATGAATCAATTAAGTGAATTCAGTGGGAACACTATAGATTATTTTTAAAATATAGAGATGTCAATGCGATAGCAGAAAAATGATATTTCCTGGATTGTCATAAGTTAGAGAGGTAAAAAATTGATGAATTTGACCTCTAAGAAAATATATGATAAATAAAAATAATATATGAAGGATTTCAGGACTGACATAATTGTTGGGTAGGATCTGGAAAGAAAAAGGTGGGATATGTTAAGAAGGTCGAAGAAGCCTTGTGTGGCCGGAAGTTAGAAGTACAACCTGAGGATATCAGATAATCAGATAGAGGATAGAGACTGAGGTTCATTTTTATATGGAAAGAGGACTATCGATATTTCTCATCAGTAAGTCATGGAGTTGGAGCTGTGTGTTTGGAATTCCAACATGCAACTGACTAGCTAGACACAAGGGAGGGAGGGGATGAACAGGCCAGTGATAAGACCATTCTAATATTCTGAGAAAAATTAATCTGGTATAATTTAGATGGCAGCAAGTAGAATGAAAATGTAAGCACAGAGAAGAGATATAAAAGATATAGAGATGACAGCTTTTGGCAGCTGGTTAGGAGTTGGAGATGAAGAAAAAGGGGACGTTATAACAATGTAGCTTCAAATTTGAGTGACTGATAGTGAAGACTTCATCAAAATTACAGGCAGATGAAGACTCTTTGTTTTGAAGGTTGAGTTAGAATTTCTGTTCTAGATTGGATTTCGCATTGATCATGGCATACTTTATCATTTGGGGGAAAAGTTATGTGTTGACTTGAAACTACCTGCAATAGACTCTTATTTTGAATAGTCAGTGCTTGGCTGACATCATTTTGGGAGATCCTGGAAACTATGTGGTGGGGTCTAGCTGGAGGAAGGTCTCTGGGAGAAGATTCTTGGACCACTGATATCTTATGCTTGGCTGCTTCCTATTACTCTCTTCACTACTCTCATCATAATATGAACATCTTTGGTGTTCCACATCCTCCCTACCATGATGGCTGAAACTTCTGAAATCACGAACCCAAGTAAACTTTTCTTCTCTTAGGTTATCATGTTGTGTATTTTGGTTATAGCAACATAAAAGCAAATAATGCAAAGAGATCTACCCTTTCTCCCTCTTCCTCCTTGCAAAAGCCAACACTTCCTAGTGTATCCTGATGCATTAGCTGATGTGTTGGTATGGGGTGTATATGAGATCTGCCCAGAGCATCATTCAGAGCTGAGACTCAAAACTTGATAAAAACCCAAATATGGTTCTAATTTCTTCATTTGGTTGTGTTGGTCTCTTGCTACAAAACCTGAAAAATTGAATGATTCTCTGAGCCAAGGGATCAGGATCCATTGCCTTCAGTGCCAAAGTTTCAGTAGGTTCAGACTAGAACATCCCAGAATTGCCCAACATGGCCCCTGGGGATGCTCTGTAGCTGACAGTGTGAGTTGGCAATCATGATAGTGTCCTCCTGAGAATGCTTGCTGACTTATTGAGCTTTCATTAACTGTAATGTATCTACTTTAATGAGCAGTAAAATACTGTTTGTAATAAAGTAGTGGCTTTAGTGTTCCTGGAGTAGTCTCAATTATATTTAATATACTAAAAGATGGGATAAGAAAGAAATGATTTTCATATAGGGAGATCTCAATTGACATTAATGGCCAATTCTTGAAAGTCATGGAAAGTCTCTCTCTCTCTCTCTCTCTCTCTCTCTCTCTCTCTCTCTCTCTCTCTTAAATTGTAGCCTCTTTTAGTTATTGATGAGGGTTTACTATTTAAAGGAAATTTAAAATTTGGCCTTTTGAAGAAAAATTGTGGTTTAGTATCACAGCCAGTCATTTGCTCAATTACTTGTTTTGCAGATTTTAAAGTTTCTTCAGATAAGATACAGTTAGGTGCCAAGAAAAGGTCTGATTCACAATCCATTTAGGACAGTGGAGTAGATATTCCTGATGACCTAGGATGCATATATTCTGCCCCTTTCTTCCTTAAGAGAATAGCACTTTTGTGATCCAGGGGCAAACCACATTAGCTCAAGAAAATCACCTTTTCCTTTGCCAATGTTTGTTTCATAAGTGGGCATATGACCCCTAACTTGGGCTAATGAGAAATGAAGCTACGTCTCTGGTGGATTCTTAGGAAGTTCTTGCTTACACTTTAAGAATACTTAAAAAGATTCTGTCTATAAAAGGTTAAAGAAGGAGCCATCAACCTGTGGTCACAGGGAGCTATCACTAGGGAAATTATAAAACTGTGAATCTTCTGGTTTCTAGAGGGTCCTAGAAACCTACAAGAAGAACATTATGATGGGTGGATTGGGGCCCAGGAGGTTCTGCTCAAACTATGGCACTAACCAAGGACAATACATGCAGTAAACATCAAACCCCTATTCTGATCTACCCAATGGACAGGACACTTCTCCACAGTTATGTGGAGAGTGAGGACTTACTCTGACATGAACTCTGATGCCCCATATTTGACCACTTCCCCTTGATGGGGAGGCCTGATGGCACTCAGGGAAAGAATAAGCAGACTACTAAGATGAGACTTTATAGTCTATGACCATACAGTGAGGGAGGAGGTCCCTTTGGTCTTAGAGCTTAGAGGGAAATAGGGTGAAAGCAGGAGGGAGGGAGGAATGGGAGGATACAAGTGATGGGATAACAATTGAGTTGTAATTTGAATAAATTAATTAAATAAAAAAATAAATAAAACTGTACATCTCTATCAGAAAAACTGGGAGTCTTGGAGCACATTGTGGGACTTCCAGAAAAAGTCATCCTGGACTGTGGCCTTGTAGTCATAGGAGCCTCTACATTATCTACTTACTAATAGCTATTTTTGTCATCATTGTTGTCACTTGCCTCTGAAACAGCCACAATAATATGCATACTAACTAAATTAGTACCTTAAACAGATTGCTCCACCATGATAGCTTTAGTTTGCGTATTGCATGAAAGGGGAAAATGAAAATGAATTGAAAGTTTGGGAAAACTCAAGTTGCACTATAGGATTTGGGGAATCATCAAAATTGTCTACTCCAATGAAGAAGTTTCTACTTTGGGCAAGACCCAGTTTGAGCATGGCTGCAAAGTTTTCACCTTTTGCAACACAGATACGAATCAGTTGCTTCTGTTTTGTCATGGTTGTGGCTCCAATGGATGTTAGACACACTCTGCTGCTGGTACCTTGTTGCCTTTGCTCCAGTAATCTTTGCTATAGAGAACATTATGAATTTCAAAGAATGGAGAACACCAGCATCTGCTGAGCTTCCAGACATTAAGTTTCCAGTTAACTAGACCGACTTTTGTGCTGTCTGTATCCAAAAACTTGTTTTTGTTAAGACCTTCTGCCAACTGTCAACATCTGTTACTGCTGTGTCCAATCAACTGTTCTTTAGTGAATACATATTGTGTACAAGATAATATATTAGGCCTTAGAGGCTACTAATGAGTTTGCCCAGGATTCTTTAGTAAAGTATCTAGTGGGACTAACTGGCAAAAATGTACTTTCTTATAGTTCTTTAAGTCTAGAAAGTCAAGATCAAGCTATTGGAAGACTTTCATGCTGAGACTTCTCTCCTGGGCTATTCCCTGTATTTTTTATAGGATCATCACTCTGTGCATGTCTATGTTCAAATTTCCTTGTCTTGAAGAACATTATGATAGGCAGATTTGGGCCCAGAGGTCCCACTCAAACTATGGCACTAGCCAAGGACAATACGTGCAGTAAACTTCAAACCCCTACCCAGATCTAGCCAATGGATAGGACATTCTCCACAGTTGAGTGGAGAGTGGGGTCTGACTTTCACATGAACTCTGGTGCCTCATATATGACCATGTCTCCTGGATGAGGAGACCTGCTGGCACTCAGAGGAAGGATAGCAGGCTACCAAGAAGAGACTTGACACCCTACGAGCATATACAGGGGAAGGAAGTCCCCCTCAGTCACAGTCATAGGAGAGGGGAGTAAGGGGAAATTGGGAAAGAGGGAAGAATGGGAGGATACAAGGGATGGGATAACCATTGAGATGTAATATGAATAAATTAATAAAATAAAATTTTAAAAAAGTTTCCTTGTCTTAAAACATGTCAGTCATATTGAATTAAGGACCATTCAAAGGACCACATTTTAATTTAATTACCACTTCAAAATCTCTTAAAATATTGTTACATCTAAAGTACTGGACATTAAGGGTTTACCATAATGGGTTTTTGTGTAGGGGCTGCCCTTATTGCTGTTTTTGCTTGTTTTCTTTTTTACTTCCTTTGAGACAGGCTCTCCCACCATAGCACAAAGTAGCCTTGAAGTCATGTTCTTGCCGTCGTTTTTCAAGAGCTGCATTACAGGGATATACTACCATACAGGACTGTTTGCATATGGGTTTTGGGTGAACACAATTCTGACTGTAACAGCCACATCAGGGATGGAAAAGTTCCAGTCCAGAACAGTGGCATTCTCTGACTATGCACTAGCTGTCATAATTTGTTCACATGGTTTGTTTCCTGAACTCGACTTCCATACCATGATGGGCAAATGGACAGAAGACCTGAGTTGTTAGCAGTGGAGGAGTTCTTTTCCAGAGGCTCTGAGTCCTCTTTGTCCCTTTGCAAGAATCACTGATCTCCTACAAATATATGCCATTACTCACAAAAACACTCTTTATTACTGTTTTTGCTGATTCTATGTAAAGTGATAAATTTAGTTTCTCTCTGAGTGGTAGGTGAAACACATTTAAAATTATAGAAGAAGAAATAGCAAAGTGTCTGCAAATATATATTCAGTGGTGGGATGAAAATGATCTGTAAAGATTGTGCTCAGCTGTAGCCACGGTTGCATTGTTGCTAGCCTTCATTAAGCATTTGTTCTATTGTTGTTCTGCATGAAATGTAATATATATATATATATATATATATATCACATGCACGCACACACACACACACACACACACACACACACACACACACACATATGCCCTTATTAGTCTATAAAACAGTACCTTGAGCTGATCACTCCTATTTTCTAACTGAGAAAGTTGATATACATGTGCGATACCTTGGCTCATCTTGCTTGGGCCTCTGTGTTCTGGGGTCCAGTGTCTGCATCTTAGCTATTACTGCTCAGCCCTTCTAGGGAAAGAAGGCAACCATTCTTGTCCAGGAGGCATGGGGCTGGGAATGGTAGTCACTGAAGCTTTGCTTTGCTAAACTCTAAATTACATAGCTGAAAGAGACTGATGAGATCATGAGTCCTTGATCAAGGACTATGCTATGTGAGCTAAAAGTTAGAACTCTAATTCTACTTTTCTCCATCAAAACTTAATATTCTCTCATCTACCCGGACAAGTTCCTTTTGATTTTTCATTTATAATATAATAATAATTGTGACCACAAAACTATGGTGAATTATTTTTAAATTGCCTTTATCTCTCAAAACATTTCAGTTGCTTATATTGAAAAAAGAACTAAAATAAAAGGCCTTGATTAGCTAACAAAAATTTACTTTCAGATCTTCTAGATAAAGAGAAATATAACCATGAAACCCAAATAATGTTTTGGAAGCTATGTTTCTCATCCATATGGACTGATTTTGGCCTGAACATATATGTGTACATTGTAGTCACCCTATAATGAGACAGCAATGTGTCCACTATGAACCAAAGGGTAACAAATAAAAAGCCAAGCTCCAAGAATAGGTTACTTCTTTTGGAATTGTTCACCATTGAGGTCCCATAGACTCCCAAATAGTATAGACTATTGCCATTGCTCTTCAATACCCTGCAGTAACTCGCGGTAAAGTCCTGTAATGCCAATGACATATAGGAGTCATATAGCATGTAGAAATCAAACTGGTGCTGAGCCGGAAGTGTCTTCCCTACTGGCTATCTTTCATAGCGATGGAAGGTGCAATGTACACTGCTGATTAAAAATAGCCAGGAGTCTTACTTAGCAGTGAACCATGTGAGCTACAATAATAGCTGGCTGGGCAAGACATGTCCACTGGTGAAATGGTAACACAAATGCTCTTAAACTAATCAACCTTTTATAGTTGGATTTAAGTCCCACTCTGCAAGATGAAACCAATGCCTAGCACCATTATCAGCCTAAGGACCTATAGCTAGATAGGTACTGGGCACTAGTGGAGAGCCTTTTACTCTTATTCTACTAAGTGGATAGAGTATTAGTCTGACTTTTGATGGCTTATTAGTATACCCATAGATCAATGCATATCTCAGTGCTCATCTGAGAAGCTACTACTTGCCATAGATGATGATTAGCATAGAGACCCAGACTGGCTGAGGTACATAGAATGAGACACTGCAAAATGCTGAGCCCCGAGGAGAAACTATACACCTCAGCCCATCCCCGGATGACGCAGGGTCCACTGTGGAAAAAGGAGGTGAAAAAGTGTAAAAGCCAGAGATGGTGGATGACTTCAGGAACAGTATCCTCTGGGCACAGCAGGGCACATGAACAGATTAACCAACAGTCGCTGCAGCATCATTCACAAGCCCTGTGCAAACTCAAGCCAGACCAGAATGAGAAAGTGAGTTGGGGTGAAGTTTCACTCTTAGCTGAGGAGCTGTGGAGAAGTGTCAGCTTCTGGGATAGGGAGGGTGCCTTTCTCTAAGAGTGTAGCTTTGGTAAGTTGACCGTTCCCTTGTGCTGGACATAGATCTAAGAATATTTGGACACATATTGACCTTGATGATGATGATGATGATGATGATGTGTGTGTGTGTGTGTGTGTGAGAGAGAGAGAGAGAGAGAGAGAGAGAGAGAGAGAGAGAGAGAGAGCACACACAAATTTGGGTGAGATAAGAGAGGGTGGAGGATGTTGGAAGAGTTTGGAAAAGGGAATGAATACAATCAAAACTCTCAAACAACTAATAAAAACAAAAAACAACAGACAAGACCCAGGAAAACACATTCATGGCAAGGACACCAAGTCCCAACATAAAGGACAGACTAGTTATGCAAAACATTTATTAGTAACAAGTAACAGAGGCCAGCTGGTATGTTTAATGTCTGGTTTAACACATTTCCTTCTGGACTTACTCTGCTGTGATGTTTTCTTTTGATTGAAGGATGTGACAAAATACCAGTTCATACAAATGTGTAGTAGAAAAAGAGAATAGGACATTATGCTGCCTGTTTTTATGTCCACTTGACACAAGCTAGAGTATCTGAAAGGAGGGAATCTCATTTGAGAAATTGCCTCCCTAAGATTAGGCTGTAAGACGTTGTCTTAAGTACTGACAGGTGAGGGAGGGCCCATTCCATTCCAGGCCTGGTGGTTCTGGGTTCTATAAAAAAGCAGGCTGAGCAACCTATGAGGAACAAACTAGTAAGCAACACCCCTCCATGGCCTTTGCATCAGCTCCTGCCTCCAGGGTTCTGCTCTGTTTGAGTTCCTGTCCTGTCTTCTTTCAGTGATGAACAGTGATAGGGAAGTCTAACCTTTCCTCCCCAGGTTGCTTTGGTCATGGTGTTTCATCCCAGCAATAGAAACCCTAAGATAGACATTAATAACTTTTTTGATCATTGACAAGGCACCAAAATCAGTAAGGAGTAGAGTACAGCAACAGAACCCTTGTTAAGGAACTTATATTCATTTACATTGAAACCTGTTAATTTCTCTCATGCTTTGCATGCATCTCACCTATGCATGATCCTCTATCATTACTCATTGGTCGTTAAAGAATTTTGGTTCAATAAGCTTTGGAGATGTAACAAATATTGAATTTAATTTATATAGAAAACACGGGATTCATTACCGCCACTGATCTCAGTGAAGAAGTACGTAAATATTGCAAGCTAATGGTGATAGGTGCTAAGTTCTCTAAGTTTTCCACCAAATATAACATTTTGTTTTATTCATTTATTTTGCTCTTATGAAACAAAGAATTGCCCTCACTAGTCTAGCACTCTATGTGAGGATGTAACTGGCAACTCTCCTGTCTTACACTCCAGAGTGTTGAGGCTATAGTCATGGGCCACCATGCCCAGTTTAAAATTTTATTCTCAGCAAAAGTACTGTCACTTGGTCTGGCATATCTCCCTCCACAAGCATTGACACATGTGCTCTTCATGGAGCCATCACACAGCCCATGGAAGGAGAGATTTCTGGGTATTTCCCATTTTTTCTACAATAGAATAGTCCTATCATTAAAACTGTGTCTACCTAGGTGGGGATATCATAGAACCAACCATTTTCATTGCTTTATTAGTATAATATTGAAGTTAAAGTAGGCCTTTCTCTCTTTAAAAATTTACTCATAGTGCTGACTAAAATGCCTGCAATTAGTGTCTAATGCAATGGTTCTCAACCTTCCTAATGCAGTGATCCTTTGATACAGTTCTTCATGTTGTGGGGACCCCCATCCATAAAACTATTTTTGTTGCGACTTCAAAACTATAATTTCGCTGCTGTTATGAATCATAATGTAAATATTTGATGCTCAGGATATCTGATATGTGCCCCCAGTGAAAAGTTGTTCAACCGCCGTAGGTTTGTGATGCACAGGTTGAGAACCGCTAGTCCAGTGGCATGGCCTTAATTAATGTACAGGAGTCGGTAAGTGAAGTGCCCATCATGACTTTAAATTTTTTAATCTGTTATTTGGAAATAAGTGCAAATATAACATGATTTCAAAATTAAAGTGATACAATACCTAGAGAATCTCCATTCCACCCTAGTGTTAATACCTTGCTCCACTTGCTTTGTTTCACACCCTCTCTCCACATCCCTCATTTGCTCTTTTCCTGAATCATTTCAGGTTAAGCCTTATACATCATTGCTAATTTTCCTATAAATATTTCAGTATTTACTTCTTAAGAAGAGAGGGGGAGGTCCTTTGTTTTTGTTTTGTTTTGTTTTCTTGTTGTTGTTTGTTTTCCCTCTTCAACACTCACAATGCAGTGGTCAACCTCTTCATGTTACGTGGATACTATTTTTATTGCTTTAATCAGTTGACCCAATGAGGTTACTTTAGGTGTAAGATACCGTGTCTGGTCAAACACATCATTTAATTCTTTTGTGTGTTAAGTCTCTTTTGAGCTGGGATATGGATATGAATTTCTGCTTTTAAAATGACCCTCACATGTTTAAGTATAAATGCTATATTCTTTCCGTTAACAAAAAGAATACTCTTCTAATGTTTTTCTGCATTACATTCAGATTATATGTCCTAGGCTAAAACTTTGCCCAGCAGCACTTTGTGGTGACCACATTTCTTTCTTTCTTTTTTTTTTTTAATAATTTATTTCCGCATATATGTCTGTGTGAGGGTGTTGGATCCCCGGGAATAGGAGTTACAGACAGTTGTGAGCTGACATGTGGGTGCTAGAAATTGAACCTGGGACCTCTGGAAGAGCAGTCAGTGCTCTGCCCACTGAGCCACCTCTCCAGCCCGGTGACCACATTTCAAGGCACATGATACCATATGTTTATTATTAGCTGTGCTAATTGTGATCATCAGCTGGGTTGTTGTCCAAGTTTTCCAGTGTATTATTGTTTTATTTTTCTCTTTTATAACAATAAGTTTTTGGTGGGATGACCATGTAACACTCCATTTCTCATCCAAATGTCTCCAACTAACATCATGTATTTATGACTTTCCTGATCCATTTTTTTCTATGGTGGCTATGAAGCAATGCTAGTTTTACTCAGCATCTCTCATCACAGAGCCATTAGCATACAAATCCTCTCCTGAGCAAGAGAGCAAGAGCCGATCCTTCTCCTTCTTGGAGCTATCTATCATTTATTTCTCAACTATCAATTATTTAATGTCAATCTGTCTATATCTATCTTCTACCTATCTATCACAAATGATCATTTATTTATGTATAGAAAACAGCCATATATCTTTTATTAGTATAAATACTTACTATTATCAATTGGTTACGACATATATTGCTAATAAATTCGGGGTTAGAATTGCCAAAATTTCAGTGAGACAGGCTTCCATGCCTCCTCGTCTGCTTTGTAATATACATCCCAATCATGTTTTTTTCCCTTGGGAGCTTTTCTAGTATAAGTTGTTTCCAGCTCATCTTGTATTTAACTTGCCATTCTTGTGGTGGTTTGAATAAAAATGGCCCTTATAGGCTCATATTTGAATGCTTAGTCACCAGGAATTGATACTAATTGAAAGGATTAGAAGGACTAAGAGACATGGTCTTGTTAGAGGAAGTACATCATGGGAATGGATTTTGAGGTTTCAAAACCCCATGCCACATATTTGTCACCATGCACAAAACTCAAGTCCAAGAGGATTAAAGTCCTAAACATAAAACCAGAAACACTAAATCAGTTAGAAGAAAAAGTGGAGCGGAGCCTGGAACACATTAGCATAGGAGACAACTTCCTGAACAGAACACCAATAGCCCAGGCCTTAAGGTCAATAATTACTAAATGGGACCACATAAGGCTAAGAAGCTTCTGTAAAGCAGGAGACACTGTCAACAGAACACAGCCATAGCCTACAGACTGGGAAAAGAACTTCACCAACCTTATATCTGACAAAGGTCTAATATCCAAAATATATAAAGAACTCAAGAAATTAAACACCACCAAACCAAATAACACAATTGAGGAATGGGGCTCGGAACTAAACAGAGAATTTTCAACAGTGGAATATCGAATGGCTGAGAAACACTTAAAGAAATACTCAACATCTTTAGCCATCAGAGAAATGCAAATCAAAATGACTCTGAGATTCTATCTTACACCCATCAGAATGGCTAAGATCAAAAATTCAAGTTACACCACATGCTGGCAAGGATGTGGAGAAAGAGGAACACTCTTTCATTGCTGGTGGCAGTGCAAACTTGTACAACCACTTTCTGGTGCTTTCTCAGAAAACTTGGCTTCCTCAAGACCCAGCTATTCCACTCCTTGGAATGTACCCAGAAAATGCTCCACCACACAACAAGGACATATGCCCAACCATGTTCATAGCAACGTTATTCATAATACCCAGAACCTGGAAACAGCCTAAGTGTCCCTCAGTTGAAGAATGGACAAAGAAACTGTAGTACATTTACACTATGAAATATTACTCAGCTATTAAAAACAAGAAAACCCCGAAATTTGTGGACAAATGGATGGGACTAGAAATGATCATAATGAGTGAGTTAACCCAGAAGCAGAAGGACTCACATGGTATATACTCACTTATAATTTGGCACTAGCCCCAAAGGCATGTCCCACGAAAGTCTTCACTTACCAAGAGATTGGTATAGATGTGAGGACATCCTACTGAGACTCTAGGGAAGAGAAATATAGGAGATGGGGAAATAGAAGAAGGACCCTGAGGGTTCTAGAAACCTACAAGAAGAACATTGTGATGGGTGGATCAGGGCCCAGGGGTGTCTGCTGAAACTATTGCACTAACCAAGGACAATACAAGTAGTAAACATCGAACCCCTACTCTGATCTACCCAATGAACAGGACAATCTCCACAGTTATGTGGAGAGTGGGGACACTCTGACATGAACTCTGGTGTTCCATATTTGACCACCTCTCCTTGTTAGGGAGGCCTGATGGCACTCAAAGAAAGAAAAAGCAGGCTACCAAGATAAGACATGATAGCCTATGACCATATAGTGGGGGAGGAAGTCCTCTTTGGTCTGAGAGCTAGGGGAGGGGAATAGGGTGAAAGCAGGAGGGAGGGAGAAATGGGAGGGTACAAGTGATGGGATAACAATTTAGTTGTAATCTGAATAAATTAATAAAATTAGAATTAAAAACCCCATGCCAAGCACAGAGTCTGTTTCTGTCTCTGTCTCTGTCTCTGTCTCTGTCTCTCTTTCTCTTTCTCTCTTCCAATGGCTCAGGATGTAGCTCTTGACTACCTCTCTATCACCATGCCTGCCATGCCTGCTGCCATGTTCCTGACCACAATGATAGTGGACTAACCCTCTGAAGTTTTAAGGAAGGCCCTAATTCAATGATTTCTCTTATAAGAGTTGCCATGGTCATGATGTCCCTTCCCTGCAACAGAACAATGTCTAAAACAATATTCCAACAGCTATTTCTTCCAGGAATATTACTTTCTTTTAGCTTCTATTCCATTTGTGTTTCCAGTATAAATTTCAAGTTAAAAGGACAGGTAACATCTTAGTGTTATTGTCACACACTAATGTTGGCTTCTTGGATTCCCTGAAAATGTCTTAGGGGGACTCCTCAAGGCTTCACGCACACCCTGAGAATGACTGCTTTGTACAAATTATGCTTTAGCTAACTGTATCATAAGGAATCTATAACTTATTTTATAGAATGTGTTCAACTAACACACATTAGTCCTAAAATCCCCTATTCAGTTGATATGATCTTAGGGACTTAAAAATAGTATTACTTCTAGGAACAATTAAGCTTTAAATTACATGCTAAAGTGTAGGGCCTAATATAGGGGAGAGCGGGGACTGCCTCTGACATGAACTGTCGTCTCAAGATTTGATCACTTCCTCTTGGCAGGGTGGCCCTGGAGGCACACAGAGGAAGGGGATGCAGGCTATCTTGATGAGACCGATGGTGGGGGAGACCTCTGTGAGAGGTCTAGGGGAGGGGAATAGGGTGGAAGAGGAAGGGAAGGTGGGAACTGAAAATAAGAGTGAGGATAGCAATCAGGATGTAATGTGAATAAATTATAATAAATAAAAATTAAAATAAATAAATAAGCATTACTTGGGACACACAAAAAGAATAAAGGTCTAACAAATGATGTCTGTGTGAGCACAAAGCTTGTCTTTCTGGTTTATACATCTTCAGAGGAAAAAATTGCATATTCAGATAATTTCATCCTCAACCAAACCATACTTAGTTGATGAGACCCTTTCATTCAAGCTATAATTGTGTAGAACTGGTTGTATCAGGAGAAAAGGATAAAAGAGAAGGAGATAAAATTTGGCCTAAGGAAAGAGGGGCAGAATAGCCTCCAATATGGCCATGTGAGTTCTTATATCCCACAGATTTCGTTTGTCTGTTTGTTCTTTTTTTCTCAATGTCACAGAATAGGATTTTCATTGAAATGTGAGGTCTCTGTGGCTTTTCTTTTAATTTAGATAAGCCATGCATGTAGCAGAAATGATGCTTGGTTTTTATTTTCAAGACAGGGGTTCTGTGTGTAATATCCCTGGTTATTCTGGACTTGCTTTGTGGACCAGGCTGGCCTCGAATTTATGAAGATCCACCTGCCTCTGCCTCCTGAGTGCTGGAATTAAAGGTGCAAACCACCATGCCTGGCTCAGCAGGACTGATGGAAAAGACCTCCTAGCCAAGGTCATAAAAGTTGGTGCAGCTTGCACTAATTACTTTAGATGCTTCTGTCGGAGCCCAGTCCTGGATTATGAGGCAGTGTCAGCTGTCTGGTGAGAACACATATACTGTGTAAGATAGATTCAGATGATAGCCCTCTTCTCAGACATCTGAGTGAGGAAATCTTGGAGACTCTTCCACTCCTGGCTCCTATCTTCCTGAAGCCACGTGAGATACTTGGAGCATAAAGCATTAATTCAAGTTATAAGAGGTAATAGGAACAGATTGCTGTCCTGGTTCTTGTAAGCTCCTGCATTTGGAGAAGGCTTGCTTCCACAACGACGGATAACAGTGCCTGTGCACAGGAAGGCCAAGGTTGAGGCGGTACATGTGAGTGATCTGCAGCTAAACCCAGACAATGAAGGAAGTGAATGGGGACGTGGAAAGCCAATGCAGTCTGTGGATTTATCAAACGTTCTGTGGCGAAGTGTGATGGAAAAAGTTTCTTGTTATAATTACCCATGTTGACTATTGCTGTGCTGGAGCTGAGTCATCAAGTGAGGGTGGCACAGTCTCTAGCTTTGATGGCGTGCTCAAAGTGCTGCTTACAACAACCATGAGTGTCCAAATTCCATTCCTTTTCAGGACTTCTTTCTTCACTCCTCTACTTTCTTTTTTTATTCAGTATTTCATATCCACCCACAGCAGTTGGGTAAAAGAGGAAAGCAAATGGCTTTTGAGATTAAGTAGGCCTGGGCTTGAGTCTACTTAATTGGCTACATTTCTTTTGGAGATTATTTATTTCTCTCCACTTTACTTTTTCCATTGTTTGAACCAAAGTTAAAACTACATAGAGTTACTAAGATCATTAGTTGACATGAATAAAAACACTGAACAGGCACCCAACACCGTACACTGTATACCAGCTACGGGTTTCTCTTTGCTTGCTTTCAGCTTCTTGGCTCCCGTCCTTGTACCATCCCATTTCACAGATGTTGTTTTGTTTCTATTTGTGATTGGCTCTGCCAATGCACACAGCTACCTACAAATTCCAGATGCTGAGAGAAAAGGCTTTGATTCAGGCTGAATGAGGAGATAATATTTGCTCAAATGCGGATGGCACACTGTGTACCTGTGGGAAGCCGATGAGGTGCTGGATTGGATAGAGGCAAACATAAAAGAAAAAAAAAAACTTTCTGAAAATTGGGCCCTTGGCAGAGGACATGCAGGAAGGAACAGATGGGAAGAAGAGACCAAATCATGTCACACTACTGTCCTTGCAGAGCCCAAGTCAACTGAAATACCCCAACCATAGGCCTGGCCCAGGGAAAGCAGATGCCCTTAGAAAGAGGGGATAACCCCTGGGAAAAGAGAAGCAAGGTGCTCCTGAGGAAGAGAATGATTTATTTGTAGGCTTTGCAAGGACAGCTCCAGAGGCCAACAAAGACCTGGGGGAGCAGCTGCTGTGGGAAAATCCTTTACATCTTAGAGAATGTGCTTGGGGTCTATCGACTGCTGAATTTTCCATCTTCACAGTGAGTAATTGTGCTGGTTCAACTCCTTGCCTGATGAAGCAAGGAGCGAGCACACAGAGCTAGTGGCAGTCCTGGGGGTTGATCAGATATACCCCCAGAACTATGAACCTCAGCCGTAGTTACTCATAGTGAATTCTGATCCAAGCAATGTGACAGCATGCCATGTGCATCCAGCCCATTCTGAAGATGAACAGGACACATGCTTGTCTATAACTATTGAAATAGCCAAATGGGGAGATAATAAAACTGTCAGGTAGAATATCCTGCTTTTTTCGGTTCTTTATTTCTATGAGAAGCCTTCTCCTTTTGTACTGGTTTGTATTTTCTGTCTGATCCAAGGGTTCATACAGACCATCAGATTTTTAATGCTAAAGAGAACATTAGGGATCATCTCATCTCACTAGTCATTTCTTGGCTGGTAAATCTGATGCCCAGAGAGATTTCCTGAATTCTTCAAGATCACAGAGTGAAGCAGGGATGAGATCAAGGCTAGAAATTTGGTCCTTATAATAGCAAGTCTTGTCCATTCCGTAGTCTTTTCTACAACAGCTCACAGAGTTGGCCCTTGCTTTGGTCAATCATCACTTACGAAAGATGCTTATTAGGTGTCTCATTTCTGCCCAAAGTGAGGTCACATTCCCATTAGTAAGTTCATAGAGATCTGAAAAACAGGCATGCCCTTTAAAAACAGATTGCAGTTCAGCAGAAAATGGTTTTCAGTACTTATATAGGTTTCCCACAGACAGTTAGTCATTATCCACTGTGTGCCTGGCAGAGTGTTAACCACCATGGCTTCAGTAATGTGCTAGAAAGAGAGATTCAGAGAATGGAGATTCAAGAAAAACATACAATAGAAAGAGACCAGACATTCATCACTGACCATCCATTTGGTGCATTGTGGATGGAAAAGGAATATGTTCTACAAAGCTGGGAAGTGGTTATTTTTGCTATGAATTAGTCAGAACTTATCATGTTATATTTGGCTCATAAAAACTGCAGAAGAATCAGGGGAAAAGGAGTTTTTTTTTTAAACCTGCCATATTCTTATGAGGACAAAAATAAAATGGGATAAGATGCTCAGATCTGAACTCAGAAATCTGAAAGGTCTTAAATCTAGCTTAAATATAGGGGGTGTTGACTGTTTTCTATCTGCACAAAGGACTTTGAAAACAAAAGCAAAAAAAAAAAAAAAAAAGTCAAATAAAGAAACAAAACTCAAACTGTAAGCTTAAAGAACAGTATGTGAGAACATGATTAGGGACCGTTCCTCAGTCCTCAGTGTGGTCAGCCTAGGTAGAGTCTCAGGTGGAGGATGAGTCTAGAAGAGGGAGAATTTTCTCTGTGCCCGCCCACTCCTAAAAGATCCTGGTCAGAACTGTTGATGTGAGGTTTTCTCCATTTTGCCTCATGTTGATAGAGATTCATGCAGTCTTGAGGACATACAGTCCTAAGTTCCTGCTTTGTCCCTTTGAGCCTGACCAAGGGCACAGACATGTAAAAGCAGGAGCTAGGCCATCAGTACTCAGATCTCATGAGCTCTGACTGTGAGCATCTCCAACCACGATCTGGGGGTTTTGTCAAAACGTTCACTCTGTTCCCAGTAGGATCAGCAGTACCTCAAACCTACCGAATGAAGATGTATAGTCAATTACAGCCCTCTGTGACTCCTATGTATATTAGAGCTTCTGAATTGCACTTCAAAATGAGATCCCAGTTACATCCATCACTACTTGGATTCAAAGCCTGACTCTGACATATTCTGGCTCTGCCACTTAGACTAAGTCACCTCCCCATGTAGAAACCAGTTTCTTTACCCGTAAAGTGTGCCAGAGTTGACCTCTTCAAGGTTCAGAAAGACCCTTCTAGGCTATTTTATTTCAAATAGAGCCTTCTTATTATAGTTGCTTAGTCCTTTATTATGTTTTCCTTCATTATAAATTCCAAGTGTATTTATTACAACTTGGAATTATTTGTGTCTGTACTGTTTGAATGTAAGTTCCATAAAGGTGAGAGCCATGCCTGTTTTGTTTATTTTAGTGTCTTGGAGACTGAAATAATGGATAGCTTATTGTTGATTAACCAAATAATGCAGGAAGGGAAATAAACAATGCAAGAGAAACACAATATGTAGGTTGTATAAAGTGCTCGATGAACGGCTACTGTTGACAAAACTGGTTGTGTCATGAGCAGGACAAAGTGCAAAACAAAAATGAGGGAAAAGGATGGGACAGAAAGGAGGATATAGTTGGAGTGCTAAGCCGAAGTAAAGATGTAGGTAGAAGCTACATTGGCATCTACTACTTTATACGCTAGTTAAAAAATCATAATACAAAATGGATAAAAAGTACCATGCATGGGTGGGTAACACCAACCTTAGAGCTATAGGTTATTAAATGACAATCCTAGTGTCAGCTATGGGACACCTCCACGGGAGTTGTTGGCCAGAAAGAACATTGTCTTTAGTTGTCTATCAGAACTAGATAGTAAGACTCTATTGCTGGGGCTACCACATACTTTGGTTGCAGAACATATAGAAACCATGTTGAAACTGGAGGCTTCCTCCTTGAAAGCCAGTTTTCATAATGCTGGAAGTTGCTGTGCAAGTAGCTAGGAGTGAAAAGCCACCCATGAGATTACCAGTTTTGGACCTTGTGTACTAAAAATACCAACCTGCCAGGCAAGATGTGCCTACTGATACAACAGTGGCATGATTATTATGGGGGTAAACAATTTTTTAAAAATTGGATTTGAAGCCCACTCCACAGGAGGGAGCACATATCTGATACTGTGGGCCTGGTCAAAGGCTTATGGCTGTGAAGGTCATAGTCACTATGAGTGAACCTACCACTTTTGTTTTGCTAAAATAGACATGTTATAGAACTGCATCCTTAATACTTTTGTTTATGCTGATAAACTAGTGCTGCCCTCAGCATCACGTAGAGAAGTTTCTCTTTGCAGCAAGTAGTGGTTAATGCAGAGATAAGGATAAGTTATTGCTGAGTGCTCAGTCTAAATGAGACATTCATAACATCCCCTGCCTATCACAGAAGAAAGGTGGAAAGAATGTAAGATCTCATAATGGGGTAGAAGGTTGTGACGTTGGCTATGGTGCTAATGAATTTACAGTAGTTATGGCTGCATGCATAGGGTCTGCATAAGACCAAGACCATAAACATTTAGTCATGAGTTAAGGAGGGGTACATGGAGTCCAAATTTGCCCTCCCTCTTAGCAATTGAGAGCTTTTTGGGAAGAAGGAAGTCATTGATTTTAGTGATATAGCCACTAGTAAATTACTCATGCTCCACTGGACAGTGCTACACCTGTGTCCAACTGGGTGGTCCAGTTAAGCCCCATAGAATACAAAGCAAAACAAACAAACAAACAAAGTAGAGTAAGGACATGGTGGGATCAGGGGAAATTTGTGGGGGGTAGGAGAAGTATAAGGGAGGATAGAGTGTGGCTAGAATGTATTATATACAAGCATTTAGTACATATTTGCATTTTATATTTATATTATGGGCAATAGATTAAGGAAAATGAGTAACTATTGTTTTAAAAGTACAAAGAGAGAGCTGGAGAAAGATGGCATAGTATTTAAGATCACTGGTTGCTCTTGCAGAGGGCCAGAGTTTGATTCCTAGCACTCACATGGCAGTCACAACTGTGTCTAACTCCAGTTTTAGGGTCTTCAATGCCCTTTTCTGACCTCTGCAGGCACCACGCCACACATGTGGTTCATAGGCACACTTGCAAGCAAAATTCATCATACTAATAAAAGAATGAAGTAAATAAAACATCATCATCTTAATAATAATAATAAATCTTTAAAAATTATCAAGAATTTTAAAGGTAGGAGTGGCAGTGTCCACCTATAATCCCTGCATTTACGAAATAAAGACAGGAGGATCATTGTAAGTTTCACGAGAGCTCAATCTACATAGTTATAGACTCACAAGAGCTACAGAACAAAACAATGTCTCCAATAAAAACAAAACAGATTTTAGACATTATTGATGTCAGAGGATTAAATTATCATGTGACTTGGGAAGGCTGCTGGGCATGGTGGTATCACTGTCATTGAGACATCCCTTTTGCTTGTGAGATGTGATGTTATTGTCCATGCTGCACATCACAGGACTTTCCTGCAGATGGCTACCCCTTTAGTCACTCGATCAGATAAAGAGGTCCGAAGACAATCTGAAACTTGAGAAATTACAAATTGGTCACTGTCAGGGACGTCATGCCTAAAGTATTCCACAGAGCAAAATGCTGATTTACACCTGATCGGTAAGTGAAGTGCTCGCAGAATCAGCAAAAGTCCTGCAAATGTGTGCGAAACAGAATTTCAAATGAGTTTCCATAATGCACGTATCTATAATGTATGGCTTTTAATTTACTTGATAATGTAAAAATATCGTCTGAGATGAGAAATGAGGCAGACAGAGTCACTCAATTCTATTGTAACAACTTTTCTTTATGAGAGACTGAAAATAAAGGCAAGGCTCAGAATATAAAACAGTCAGGAGGAACGAAGCTGAGAACCTGCAGGACAGTGTTCCTGGCACTGGCTGCCGGATCAGCTGCATTGGGAATTGGGATTACGAAGAGCAAAAGCCAGGTGTCTGGAGGGGTTCCACCTCTGCTGGGGTGAATTCCATCCTGAGTGGATGTTTATCATCAGGGTCCTTGGGTCCTTTAGCTGTTTAGTGGAGGGTGTTGGGGGTGGGAATCACCTGCCTCTTGCCTGCTTTGTGTACATGAAAAGAGAAAGGGTTGGCCAATGTTATGACACAAACAAGAAAAGGGATGGCTTGGTAGGAAGAGGTCTAGACCGAAAGTAGAAGAGCCTTGACTTTCCTTCTTGTGAACTGTCCGTTGGGCAATTAGGCTGTGAACCTCTAACAGCTGAGCCATCTTCTAAGCCTAAACTCTCCTTTCACAGTACTTCAGAGCTTGAGCAGTAGATCTGGGGTAGATGCAGAAGCCCAGACCTGTCAGGATTTGTTTGTATGAACCGGTCTTTTAACTTATGGAGCCTTAAAAAAAAAAGTTGGGCAATGGTGGCACCTGCCTTTAATCTCAGCACTCCAGAGGCAGGGGCAGCTGGATATCTGTGAGATCGAGGCCAGCCTGGTCTACTGAAAGAAATCCGGATACAGCCAGGGCTACATAGAGAAACTCTGTCTCAAACAAAAACCAAACCAAAACAGCCACCACAACCACCACCAAAAACAAAAGAACTTCTGGAGCCTTAAGATAAAGTTGAAGCAAGTCCTGTGGCTTATGTGGTACCTAGCATACTAATGACTTTGTTTCTTCAGTGCATCTTTCTGACTCACTGTTTTCTTCTTCCAATGAGGAGAGATTTGTTGGGAAAACACTACCATGTTCTCCTTCAGTGTGGGATTCAGTGTGTGCTAAATTTAAGTTCGGGAAGACTTACTCTCCCAACTCTTTCCCCCCTTGACCCACCAGCACCTGAGTTCCCCCATTTTCTGTTTCTGTTGCTGTGGGGTAGTTTATTTTATTTTAGTTGTTTTTCAGGTCTTCCTGGCAACAACTGCTTCTCAGAGACATACCTGGAGCAGGAGCCCTAGGTTAAGTGTGAACATTTGACACTAAAGAATCTGGTAGAAGCAAGAGAGCACCAGGTAGGTGGTAGCAACATGCAAGCTCTCGAATATGTTATTTGGTAGAACTATCGGTACTTCATTGATTGTGCGATTTTTAGCCATGGCTCTTACTCTTTCATCATCTATAATTTTATTCTGCATGATTCTCAGCTATATACAATCTGTCATGGTGGCTGGCCAGCTTGTGATTTTCTCATCAGTCATACGTGGGGTTTCCCAGCTGTGACCAGATGCTACAACAGTGTAGCCAGCTAAGTAAACGCAGGATGCAGACTAATCCAATCCCAGTTGTTTCCCCTGGCCACAGTGAATGGGTAAAGAGGAAGCCATATGACTCAAGGCAACCGCACTTTGTCCTTTTTCTGTATTTCCCCATAAAGTGGGTGGATATAACGGAAAAAAAAAAAGCGCTCTGAATGGCTTGTGGTCCATTTTCGCTCTTGGCATCCAACTATAGAAATGAGAGACAGATGGATAGTCAGAGGGAATACCATGTCTGTGTTCTTTTCACATCTATTCTTGCTTTTCCCAAGAATTGGATATATGAGCTGGTTAACTAACACCCCCACTTCCCTTTATCCTTGATCAGGTTGAATTCACTTTGTCTTTATAACACCATCGAATGCAGATATGCGTGTTGTTGACAAGCAGGGAGTCCTTTCTCCTGGAGATAGGGTGACAGAGGAATTACAGACAGAGATTAGAATGAAAGACAGCGCTCTTCCAAGAGCACTGGTGAGGCAGGAAAAGAATGTGGTCATGCAGTAACAGAGAATCAGGCTCTGGGGCAAGGATGCTTTCAGGCTACAGAAGAATGGTAAGCATCTGGGTCCTTTAAGACAGAAAACAGGCAACCAATGGAACAGCATTCCAGAAGCAAAGACAAGAGCCCCAGTAGCTCTAGTAAGTGGTATGATCTCCTTTCAGGTCCTGAGAGGAGTAAGGTGATAGGGAAAAGCAGAGGTGAAGAGCAGACCCACCTTGTGCTAGTGGGGCCACATTCTATTGCAGAAAACTCAAGAGATTAACTTGCTGCTTGGATCGAGGTGGGGTTCTGTGATTCTGAATGGCATTTTCCACTAGAAGTACACAGGAGGGAAGAAGCTGCTAAGATGTTGCTTGGCAACATTTAATACTTAGCATTGGACATTGGGAAGGACCGGCATGTAGAATGGGTATCTGCATTGTAGTTGGTGGCTTGACATTGACTGTCATATTCCAGTCTCCTCACTTTGCAAGGGAATGTGTCAAGGATGTGTATGTGACCCGGGAGACAAATCAGGTCCTGTGAAGAGTGAACCTGGGGAAAGTAAGGAGACCCAAGGGGCTGTGTGCCTATGCCATCCTTCTTTTATCTCCTAGGTAACTGCTGTAGTGAGACGTCCCAAGGGAAAATGTTCTGATATCCAGTCCCATCACTTCTGTGGAGAAAGTCTGGCCTGGATTGTCATGGCTCTTTATTATTCTTTGGTTCCCAAGAGAGCAGACTGACGCGAGTGTTTTAAAGACCTGGCAGTCTTTAGCATCTGTCACCTGTCCTAAAGATGCAGACACTCCTCTGCTTATTTTGGGGTCACATCCCAACAAATCTACCTTAAGTCAAAAATATTCTAAGTTGGAATGCACTGAAAATATCCAACTTTGTAACTTGGCAATACACGCACTGAGGAGTAAGCTGTTTACTCTCATGAGGTCTGTGGTTTATGGTTACCACCCAGCTTCATGACAACAGAGCCCATCACCTTTCACAGGCTCTGAAAAAGATCAAAATAGGACCTCTACTAAATATATATTGCTCTTATATTGTCACAAACTAAAACGTTGTAGGTCGAAGCATCTTAGTTCAGAGACTGTAGTCTAGGACACCCCTAGCTTCCCAACTTAGCATTATTTATTTATTTTTTCTATTTTGGCCTTCATATGCCAGCTTGAGATGGTAGGAATAGTAGAGATTCAGGAATCTTATTTGTAAATCTGTATCTGAATTTGAATCTTGCTGCTTAATAACCTTGAATGACTTCTATAAAATTATTTTATCTCTTTAATATACCTTGTGTCTTCTGGGAGAAGAACGATGAAAGTGGCCAGTTTCCTAATGAGATACCACATAAAATGTTCTTCAAATATAATACCACATACAGTCAATGCTTCTGTACTATATTAGCCATTAGGTGGCTAATAAGAGAATCCAGAATACCTTCTTCCTTCATCTGTGATGAACTGTGGCTTAAAGGTCTTTCTAAAAAATACCCTTCCTCCCTTCCCTCCTTCCTTCCTTCCTTTTTTCTTTCTTTCTATATTCCTGTCACAAGAATGCAACGTACTTCGTGCATATAGTTATGTAATTAACCAAGAAAATTAATTTAAAACTGCCATTATTGAGTTTATTTTTAATTAAATAATTTGGAAGTTGAGCCATTGGGCTTCTTTGGTCAGTAAGCTTTGTCATGTGCTAAATCCGACACAGTGATAGTTGATTGAAGGATGTTTAAGGGGGATTTTCTAGGATTTGTAGCTGAAACTGATTACCGATTTCTGCGGTGGACTTCGTTACAATCATGACATCATCTGTTTCCTGGATGTGATGTCTCTTGTAGACTGTGAGGTCATGGGTCACAGAAGCAAGTAACAAGCCACATGATAGGACTTACCTTTTGGAGTTACCAAGGTCCTGAAAAGGTGTTTGCCTATTTGAAGAGTTAGAGAAGCAGCTGCCACTAAACTCAAGGTCACAGGACAGTGGATTGCTATAAAGAGAAGGAACCAATGCGTTTTGTAGTCCTGTTCTTGGGGAACAGCAGTGCAGTATGTACGGGTAAATCTCAAGCCTCTTAAACTGACAGGTTTAAGACTGTTTCTGCACACAGGAGAACTGCCCCAAAGTTAAAAAGTAAAAGGTGCCAATCAACTGGTTGCTGATGTTAAGACTTGGCTGGCGTCCTGTTGTTTCCGCTGTCCTTCCGCCACATCTGGATTTACTCTGGCCCCATCTGCAGGCTAGTGGATGCTACCCTACGCTCTGTGCTCAATCCTCCCTGCTGTTCTCGGTGCTTAGAGAAATTAAATAACTGTCAGTTCCAGAAGTTGCTATGTAATGGTACCCCCAACATTGTGTCATAACGACACATCATTTGAACCCAAGTTTCAAACATTGAATAATGAGTGTTAACTCTCAAAACTGGTGTTGAAATTCTTCATTGATTCAATACCTATTATATCAGATGCATAATTAGAATCAACCCAAAACTGATGAGAGTTTACAGCCAGAGTCTAAAATTGAGAGATGCCAGTCCAGCCATTTGCATACAAATAGAGTATGATTATTATGAAGTATAGTCCATTACAGAATTCAGTTTAGCTTGAATTTTAACTGAAACCATAAAAAGTCAGCTAGGAAAGAGTTAGCTTTATCAATTACATTTTCATGAACCTAGTTTTGTGTTTTAGGTTTTCTAAATTGATGTGCTCCAGGGGACAGGAAATACTCATTTGCTAAGATTGTGCAATTGACAGTGTGGGAAATGAGATTGAAGCCTCCGAAAGTTTGGGTCTTTTTCAAGAAATGTGCTGGATACTTCAATTATCACTTTGATTTTTGTTCAGATCTCTGCATTGCCCCGGTGCTTCGTTGTCAGCCCATGAGACAAAGTTTAAGCAGTGCTATCTCTCAGGAGTCTCAGAAGCCCTTGGGATTCTGGATACACAGCTCTGACCTTTTCTCCTTTTCTTCCTGGACAGCCATGGCTGCTGTTCACACAAGAGAGGGCTGTGGGAATTTGATTCAGATAGACATGCGTCTTGCCATTAACTGTATCATTATTTACCTGTGTAACTATGGCACTTCCTCATTCTTCCTTCTATTTTATTGTTTCCTCAACTTAAAAATGAGAGGTATGGGGCATATACCTCAAAGGATTGCTGAGATATTAGATGAGATAGTAAATATAGGTCCCTCTGTGAAGTTCATGCTGCACAGTGAAATCCCTATGGATACAAATCATTGCAATTATTATAAAGGATTACTCTCCATATATGTAACCTTATAAATTCAATGAGCCATGTGATCCAGTCATAGAATAGTATGCCATATCCAAGAGGATGTAACCTAACAATTAAAACCAATTCAAGGTAATTGAAACCTCTTATTTGCAGTTCTTGGAGACTATCAAAGAGAAACCTATTTCTAAGCCAGCTTGACCCTTTACAATGTCACCTGTATTTTCCCTCTTTGATTTGCTTCCACCTGATGCTCCTGTAGTGTCTTCAAAAACACTTATCCCTGATAGGCAGGCTGCAAAGATGTATGATCTCTCTCCTCTCCTACTCCTGTTTCTATCGCTTTGTTATATAGGTCAACTTAGCTACTTTCCCAGCATGTGGACATCCTTTAAGAGCAAGATTGGGACAGAGTGGGAGCTGAGCAGTCAAAGCGGGGATATTTTTAATTGACTAGAGGAGGTGGAGGTATGGCTCTGAGCATTCATATGGACTAGGAAGTGTAGTTTCATCTTATAAATATAATCTCTAGATCAAGGAACATTCTACCTTCTGAGAACATTCTACCTTCTGAACTTTCCCCCCCCATATCCAAAGCTCTATTTTACAAGGGTTGTTGCTCTATGGAATCATGTGGATAAGGAGAGACCAACATGAAAGTCCTTGATCATGAGACATTCAGCTAAAGGGCTGCACTTGGCATGAGAGTGGCGTGGTCTGTGGCAGGAGGAAAGAGGTAGGGGGCTGCTTTGCAGAGGCTTAGCGCCAAAGTTAATAGAACATAGTAAGTGGGGGCAAAAAAACCATGAAAAGAAGAGAGGGACAGAGAGTATTAGGAATAGCAGGGGATGCTATTTACTGGACTTTTGTACTATTGCTTTCTTCAACATTGTGACCAATGCTCTGACAAGATGCAGCTTAAGAGAGGAAGGGTTTATTTTGATTCATGATTTGATGCAGATCACCATGACGGGGATGTATCATAACAGGTGAGAAGCTGCTACGGATGCAGGACACTGAGGCTGCTTGCTCAGTGCTAATTGAGGATCAAGCTGCAGAAAGAGGGCTGTGTAACTGAGCTTTTTGGCTATTTATTGGATTCTTTTATCATCCTCCCTATACCACCGCTATCCCTTCCAACTCACCAACACTAGGCAGGAGAGAAAGAAGGTTAGAGGAGAGAGGGAGCGTTGATATCATTAGACTACTTCTTGCTGATTAGGGCATTGATGCTGTGGGGCAAATTTGATCTTTGTCATCAGGCTATATCTCCACCTAGTATTCCAGCAAACAGCAATAGAGGGAGCAACAGCCTCTGCCTCTCTTGGAGCTCTCACATTTATTTTTTTTATTTTTTTATTTTTATTTTTTTAAATTAATTTATTTATTTATTAATTTATTCATATTACATCTCAATTGTTAGCCCATCCCTTGTATCCTCCCTTTCATTCCTCCCTCCCCTTTCCCCCTCTACTCCCTTCCCCTATGTCTGTGACTGAGGGGGACCTCCTCCCCCTGTATATGCTCCTAGGGTATCAAGTCTCTTCTTGGTGACTTATATCCTTCCTCTGAGTGCCACCAGGCCTCCCCATCCAAGGGACATGGTCCGATATGGGGCACCAGAGTTTGTGTGAAAGTCAGATCCCCTTCTCCACTTAACGGTGGAGAATGTCCTGTCCATCGGCTAGACTGGTTAGGGGTTCGAAGTTTACTGCTATATTTTCCTTGGCTGGTGCCATAGTTTGAGGAGGACTAGAGGGCCCAGACCCACCTGTATTTTTCCAGGACCCACTGGATCCCTCTATTTCCTCATTCTTCCAGGCTTCTCACCCCTAAAGTCTCAATAGGATTTTCTCCCCTCTGACCCACTTTCTTGGTAGGTAAAGTTTATCATGGGGGCGTACCCCTTGGCCTAGTGTCTCGATATAAGTGAGTATATACCATTTGACTCTTTTTGCTTCTGGGTGAACTCACTCATTATGATAATTTCTAGTTCAATCCATTTGTCCACAAATTTCGGGAATTCCTTGTTTTTAATAGCTGAGTAGTATTCCATAGTGTAAATATACCACAGTTTCTTTATCCATTCTTCTACTGATGGACACATAGGTTGTTTCCAGGTTCTGGCTATTATGAATAAGGCAGCTATGAACATGGTTGAGCATATGTCCCTGTTGTGTGGTAGTGCATCCTCTGGGTATATTCCAAGGAGTGGAATAGCTGGGTCTTGAGGAAGCCCTATTCCCATTTTTCTGAGAAAGCGCCAGATAGATTTCCAAAGTGGTTGTACTAGTTTGCATTCCCACCAGCAATGAAGGAGTGTTCCTCTTTCTCCACATCCTCGCCAGCATGTGGTGTCAGTTGAATTATTGATCTTAGCCATTCTGATGGGTGTAAGATGGAATCTCAGTGTCGTTTTGATTTGCATTTCTCTGATGACTAAGGAGGTCGAGCATTTCTTTAAGTGTTTCTCCACCATTTGATATTCCTCTATTGAGAATTCTCTGTTTAGTTCTGAGCCCCATTTCTCTATTGGGTTATTTGGTTTGGTAGTGTTTAATTTCTTGAGTTCTTTATATATTTTGGATATTAGACCTTTGTCGGATGAAGGGTTGGTGAAGATCTTTTCCCAGTCTGTAGGCTGTCGCTTTGTTCTCTTGACAGTGTCACCTGCCTTACAGAAGCTTCTCAGCCTCATGAGGTCCCATTTATTAATTGTTGACGCTAAGGCCTGGGCTGTTGGTGTTCTATTCAGGAAGTTGTCTCCTGTACCTATGTGTTCCAGACTCTTCCCCACTTTTTCCTCTAATTGGGTTAATGTCTCTGGTTTTAGGTTGAGGTCTTTAATCCACTTGGACTTGATTTTTGTGCATGGTGACAAATAGGGGTCTAATTGCATTTTTCTACATGTAGACATCCAGTTAGACCAGCACCATTTGTTGAAGATGCTGTCGTTTTTCCATTGAATGGATTTGGCTTCTTTGTCAAAAATCAAGTGACCAAATGTGTGCGGATTCATCTCTGGGTCTTCAGTTCGATTCCATTGATCCACTAGCCTATTGCTGTGCCAGTACCATGCTGTTTTAATTACTGTTGCTCTATAGTACAGCTTGAGATCAGGTATGGAGATTCCTCCAGAGGATTTTTTATTGTATAGGATTGTTTTTGCTATTCTGGGCTTTTTGTTTCTCCATATGAAGTTGAGAATTGTTCTTTCAATATCTTCAAAATATTTTCTAGGTATTCTGATAGGGATTGCATTGAATCTGTAAATTGCTTTTGGTAAAATGGCCATTTTTACTATGTTAATTCTCCCGATCCATGAACAAGGTAGATCCCACCATCTTCTGATGTCATTTTCAATCTCTTTCTTCAGAGATTTAAAGTTTTTTTCAAATAAGTCCTTCACTTGCTTGGTTAGGGTTATTCCTAGGTATTTTATATTGCTTTTGGCTATCGTGAAGGGAGTAGTTTTCCTAATTTCTTCCTCTGCCTGTTTGTCATTTGTATATAGGAAAGCTACTGACTTTTTTGAGTTTATTTTGTATCCTGCCAATTTGCTGAAGGTGTTTATCAGCTGTAGGAGTTCTCTGGTAGAATTTTGGGGGTCACTTATATACACTATCATATCATCTGCAAATAGGGATAATTTGACTTCTTCCTTTCCCATTTGGATACCCTTGATCTCCTTTTGATGTCTTATTGCTCTGGCTAGAACTTCAAGAACTATATTGAAGAGGTATGGGGAAAGTGGGCAGCCTTGTCTGGTCCCCAATTTTAGAGGGATTTCCTTGAGTATCTCTCCATTTAATTTAATGTTGGCTATTGGTTTGCTGTATATAGCCTTTATGATGTTTAGAAAAGTGCCTTGTATTCCTGATCTTTCCAGAACTTTAAACATAAATGGGTGTTGGATTTTGTCAAATGCTTTTTCTGCGTCTAAAGAGATGATCATGTGGTTTTTCTCTTTCAGTTTGTTTATATGGTGGATTACATTGATGGATTTTCGTATGTTAAACCATCCCTGCATGCCTGGAATGAATCCTACCTGGTCATGGTGAATGATGTCTTTGATAATCTGTTGTATTCGCTTTGCGAGTATTTTGTTAAGTATTTTTGCATCAATGTTCATAAGAGAAATTGGTCTGAAATTCTCTTTTTTTGTTGCGTCTTTCTGTGGTTTGGGTATCAATGTGACTGTGGCCTCATAGAATGAATTTGGTAATATTCCATCCATTTCTATCTTTCGGAATAGCTTGAATAGTATTGGTATTAGCTCCTCTTTGAAGGACTGGTAGAATTCTGCGCTGAAACCATCTGGCCCTGGGCTTTTTTTGGTTGGGAGACTATCAATGATTGCTTCTATTTCTATAGGCGAAATAGGGCTATTTAATTTGTTTATCTGGTCTTGATTCAATTTTGGCAAATGGAATCGGTCGAGAAAATTGTCCATTTCCCTTAGATTTTCAAATTTTGTGGCATAAATGCCTTTAAAGTAGGTTCTTATGATTCTTTGTATTTCTTCGGTGTCTGTTGTTATGTCTCCCTTTTCATTTCTGATTTTGTTAATTTGGATAGTGTTTCTCTGTCTTTTAGTTAGATTGGCTAACGGTTTGTCTATCTTGTTAATTTTCTCAAAGAACCAGCTCTTGGTTTTGTTGATTCTTTGGATTGTTCTCTTTGTTTCTAATTTATTGATTTCAGCCCTGAGTTTGATTATTTCTAGGCGTCTACTCCTTTTGGGTGTTTCTGCTTCTTTTTTTTCTAAAGCTTCCAGTTGTGTTGTTAAGTTGTTTATGTGGGATGTTTCCATTTTCTTTTTAAAGGCACTTAGTGCTATGAATTTTCCTCTTAGCACTTCAATGTGTCCCACAAATTTGGATATGTTGTTCCATCATTTTCATTGAATTTCAGGAAGTCTTTTATTTCTCCCCTTATTTCTTCCATGACCCATGTGTCATTAAGGAGAAAGTTGTTTAGTTTCCATGTGTTAGTACGCCTTTTGTTATTTCTGTTGTTGTTGAAGACCAGCCTTAGACCATGGTGATCTGATAAGATACAAGGTATTATTTCAATCCTCTTGTATCTGTTGAGGTTTGCTTCGTGACCCACTATATGATCAATTTTGGAGAACGTTCCATGGGGTGCTGAGAAAAAGGTATACTCCTTTGCATTTGGGTGGAAAGTTCTGTAGATATCTGTTAGATCCATATGATTCATGGCATTGGTTAATGAAGTTATTTCCCGGCTTAGTTTTTGATTCAAGGACCTATCCTTGAGTGAAAATGGGGTGTTGAAGTCTCCCACTATTAATGTGTGGGTATCAATGAGTGGTTCAAGCTTTGTTAATAACTCTTTTACAAATGTGGGAGCCCTTGTATTAGGAGCATAGATGTTCAAAATCGTGATGTTTTCTTGATTGACTTTACCTTTGATGAGAATGAAGTGTCTGTCCTCATCCCTTTTGATCAATTTTGGTTGAAAGTCTATTTTATTAGATATTAGAATGGCTACCCCAGCTTGTTTCTTGTGACCATTTGCTTGGTAAATTTTTCCCCAACCTTTCACTCTGAGACAATGTCTGTCCTTGTGGTTGAGATGTGTTTCTTGAATGCAGAAGAATGTTGGGTCATGTTTATGCATCCAGTTAGTTAGTCTGTGTCTTTTTATTGGAGAATTGAGACCATTGACATTGAGAGATATTAATGTCCAGTGATTGCTAAGTCCCTTCATTTTTGGTATTTGTAACAGTCGAGATTTTGTGAGGTTGTGATTTTGCGATGGTATAGTTACCTATTTCCTATGTAGTTCTGGTTGTAGTTTGATTCTTTGGGGTGGAGTTTTCCTTGTAGTAACTTCTGTAAAGCTGGATTTGTGGCTAGGTACTGTTTGAATTTGTTTTTGTCATGGAATATCTTGTTTTCTCCGTCAATGGTTATTGATAACTTCGCTGGGTAAAGTATTCTTGCCTGGTATCTGTGTTCTCTTAGGGTTTGCAGAACCTCTGTCCAGGCCCTTCTGGCTTTCATGGTCTCTTCTGAGAAGTCAGGAGTAATTCTGATAGGTTTGCCTTCATATGTTACTCGGCCTTTTTCTCTTGCCGCTTTTAATATTTTTTCTTTATTCTGTATATTTTGTGTTGTTATTATTATGTGCCGGGAAGATTTTCTTTTCAGGTCTATTCTATTTGGTGTTCTGTAGGCCTCTTGTATGCTCGTATGCATCTCCTTCTTCAAATTGGGGAAATTTTCTTCTATTATTCGATTAAAGATATTCTCTGGGGTGTGGAATCGGTTGCCTTCTCTTTCCTCTATCCCTATTATTCTCAAGTTTCGTCTTTTCATGTAGTCTTTTATTTCACGGATGCTCTGTGTCAGGAAATTTTCAGATTTAGCATTGTCCTGGACGGATGATTCCAGTTCTGCGATTGTATCTTCAAGTCCCGATATCCTTTCTTCCATTTCTTGCAATCTGTTAGATAAGGCCACCTCTGAGATGCTTGCTTTCTTTTCTGAAGCTTCTCGATCACGTTTTTCTTCCGTGTGTTCTTTTATGATAGCTTCCATTTTTATCTTCAGGTCTTGAACTGTTTTAATGATTTCCTTCATCTGGATATTTGTATTTTTCTGATATTCTTCAAATGCCTCTTTATATGACTCTTTTAAGTCTTCAGCCCTCTTGTTTGCCTCCTCCTGCATTTGTTTACAGATTTTATTTGTTTCTTCCATTATCATCTTACTTACTAAGGACTTGAGGTAGTTTTCTTGTATATCAATTGTTGTTGGGTTCTCCATGTTGTTTTCATTGGTATTGCTGGGATCTGGTGATGCCATCCTGTTTTGGTTTTTGTTAGAGTTCTTTCATTGTCCCCTTGTCATTTTGGTGACTCTGATGTTGGGAGGTAGTTTGTAGTGACCTTCCCTGTTTGGGAGTGGATAGTTGGTGTCTGATTATAGGTAGGGTGCCCTTACCTGTGGGGATCAGGGAATATTTCCCTGGACCAGGCAGGTGATTCAGGTTCTACTCCTGGAGATTTTTCTCAACACCTTAGGCACCAGGCTGAGTCATGCAAAGTAGGTTTCTGTTTGGGCCTTTTCACCTTATTGCTGTAATTCAGATCAGCAGTTTTGGGATCTAGAGTAAGGTCAGCACACAAGGAGCTCTCACATTTATATGCCCTTTGAACAGTCCCCAGAATTCCAAAACATAAACTGTCTTCAACTGGCAAAATCATGGCCCTGTCAAAGCATGGGAAAAATCATCGTCAGCGGCTGGGGTCAATGTGAACCAGGCCCGTATCCCACACCTGGGACTGAAACAGAAACATATTCGCACAACATTTCTGTGTTTTTAAAAATCCAGAATTCTCACTGTAGAACTGAAAGGGGGCTAGCATAGAAAGGTGAAGGCCCACCTCAGCAATCTACTTTACCCAGCTACTCTCCACCTCCCAAAGATTTCACAACCTCTCAAGATAGCCACCTCTTGATGACAATGCACCCTGACCCATGAGCCTAAGGATATTCACATCCAGCACATAACAGCACTTACCACCCAGTCTCTATGGGAGCAATGTTGTCTTCTTTATGCCTTCAGCTCAGAAAATGTTTTGAAAGACAGCTAGAGTCTGGCACTATTTTATGTTGGCTGCTTTGTAAATTTAATTCTCCAAACGTTCTTAGGTCAATCATATTTTACAGAGTGATTCAGGGGTCAAAATTATTTTCCAAGTGTACTACAATTGATAAGATAGGATTTGAATACAGGACAGTCTGAGTCAAAAGTCTAAGTTCTTAATATCTGTAAACTTATTTTCTACCAGGTCAGACATGATAAAGCGAGCTCCTAAACAGTTCTGGAAACCTTACTGGTATTCCCAGAGGCTTACTGAGAAAGTACCACAGTAGATATATTCCAATTAAGACTTATGATAGAGGGCTGGAGAGATGGCTCAGAGTTTAAGAGCACTGGCTGCTCTTCCAAAGGTCTTGAGTTGAATTCCCAGCAACCACATTGTGGCTCACAACCCATCTATAATGAGATCTGGTGCCTTCTTCTGGTGTGCATGCAGGCAAAACACTGCGTATATGATAAATAAGTAAAATATTTAAAAAAAGACGTGATAGAATTATTCTACATGTGTAATTTTGCTACTAGACTATACAAGTTATTCAATGAAAAACCACAATGCAAGGCATGACATTCCTCCCTTCAACTTATTGATCAGCTATTCCTTAATGATCTCCCAAACAACATAGGCTACCTCCATTGCTCTTGGCTACCCATCATATTATCTGTTAAAACCTTATAGCTGAGAACACCACACACTTTGGCTGATATGCAGACACCAAACTTAAGAGTAACGAGATACTTTCTATTTGTTGGACTGCTTTCATAATACTGGAAGGTGCTATTTAGGCTTTTGGGGGACAAAACATTAGAGTCTTGCCTAGTGTTGAACCCTGAATGTTGCAATACCCACTGGCACAGTGGCAGGACAACTGTGAAAAGGCCGCTAATTAATTTCTGATTAGATTTCAGGCCTACTCCCAAAAGGGAATTTTATAACTGGTACTGTTATCCTAGCCAAAAGTCCATGACAAGAGAAGTCGTAGGTCTTAGGGTAGAATCTGCTATTGTAATTTGACTAGATGGTCACTGTGTCATAGTATCTTCTTAATCAGTGGTTCTCCACCTTTCTATGCTGTGACCCTTTAATACAGGTCCTCCTGGTTGTGGTGACCCCAGCCATAAAATCATTTTCATTGCTACTTCATAACTATAATTTTGCTACTGTGAGGAATTGTAATGTAAATATCTGATATGCAGGATATCTGATATGAGACCCCCATGAAAGGGTCCTTTGCCCTACAAAGTGGTCACAACTCGCAAGTTGAGAACCACTATTTTAAATATTTATGTTGCTCTACAGGCTCATCAAAGAGGCTTATTTTTTGCAAGGGGAAGAAATTAACAGAGAGACACATAACTGATCAAAATATCAAATATCAAAAATAAGAGACTGAGTGCTTAGTCATGAACTTTGTATATGACATATGTATATCATAGCCCTATGCCCCCACCCACCCAGGAAGTATTATGGAAGAGGAGATTGAAAGATTTTAACAGCTGGTGTATGAGGAAGGGTGCAGTGAAATGCCTTCTTCCAAACATGATGTGGCTATTTTACTTATGATGTCATATAGCTGCTGTTATCTACACAAGATCAAACCAGCTAAAATTTTAGCAGAGATGGATCTTTAGGACTTACTCATTAATGACGAATGGATGCTGGGGGAGGGAGTTACCCCTTTCGTGGACCCTGCTAGGGTTCCCCTGTTCCAGTGAATGGTCGCGCACCTATGAATTTATGGGCAACATTAACTGGATTAAGTGAGCTATAAAAAAAAAAAAAGAGGTTGAACATTGGAAGGGGCTATGTTGAGGGGTCATAGGGGAAGTTAGAGAGTGAAATGGATATAGAAGAATATGTTTAATTGTTTGCATCTATGAAATTCTTAAAACAATTGAAAAACTATGAAAGTTAATTTGAGGAGCTGAACCACAACCAACTTTCCCAACCACAGCCATAAGAAACTTCTACTGATGTTTCCTGAGTCTAGATTGCTATAGTTACACCATGCTATAGTTATACAATGAAGCCAAGCCTTGCATAAAATAATTACCTGTCTAGTTAATGGGCATCCAGATTTTTTGAATTGTTAGACAAATCTTAACCTGCAAGGAAGAGTAGGTGGATATGGAATGTGATGCTTGGTTTAGATTGTCAGCCTGGTGAGGTTTAGAAGCACCCAGAAACAATACCTGAGGAAGGTTACCTAGTCTGAAAAGGAAAGCCCCAACCTCAGGTACCTTCCAGCAGGCAGGGCAGATACTACGGCATCCCAAGATGATGCCCTGCCTTCACTTCTTGAGTGAATGCATGTGCCTCTACTGTTGACATCCTCCACTGATGTCAGACTTCAGACCCTGGCTCTTCAGGAATCTTCCAGGCCTTGAGCACCAGACTGGGGCCTCTGAGGCCTCTGGCCTTATTGTCAGCCATTCTGTCATGTAGGCAAACACTGTTGACTATCTAGCCCTTATTGTGTGAGCCTATTAAAAAAAAGTTTCCTTTTAATAAGCTAATATGTGAAATATACATTTTTTTTCAACTGGCTCTGTTCTGCCAAGGAACCCTGCCTAACCTAATATGGGTAATTTCCAACCTCTAATGCTATCACAGAGAGAAAGCCATTTTGTTTTCTTGCGTACACATAGCTTTCAAGAGATGCACAGCAGGCAACGTGCCCTGGTTTTCTATCACTTTTCAGGCAGTCACACCCTCGAGACATGAAAAACAGCAGCCTTTAAGAGAGAAGCTTTCAGATTCAGTCCAGACCCAGGAATCCCTCCAAAGGAAAAGATGTATTGCTTTAACCTTAGGATGATATTTCCTCCTCCCTCTCTCTTAAGATGTGAGAAGAGTGGGGTGTGGCAGTGGATGGACATTTGTTATCCCAGCACTCAGGAGGATTATAGCCTAAAACCAACAACTGAAATGATGAAGAGATGAAGATTAAGCCAACTTCTGCAATGATTTGCCAGCACAGTGTTAATTATTCTCTCATTCTATCCTTTACCAACTGATCTTCAAGGCCTAAGTGAAGTTGTCAAAGCTACCATTCTTAAATCTTCTGCCAACTATTCCTAATCTACATTCATTCCCAGAACATAATTTTATTGTCCTTAGCTAATAAACTGCAGTGCTATGGAATTCTGTGTCTGTTAACACCAGCTGATTAGCTCCATAAACACTGTTCCTGTCTCATTGGTCTTCATATGTTCTGAGTTAGGATGTGTCTAGCTTCTTGTAACAAGAACAAAAGCAAAACTCAAGCTAATATAAACAGTAAAGACATAGTTGGGGTTACTTAATGGCAAGCCCCAAAGCAGAAGACTGTAAAAACTCTCATGTGCTGTAGTCATTATAGTCATTCTGTGTCGGCTTCCCTACTTGGACCTTTCTCCTCCTCCTCCTCCTTCTCCTCCTTCTTCTTCTCTCTCTCTCTCTCTCTCTCTCTCTCTCTCTCTCTCTCTCTCTCTCTCTCTCTCTCTCTCTCAATCTGGTGGAGAGAAGCAAGCTGCAGCAGAAGTGCTGGACTTCAGATATGTACATGGCAATTTCCAGAAGGAAAGGGAAATATCTCTTTCTAATGTTTTCTTTAGTCTGAAACTATCTCAGAAGCCAACCTTCTCTTCTCAACCTCAATGGCCTTTTAAGAGCCAGAAACTGGCAAGGCAAATGAGGTCACTGTGCCTGGATTGGATCAGTCAGCTCTCTGAACTAGGTGCCTGTAATATCATGGAGAAGTGCGGGGAGGAAAGACCACAACCTCCCCTTGAACCAAGAGCTCAGCATGAAAACTAGCACACAAATAGCACAAAAAAAATGTTGAATGAACACTGTGATCCCCTCCACTATAGCTCATACATCTCTTTAGAATGACTGTATTTTTTTTTTAAGATTTATTTATTATGTATACAGATCTCATTATAGATGGTTGTGAGCCAACACGTGGTTGCTGGAATTTGAACTCATGACCTTTGGAAGAGCAATCAGTGCTCCCAACCTCTGAGCCATCTCTCCAGCCTAGAATGATTGTATTTTTAAATGTCATCATTTACTTGACTCAGTATTTAATTTTGTACTTTCTATTATTGTTATTATTATTGTTGTTGTTGTTGTTATATAATTTCTGTGTTTCAGTCTTGTCTTAATAATCAGATGTTACCTACCTAAGGCAGGATCTATGGCACGTAAAAATTAGTTGATTAAATAAATAGTCTTGGTGTCCATGCAAGTGTAGAGACCAGGGATGGCTGTATAGGAAATGCTATGTTCCCTGTGAGTTTTACTATCCAGTGAAGCGCACGAATCGTGTTTCTTTGATAGAATATTAGTCTTAAAGGGGAACGAAACCCCTTTTTGTTTAATTTAACTCAACCTTTGTGGCGCTTCATTTGAATAAGCTGGAGCCTACAAGAACTCAATCACCAGGTGAGACAAATGAACTAAATGCTTTTCCCCGTCTCAGGCACAGGATGCCCATGTAACAGAGATGGGTGCTTTCTCTTCCACCTTTTGGCATAAACCTGGAGAGGACTTGCACTTGTATACTCCCAGGAAGATGAGCTACACTGGAGTTTTCTCACAGCCAATAAACGCTAAGGTATCTACATGGCAACTGAAGAGGCAAAAAATTGTTCAGCTGGACACTATTCAGATGTCTTACTAAGAAGTCATTTTATGTTCTCAGTTCACGAAAATAGGTGCTGTTATGGATACCATTTTATTGCTGAGAAAACTAAGGTGGGATGAACCAAAACAACTTTCCTAGGGTCACTCTGTTAATAAATAGTGGCATCAGGGTTTAGATTCAGGGTGGCTATCTTCAGAGCCAGCTCTCTCTGCATGGTCAAGAAGGTCCCGTGTTCAAGGCTAACTACAAGAAGCAAGGCTAGATCATCCGCAAGACGTCAGACTGAGATGCCAAAATGCTGGAAAAATAGTTCAGGGAGCAAGAAATGAAATAAATTAGAGCAAATGAATCAGGGCTGGGGCATGAATGATGCAACATATTGGAGGATTGTTCTTTTTCTTTGAAGGCAAATGATGGGAGGTTTGTTTGAGGACGCTGGTCCTAGTTAGTGGCCTAGAGTTGCTGTCTGGGGCTGGACAGTGTCTGACTTCATCTAACTTATGATCTAGCTGAGAGGAGCAGAATAATGTGTTGGAAACGGTTAATAAATTATATAGGGAAGCAGATAGCCAGGGCAAGTGAATGAGTACTGTGGGTGAGGCAGGGATCACATGACAGGTCTTTTTCTCTGCGGTCATCATCCTGGCTTTCAGTGAAGCTGGCAAACTGAGAAATGCTTCCCCTTGAGACACAAGTTCTGAGTGTCGGGGAATATCTGTGTCTGCAGTCTACAGAGTTATATTTATGAGTTGTACTTGGAGAAGGCCTGGAGAGCATCTCTGGCTTGCCAGGATGAAGCAAACACAGTGATCCTGCTCCAGGGCCTCCACAGCCTTGTTTGTACTGTTACCTGATGCTGCCTGTGGGATGCTGTTCTTGTGGGCCTCCTGTGAGAAGACTTGATTCCTTACTGTATTTGGCTATGACAGCGGTCCTGTGGGTGGCTTCAGTATTAAGTTTGGAACAGAGGAAGTGTTGCAACGCATGCCAAGAATTGAATTTTATTTTTACAAGCTGCTTTTTTGTGGAATTGAATCTCCGTGAACCTCCCTGATTACGACAGGCGCACAGGTGGCGATAGGCAAAAGGAGGGGCTTGCATAGCCTTCAATGACAGGTAGATAGTCTAACTAGTCTCAAGAGAGAGCACTTCCTTTGGGGAGCCTTTTTTAAAATCTCATGAATGATGTATTTTGGCGTTTGTCCCCGCCACTATATTTTAGTGTCATAGTCAGCTTTGCGAGGCTGAGGTAGATTGCTTTGGTTTAGGAGGGAGAATCATCTGCTTTGTTCCTTCACAGTCCAGTGTCCTTTTCCTCCATGATAACCCAGGCTAGGGCAGGTCAACCCTAAATATGGGAAGCGGGGCTGATGGAGCAAATCAGAAGGACCACAAGCTTTCCCTGCGTCTGTGAGGAAAGCACTTGCTCATCTTCTGCTTCAGGATCTCCTTGGTAACCTAACTCAAGATCAAAACAGTCTTCAGAAGACCTGGCAAAGGAAATAATGAATTCATCAGCCTATAGAACAATGGGGCATGTAAAGTAAGGACAGAAGCCCCAGTAGCACCATTGGCTTCCATTCTCTCCTCCCACCCCTCCGCCCCGCCGGGAACCAACTCTGGCCTGGATTTTGTCACCAGTGCCTTGATTTGGAGAAGTTGGGTGCACTGAGGACTGCAAAGTCAAGGTCAGAGGGTTGTCGATCTCAGGAGTTCACAGGCAAAGTGGATTCACTGTGTGTGAATAGAAATGCCACATCTGTATCCTCAGCTGTGGCATGGAGTACCTGATGCAGTTCCAAAAAGGCACAAGGTCTATGTTGTCAAGAAATGAGGAAACTATGACGTATTATCATTGCTGTGGGTGGTCTATGTAAGTGCTATTTTTAAAATCTATTTTATTAGGTTCTTATATCTATCACCCTTCTCCACCCCAATCCCTCCCGACAACCAAATACCAGTAGGAGAGACCGGAGTTTAGTGGGGAAAAGGGGCACTGAGATCTTTTTAGACTACTTGCTGCTAACTAGAGACATTGAGTTCCTTGGGGCAAGCCCAATCTGTGTCTCACCAGGATATCTCCAATTTCCTTTTATCATCTCTTTTCTCATGACCACTTGATAAACCACCACCACGCCAGCAGCAGCAGCAGCAGCAGCAGCAGCAGCAGCAGCAGCAGCAGCA
>OU015748.1:92664976-92751902 GCA_907169655.1 Acomys percivali
CAGCAGCAGCAGCAGCAGCAGCAGCAGCAGCAGCAGCAGCAGCAGCAGGAACCGGCAGGAGGAACAGCCACACGTCCTCTCTTAGGGCTCTGGTCTTTTTCTACCCTCTCTAAAGTCCCCAGAATTAAACTACCTTCATCTGGGAGAATTATGCCCCCACCGGAGCATGAATGAGGCAAATAGTCTTCTGCTGTGGACAATCGGAAGCAGCCCCATATCTCACACCTAGGATTAAATATCATAGCTGGGCTTTTAAAGACACCAATATTCTCACTACAGGTCTACTTTGTCTTTCTTCCACTCTAGCTCCTAGAATCGGAAGTGTTTCTCTCTGCGAGACCTTAGACTTTAAAAGCTGTCTGCTTAGACACTCTTTAGAAGCATGACAAAGCGGTGTCTCTATCAAATACCTGCCAGAGCAATATTTGCTCCGAGCTTCTGTCTGGTTGACTGTGTCCTCCTTTGAAGTGTGCTTTTAGTTAAGTGATTGATATATGTGATTCTGACTTTGCTTAACATTAGGTATTAACTTGTATTCCCTCTTGTGAGCTGTCAGTGGATGCTCTAAAGGCAGGAGACTAAAGCAGCTTTGGAAGGAGGGCCTCCGAGGGAAGACTGCATTTCAGTGTTTTAGATCCTGGCCAAAGTGAAATAAGGAGAAGTGTAAAGTGTAAGGAGAAGCCTCTCTACCTCCTCTCTTCAAGGCTTAGTCTTTGAAATTTTTTCATATTATATTAAAGTAACTTTAAATTTATCTTAAGGGTATTAAAAAATAAAACCCCACAGATCATTGCATTCTGAGTCTAAACATCATATCTATCTATCTATCTATGATCTAATTTTTGTTTTTTGAGACAGTGTTTCTCTGTGTAGCCTTGGCTGTAGATCAGACTCACTTTGTAGACCAGGCTGGCCTTGAACTTACATGATCCTCCTGCTTCTGCCTCCCCAGTGCTGGGATTAAACATATGTGCCACCACACCCAGCTAAGCATCATATTTAGTAATGAAGTCAATGAAAGTTTGATTTTATGTGTATACAGAGGGTGATGGTATGCACCTTCCATCAGAGAAAACATGAGAGTGGGAGGTTACACATGAAGTTCCCGAGACTGGTCAGAATAAAATTCCTGTTCTTTATGCTTAAGTCAGAAGCCACAAAATCTCCAGGCAGAGATATGGAACAAATATGACGAGTGTCAAGGTGGAAACAGATGGGGCCAAAGATGTGGCAGAAAAGCAGCGTTCAGTACAACAATAGTGCTGCAGATGAAAGCATGCCTTAGCAGGAACAGATCTTCAGTGTGTGTGACTTCACAGTCACTATTGGCTCTGGAGCAAGCTCTTACCCTATTCCTAACCCCCAGTTATACCTGGGAAGATAAATACTAATAAAAGGTTAAAGTCAAATCTTTTATTGTGCCTTGGTACAACAGATTCGAGCATCTTTGCTAACAGTAAAGGGTACCAAGCCACGGGTCCTGTGAGAGAGCAGTTACTCTACAGTTCTTTGGCAATTTTGAGGGCCTCTCTCTTCTCTATGCTCTGTTCTAAGAATGCCCTGCACTTGACACGAGGCCAGCTAAAATAGCAAATGCCTTCTTTGCAGTTTGTGTGGCTTTAGTGTGATTTTCTGTGGACTCACTTTACTGTGTTGTAACTGTGGGTCCAGAGAAGAAAGACAAGATGATCAATTAAGTGACCTTTTGGCCTAGACAGAGCCCTTCACATCATGTAGAGTTTCAGCACTGAAGATGGAGATTGATAACGGAGCCAGATTCTTATGCAGCCGTCATATATCTTTTATGTTTTTGCTCTGCATATGTCTTGGGGTTCTTAAAATGGGAGTTTGTTGGAGGTCAGGTTTCATAGGTTGGGATACTGTACCTTAGCCAAAGGCAAGTTTCTCCATGCTTTCTTGTCATACCATAATTTATGATCCATAGAAGGTGAAGAGGTAGAGCAAGAAATCTGGACCAGATCTGAGATGCCAGCAACTAGGAGAACTCAGAAATGAAGACATGTGCATTCATCCTCAATGATGCAAACAAAGTACCCACCAGCACTGCACAAATTGGAGTTACCAATGCACCTAACCCAGGGTCATTTTTATGAAAACTATGAAAACACTCATGATTGAGCATGGCTCACAGACTTCAAAATCAATGGTTATTATCAGCTGGGGGAGCCACAGGGGATGGTTAGAAGCAACAGGAACAGCTAAGAGAATTCTTTCTTCCTCATGAAATCCACCTCCATCTACCTCTTTTGTCTTTCCATTTTTTCTTTTGTAATCATTATTCTTAACATTTAAGAAAACATAGGTTATCTTGAAATGATAGAGATTCTTCTACTTAAAGCTTTCTTAACTTGGAAAGCCACTACAACAGTAGTCAGGAAACAATCTTAGCCTTGGTTTCTCTTAATGAGGTTTTTTTTTCTTCTATAATTTCTTCAAGGCATCAACCCCCAATATGTGCCTAAAAGTGGATGGATGAGGGTCTAGAGGAAAGGAAATGTAAAGGTTCTGGTGCCCATACAAGGTACATTTTCAAGTGACATGTAATTTATCTGCCATCACCAAAAGCAAGTGCTTGCATATGAGAACCAACTATATTTTCTTTCCTGTTTGTGACCAAATGCATGTACGATAAATATGTTTGTGGCAAGACCAATAACAGGAGGATTTTTCTGTTTGTGATTTGAGTTGTTCAGTGGGGGCCAGAGATGGAAGACGAACCAGGACTGAGTATGTCTGTGCTATACAGACCACCCTGGTTGGAGGATATGCGAAGATGCATAGAATCTCTATTTTACTAGCAGATCCACAGGCCCCAGGTTGTGGAAAGGGGTCTCCAGTATGTTTCCAAAGCAAAGCATGGTATTAATGCTGTAGTGGTAAAGGCATAGATAGAATAGTGAGTCTCCAACTGGAATGCTGGATGGAACATCTTGGACAAATGACCTCTCTCCAAGTTTCATTTTCTTTTTTTTTTTTTTTTGTCATATAGAGGTATTTATTCACACACGCACATACACACACACACACACACACACACACACACACATACACAGAGAGAGACAGATAGAGAGACAGAGACAGACAGACAGACATAGAGAAAGACAGACAGACAGACAGACAGAGAAAGACAGAAAGAGAGAGAGAGAGAGAGAGACAGACAGACAGAAAGAGAGAGAGAGAGAGAGACAGACAGACAGACAGACTGACTGACTGACTGACTGACAGAGACAAAGAGGATTTAACTATGGTCTATGATCACCTCTCTATGCCATGTAGCATTGGCTGATGTTGCTTGTCAGGGGAGTTTCCAAACTTCCAGCAAGATCTTGTGCCAGGTTGGCTCACTTAGCTAAGACAGCCAACAGATTCTTATTGCCTGTTGGTACAGTGCTCAATGAGGGCCCTGATTGCCCTGTACTTGGCTGATTCTGGGTTCTTCCAACATAGTGCTTGGGATACAAGTCTGTGTGCCTAAAACAAACATTCCAAGAGATAGGTGTCTCTTTCCACTCTACTCCCTCCTATCCTCTAGGCCTGAATCAGTCCTGCAGCCCCATCCCAGATAAATGGAAGAGAGAACGTGACATACATCACAGATACTGTCATGCAGGCTTTGCTTGTGGCCCCATCTCAGATAAAGGAAGAGTAGACAGGAAGTGACTGAAGTTATGGATACAGGCACTCACGCTTTGTCCATGGCCACCAACATGAGGTTTATTATTACCTGAATTCTATGAATGCAGAATAAGCTCTCCAGCCACTTGGATTTTTGTGTGTGTGTGTTTGTTGTTATAGATTCTTATGAATTATTCCTTGAATTGATGCAAGCATGGTCTTTAAATAGCCTTGGATGGTGCCAAGCAGCCTTTTCTAAAGTGTTCTTTCTCTCACCTCCACTTTCCAAAATATAAACAGTTTACATTAATATATAAAGAGTCCAGACCTTGGTGCAATGATGATTTGTGTCCAACATGAATAGTTTTCACAAGTGGTATATACTATCTAAAAATGTACTTAGATTTGCTCACATCCCTCTATTCTCTCTTCACAAACAACTTTGCTTCTTATTTGTTTGTTTTCAGTTTACACTGACAACAAATGGACTTTCCAAAAACAACAGGAGAACCATTTTATTTTATGTATAGACTCACATCACTTAAATAAATGAATAAAGTCTTTATTTGAAAAAGGAAAAAGCCCACTTGATGTTTGAAATTACTTGCCCTTTCATACCTTGTAATATGAATAATCCTCCCCTTTTGCTCCCCCTTTTAAAAGAGCATGCTTTAATTGCTGTCTTTTCCTATTGCCTGTTTTATATCTGCAGTTTCCAAATTAATATAAGGACTGCTAGTAAGATCTTAAAAATAGGCTTGCATTACTTTTAAGAAAGACATTTTTCAATTAATTATAAATGACTTGATTTCAAAATGCAGAAACCTACTGTGAATCCTGAACCTAATGCTTATCTTCTCTAATTGCATGAACGGGAACGCAGAAATAAATCTGGTAGAATATGTAATTGGCATGCTTGTATTGAGGGTACCACTTTAGCCTATTTAAACTTCCAAGGAAATGCACTGCAGTCTCTACCTCTACCAAAAGTTTCTCAGTTGTTTTACACCAAATAATTTAGGGAAAGAAACAAACAGATTACCGATGGGGTGCTCATGGGTGAACAAAAGGAAGGGGCAAGTACCATAGTCCCTTGGTGTTCTCTGCAGACGTGTGTACAGATTAAATTATACTTTCAAGTGTTCCATGGTGCTGACTCTCCTAGAGACAGGGGCATGATGAGGACACCCATGGCATTCTGTCACACACATAATTTTGTCACTTTATTCTTTCTTCCTTTAGTTAAACCCTTTTTATTGCTCTGGATCAGCTTCGACCCCTGATCCTTGCAAAATGGTGTCATTGATGAAGTCTTTACAGAGTAGCTAGCTGGCCAGTGCAGGTCCTACGTAGTGTCTCCTCATTCTAAGATGCAGATGTCATTATTCTCCCTTAAGACAGGAAACTAAAGTGTAGATGATGAGGTCCTTTACATAAAGTCACACAAATTGCTTCTGAGCTCATTCCCTTACTGAGTAGTTTGTTGACATTCATAGAAATAAAAAGAAAGATAGTAGGACCCTTGAGGCTAATTTCCCTGGTGTGTGTCACTTCTCTAAGGAAATTCACGTTGGAAGCAACAACTCACTAGGACTAGAGTGGATCTGGAGACAGAAGCTTCTACATCTACCTTTGGCTGACTGTGAGACCTTGGGAAAATATATTATTTCGTTTTTGCACCATCTTTGTTTTCTCATGTATAAAATGATGATTTTAACGTCACACAGAAGCATAGTAGAATGGTCAGGATTTGTACCCTGTTTGTCAATAAAAAGAAACAAAGTTTTAATATGAGCTATGAGTAACCCTTGAAAACACTAAGTAAAAGAAATTGTCACAAAGACCACATGTTATATGAGTTTGTTTATATAGAATCTCAGAAAAAGCCAAGTCTAGAGAGATAGAAGGCAGAGTAGTTAGTGACTGCACAGGCCTAGGAACACAGAGACTAATGAATATGGGCTTGCTTTTAGGTATGATGCAGTGTTGTAAAATTGATTGAGACGTTAGGCGCACCACTCTGAATACACTAAAAATCATGAAATTGTATGTTTTAAAAGGATGGATTTTTTGTTTTTGTTTTTGTTTTTGAGACAGGGTCTCTCTGTGTTAGCCTTGGCTGTCCTGGACTCACTGTGTAGACCAGGCTGACCTTGAACTCACAGCAATCCTCCTGCCTCTGCCTCCCAAGTGCTGGGATTAAAGGAGTGCGCCACCACACCCGGCAAAAGGATGGATTTTATAGCACATGAATTACACTTTCAATAATAAAGCTATTACTAAGCTGGATATGGTGGTGCATGCAGGCCTATAACCCCAGCATTCAAGCGGTCAAGAAGGGAGAATCAAACCTCTGAGAGCAGCCTAGAATTTATAAGAAGATATTTTCTCAAAAAAGCATATATATATATACATATGTTTTATATATATCTAAAATAAATATTTATATTAATATAATATATATTTATATATTATGTATTTGCATTAAATGTTTACATACATTTATATATTTTACATATATATGGGAGAAAAGAGAGAACTTGTGAAATGGTAACATCATTGAGGAATTCTGTTTCTCAGTTTTCTCACTAAATGATGAACTTCCTTTCTGGGGCTGTTTTATCTACTGATGTATAAGACAAGCATGGAACAGATCTTGATACCCACAAGTTCCTTGTAAATGTCATTATTCTTCCTATTGGGTTAACTTGAGGATGGCATATAGAGCCTCTTGCCTATGAAAGTTGCTTAATAAAAGCAGCAATGGGCTCATGAGATGTCTCAGCAGTTAGGATCAGAGTTCAGTCCCAAACACCCATTTATAATTCCAGCTCCAGAGGATCCGATGCCCTTTTCTGGCCTGTATCGGCACACCTGCACACATGAAGCATATACTCACAGACACATATGCAGATAAACAAAAATAAATGCTGCCAATGAGAATATTACCCAGAGTGTTGAGGCTTTGCTGCTTACATGAATCATCCAAAGTTTGGGATCCTGTCCTGAGAGCACTGGTTTGAAGTCATAAACAGCAGATGTAAAGAACATACTGTGGGGGAGGGGATGCTGTTGCTAGAGGATCAGGATTTTTGGTCCTGGCTCTGTATTCGGCACCATGTCTCCAGGACTAAGGTTCAGAGACACACTGGGGACTCTGTGCAGGCAGTGCAGGGCTGCTCTTTGTATTAGGACAGGCAGGCCCTCTGCTGCTGAGGAGGGAAGATGCTAAAGGCTGCCTCCTGCTTTTCAACATCCCTGTTTTTCTGCACGGACTTGTCCTCGCTCAGCGTCTTTTGTTCTGGCTTGGCTTCAGGGATATCTAAAGCCTAAATCGTGTCCAAGAATGACCATGTTTTCTGTTCAGTCCACAAATTCCAGCTTCCCTTCTGCTTCTTTCATAGGTACCGTGCTGATCTATTCCTAATGGCTTAGCATTGTTTCTTAAATCCTGTCAGCAGCAGATAGTGACAGAGCCTCCAACTCTGCAAAAATACAAACTAAGCGATCTCAACAATTTAACACCGGGAAGTCAAAACGAGGTAGGAGGACTTTTTAAAGTTGGAAGTCATCAATCAATCATTTAATCAATCAATCAAATAAAAATAATAAAAAAAGGAAAGTCTTCCAAAACCCACACAGAACACTCAAAAACCAAAGAAAAGATAAGAATAAAGATGAAAGAAAAAAAAGATGATTAAATTTAGAATCCTAGCCTCTGTCATAAGTTCATGAAAGTTTTGGGAGACAAGGACATCAAAGGCAAGCGATGTGCATTGAGAGAAGACAGATGGAGAATGTCTGAATGGCTAGGCCTTTTGGCAAGACTCATCATCACTCACGCACTTTACTATTTGCCAAGGTGTGAAGTGCTACAGGCATGACGGACGGAGTTGAGCCTTTCACTGCCTGTACTTTTCTCTTTAAAAGGGTGAGTTCTTGTGGAAATCTTTGTTCAAGGCTGTCCAGTGAATCATCACTGGAATGGGAGTCGGTCATGAAACACCAACAGTCTGATGCGGGCTGGTGTGTGGTGGTGGCCAAGAAATCTGGGAAAGCATCATTGTGATAAAGTTGCTTCTTGTTTGACTGCCTTTCTTTTAAAATAGAAACTTCTGTTACTCACAGGAAGGTGCCAGCGGCTGTTTTTCTGTGCAAAAGTGCTCGGTTTTTAAGCAGCCTATTTTTGTCATCCTTCCCTACCATGGCTAGGAATTCATATTGTTGTTTTGAGGGTAGCATAGGCATGAACTTGAACGTCAGTCAGTGGGGTGGGCAAAAGCATGGACACTATGGTTTGCATGGCTCCTGGCCAGTGTGGAAACCAGAGAAGAAAAAGTCACTTTTACAGTAAAAATTAAAGTAGCTGAATATAGAACGATTGCTGGAAACAAATTACCATTTGAAAATGCATTTACTTCCAAAAAGGGCATTGAGTTTCCAAAGACCAGGTGCTGTACTAGGAGAGAAAAATAAAAGAAAGAGGAGAAGGAGGAGGAGGACAAGTAGGAGGAGAAGGAGGAAGAAAAGGAGGAGGAGGAGGAGGAGGAGGAGGACTTGTTTTCTGAAGTCCACTGAGAAAGTCATAGAGGAACATAAAGGAGACAGGATGACAATGAAGTGATATGGTTCCTGTGTGAGCAGTATACATGGGATTCTGTTGTAGAACAATAGTTGGTACATTGTTGGGATACTTAATAACATTTGGGGCTTCTACTGACAACAATCCTGTAGGATCTCACCTTTTAACTTCACTAAAACATGTCACCAGATTCCACTGATGTTCCTTGAGGGACAAAATTGCCATGAGTTGGGCCAGGGGCTGTGACTCATGTCTATAATCTTAATACTTAGGAGGACGAAGCAGGAAGACTGTGAGTTTGTGCCCACCCAAGGCACATAAAAGACCTTGTCTCTAAACAAACAAATACCCATATACCACAAACAAATAGATAGCAACCTAATATGACAATGAAAAAAAGGATCCTTGTTTAAACTCCAGGCAAGAATGACATGCATTAAAACTTGGGAATTGAGTTACTTTCAGATATTGAAAATAATTTTAAAACTACTAGAGCCTCAGAGGCATTCATTGAGTAGCTTTTGAGGAATTGTGACTATTATTCTATGAGCAATTCCTTGGAGTGACTCTATGGAGATCCCCTTCTCATTTGGGGAACAACACAGAGTTGATCATATGGGAGGCAGCTTGCCTGTACCACGCATGTGAAACTGGACATTTTTCTAAATATTATTCCATTTAGACCTTCCAATTGAAACTGTTGTTTCACCTTGTCTATGGAGTCTCTCAATAGTGGTCAAATGATATTTGAATTATTTTTGATATGAGCATCTCTAAAAGATACCAGCCTTTCATTGTGAAATGAGTCCAGAGTTTCTTCAAATGAATATATATATATATATATATATATATATATATATATATATATCCATATCTTTCCCTCCCCCTCCTCTTTTTTGGTTTCTTAAGACAAATTCTTGAAGTGTTCACTTACCAGGAGATTGGGACAGATGTGAGGACATCCTATTGGGACTCTAGGTCAGAGAAGTATGGGAGAATGGGGAAATAGAAGGATCCATAGGGTCCTAGAAACCTACAAGAAGAACATCATGGTGGGCCGATCCAGGCCCAGGGGTTCTGCTCAAAATACTGTACCAACCAAGACAATACATGCAGTAAACATAGAAGTCCTACTCAGGTATAGCCAATGGATGGGACATTCTCCACAGTTGAGTGGAGAGTGGGGACTCACTGTGACATGAACTATGGTGCCCCATATTTGACCACTTCCCCTTGGTGGAGAGGCCTGGTGGCACTCAGAGAAAGGAAAAGAAGGTTACCAAATGAGACTTGATAGCATATGATCATATAGTGGGGGAGGAGGTCCCCCTCGGTCACAGACATAGGGGAAGGGAGTAGGGTGAAAGTGGGAAGGAGGAAGGAATGGGAGGATACAAGGGATGGGATAACAATTAAGATGTAATCTGAAAAAATTAATTTAATAAATTAAAAAAAGAAAAGCTCTTGTTATGTAACTCAAGGTTGTCTTGAGCTCACTAGGTAGGTGTGGATGGCTTTGGACCTTGGAGTCTCCATTCTGAGCTTCCTGAGTGCTGTGGCTGCAAGTGTATAGTAGTCACTATACCTGTTATTCATGTTCATGTCATTGTTATTTGATAAGATACCAGCAGAAAGCAATTCTGTTGTATTTTATAGGTGAATTAAGGTTTATTTGAAGCATCAAATTTGAGATCTCATGGAACATACAAATACAGGAGACACATTCATATTTTTATGCAAGACCTCTGTTCTTGAGGAAAAAAATTGAATCCATGATGATTTTGAACAAGTTCCCTAACTTCTCTGAATGTCAATTTCTTCTTTGAGCAAATGAGATAATATAAAACATACACTTTTTTCCAAGAGTGGTGAGAACTGTGAAGTTATTCGTATAAATCATTAGCACAGTACTTGTCATTCAGTAGTACTTTATACACGTTAATGGCAGTTTAATAGCACCAATATTTTCAATCTGTCATGAGAGTATGACTATATATGCTGAGAGCACTGAGACTGGATTCATAATAAAGAGTGGACAGAAGGAGTAAAAAAAAATTAATAAATAAAAAAAAAAAAAAAAGGCTCCAGGGAATGGAAGAGATCCAGTAGGAATCCCGAAGGCTGAATTAGGTAAATGAAGCTTGGCAGAGGCTGGGAGACAAGGACATGCATTTGGCTGTATTTTTCCTCTGCAGGAATGATGTTCCCCAGATAACTACAAGACTCATTCCAGCAGACTTTGGCCAAGTGTCCTATTTTCTATTTAATACATATGAAGTTGAACTTCTTGCTCTCTCATATACTATCCTTCTTGCTTTATGCTTCCCCTTGGGAATATCAACATCTGATATTCTACCTATTGAACTGATTCTTGCTTATATCACCATGCTTGAAGGTAAGATGACAGAGGTAGAACTTTTCTCACCTTTGCTTACAGCTTTCTGTCTTTCAAATTTTGGAATAGTGTCTGGTACAGCCTTGGAGTTTAATAAATGTTATTAAGTAAATGAATTCTAATTATGTGGGTAGAAACATGGAAGTGAAAGGGTATCTCTTTGGAGGAATGGAAGTAATTGGGGGTTGATCTGGTTGCTGCACAAATGAGAAAACTTATGTACCCCAAAATGTTTGTAACCTGGCCTAAAAACTTATTCCTATTTTACCAAGAAAAAGCCAACACAATCAGGCTGGACGAATGGGATAGGCATGGTTAAGGTTCCTGGGATTGTGGGACAGAGAGGCTATTGGAGAAGAAGCAGTCAGGGACCAAAAGAGGATCTTGGGAAAGAGACGAGAGAGGAAGAGGAGAAGAAAGGAGGCTACTATGTGTTAGGTGGAGTAAGGAGCACATGGCCAGTATGGGTGGAAGATTTGGCCTAGTTGAAGAACATTAGCAAGTATTTGGGATTATGGATGGGAAGTAGCTTGATAAAACTTATTAGAAGCAGATGGTATGGGATTGGGGCAGAGAGATATGGATGGTAGTTTAGGGGATTAATATCTGCTCTGCCCCAGGTGAACCAAGGCTATTTTAAAATATAACAGGTATCTATGATTTTATTGATTGATAGTGGGTTTGAAATACAGCCTTGGTAATTGTAACCTAATAATAAACATTTAGAAGCCTTACTTCTAAATTAACCACAACCATCCACTATGGCCTAAACATAGAGAAATGCTTTGAAGAAATGAGAGGTTCAAGAAACAACCAGGAATCTAATTAGAGAAAGCCTTCTTTGATCTTGATATTTATTTGAAGATCTAATATATTGTATAGGTCTGCCATATTTTCATGCTATAAAGCAAACTCTGGATTTTTTGTTGTTTTTGTTTTATTTTATTTTAAGAGGAACTAATCTACAACAAAGAAGTAATTTACTTTACTCTCATCTGTCAAGAGAAGAGGGATGAAGCTATGACCTGGGAAGAGATAATGTGGATGATGAAAGGTCCTTGGAAAGAGTATGCTGAAGTGGCAAGATGTGATGACCAAGTAGATGAAAAATGTGAGTGCAGAGCAAGGAATGAAAGATTATTTTAGTTTGGGAATTTGGGCAACCCAAAAGTAGACATAAGCCCAAGGTGTAGTCTATGTGATTCTCTGCCCTGAGATCCAGTCTAAACTACAAAGATATACAAAGACACGGCTAGATATGTCCCAAAATGGGACCTCAGGGTCAGCAACGAGGGCTCTCCACAGCAGCAGGGACTGCATCCTGGAGAGCCTGTTCTGGTGGCTTTCCTTTGTGCTTCTTTGTATCAATCTTTATAGGACATGACTACAAAGATACAAAAAGTTTACAGAACACCAAAGATTTTGGACCAGAAAAATAAAGTCCCCTCACTACATAATAATCATCAAAACACTAAACATACAGAACAAAGAAAGAATATTAAAAGTTGCAAAGGAAAATGCCAAGTAACATGTAAAGGCAGACCTAATAGAATTACACTAGACTTCTCAGTGAAGATTCTAAAAGCCAGAAGGATCTGGGCAGATGTCTTGTGGTCCAGAGCCGACTACTATATCCAGTAAAACTTTCAATCGCCATAGATTGATAAAACAAGATATTTCATCATGATTTCAAATTTAAACAACATCTATACACAAATCCATCTCTACCGAATATACTAGAAGGAAAACTACAACCAAAGATTAACTACACCTATGGAAACACAGGAAATAAATCTCATGCCAGAAAACCCAAAAGAAGGATTGATTCTCTCTCTCTCTCTCTCTCTCTCTCTCTCTCTCTCTCTCTCTCTCTGTGTGTGTGTGTGTGTGTGTATGTGTGTGTGTGTGTGTGTGTGTGTGAGTTTCTCTCCCCCACCACCATTATCAACAACAAAATAACAGGAATTGGCATACATTGGCCATTAGTATCTCTCAATATCAATGGACTCAATTCCCCAATAAAAAGACACAGACTAACAGAATATGCAAAACCTGAATTCTTCCTTCTGCTGCATGCAAGAAACACACCTCAACATCAAAGATAGATATTACCTCAGGAATATCAAATGGTGGAGAAACACTTAAAGAAATGCTCGACCTCCTTAGTCATCAGAGAAATGCAAATCAAAACGACAGAGATTCCATCTTACACCCATCAGAATGGCTAAGATCAACAATTCAACTGACACCACATGCTGGCGAGGATGTGGAGAGAGAGGAACACTCCTTCATTGCTGGTGGGAATGCAAACTAGTACAACCACTTTGGAAATCTATCTGGCGCTTTCTCAGAAAAATGGGAATAGGGCTTCCTCAAGACCCAGCTATTCCACTCCTTGGAATATACCCAGAAGATGCACTACCACACAACAGGGACATATGCTCAACCATGTTCATAGCTGCCTTATTCATAATAGCCAGAACCTGGAAACAACCTACGTGTCCATCAGTAGAAGAATGGATAAAGAAACTGTGGTATATTTACACTATGGAATACTACTCAGCTATTAAAAACAAAGAATTTCCGAAATTTGTGGACAAATGGATTGAACTAGAAATTATCATAATGAGTGAGTTCACCCAGAAGCAAAAAGAGTCAAATGGTATATACTCACTTATATCGAGACACTAGGCCAAGGGGTACGCCCCCATGATAAACTTTACCTACCAAGAAAGTGGGTCAGAGGGGAGAAAATCCTATTGAGACTTTAGGGGTGAGAAGCCTGGAAGAATGAGGAAATAGAGGGATCCAGTGGGTCCTGGAAAAATACAGGCAGGTCTGGGCCCTCTAGTCCTCCTCAAACTATGGCACCAGCCAAGGAAAATATAGCAGTAAACTTCGAACCCCTAACCAGTCTAGCTGATGGACAGGACATTCTCCACCGTTAAGTGGAGAAGGGGATCTGACTTTCACACAAACTCTGGTGCCTCATATCGGACCATGTCCCTTGGATGGGGAGGCCTGGTGGCACTCAGAGGAAAGATAATAAGTCACCAAGAAGAGACTTGATACCCTAGGAGCATATACAGGGGGAGGAGGTCCCCCTCAGTCACAGACATAGGGGAAGGGAGTAGAGGGGGAAAGGGGAGGGAGGAAAGAAAGGGAGGATACAAGGGATGGGCTAACAATTGAGATGTAATATGAATAAATAAATAAATTAATTAATTAATTAAAAAAAAAAGATATTACCTCAGAGTAAAGTGCTGGAAAAGATGTACCAAGCAAAGGAACCTAAGAAGCAAGCTGGTGTGGCCATTCAGCTATTTAACAAAATATATTTCAAACCAAAATTAATCGAGAGATAGGGAATGACACTTTGTACTCATCAAAAGAAAGATCCACTAAGGTTACGTGTTGGAGCATGGTCTGGTGCTTTGTATTTATTAATGGCTTGCCCCTCACCCATGAAATGGGAAGGGAGCCAGTAAGATCAAGCACGGGGTGGGTGAGGGTAGAAAGAGTGAGTACTGGGACAGTCAACTGGAATTGTGGGGGGCATTTGTGGCTGATATAGAAACCTAGTGTAGTGGAATTCCCTGGAGTCTAAGAGAGTGACCCCAGCAATGTCTCCTAGTAATGGGAGATAATGATCCTTAACTGGCCATCTTCTATGACCAGGCAAAGATCCTAGCAGTGGGACTGTGACATCCACCCAGCCACAAAATTTTCAACTTACACTGTGTCCTGCTTGCAAGATGTGCTGGAGTAATAGTGGCACAGAACATGTGGGAGTGGCTAAGCAATGGGTGGTTCAACTTGTGGCCCATGTTATGAGAGGGAGCCTATGCCTGGCATTGCCTGGATGGCCAGGAGCCAGAGGCAGGATAGACCAGAGACCCAGGAAAAAAACAAACACAACTGGCAAAAAAGTTAATGAAATGATTTTTAATGATATTTTATTATACTCATAGACTGGTGCCTAGACCAATTATAATCAGAGGAACATTGTTCAGCAACCGATGAGAGCAGATGAAGAGACCCACAGCCCATCATTAGACAGAAAAAGAGGAACATCACAGAAGAAGAGAATGAAGGATTGTAGGAGTCAGAAGGGCTCACAGAAACTGAAGCTACAAACATAGACCCTGTATGGGTCTGTAAGTTCTAGATCCTCTGCATATATCTTTTTTTTTTTTTTTTTGAGACAAGGTCTCTCTGTGTTAGCCTTGGCTGTCCTGGACTCACTTTGTAGACCACCTGGCCTCGAACTCACAGCGATCCGCCTGTCTCTGCCTCCCGAGTGCTGGGATTACAGGCGTGCGCCACCACGCCCTGCTTCTCTGCATATATCTTATGGTTGTATAGCTTGGTGTTCTTGTGGGGCTCCCAACAATAGGAGTCAGGGTGTCTTAGGGTTTCTGTGGACTCTACAAAACAGCATGACCAAAAAGCAAGTTGGAGAGGAAAGGGTTTAATTGGCTTACACTTTCATACATATCACAGTTCATAATCGAAGAAAGTTAGGACAGGAACTCAATCAAGGCAGGATCCTGGAGGCAGGAAATGATAGAGAGGCCATGGAGTGGTGCTGCTTACTAGCTTTTTTCGTATGACTTTGTTTCAGTCTGCTTTCTTATACCAGCCCAGAATCACCAGCCCAGGGATAGCACCACCCATAGGAATCCCCCATTGATCACTAATTGAGAAAATGCCCTACAGCTGGATCTCATGGAGGCATTTCCTCAACTGGGGCTCCTTCCTTTCTGATGACTCTAGCTGTATCAAGTTGAGAAAACTTATTTTTAAAAGGCAGCTTTCAGCCTTAGGCTCCTTTTGAAGATTTAAAAAAATTTTTATCACAACTCCTTACATATTAAAGGAAATAGTATTGGGTTATATAATCTGGAACCAATACTTTTGTTTATGATGAAATAGAAAACCCTTCAGTGAGGCTAAACAAAATTTTGCATGACTGGGTGTACCTATGACATGGTAGAGGCAAGACTCTTTAGTGATCACCTTTTCTACATGATTTCCTTCAGATCAAGAGGGGCGGTTTTAGAAAGAGATTTATGCTTTGGTCTATAAATGGGAAACAGGCTGGGGGACATAAGGAAAATAGCAATGTATCTGAACCTAGACCCGCAGGTGGGTACAGGTGTCATCAAGGAGGAATGGGAAGGGATATGGTAGAAGTGTAGGAACCCAATTCTACCAATGAAACATGAAAAGAAAGTAGTCATGGTCAGAGGAAATATGGGATGTTGGATGATGCAGACCATGATTAAAAGATTCTTTTCTACTTCTGATGACATCTACTGTCCTAGCACCATTAAACCTTATGATTCAAAGAGAATTAGCCAAGCATCATACCGTATTGGTGTGGACTACTTCTTCAAGTTGGAGATGCAGAAGCTGATGTTCTTGAAATTATTTGTTAAACAAATGGTCTATAGCTAAAATTCTACCCCTCTGGAAAGTCTCAAGATGTTTTATAAAATTCCAGTGCTGAAACTAGATCTACAATATTAATGTTATTGAGGATATCCATCACTAGGAATACTGGTGTTGATGCATTAATCATTTCAATGTAACAACTGTTGTATCCTGGCCAATAGCATTTCACAGTGTTATGAAGGTCCTCAGCACTTTTTGGCCTGTTATTCCCTTACTATCTTCCCCAAACAGAAAAATATTCATATAAGTATCAGAGTAGAGAGAATAGTTATTGGACTATAGTGCTGGGAACACAGTGATTCCTTCCTTGGTATTCTTTTCCTTTTAGTAAAAAATGCCTTTGAGAAAGGTAATATATAATACATGGTAATTTATACTGTGGGCACCAACAATACATGAAAACTTTTATCCTGGGGGAGTGAGACATTTAATGAGGAGGGAGGAGTAAAGGGAGAGGAAATGATAGGATGAGCCGCAATTTTTCACTTTTAGGATGTAGGATCACCTTTCCGCAAATCAATAGCCAATATTAATCTTTGGTGTGTCCACATACATATGCAATTTTACCTTCTCAGACCTTATGAATTCAGAGTGAATGTATCCCCAGAGAATATGGAACCAGGATTTTCCCATGCAATGTGAGTTTCACAGTGTGATCAGTTCTGGGTCTTTCCTGGCCACAACACGGGAGCTTTCCTCCAAGCGTGACATTGTGCTGTATCCTGTCTGAATTTTTTTAAACTTTGTGTAAGTAAGGAAGCCAAGGGTAGAGAGAGCTTCTGTCTTAAAAATGGAAGCACAGCAAGAAATAGAACCTGGAAACCGAATGCTTTCCCCCACTCTTTCTAAAATTATAGGACTGTTTCACTCCTCCTCCTCCTCATCCCACTGCCCTTGTTCACACTGTGACTCTTGTTCACAGTGATGCTTTACAGAGATTGGCCTCCTTGAAAATGAAAAGGTTGACTTGTGAAAGCAGAGCTCTGGGGTTCCAGCAGCCTGTACTCTTGACAGCCTTGAACAGACTCTTCCTGTCACACAGAGAGATGTTCAGAAAGTGCTGTGGCAACATTGCCCAGAGAGCTTGATTTATACTCGATGAGATATCACACTTTTTGCCTTTGTGTTAAAACTTGCTATTATGACCTGTTAGATTTAAGTAGAATTTTGTCATTTGATAGACTCTATGTATATTAAGTGTGATCACTTAGAGTGAATGCTTAGCGATATTCTATTGCATGGATCTGAACTAAAGTGAAAAAGTACTATGGTATGTCCTTCGTTTTAATATAATTTAAATAACTTCAGTTTCAGAAACATTTCTTATGTAGCTATTTTCTATGAAGAAGTATCCTGTCCTCCAGGAAGATGAGGCAGTAACCGAATCACACTGATTTCTCTGTCTGTGTGAGTGACTGCAAGAAGGACCAGGAATGAAAACTACATAGTAACTGCATTGTTTACACTGTCCTTGTTCAGTTGGTCTTCAACACAATTGGCCAATGCACAGTTTCTAGAATTAAAGATATTCTGAATAAAAATCTGCCTCTGGTTCCTGTATGCCATTAAATGTGATCAGCCAGCTTCCAGCTCCTCCCAGTAGGCAATCTGCATGATGTCATACCATGATCCCTGTCACAGAAGACTTTTGGGAACTGTAGGCCAAAATAAACCCTTTCTTTCCTAACTTTCTTTTGGCCCTGGAATCCTATAAGAGCAGCTGGAAAGCAGCTAAGACAAGTGGTAAAGGCTCTCAATCCTTGAGGCTGTGCCCTAATGAGTTAGGTTGGAACTTGGGGTCATTTCCCCCAAACTCTTTATGAAGTTATTATTCAGCAATGATGGGTAGTTTGAGATACACCGTTTTGTAAATAGAATTTTGATATTTTAATCTTTATGGAATACTCTCACTGAAAACATATCTTACGTCACTGTATATCTGCCTACCCTGCTGTTTCACTCTCTTGGATTCTGTTTATGTTTTGCATTTTCCAAGCCTTCACTGAGGCTGCTTCACGATAAGGTTTGCTATTTTATATCTCAGCACCCCCAGAAATCAGACCATTTCCTAGGCTGGTTGACATTTTTCAGAATGGGATTTTCTCCATGTGGTAGCTGGCATAATTTACCACTCACCCAGCTCAGCCGAACCCGTGGACTCCTAGAGATAGGTCATTCAGGCTGCCCCATCCAGTGAGCCAAAAAGAGCGTTCCAGAGCATGGAGATGGAGTTTTATATCCCCCTGTTTAGTTATGTAGATGCGATAATTACATGTAGGGCACCTATTAAGTGCCAAAAGATTATAGTATAATTGTGACTCATTTGCAGTTTTGTGCTGAGGGAGTCTATAGACTTATGGAAAAGAAACAAGTGTATTATTATTATTTATGATTATGACATGACTATTGTTTTCCATGGCTAAATAATTTTTATTAAAGAAATGTTACCTATCTATCATCTGTCTACAATTTACAGATTTTTTTAACTGAAATATATTTCACAAACAGTAATGTACCCTGGGTATGGTATACAATAAACTTTTATACAGATGACCTATGAGATTATAGCTCAGATCAAAACAGTACATTTTTGGTACCATAGAAGGGCACTTATGCCTCCCTCTATTCACCACATGCCACGTGTGACACTATAGATTAGCTTTATAGATTTCAGTTTCATAAAAGTGGACTTATATAACATAAACCTGCTCTGTCTCTCTTGGTCTAGTACGATCTGTAAGATTTGTATTATTGGATGTGGCCACGAATGCGTCTTTTATAATCTTAGATACTTGGTTATTTCTAGCTTTAGGCTATTGCAATAGGCCTGTATGGGCACTCTTGTTCACATACTTTGCAATAAGGGCATTCTTGTACATGTATTTAATGGCCTAAGTGTACATTTGGAGGGCCACACACAGGGCTGGAATTGGCATGTGAGAAACACTAACGCTTGCTGCAATAGGCACCAGTAAATAGTTTTCCAAGGAGTACCAGCTTTTACTTCATCCATCTATGCTTGAGAATTCTAATTATTTTCTGTCATTTCTTAATTATATATTCTGTGTTTCACTAAGTACTACTTTTAATTTTACCTTTCCTCCTGTATATTTGGTATCTGATTTTGTTTTGAATTGAATGTTCTTGACGACTAACTAGTGTATGCATTTCTTTATTGACATTTTTGATCTCTCTTACATGAATTGCCTTTTAAGGATTTATTTTTCTTGTAAACATTGGGGTTGCTTCTTGTTGTTGTTGTTGGTTCGTAAGAATTCTTTATACATTCTAGCTAAGAGCATTTTCTAGAATATATGTGCTGCACTTTCCTCCTTTTATCTCCTTAAGAACTGTAGAGATGGCTGACTTTTCCTTGATTCTGTAATTCTCCCCTCTCCCACAACCAGTTTTGAGGTTATCAATTTTGTTAATGTTTGGAAAATTTTTTAACCTGTGTTGATATTTATTATTTCCGGTTTTAACTTTCACTGCTCTGAAAGCTGAAGAGGCTGTTTGGGGAAAAGGGAGCACGGAGGCAGGAGGATGTCAGAGGGAATGGGACAGAACAGTGGCAGGGATGAAACACAAGAAAATATACATGAAAATAGCATAATGCAACCTTTTATTTTGCATGCTATGTTAAAAAGGAATTTTAAAAGTCTGTTTTAAGTGACATGAGTGTCGCAACATCATCTTTCTTTTGAATGGCTTTATGTTGACTGCCTTTTAAAAACATCCTTTTGCTCCCAAACTTTCTGACAAGTTCTATCTCTTGTATGAAGATACAGTTAGTTTTTGTTTAATCAAGTTGTATCATAGTTACCCTTTAACTTGATTTTTAACAGCCATTTACCATATGCTCAACCATGTTCATAGCAGCCTTATTCACAATAGCCAGAACATGGAAACAGCCTAAGTGTCCCTCAGTTGAAGAATGAATAAAGAAACTGTGGTACATATACACTATACAATACTACTCAGCTATTAAAAACAAGGAATTCCCCAAATTTGTGGACAAATGGGTGGGACTAGAAATGATCATAATGAGTGAGTTAACCCAGAAGCAGAAAGACTCACATGGTATATACTCACTTATAATTGGGCACTAGCTCAAAAGGCATGGCCCATGAAAGTCTTCACTTACCACTGGGACTCTAGGTAAGAGAAATATAGGACATGGGGAAATAGAAGGACCTTGAAACCCACAAGAAGAACATCATGATGCGTGGGTTGGGGCCCAGGGGCGTCTGCTCAAACTATTGCACTAACCAAGGACAAGACAATAGTAAACATCAAACCCCTACTCTGATCTACCCAATGGACAGGACATTCTCCGCAGTTATGTGGAGAGCAGGGACTGACTTTGACATGATATCTGGTGCTCTGTATTTGTTCGACCATCTCCCCTTTGCGGGGAGGCCTGATGGCACTCAAAGAAAGAATAAGAAGGCTACCAAATGATACTTGATAGCCTATGACCATGTAGTGGGGGAGGAGGTCCCCCTCGGTCATAGACCTAGGGGAGGGGAATAGGGTGAAAGCTGGAGGGAGGGAGGAATGGGAGGATACAAGTGGTAGGATAACAATTGAGTTGTAATCTGAATAAATTAATAAAATTAAAATTAAATTAAAAAAAGAAAAAAAAATCCTGAAAAAAGGTAAAAAAAATATAATAAAAAAAAACCCAGCCATTTACATTTAATGTAATTACTGATGCCAACTTCATGTTTTCTATTAAAATATTATCCAATTAATTTTGATCTTTATGAATATGTTCTTGTCTTTTGTTTAAATGAACAAATATATTTATTTTATAATTAATTACATTCTACATTACAAATTTAGTAAAACATTATTACTGCTCTTCTTTTAAACACTTGAAATCTATTTCTATACTTTGAAAATTTGACATATCTGTCCTCCCATGCAAAAATCTCCAGTAGACAGATTTCCACCACACTAGGAACAGTTTCTCCATGTTCTTTATCTTTGCATCCTTATTGATAACAGTGAAAATTTAAGCTAAATACACACTGAATAAAGGAGGCTTTGATGGGATGGTAGCTATCCATTCTTTACATTCAACTCTCAGTCCCTCATGGTATCTTTATTACAGACCTTGATGGTACTTGGTACCAACAATCTGGGGAATGTTACTGTGTGTAGAATGTGTAAAGAATTTGGGAATTCTATAAGAGGGAGGGGAAGTAGCAAGGCGTCAGTAAGAAGGTAAAAGGTAGAAGGCTATATTATTTGATGCCTTCCCCTCAAAATTGTGACAGTCATGAAAAGCTGATATTGATTTCGGAAAGCAGAAAAGGTATTGAATTTCATTTCAAAGTGGTGTAGTGATAGACAAAAGCAATAATAAGAAACATGATGAGAGATGGAACAGACCTGGCAGTATAAAACTCCTGGGAACTCCTGGCAGAAATACCGAGGCAGTGTTCTCTGAGGCCTTGAAAATGAGAAGTTAAACACACTTCCTTTTTTAAAGATTTAGTAGTTCATGTATATGGCTGTTTTGTCTTCATATACATCTGTACCCCAGAAGAGGGCACTGGAGCTCACAGGCTTCAGTTGCAGATGGTTGTAAGCCTCCAGGTGGGTGCTCTTGAGAATGACCTCTGGAAGAACAGTCAGTGCTCTCAGCTGCTGAACCATCTCTCCAGCCACCTGAACATACTCTTCTTACCTCTCATGGTGCATAGAGTAGTTAAAAGCTTTTATACACAGAGACATATGTCACAAAAGCAACATAGAGACATTTAAGAATGCAGAAGACAAGCACGGTAGCACACGCCTTTAATCCCAGCACTTGGGAGGCAGAGGCAGGCAGATCTCTGTGAGTTCGAGGCCAGCCTGGTCTAGAAAGTGAATCCAGGATAAGTAAAGGTACACAGAGAAACTCTGTCTCAAAAAACAAAAACAAAAACAAAAACAAAAAAAAAAAAAAAAGAAAGAAAAGAAGAAAAGTAGCTGAGTGTGGTGCCACTTTAATCTCAGCACTCAAAAGACAGAGGCTGACAGATGTTTGTGAGGTCAAGGCCAGCCTAATGTACATAGTGAGTTTTAAAATAGCCAGAGCTACATAGTCAGACCCTGTCCAAAACAAACAAATAAACAGACAGACAGACAGACAGACAGACAGAGTAAAAGAAATTATTGAAATTGAAAGGAAAAAGGGATTTCTTCCAGTTTTTTAAAAATTACACATAGGCTAAAGATAAATATTTTAAAAGTTAGTAGAAATTATCTTGATAAAATCATTAGGAGAAAAGGAAATTTTAGAAAAATAAAGTGTGGTAAGGTAAGTATTTGGATGCCGTTATCTTTTAATGGGTGGACAATGCCCCTACTAGATACCATAGAATAACAAATAAAAGGGTCAATATGAGGAATGAATCACCTCTGTGGAGTTTCGATGAACCCCACCAAACATGTCAGGGTACATCATAGGACATGGAGAAATCAAGTTGTTACTAATCTAGAAGAGTCATCCATACTGGCTTACTTTCTTATTTCTGAAAGGTGCTAAGGTCTTACTCAGCTGTGAACCCCCATGAACTACAGTAGTGACTGCACTGATAAGAGCTGCCTACATACAATAGTGTTGTTACTGCTATGGAAGTAACCAAATTGTTTGCAGGGGGGATTTAGGGCCCTGTGGGGCCTATACTTTATTCATTTAAAGTGAGTACATATTGTAACACCAACAGCACCCAGACTGCCCAGACAATGAGATCCCTGAAATGACCACCAGGACTCGATACCGACACAACATACACAGGGTCCTGTATTATGGTCTTGAGCGTCTGTTCACAGTCCTTCCTGCTGCAGCAGGATAGGAGAGTGACACCAAAGCTTCAAGGGTAATGGGTTTCTAAGGGGAAAAAACATAAGCAGGGGTGGGGTGGGGGTGGTGGTCACAGTAATGTAAGTGGGGATTGTGGGTCACAGGGATGTCAACCATTAGGCAGGTTGGGTCCGTAAAAGCATGTTGGGTGGGGGCTGGATCTCAAGGGGAAGTTATAGGTCACAGGAATGTTGACCTTTAGGCAGGCTGGGTCCAGGAGGCTGAGTCTCCAGGGAAGCTGTTTTATCTCAGTGGGTCATTGAGAGTTAATTGTATCTTATCACTCCAGTGGAGTTTCTGGAGACTGGTGGCAGGGAGAAGGGTCACCTGGAGGACAAGTTCTCATACAGACCATAATATTAATTTTGCCCTTACAATATCATTCATGTCTTTTTGAGGTTGGATTACCTCATACGTCATGATAGTTTCTTGTTCCATCCATTTTCCTGCAAATTTCGAAATTTGCCATAGACCCAGGATAGGAGAGGCCTCAGGAAGTCTATGGGGGTCATCCTAGCAGAGAGAGATATGGAGACTGAAGTGGCCACTTCCTGTAGCCAGGCAGGACTTCCAGTGGAGGGATAAGGATACCAACCCATGCACAAAACCTTTGATCGAAAATTTGTCCTGCCTACAAGATGTGCAGGAACAAAGGTGGAGCAAAGATTGAAGGAATGGCTAAACAAAGACTGGCCCTACTTGAGACCCATTTCATGGGAGAAAACCAATCCCTGTCACTATTAATGTTACTCTGCTATGCTTGTAGACAGGAGACTGTAATAACTTTTTCTGAGAGGCTTCACCCAGCAACTGATGGAAACAGATGCAGAGACCCACAGCCAAACATTAGACAGTGCTCAGGAACTCCTATGGAAGAGTTGGGGAAATGATTGAGGGAGCTGGAGGGGTCAAGGACTCCACAAGAAGACCTACACAGTCAACTAACCTGTGGGCCCATGGGAATCACCAACCAAAGAGCATGCATGGACTGCTCCTAGGTCCCCAGCACATACGTAACAGATGTGCAGCTTGGTCTTGATGTGGATGCCCCAACAACTGGAATGGGTCCCTCTCTGACTCTGATGCTTCCCTTTGGATCCCATTCCCCTAACTGGGCTGCCTTGGCTGGCCTCAGTGGGAGAGGAGGCGCCTTATCCTGCAGCAGCTTAATGTGCCAGGGCAGAATGGTACCCCTGGGGAACTTCCCCCTTCTCTGAGGAGGAGAAGAGGGGAGAATGGGGGGATAGGTGTATGTGGTACGGGGTGGGAGGTGAGGAGGGAAGCTGTAATCGGGATGTGAGGAGAATAAATAAATAATTTAAAGAAGAAACACATGTTAACTACATTATGATACTCTGCTTGCTCTTTAGCCAAATTCCTGTGCAAATCCTAATTCTACTATCTTTGAATTATGAGATATTAAACAAATTGTTCAATCTCTTGGAGCCTTGGTTCCATCCACCATGCATGCCTTGCTATGAAAGTACATAAGAAAACCTGCATGGACTTTGCCCAACACCCTGTGTGTGACTAGATTGTGGCTATCAGTGTGTCTTCTACATGGTTAATTTGGTGCAAATGACTATGTATTACACATTATGTGTGTAGATAACAATCTTTTTGTATCCACTGACAGATTTTTTTTTTTATGAATCTTGGAGACAGCAAGAAACTTTTCCAGACATCCAGGCAAGCAGAGGGATTCTAGGGTAACGACAGGTATGGGAGACTCAGTCGGTAAGATGTGGAAGATGGATGCTTGATACCAGTGGACAGGTAACCAACCAGCCACGTGTCAGAATGTAGGTTTGTGTAAATCGGTTATTAAGTGATGAGCTAGTCAGAGAAGAGCCTACCTATATGGTCTAAGTATTTGGAAATAATAAACAAAACAAAATCAAAGAGAAAGAAAGAAGGAAGGAAGGAAGGAAGAAAGAAAGAAAGAAAAGTTTCCAGCCTTTCTGACAGCAAGGGTGGAGTTATGACTCTCAATTTCCTTCTTTTGGATAAGAGGAGTTTTCACACACAGTGTTAGCATAAATTTGCCTCTCTTATGGAGGGTGGGGGTTGTGAGGGTGGGGCTGAGAGAGTGGGGGTTGTGCTGTTGCTGGGTAGCTACTACCACCTCACAGCTTTTCTTGGGAAACTGACCGCTCCCTACTGATTTGTTATCATGCTAAACTGACTGTCTCCACCCTTCCTTGCTGAAGCTTTTGCAGCTGCTCTTGGAAAGAGACCAGTTGAAAGAGGTTGTTAGGGCTCAGAAACAGCTGGGATCTTTAATGATCTGTCAGCAGCTCACAGCAAAGTTCCAACACCCTGAGGTAATGACGGGAGGGGGCAGCCTCAGAGGAAAAGCTGATTATGCAATAAGCTAAAGCCCCCTTAAGATATAGTGACAGCTATTAAGAAGCTGGCAAGCTGGGAAAGGACACAGGGAAAGCTGGTGAGAGAACTTGTTTGTCTCAGGGGATGAGTTGAGGGCAACCAAATGAGATCTGGTGGGAGGTGCCCAGTATAGGAAATAGGGGAGAAATCTAAGGGCTTCAGGGAATTGCAAGCTCATAATTAGGTGGTCAGAGCAATCAATAGTCATGTCGATTGTCATTTGCTTGCAAATTGGACACCTGGTATCTTTCAGAAAAACCTGGCCACAGACATATTATATTTTCTCCTCTGAAGGTTATGAACAAGAAGAGTGTCATCACCCATCACAATGTCAACCTTAGGATGCTTGGTCTAAGAATTCCAACACAGAGTACACAGGACCTATCAAATTATAGTGGAAGCTGGTGTGTGTGTGTGTTTTCCAAAGTCCATTTATACAACTTTCAAGAAGACTAGTAATAACCTGAGTTTAGACTCTTGAGATTGTCATAACCAGAGATTATCACCATGTGTTTTTAGGTTGTTTGCTTTGCTTGTAAGTTATAAAAGCTCAACTGTAAACAATGAGTGAGAAGATGTGCTCAATTACTCTCCTTCCCTGGGTTAATGAATGTATAGCCTCCTGTCCTAAAATTCAGTAAAAGAGCCTATATGAGGCAGAATTCTCAAGACCACCTGGCTCACTTGGAGCATAGGGTGTAAATGCCTATTTCCTTAGTAGTGGGGCATGTGTGGGGATAGGCCAAAGCATCTGAAACTGTGAACTGAAATCAACCTTTTATCTTTCAATGTTTCTTTGAGGTATTTTGTGATGGCCATAAAATGCTAACACAAATACCAATACCACAGGCTAGCCTAGGCTTTCTGAAGACAGAACCCACAAGCAAATACATTTGTCTAAAACATTCAAGATGTCAGATTTACTGGTAAGTCAAGAGTCAGTGTCATAAGGGAAACGAGATGTGTGTGTGTGTGTGTGTGTGTGTGTGTGTGTGTGTGTGTGTGTAAGAGAGGGGGTCGGGGGAGAGGGAGAGTCTTCTCTCTGTATTCACCTTTTCTTTTGAGATAGTGTTTATTACTTTATCAGGGTTCCTCAACTGGCTACATGGGCTGGCCAGTGGGCTTTGAGTCTGAATCCGCTGCACCAGGGTTTCAGCATGTACTACCTACTATAACCAACTTTTCTAAGAGGGTTGGGGATTCAATTTAGGTGCTCATGACCACAGAGTAGGCACTTTACTGGCTGAGCCATCCCTTGACCACTGTAAGTAAGAAATTTTTAGCATGAAGGTTTAGCTTCGAGAAGTGTTGTGTCACTTTTTAGCCACATGACCTCACATTCTAACGTACTCTCTGACTCTCACTTTCCTCCTAGGGCAAAGCAAATGGTGATACTTATCTCTCAGTGCTCTGGTGACACAGGGTAAGATTTGTGGGAAATGATTGCAAATCACAAAGCTCTGCAGCCACATTAGTGAGATCCCTAAAATGTTAAAGATACCAAGAAAATGCTAGATAGGAAAGCAGAGGAAGGCACTGACTGTAAAGAACTCTCAGGCATCTCCCTGAGCATGACAGAATGATTTGGGAAGGCTTGCATAAAATCTGGGTTAAGATTTCAAAGAGTTTTGAGTGTAGTTTGGTAGAAAGAGGAAAAGGCATGGAAGAAAGAACAGTATGGTTGTTCTATCCTTTTACCCAGAATCCACCTTTTTGACATTTAAATATATAACCTTGAGCAACAATTGTTTTGCTAGACAACACTTGCTCAACAAGGATGGGAAAATTGGGCAAACCAGCAACTGAGAGACAGTATGGCTCTTAAATTGTTCAAGGAGCCGATCTTTCCAATGGCTAGAGTAGTCCAGTGTCTTCTGAAGTTGCACAATAACCCTGATCTCAATTAAAAGATAAGTTATGTGATTAATTACCAAATGCTTTCTTGACAAGTTGATGGGGCCAGTCAATAAGGTCAACTTGATTTTTTTTTCCCCTGTCACTAAGGCATGCTTTAAAACTTTTATGTGACTTCTCTAGAGACTTACTCCAGGTACCCTGAATTATAAGCTTGAAATAGGAGGTAAAGCAGTTCCCCCAAACTCTAGATGCCCTTTTACTCTCTTTGGTAAACTTGAGCCATTTCAGGGGGAGATCTAATTCATGGATAGACACTGAATAAAGGCTTTAAGGTAAATTAAAGATAACAACAAAGGCATGCACATGGATAAATGAATAGGTTCATGGAAAAGGGCTTTGTTTAATAAACAGTTATGAGCTGTGGGATGTGATAGATATATTTTGAGGTTTAAATATATATTACATTATAAGTATATATGATATAATAACATACCTTCTGGGATATTACCTTTCTTTTTGGGGTTTGTGTGGAGATTTATTGGCTAGTTCTATCCTATTTCTTCAGAAGTAGGAATGTGAACTAGGTACTTCCAATAACATACATAAACCTATTGGCTATAACTGCTGAAGTACAGGATTTGTCCCAGGCTCAAACATTCAAACTACTTCCTGTCCCCTTCTGATATAGATATCTTAGAAGGTGTCCTTTGTTTGGTTGCTATATTTGCTCATCCAAGTCTTAGGTAACTTAAAGCTACCATGAAGACACCCATCTAAGACACAGAGAATGACTCACCCAGTTCTTAAGACTTCTTTTGAATATCCTGACAAGTCATATTTAAACAACTCATTAGAATTCCCCTTTAAAAGATGATGAAATATCTTATTGCATAAGTTACTTTGTCAAGCTTATGCTTTTTACAGTCAGAGGACAAAAGTAAGTAGCTTTCCTCCTTGGCAACCTACAGTAAGGCCTTAGGCAGTTGGGTATGAAGTGTAAGCATTATCATAGATGCTAGGTTGCTACTTAAATTCATTTATCTATCTATCCGTAAAAAATTTTCTAAATTTGATTCATGAGTCAGATTCTATGGATGCACAGATTATTATGACACATTTGTTTACCTTTGAGAGCATCATATTGTAGGAAAGCTTATAAATAAACCATTTGAGATCATTGAGAGTAGAGAATAATGTTTCATGCTTAGAAATTACCTCTAAAATTTGATAAGTATACAAAAATCTGATAAATATGTCTGAATTATGTTTCTTGCTACTAGTAAATTTACTGTTGGATAAAGGGGTGAAAAGGGGCCTGCAATTGTTTTAATGAAAACCCATGGCTTAAAAAGAGAGTGGTGTTGGAACTAAATGGCAGATTGTGTGGTCAGCTGTTTTAGAGCTCAGGCAAAGGGAAAATCCCAGAGAGTTTTTGTCCAACAGGGGAGGATTCATAGACAATACTGCCTTTGAGGGAGCTTTCCCTGTGAGGGGTGAGCTGGATTCTGATTGGATATCCATAAAGCAAGTGGAGTCTTAAAATCTATGGAAGGGCAGACCTGTATAAAGGTGAATAATCAATACTTACCAAGCAAATCTTTCTTACTCTGGTTGCTGAGAAGTCAACAGAGGTTGAATAAGAACTGAAGATGGAATTAATAGAGCCTGGATTGTCACAGATCCCCAACTGTATGCACGCTCAAGCAGATTTAGTTTTGTCTGCAAGAGGAAAGACCGAAACTATCTGCACTTTAGGCAAGAGAGGTACTTTTTTCTTTTGGATGACTAATATAACCATTCTGGAACTAGCACGGTCCAGGAACTTATGTAACTCTTGTGGTGTCAATACTGGTATGTATTCCAATTGATATGTTGGAATGTAATTCCCAATGTGCACAGAATGAAATGGTACTGAGGCTGTGACATGATTAAGTCATGAAGATGGGATTAGATTTCTATCACAGAAAACAGGTCAGAGAAAGCATTCTTATTTAATCAAATGTGTGAGGTGGCAGGAAGAGGTCACCTTATATGAAAGAAAGACAGTACCTTCACCGTACACAATGTTGTTGGCAAGTTAGTTTTAACTGTGACAATAAAGGTCTACTGTTTAGAGATATTCTGGTCTAACCGACTTTGTTATACCAGTAAGAATAGACTGAGACAGCCGTTGTTATATTATGGTCTGATTTCTACAAGTTAGTGCCCTTGCTCACATTGACCAAAATGACTCACTGCCAAGACTGAGCCTCCTACACAGGGGATAAATAGAAAGAGAAAAGGTAGAATACACATCCCTCCCCTGTGAAGGCAAGATCTAGATGCACATTGATCATTGCTATTTAGTCTTCTTGTCGATAATTCAGTCACATGGGCAAGGCTAGTTACAAGAAGTGCTTGGAAGTGTGCCTTTGCTATGTGCATCCATGCACATGCACGGATTCTAGACTTGAGAATAATAGAATTTAATTTTTAAAATATATTAACCTTTAGGGCTCCTATAGTCTCTGCCTCTATTACAATCTTATTTAGTAGCAGGAACAACTCAGATATACTTGCATGAAAGTTGGTAGCTGTGGCTAATCTACTTTTTTCTTCAGCCATTAGCTTAATAATGAAATTGGGAGAAACAGAAGAGATGTGCTGAATACATTTTAGCAATTTCCACAGCAACTTAATCTTTACACCACCACGGAGAACCAGGCAATGTCAATGTAATTTAAAGATAGTCCTGTGAGTCGGCTTTGTGTCTCTAGAGTGAAATACCTGGAACAATTTTCCTGTGAGCTAAGGGTTGCTCAATTTAGCTCATGGTTTGAAAGGTTCAACATCCAATTGCAGACAGGAATTCCCACTTGATTGGAGTCTGGTGAGGGTGGTGAAAGGTGGCAAACATTAGAGAAATATAGGTAGGAACAAAGGACCACATCTCAGAGTGAGGAGGGAGAAAGGGGGGAAGAGGGAGGGAGAAAGAGAGAGAGAGAGAGAGAGAGAGAGAGAGAGAGAGAGAGAGAGAGAAGAGAAGAGAAGAGAAGAGAAGAGAAGAGAAGTGGAGAGGAGAGGAGGGAGGGAGGGAGGGATAGAAGGAAGGAGGTAGGATATAACTCAGGAGCAATCTATCTCAACACCAAATGCCTCCCAATGGTAGTAACTATGAACTAAGGTTTACAAACAGCAAATAGAAGTGATAAAGTAATATTTTGACATAATACAAAGATCCAGGTACCTTACATTTACTTAATATGTCAAGTATTTCATGATTATGAACTGAGTCTTCATGGTTCTTTCAGATAAATATTTTCTTCTATACATGGGTTTACCAAAAATTTGGAAAACAAACCCAAATTTGACTCTAACTGTAAAAGCCAAGATAATTTCCATTGCATAAATTTAGTTCTTGCCACATTCAGCCATAAGGTTTTTGTTGTGAATTTATTCCTTTATTGATTCACCAATTAATTAATTACTTAATATTAATAGTGAATTTTAAGGGTATTAGTCTAAGTTCCTGACATCTCAGGATCTGCATTCGAGGTGGAGAAGTAGTCGCTCAGTGAATGTGCTCATTGTATTTATTTTGACTTAGACCTTTTTATTAAAAAAAAAAACAAACCACAATGGTTGTCATTTAGAGTACTCAATACATATTAAATTAATTAAAGGCTTAGCCTTACGCAACATCACAGTAATGAGTTCAGACTTAGAACAGTATGAGTTTGGGGAGGAAGGGTGGAACATTTTGCTATTATGACTATGGCTTTAAACCAAAGACCATCTTTGTATCATCTGAAGGCAGGTGGACTATTGGACACAGTCTCCATGTCTTCCAAGCACAGCCATTCTCCTCTGTGTGTGGAGGCTGCTCTCAGACCCAGGACATGCTAAAAAAAATTTAAAGCATTTATTTATTATTTATTATTATGGAGTATGTGAACTGCTTCCTCTCATTTCACTCTTTCTGGTTCATGTTTGTTAATGCAAAATAACAAAACAAAATAATGACCAAAAAAAGCCATTTATGTTATAATCCTCAGGCTCAAGCTCATCCGCTGTGTGGGGTGAATCTCTCTGAGTGCATGTAGATACATTTAAATTAGATCTGATGACTGGACACTGATAGTTGATTTGGGTCCATGAGGTCATGGAAGAAACAGCCAACCAAAGTCTATGTTTGGAAGGTTAGGCTTCTCATGGAATCAAAGCAGAATTACCCTGCAAGAGGAGAAAAAAGATAACCTGCTGCTTAAATACAAAGGGTAGAATAGTCTTACAAGAGAATAAGAGCATCTGAGAGGTTGAGAGGAGAACGAACGCAGACGTACCAGGGTCAGAGGTGTGTTTGTCCCTCACACTGAGCATCCCAGCAACGGAAAATCCCCAGGGAGTGAGCTCTACTTCCCCCCCACCACTGTTGTGAGGACAATAGCAAAAGCCATGTCTCTGAGGAGGCCATTGCTGTGTTGGCATCTCCTCACCTTAATTCTGCAACTGCACCCTTCATTACTATCAAGCTAATTTGAAGGCATCCACAGCAGCAGAAGCAATGACCATGGCACAAAATGCGGGTAGCTCTTTCTCTTTTTACTGCCATCTATGTTCCAGGTACTAGTATGATCTAAATAAAGATGTGTACGTGCGTGTGGGAGCCCCAACTGTTCCATACATGGCACTTCCTTTCAGCGACAGAGGGTGGGATTCTAAGCCAGTTTTTTAATCTAAATTAGAAAAAAGAAGAAATGTGATAGTTCTTGCACCTACATGGAAAGAGCAAATCCGTGCCTGATATAGATGTGTTTTTAAAAACACAATGAGAGTGAAATCACACTGTATAATGTATCATGATCATTCTATGGTGCTAAATATTCTCTTGTGGCATAATTGAAAACAACTGCATAGGAACTTAGGTATAGACCAAATAGAATTTTTCCAGTTCTCCTTAACTAAATATTTGACTTCTGATAATTGCTATCATATGATATATATATATATATATATATGTGTGTGTGTGTGTGTGTGTGTGTGTGTTGTGTGTTTATACACATATTCAAATATTATATAGCTACAATAGGTATTCCTAATATCTACTGACTTCTATTGCTGTGTACCTTAATCTACATTCCCTATTCTTTCTTTAAGAAGATTTTTGAAAAATCCCCAAGACTGAAGATTTACTGAAATTTTAAGTTTTAAAGTCTTGATGTAAGTAAATAAATTATCCCATAGAAAGGTGCCATCAGCCTCCTTTTACCAGGAAGATGGGAAGCTGCTCATTTCCTGGCACTTTCTTCCTGGGAAGCAACACTTCTTGCTTGTCGGCAAGAGAATTGGTGAATAATGGTATTGTCATCCCTTGACACCATTTAACAACAAAGGAAATGAATTTCTCACCTTCGTTTCAGACCTCTATTTAATTTATAGAACTGATTCTCTCCTGTCATTTGATGTTTGCTCAGCTGAAGATAGACTATAAGCTGTGCAGATTTCTCGGAAGATGAATGCAAAGGTGGGGGGGGGGGGACAAGAGAAAGCAGGCAGCAATGGGAGACACACCCAGTGTTAACTTCCCAGCAACAGTGCTGCGCTGTTGAGGAGGAAGCCAGGAGGCTAGCTATTTGCTGACAGTGTGCACTTGCAGGGCACCCTGCGCTCTGTGTCTCATGCTCTTACCTGAGGAGATAGTCATGGTCACCTCACTGGCTCGCTGAAGGACAGAATGAGACAGTTCCTTAAGCACTGATAACAATATTGGGTGCACGCCAAGACTCCCTGAAGTGTCAACTGTTATCACTACTATGCCAGTGCTATCCTATGGAACTCATTGCCTACTTACATCATCTGTCCATGCTGTTATATGTTGTTTGAAAGATGTATGTATGGTTCACACATTTGTATTGTACTCTGAAATGTTATGCCACATTCATGAATAGGCTAAATAAATATGTCTATTTCCCATGTGTAGGTTGTGTATACCATATATGTGTATACCATATATATATATATATATATATATATATATATATACTTCCTAGGTATATTTCCTAGGACAATTATAACAAAATACCATAGGCTGGTATTTTGAGAAAAGTATTTTTCTATTCTTCTGGAGGTTAAAACTACAACATCAAGATCAAGATCAAGACATCAGAAGACTTGCTTTCTTTTTCTTTTTCTTTTCCTTTATGTGCTCTCTTCTTTTTTATTTTGTAATTTTTAAATTTTTAAATAATTTACTCAGGTTACATCTCACTTGTATCTTCCTGTTCCCCCAGAGCTTTGCTTTCTACTGAGGCCTTGCTTCTTTGTCAACATCACCTCATCACTGAGTTCTTACTTAGTGGCCCCTATGCGTGGACTTGTTCGTTGCCTCTGACTATGTATACCCAACTTCTTCTTAGGAGGATACCAGCTCCTCAAATGGGAGTAAGATCTGCTCTAGTGCACTTATTTTAAATATTAATCTCTTTAAAGAAATTGTATCTCCAAATATAGTTGCATTCAAAGAAGTGAGTTTAGAACTTCAACATACCAATATCAGAGAGGATAGAATTCAGTTCCTAACATTGGGAAGAGCTATATATTTACATGTGCATACCTAAAGAATAGTTTTAAATCACTTATTTAGTATACAGCTCCACAAAATAATTACTCACATTTTAATTTAGTAAGATCCATAGCATAGTTGAATGTCATACTAACCGAGGCTCTAAGAAGATTTTAGTACAAGTGAGCTGTTAGACAATGTTTTAAAGAGAAACCATTCATGTTTTGAGGGAATTAGGATAGGATTTTATTGTCAAAGGCCCTAAGCAGCCTTTTGTAGTACTATTCCAGAGCCTTTAATATTATGTTCCCAAGATGAACGGACCTCTGGGACTTTATGCTTATACAGAAATTAGAATATTACTTTTTGCTGCGTTCCTCACCTCCACTCCACTCCCTGGGGCTCAGTCCAGTGAGGTTCAGAACTTTCTTCTACTTACTTCTTGTACTTTTGTTATTTTTAAAATCCAGATTTATTTATTTTTATGTACCTGTGTGTCTTGCTTGCATGCACATATGTGCACTGTGTGCATACTTGGTGCTTCTCAAGTCCAGCAGAAGTGTAGGCTCTGCTTAGAGCTGAAGTTACTGATGGCTGCAAGCCCCCCTGTGAGTGCTGGGAGCCAAACCCTGGCCCTCTGTAAGAACAGCAAGTGCCCTTAACCATGAGTCATCTCTCCAGCCTTCTCCTCCGCTCTCTCTCTTTTTTTTCATTATAAAAGAATATTTGGGGCCTGGAAAGATGGCTCAGGGGTTAAGAGCACGGGTTACTTACTCTTCCAGAGGACCCGGGTTCAATTCCCAGCCTCCATATCGCAGTTCACAACTGTCTGTGACTCTGGGTCCAGGAGATCTAACACCCTCACACAGACACATACAGACAAAACAGCAGTGCATATAAAATAAAAATTTAAAAAATCATCTTAAAAAAGAATATTTGAAATGTAAATGTCCATATTATGTGAGATCAATATGTTCCCAATACTTAATGAATTCTCTGAACATTCATCAATGAACCAGAACCTGTAAACTTCATGGGACCAGAAGAAACAGGAAGTGACCGGTCGGTGCCTAGTTTAGTGCACGAGCTGCGCCTCCAGGCTTATGTTGTTTAACTGTTCTTCGAATATTTCTTATTGGCTCTCTCTGGTCTTAAAGCAATTGTCCAACCCAACCCTGGTTTTAGAATTAGCGAATATTTAAAACAGAAGTATTGAAACCTGGCAAATGTGAGGAGTTTGTAGCTGGCTTTGACATTCAGATTTATCAATGTGGTCTCGTATTGATATGAAAAAGGTTTGTTCTCAGGAGTGGTGCCCGGACCCTGGTCTTCCGGAACCAAGGATTTGATAAGCTACTGCTTTTCTCATTCTGGCTTTTGAGAGCACCAGAAATCCCTAACTTTTCAAAGTTTATTTTTAACTATATCTAGGTTGGTATGTCTGTATGTGGATATTTGCACATGACTTCAGGGGCCTGCGAAGGTCAGCAGTGTCATGTTCCCTGGATCTGGAGTCACACACTGCTGTGAGCCTCTTGACGTGGGTGTTGGAAACTGAACTTGGGTCCTCTGGAAGAGCATCAAGTGCGTGCAACTGTTGAGCCACCTCTCCAGCCCCGGAAAGCCCTGACTTTAGCCTTTCCAAGCTGACTTTCAGATTCCCTTCATTCTGGAGATGTCTGCGCCCAGTGATTTCATTCCCTTCCTTCAGGAAAGTACTTTGCTTTGGCTAAGCATGCCTTCCTCCCTGGCAAACATGAAAAGATGTACTCATCCAGTTTGTTTTTCTGTAATGTTGAGCTCCTTTGGCAAGTAACTTTTCTTCTTTTCTTGGCATAAATCCTGCTGAGTCCTTAGTTGACTTCTTATTCCTTTTATACTAGAAAAAGAGCTGTTCTATTATTTATCTTAACTTCTCATAAAATCTTTGTTTTATTCTCTGGTTCACTTCTCTTATCATGGGAGCCCGCTCCCTTCACTTCCCAGTAAACTTCGCCTTCCTCAGGGGCAGAGTCCCTGATGTGTGTATGATTTTTATGACTCCAGTGAATTTTTCTTATCTCTGATTACTTCATGTTCAATTAGCTCAGCCTGACTGGGGGCACTCACACACATGATTGCATTAGTGGCTCAGTGACCTCGCTGGGATGGCCTCTCCTACTATTGCTGATGAACTATCTGAAAAATGCTGACTTTAGTTTAGTGTGTGACCCTAGCTGGGGATGGGAGAGGGACATATCCCTGACTTCAGACCTGTAATTTGCTTGCTCAGTTAGTTACTCTGTAGCTAATGTAATGGGAAGTAGGGCCCCTGCCCACAGTCAAGAAGGAACTAGAATGACTTTCCGTGGTAAGCTATAACCTTCTCAGTCAGATAATGGTCAGAGAACTTGTCAGTTTCCAAGAGGCTATGGCTTCTTCGTAGTGGATTACACATTAGTTTGTTAAATCAATGTCAAAGGAAAATGAAGGAGTGATAGTGTCTGGGCCTTGCACACCGCTGGCGAATAGAGTACGCAGCAGGCATTCTTCCTGAGGTTACCTGGCTTGCAGCTCTAGTGAATTATATATATTTGTAAGATAAGGTCAGTATCGTCTGTTAGATCCAGTCCATAATTACTTAGATGTGTTTTACTCACTCATTCACTCCTTCTACACAAAGGGGCCATATCATTCTAACCTTGGATCAAAGCTGTGAAGCAGATAACTAATTTTTCTTTTATCACTTCCCTCCTTAGTTTATCACTTCCCCCTCCATCCTCCATCTTTGAGTGGCCAGGCTGTTTATCTTTGCTCCGGCTCCTGCTCCTGCCAACTAGCCATGTCTTCCTTACCCCTTCGCCTTGTATAGCTTCTCTTGAGCCCAGTCCTTCACAATGCAGTCCTCTGTGAGTCTGTTTCCACACAGCCCAGATGAGTAACTGCCTATATGTTCAATATTATCAGTCACCTAAGATGTTATGACATGGTTGACTTAACTCATCAATGAGTTTCCAATATGGACATTTCCAGCATCAGGAGAAATGTTTGTAGAAGATTTGTAGAGGGACCAGGCATTTGAGTCAAGTTGAGGAGATCAACAGAGATTATATAAATAGCTGCCTACTTTCAAAGTATAATTTTCAAATTGAGTTAGAGAAAAAGGCTTTCATAGGAAATATAATGAATTCATGTCAAGATGTATTCTATCCATTAGTGAGGAAGCAAAAAATATGGCAAAGATAATTAAAAAAAAAAATGGAAGGACTGAGTATTTACAGACAATGGGAAAAAGAATGCGAAACTAACATTTGTGTGTTAGACTATCAGATATGGTACAAAAGTGTGTAATGTTGAGCAATAAAACCATTACTTTATGGCTTCCCTTTATTGCTGGAGGAAAACTATGAATACAAGATAAAAAGGTACAGGTTAGCTCAGAACAGTTTGAGTTCTAATCAATACCACAAACAAGCAAAGGTCAAACAGAGGTGTGTGTATTTCCCTAAATAATGAAATAATATTTGGGTATATCTGGGACAGGATGTTGCTGATGTAGACACTGAAAAAGACATGATGATCTTTTCTTTTGCTCAGAGAGAGGTGGGGAGGGGGTATGTAGGGAGAGAAATGTACGTGTGTATATATGTTTATATATCATCTGAAAATATGTAGCTATAGAAATAATAAAAAAAATGTGTCTCTGTGTGCACGTGCATACATGAATAGACAACTTCCTTTCATACCACTTCTCTATAACTTCTAAAGCATCGGGCAGCTCAGCAGCTCATTTCTGTTGGTTGCTGGGTGGTGCCCCAGCTTTATGTGGTTTGCAGTACAATCTGGTACCAAAGTAGGTCAAAGCCAGTCCTGATAATAACCTTGGTCTCTTTGATTAAAGGAGACTTTCTGTGAAGCAACTAGAGGCCATTGACCCCATGATAAGGATGTCTTAGGATAGCTTTCCTCATCCCTCATCCCTTGGGCTTCATGCCTGCAGACACTCCCTGGCTTTATGCTTCTGTGTGATATGGGTAGGACAGTCAGTCAGCTCAGGATTTGTTACTTGTGTAGCTAAAAGAGTAGGATCTCAACACCATGTAGAAGGGGAAGCCTTATTGGGGAGGCCAGTGTCATGTCAGGATACAGTGGTTAGCTTGAAAAAGGAGCATGGAAGCACACACCAGAGGGGTTATGACACATACAGCCTGCAGTGGGTGATTGCTGGACTCCCTCAGGTAACTCCACAAAGACCCTAATTTTTTGTTCAAAAATCAGGTCTCACTCTCTTCCTGAGGGAGCTTCCTAAGAGTTAGGGAACTTTGAACCATTTAGTTTATAATCTTTTTTTTTCCTCCAAGAATATTATTTCACCCTCTCACTGCATTTCTATCTTTTCTAGTCACTAATCCACTCTAGGAGACAGCCTCAGTCTTCTTCAAGGTCCTTATCCTCAGGCCTGGAGTGTAGATGTAGGATGAGAGGAGAGGAGTCAAAGAACAACTTCGGGACACCCAGAGAAGTGGTCCCCAGACACAGCCCCTGGGTGTGTGGCCCTGATCCTTTGGTACATCCACTGCGTACTAGGCCTACTTCCTCCAAAATCTGTGCCCTGTGTACGGAGGCTCCTGGAGTTGCCTCAGAATTTATGGGAGGCCAAATAATGAGCTGCCAGACACCCCTTCACTGAGTGGTCCCACATTTTGTGAATTTATACTTGACTCTTGTTTGAGCTTTCATTTACAAAACTCAAGCCCAGACCATTTTAATAACCCTTTAGCATCCTAATAGCAGGACTAATTTTTTTTTTCAGTATTTTGTAAGAGTACTGAAATCCCTTCTTGGAATGTGTTCCATGGTCATTCCTCTCTCATGATCAGCTATTTTTTTTTTAAGGCAGAGTCATGGGCTTGCTGCCGGAAATGTGAAAGGAAATAGCCTCTGGTGCTGCAGTGACTGGCTTGATTTGCCAGGTTGTGTAATTGCTGGATCCACTAAGTTCTCCCCAAAGACCAGAGACTGGAAGCAGCTTGGCTAGTGAGGCTCTTGCTACGTGGCAAGGGCAAAAAAGACAATAGTGCAGTGCTTTGGTACTGAGGTGCCTGTCAATCTCCATACTGGCTTCCAAAAATCATTCTTAGCTGGACTGAGTCCCCATCTATCATTGGGTGGTTCAGGAGCATGCGTCTCATCTTCGTCGTAGAAAATGAAATCTTTCCTTTAACAGTGACAGTTCATTTGAGGCCATCTATATTGAAGACATCAATTGACTATGAAATATATCTTAGCCCTCCCCACTGGCCTCCCAGGAAACTTAAGTCATTTTATTGCCCTCACACTCCAATTGTTCTGAATCACCTACTCAAGGAAAAGCTTCCAAGATCTGAACAAAGTTCAAGGTACCACAGTGAGTGCACGCATGACTACAGGGGGTATGAAATGCTGAGGAGAGGGCACTGGTAGAAGAGATAACATTTTATACTTGGGCCGGGCATCTAATCTACTAGGCAGGCACTGTTAGCCTTACCTAATCCATGATAAACCCAATGCTCTGCTAGGTTAAGTTAGGTTGCATGGCCAATAAAATGGCATCATGGGAGTCAAACTTGGCAACCTGGCACCAGAGCCCTGATCCGAAGCACCATGATGTACCACGCCTAATTTCTATAAATGACATTATAAAAGGGCCAAAAGACCAACCTAATAGAATGTACAGTTGAGTGTAGTTCTGAGATCTCAGAGGGAACACTGAAAATAAACAGGAAGATGCAAGCTGATAGCGTTTCACAAACTAACAGGGATATCTTTTGCTACACAGAGGGAACACAGTAACCACTGTACTGAATTTGCTATTGTATAATTTTGTTTGTTTGTTTTTTAATCAACCACAAGTAAGTGGAAGATTATTATAGCTTCCTTGGGCATTGGACCAACATATAGAAAATGTTAAAATATTGAACAATATCCATGTTTTGTCTATGGTGTAATAGTTGTTGATCTTCAAAGATGATGACAGATATTGCTATGTTTTGTTGTCATTTCTACACCTAACTTCACCTGGAAAAAAAAAAAAACTTTTTCCAGATATTCAAGAATTCAATAGAACAAAGAGACTTGTTTCTTGTAAGTACTGTATGTTTTAATACCATGCTGGCTATTTGGCCATTGCTCTCTAGGTTGTGGGATTATAGTATGTTGATCTGATGATGGCTTTAGCCTCTTGCAGGTTTCGTTTTTCTAAGCATCCTCTGGGGACAGGTTTCCAGTGTGATGTTGATAGCAGGGTCCGGGTTTGATGTACATGCTGAGAACCTAGGTCAGACTTGATTGATGGCCACAGCAGCCGAGCTAATTTGGATATGGGACCTCCCTGCCTCCCTGTCATTTCAGACTGTAGCTTGGGCTTTATTGAACACTTCTCTCTTTGCTTGTCCCTGCCCTGGTAGAAAGTGCAGTTTGGAACATAAGCTCCAGTTCAACCCAGCTAGGTGCTCGGAAATAATTGGCGCTGAGCTTCTGTTGGATTCGCACCGGCAGGATGACCGAGGGGTTAAGAGATATAACCATTAACAGTCACTGAGAGCAGCCATGGCTCCCTAGAGGCACAGAGAGGCTCACACAGGAAATCGATGTGGCAGAGTTTAGCCTGCTCCTACCATGTCCCTTCTTGCCAAGGATAGATAATGGGACAGATGCCCCTAGAGTATTCTATTAATTTTACATGGAGGACTGGAGGTGAGACCAGAGGAGCCAACAAATAGCCTTCTTTCAAAATGCCTGCATGAGAATCCAACCTACAAAATGGTAGAATAAACGGAATGGTAGCTGCTGACGCTGCTTCACGCTACCTGAGTGGGTTGGAGGGCCCCAGTAAGGTAGGCATGGTTCTCTACCCACAAGCTCACTTTTGCTGGTTTTAAGGATGAGGTGGAATTGGCAAGTTTTGAATATACAGCTTAAAATGTTTCAAACTTGGAAGGAAAAAATAGCTTCAGTGTTTCATTCTTTGTGGGAGACATTTGAAGGGGGTGCTGCACAAATTTACCTGAGTGACTCAAAGAGGCCATGCCTTGTTGAAGGCGCTCTTTGCAATGCTCTCTCTAACCATTCTCACTGTCTCTGATATCGTTGCACAGCACCGTCTTTCAATTCACAACCTGTGCCTTAGTCCTTCCCTCACAGGGTATGGGGAACTCAAATCAAGTCAGCAGAGGTGCCGTGATGTGGGAAGGACAAATATTTGGGCTAGATTACCTAACCTCCTCCTTCATTCTGAGCCTGGATCTATCCTCCTGGTGCAGTTGGCCCTCAGACTCCCCTAGGACTCCAGGCTCTGAATCTAGAAGCTACCCACCTCTTCCTCAAATTGAAAATGCCCAGGTTGAATTCACATCTCCCACAACCTCTGCCTTTTCCTTACTTTCTATATCTTTGAGAATGGCACCCACTATTTCTCCACTTCTCTAGGGCTTGATTCTGGTCCTATACTTCTTAGTCCATCAGCTAAGCTCACCTCTGCTATCTCTGGCTCCCATATACCACGAACTGAGTACATCCACAGTTCTGCCACTGGAATAGCTTCTGAATTCCTGCTTACTTTTATTCCCTTCTTACTACTTGCGCTTCATCTTGCCCACTGTGGACTCAGCTTTCCTGGATAGGGTGGCTCGCTGACCTCCTCCGTGGTGGATTGTGAAGCTACTTTAGTTATCACATAACATCTTTCCATAGGCAGTGAGTGCTGAAACCAGGGGAGTGTACCTGCTGGCCTTTGCAGACAGTTATCCTTGGTATATGAGGGAGGTCTAGCTCCCCCAAGGGATGCTGGGAGATGGTGTCTCCTACTTTCCAGGAGCACCTGATGCCTGACAGATGCAAAGTACAAATGATATCCACTATCTTGCCTCAAGGTGAAGTGGCTGCCGTTTCTACCCTCATAGCACCCTGTGGAGCAGGGCCAGGGCAGCCTTTATTTGGGAATACATCTTGCTCTGCTTCTACCTTTTTCTCTGTCCTTATTTCCTCCCTCACTTATCTATTTTCCTAGGAGAACAGCTCTTTTGTAAGCTGTTGGTTTTTTTTACTGGACTCTGGCTGAGCTTCCGCTTCTAGGGAGCCCACCCTAAGAATATTCATGAAGTAGGCTGCTGAGAGCCTCTGCAAAAGCCCAGACCAATAGAATTGCAATTTACAATTGGTAGCTTACAACGTACCAATTACAAGTTCCAACTGGTAACTTGTCCCATCACTTGTTTCCAGTGTTGTCTGGAGTTGGGTTTCTTGACTATCCATCTTGCTGCCTTGTACCTGCCTTTCCTCCTTTTTGCTGGCATTTTGGATCAATAGCCCTATTATATACAATAGCATAAGCTCCTGTTGTTAAATTTTGTAAGGGTTCTCATACTTTCCAGGGTGATATTGCTCTGCAGTTTCTTTTTCTTAAAATATATTTTGGGTGGCTTTGGTATCATAATAATCCTGGTCTCTCCACGTCCCCTGGAGGGGGAGGCCTGGTGGCACTCAGAGGAAGGATAGCAGGCTACCAAGAAGAGACTTGATACCCTATGAGCATAACAGGGGGAGGTAATCCCCCTCAGTCACAGTCATAGGGGAGGAGAGTAAGGGGAAAATGGGAGGCAGGGAGGAATGGGAGGATACAAGGGATGGGATAACAATTAAGATGTAATATGAATAAAATAATAAAATATATTTTAAAAATCCTGGTCTCATAGAATTATTGGCACACAATGTAGAATTGGCTAAATTAATTAATTAAGCCACTTTTATCTTCCTTGTCTGCTTCCCTCTGTCCTTCCTTCCCTGCCCTGACCCCATGGTGTATATAGCTAAGCCCTGGTTACTGACCACTCTATCTAATGTAGACCTTGGACATAGATGTCCCTAGTCTCTGAATTCCAGGGGATGGAGCTTGCTCTTCAAGGATGATAAGGACTTGCCATCTTCCATTCCTTCAGGGTTTTCTTCACATAGTCTATGGCCAAATCCATGCATGATCCCATCTATACTGGAGACACTCACCAGACGGTGTGACACTAAGGCCTGCACTGTCAAGAAAACATATTTGCACAGGCATCCAGCACTGACCTAAACCTCAAAGCACTGGCTATTCAGTTTTGTGAAGCTGGACTCCACATTTTCTACATCCACATGCAACACAGTCCTGAGTCCCAAGGTCACCGTTTACGTGGCTTTACTGCTGTTTGGTGTTGAGATGCAGAGGACAATGATGGCTACAGGACACCCTGCATGTTAGACTCCCTTTCCTTGACTTTGCCATTCCTGTCTTCTTCCCTTCCCAGCATCAGGCCTTGGAATCCTGGAGGACTGTAGATCTGCCGTGGCTATGTCAGAGAGCTCAGGGACTTAATTTCCGTATTTATAAATGGAGAGTCTTAAAAAAATATATGTACCTTAAAATCCCCTGCTGCATTAGTGTTCGACATTTCCAAGCTGATCTGCATGGTCCTTAAATTCTTACCTATTTAGAGAGGAGGATTTTCCATTCACTCTTGGTGACTAAGAGTCCTGTTGTTCCCTTGATTGATATAATAGACCCTGCAGACGCACTGCAAGTGTATAAACATCAAACAAATATATATTTCTAATGAATTATTTACATTGTATATCAGCATTAGTGCCAGTGGTTTTGTGGAAATGGAATTACAAGTCAAAAAATCAGTGCTGGAAGAAGGGAGGGGACTCTTTCTCCACTTCCAGTTAGTGGAAAGCAAAGGTTGCTGGGAAAGTAAAGATTTTTAAGGGTTTAGGTATGAAGGCAGGGGAGGAAGCCAAATGGCATATTGGCTAAGAAAGGTAAGAGAGACTTCCAGCCACAGAGAACACAATAAGAAACAAATTAAGATGAGGGCAGAAAAAATGATATATCTCATATATATATATCAAATATTCACTAAGAATTTGCTGTGTGGTTGTGTGCTTGGTTTGAGACTTAGTGCTTCACTTGGATGTCCTTCTTTCACTATCCAACATGTGGATACAAACAATGATGTTGTACTTTCCCCATAAAGGTGAGGAAACTGTGGTGCCCATTGAAAATAGCAATTTACAATGTAACTGTAATTTACAATGTAATTGTAACACAACCATTAAAGGCTAGGACTAGGATCCAAATATTTGCCTAATTCCATAGCTTGGGAGATATAGTTCAGCAATTAAGAGCTTTGCTGATCTTTCAGTTGACTGGGGTTTGGCTCCCAACACTAACATGGTGGCTCACAGCAATCTCTAACCCTGATGGCTTCTTTTAATCTCTGCATACATCAGGTGCATGTATTGCACACACACAGCACACACACAGACACAGGCAAGTAATTATACACATAAAATTGAAAAAATCTTACAAATGACTTATCAAATTCCAAAATATTACATCAACTGTGATACAGTAAAATAAAAAACAATAAATAATTGAACAAACAAAAATTTGTATCTAAGCTCTAGGGATGGATTATATTAACCAATCTCTTTAGCTGGAGTGATCTTTGCTCACAACTTAAAATGTGTGTGTGTGTGTGTGTGTGTGTGTGTATGTGTGTGTGTGTGCATTTTATATGGGTTCATGTGTGTGAGCGTGAATGTGAAGGCCAGAGATTAACATATAGTGTCTTACTCTTTTACTGCCCACCTTATTCTTTGGGACAGGATCTTTTGGTTAACTTGGCTCTCTCTCATCATGACCCCAAGACCAGCTGGCCAATGAGCTGCAGATATCATCATAGCTCTACGCCCCCAGCACTAGTATTATAGATGTAAACCACCATGATTGGTTTTTAATGTTTATCTATTTTCATTGTTTTAAAACTTTATTGTGTGTGTGTGCGTGTGTTTTCACATGTCACAGTATACATGTAAAAAATCAGAGGACAACTTGTTACTCCTTCTAACACATGGATTCCAGGGATTGGACTCAGGTCATTAGACCTGTCTGCAAACACCTCTGTCTACTAAGGATATTTTGCTGACCCCAAAATTTAGTTTTATGTGCATGTATGAGTGTTTTCCTGTGTGTATATACACACATTGTCTTCAAGAGCCAAAAGAAGGCATCAGATTCCCTAAAATTCAAGTTGAAAATAGTTGTAAGCTGCCTTATGAACGCTGGGAATCAAACCTGGGTAGGTCCTCTGCTTTTGCCCGAGGAGCCATCTCTTTAGATCCTGGATTTTATGTGGGCAGTGGGGATCTGAACTCATTCTTTTATGTGACAGACACTTTGCTGCAAGGGCCATCTCTCTAGCATCTGGGCTCGCCACTAACTGGATGTGCTATTGTGTTGTACATTGTTTTTCCTAATGCTAGGGATTAACCATGGGACCATGCAACTGCTGGCCAATTGCTCTAGCACTGAGTTACATCTTAGCCCTAATTGTACATGGCTTATAGAATACTTTTGGAATTGGTATTACTTCAAATTAAGTGCTATTATTATTTCTAGTTTTTTTTTTAAGCAAATAGGCAATTATAAATCTGTTGCTCGAGATCACCCAGCTCAGAAAAGGCAGAGGTAGGATTAAATAGGAGTTTCTTGACCCAAAGATCTTGTACTTAATCATAATACTGTATTGCATACATGTCAACAGGAAGAAAGACAATTTTTCCAAACACATAGTGATCAACGACAGCAGATTACTATTAGATATTCTCTTAAAATCTTGTTTACTATTGTGCTGGGTAGTTTTATGTCAAGTTGACACATGCTAAAGTCATTGGATTGGAGAAAGTCCCCATTGAGAAAATGCCTCTATAACATCAGGTTATAGGTAAGCCTACATGGTACTTTCTTATTTAGTGATTTTGAGGTGGGAGGGCCTAGCATATTGTGGATGGTGCCACTACTGGGCTGGTGGTCCTGGATTTTATAAGAAAGCAGGCTAAGCAAGGCAGAAAGAACAAGGCAGTAACCAGCACCCATGGCCTCTGCCTCAGCTCCTGCCTTTCGGTTCCTGCCCCTTTGGAGTTCCTGTTCTGACATTCTTTGGTGATGAACCATAAGCCAAACAAACCCTTTCCCTCCTCAAACTGCTTTGGCCATGGTGTTTCATTACAGCAATCATAAACCTAACTAGGACAATTACATTCATTCGTTTACCATGTGTGTGCATATGTGTGCACGGGGGCATGCCACAGTGTGCACGTGGAGGTCAGAGGACAGTTTGAGATAGTTGAGTCTCTTCTTTTACTGTGTGGGTCCTGAGGATGAGCTCAGGTCACCGGGCTTGATGGCAAACACATTTTCCTGTTGAGTCATTTTGCCAGACCTTCCCATTCTCTTTGGTCAGTTGCTCCACCCAACTGCTAAAGATCTTTTCTAAACTAACTAACTAACTAACTAACTAACTAACTAACTAACTAATCTATACTTTACCAGTCATTTGGATTTCACATCCTCTCAATCTTCCATAGTATGTCTAGGGAAAAAAGATGGAACAAGAGAAAAAGATGCCCTGGAAGAGGAGAGTTGAGAGTCTCATTTTTCCTAATAAGGCAGTATCTGTTTTTAAGCCACAGATTTAAGGGTGTGGGCAGGGAAGCAGGGCAGGGTCAAAATGAGACATCTTTTACTCTCTGATTCTTGTTACTTTCCTCTAATGAGGACAGGAAACATGGATGAGTCACTCACTTTGTCCTACTTTTTTCTTGCTGTAGCAAGCTCAGAAGACTTCCCATGCCAACTCCTATCAGAAACCCTGGCTAGTATGTACTGAGTGCATTGTCTCCTGCTATGTGCTGAGCACGGAATAATACAGTCTCTACCCTTAAGTTCTGAAGAATATAATTTCCTTACAGTGCTTCTCGGTTCTACTCCAACGCAGAATGAATCAGAGCCACCAGTGAACTTCACCGTTTACTTTTGTCTTCCTGAGAATCAGTAGAACAAAATCATTGGCTGACTCCAAAGCTTGACGCCCTGGGTTCAAATCTTGGCCCTGTATGCTCTTTGTCAAGTTGTCTGACATCTCTAGTTTCATCAGTACGGCTGTAATAACAGTTCCTAACTCCTTGGGCTAAAATGAGGATTTAGATGGCTAATATCCATAAAATAATAAGAAGAAGGCTTTTGCATAAAATTATTAGTTAAAATCACTAAAGCTATAATTTACAAAACACCATTCAGATAAACTGGATGAAAATGCATGACACAGAGAATCTGGGTTCCTCAAGGTTTTAAGGATTTGTGAGTGGTTCTGCTCTTGGGTCTCTCTTTAGATCCCTGTTGTCTGGTGTTTATCAAAATCTTCCAAATGGAGTCCTAGGTCTCTCTTTTCTTTTCCCATGTCTCTCCCGCCAGCCTTCTCTTTCCTCCCCTCCTCCCCCTTTTCCATCTTTGCTACCCTGCCTTTCTCTCCCTCTTTCCTGTTTTTATCCCTTTATGTTCACAAGGAAATCTTGTTTCTTCCAAACACCTTTTCTTGTCTGCATTGCACTGAGGCCTCTCAAGATGTATTGGTGTCCAAGAACTGGCTCAGAAACTATCAGCCTATTAAATCTTTTGGGTGCATGCCATCCATCTTCTCTGGCTATACCTAGTTTTGTCGGCCCTGTGAGACGATAAATCTTTTAGTGTAGACCCACGCCTACGTAGTTGCACACAGTCAGAGCTCAATAAATGTGAGGGTTGTAGCCTTCCGATCCGTGGTTCAGGCAGGCATTCTTTTTTTTTTTTTTTCTTTTTTTCATTTTTTTTATCTTGAAAAAAAATTTTTTTAATTAATTTATTCTTGTTACATCTCAATGGTTATCCCATCCCTTGTATCCTCCCATTCTTCCCTCCCTCCCATTTTCCCCTTATTCCCCTCCCCTATGACTGTTCCTGAGGGGGATTACCTCCCCCTGTATGTGCTCATAGGGTATCAAGTCTCTTCTCGGTAACCTGCTGTCCTTTTTCTGAGTGCCACCAGGTCTCCCCCTCCAGAGGACATGGTCAAATGTGAGGCACCAGAGTACGTGTGAAAGTCATATCCCACTCTCCACTCAACTGTGGAGAATGTTCTGACCATTGGCTAGATCTGGGTAGGGGTTTAAAGTTTACCGCCTGTATTGTCCTTGGCTGGTGCCTTAGTTTGAGCGGGTACCCTGGGCCCACAGGCAGGCATTCTGATTCTACCTGCTGTAGTTACTGACAAGGCCTCCATCCAGCTGCTGTGAGTAATGTCCTCAAGGCCTGCTAGGAGAAATGAACAGTGAGTTTATGCTTGTGAGTCTTAAAAATATAAGTGTGCAATGAGGAAAAAAAAGTCACTCCCTGCCTATGATAGTTTATGCGTGTTTTAGTTTTTATGTCTTATGCACCTGAAACTCACTGTTTGCATATATTAGTTACAACCTAAGCCAGATGGTTGGGGTCAAGACAGGCTTCCGAGAAAGCGGGTAAAGGGGGAGAGACATTGATTATAGAGGGAAGTCCCATCATGACTTGCAGAAGGTATGGGTACAAGCCCCACGCTATGCTAAGCAGTGGCATTTCCTTGGGAGTTCTCAAAGCTAATACTAAGGACTGCCGGTCTGTTTGAGGCCAGGGCCAGACTGTGCAGGTGGTGGCTTGGACAATAAATCATGAGGCAGAGACACACCAGTGGGAGATGGGAAGGGAGGGCTGACTACATCTAAAGCCCTGTTTTAAATTTCCTTTCTTTTCCATGCAGTCTGAAAGAAAAACTAAAGTTTGCTTATATTGATATGATTATTTGAAGGTACTAGCTTTTAGACCTGAATTTTAGAACTAACATCTCTTAGGCAGCTGAATAAAAATAACGCTTTGGTGTTTGGATAGTGTCATATTTGACTCACCAAAAAGTAAGGATTAATTAATGGCCTAGACACTTTTGTAAAAAACAAATTGTTGCAAAGTCCTAGTTTTATCTATGCATGGGCATTTAATTCTCTCAACCACATGCAAGATTTCATCTTGATTTTTTTTCTTAAATTCCATCTTCTTGGTTATGGTTTAGCTTTTCCTTCTTGTGAGATATGGACACTGACTTTCAGCACATATAATTTCTCCCTTCATAAAATTTGAAAAATCGTATTATATGTATTTTCACACACATATAAATTATGCAAGCTTAAAATGAATTTCTCTTTTCTGCACATCTCCTCTCATGCCTTGATTAGGAGACTCGATAAAGCATGTCCTTTGCAGAGACTTTTAGAAAGAAACAAGTGTAGCTGCATTGAGAACAGGACAGCAGATAAATAACTCATCTGTGTGGTCATGCTGGGAATTCTGTTATTGCAGTTGAAAAAAATAGAACTAGGATACTAGGTATGAGCAGTGATTATTCTTATAACATTTTGATGAAAAAAATCAATGAACAAAGTGACACAGGTAAATTGCTATACGATATTATAACAAAATGTTGTTGACAAAATGTTAAAACATGATCAATTCTTGGGAGTAGGAACATAGATAGTTCTTATACTACATTTGTGGATTTCTTTGTTTTTTAAAAGTATCTCATTGCACAATCTAGAGCTTCTAGTACAGTGTGCCTATGAATGATATGAGGGAAAAATTTAAAATGTAAATTTATTTTATTATGCTAAAAACTACACGAGAGCTATCTTCAATATTTCAGGTGCACAATGCAATAATATGCACAATACTGTAACCGCGGATTCCAAGGACTTATTCACCTGTGTAATAGAAACAATGTGCTTTGCATTCTCTGGAAATTCCACTATATTTCCTGCTTCTATGACTCTTATTATTTAAAAGTACCTCATATAGGTCAAATTATTCAGCATTTGTCCTATGATTGGCCAATGTTTTTGTTTTCACAAATGATACAATTTTCTTCTTTTGAAAAGTTGGTTAGCCCAGGGACCATGCACAGACTGGACCTAGGGTCCCCTACACAGGTGTAGCTGATGGGCAGCTCAGACTTCATGTGGGTCTCCTAGAAAAGGCAACAGGATTATCTCTGACATGGATTCTGTTGCCTGCTTTTTGATCACTTACCCCTGGCAAGGCTGTCTCACCAGGCCACAGGGCTTCAGTCTTGATGTAACTGGATGAGCTGGGGTGGGTGGGTAGTGGGGGCTTCCCTTTTGTATGTAATAGGGGAAGGGGGAAAAGGGAGGGAGTGTGGGACCAGGAGGAAAGGAGGGAAGGGGCTACATTCAGGATGTAGAGTGAGTTAATAAATTAATTTTGCAAAGGAAAAGAAAGAAAACAACAACAACAATCAGTTTCAATTAAAAGTTCTATTAAATGCTTATTTGCAATTTGAAAAAAAGAAAGAAAAGTTGGCTAGCATTTCATTCTATATTCTTACATTCTATTTATTTATTCAGTCATTTGATGGGCAAACAGGTGGCTGTCACATCTTCTTCTATACATTGATTAATGGTGCAATGAACATAAAAGTGTAACTATCTCTTTGCCATCTTGACTTCAATTAATTTTAGATCTGTAAATGAGTGTTGTTGAAATGTATGTTAGTTCTATTTTTAACTTTCTGAGAAAATCATGATTCAAAATAGATACACCCCCTAGCATTTCTACTAAAGATAAACATGGGTTCCAATTTTGCCCATATCATTTGTTATCTCTCTATAAATACTAATGGTTGTCTTAGCAAATGGTAGATGAGATCTTGTTGTAGGTTTACAATGTTTTTTAAAAAATATATTTGTTGGCTCTGTATATGTAGTTTAGGAATTCTAAAATATGTATTTGACATGTTGTTTACAGCATCAACCTTCCTGATGGGTCTGCTTAATAAATTCATCAGGGAAGTAAACACATTTAATTTGACATTGAAAATTCAGCAGAGCCTGGCTAGATGCTCCTTGAAGATACTCTTAGGCATTTCCCAACATCCCTAGAAGCTGGGTGTGGGTTATGTGACTCTATTCTTTTCCATAGGATGTGGATGGAGGCAACAAGCCATTTCTAATTTTAGCCATCCAGCTTCCTGCATAACCCTTGATGTCATCTGCTGCTTTCTGTGATGGCTGCAGACACGCCGCAGATGAGAAGAGTGACCATGCAGAAGCAGTCATCAGAGGCAGCTGGTCCCTCATGTCAGACTGTGGTCTGTACAACTGAAACAGACTTTCTTGTGCTGAGTCAGTGATAACTATGGGGTTGGTTTTTCATATTGAATGCTTTGTACTCATTTATGTACTAGCTCTGTAAAAGTTTTTATTGAATAGTATTAAAATATTAAAGAACAATGAAAAGATAACATTCTACTATCCTAAATCAACTTTTAGTGTCTCTGCCTTTCTCTTTATCTTGTCATCCATAGACATATCTTAAAAGAATATAAACCAACTTGATGCACAATAACTTGAAGAAAGTATTCCCTAGTGTCAGAAGTGTACAAGTAGTTTTGTGTCCTTCTTTTGAAAGCTTCTTGGAGGGTACAAGCAAACCCATTTAATATTTTTAAATTAATCTATCAGACTGCAGTACCACCAGCATTTTCCTGCAGTAGGATTATCACTATTTTAATAACTTTTTATGTTATAAGAAAACAATTGTAGATTTCTGTATAGAGATCAAATTAAATTTGAAAACCTTAGATAATGCAGGATGTTTTCAACAATTGTGTTGTCACTCTCTAGGACCCAACAACAATATTTTGGTGTAGCTTTTAGGTACATGCATGTAGTAGACAATGCACATATTCAAAAAGCTTTATTAATAACATTCTGCATATCCTACCTTGATGATGAGCTATGAATATTTTTAATGTATCAAAATCTCAACTCTGGAAGTGCTTTAGATATGAGCTGTCCAGTTCAAAAGCCAATGTCTATATTTACATTTTTACATTTTACACTACATTACACACATATTTACATTTTACATTACAGTTTTAATAAATTGTCATTCCTCATTCCTTTGTCACACTAGTCACATTTAAGTGCCTCATGACTGCAGGCCATTGTACTGTGCAGTACATTTAAGGAACATTTCCAATAGTGTTGAAAATGTGTTGCACAAACCTGTCATAAAGTTCAAAGGTCTACACAGGTTGATTGAACAAGCCCTCTGTCCTGAGTAATTAGGTTTTCCTTGGTTGTTACTTTCTAACTAATACTGCAACAAGTGATTTTGTAGCATCCTATGGGTACTTTTCTGATTACTTTGCACACTCCACTGGGGACCTTGTCTCCAACACAATGGCACAGGTTTGTTGCAGCTTGGGTGCAGCTCTTGCCATGATTACTTCCTTATTTTTTTCTGCAACTTTTTTTTTTTTAGCTCACTGTTATTCTCATCTGGAGACTTTAGCATCTCATGCTTCAACTAGTACATCTCAGGCCTCTTTTATCTTCATTATCTGTAGGTATATAAAACAATTATTGTCTAAACCTCTGCACTATTCTCCTGGAAATAACATTTCTGAAACATTCTCTTTCCATCTTCTGTATTAGTCTGCAATAGGGTATGTTATGTTATAGTAACAAACAGCCCTACTTTCTTAGTGTCAGCACAATATCATTTTATCTCTCAGTCATGCTGTAGAAGTTGCTTGGCATTATCCTCAACCTAAGACTCCAGTTGACCGAATAACTGCTATCTGGGAAGTTGCTGTGATTGAAGGAGAAACAGCTCCACAATGTGGGCACTAACTCTTAATGTCGCCCCTCTACGAGAGGAATTCTTTCATTTGTTTCAGTGATCAAAGCATGTTACATAGTTTTGCCTAAGTCTGAAGGAGGTGGAAAGTACATATGCCGGGGAGAACAGACAGAAATATTTGGTACAAAGCATGAATGGTGTATCCAAGGTGTATTTATCTTTCATTAGTTGCAACTTTTTTGCTTAGGCATAATAAAATAAGGATGATGATAACAGTATCTAGTATTCACCATGGGTTGAACAGTTTTGTGGTACTTTGTATACTTCTTTAAGCGTCCTGATTACTCTCCTTTTATAAATGAGGCATGGGAAGGTTAATGGTCTTACCTAAGGTTGTATAGCAGTAAATGCTACAACTGAGATAGTGATTCTGGAGTCTGAACAACCTGATGCTCTCTCCACTATTTTGTTGGTTCTTAGAGCCATCCTGGTGACCCCAGCTCCAGATTATTCTACCTGGGAGGACAGTTCTTTCTCAACACACTACTTGTCTGTCAGTAATGCTCATAGGCGTTAGCCTCCTTCATGATGACTTGGGAGCCACTGGGATCCCCCCAACACAGAGTAAACAGAACAGGAGACCTAATAGGGTATGTGGACTTAGGCTCTTATCAACTGCAAAAGAGAGAGAGAGAGAGAGAGAGAGAGAGAGAGAGAGAGAGAGAGAGAGAGAGAGAGAGAGAGAGAGAGAGAGAAAATTTCCTTGAATTGGGCAATGAGGTTCTTAGCAACAATTTTGTAAACAGAAAATATTTTGGCCTGTGGGGCTTTGTCCTCATAAATATGCTCCCTAGAACACCCACTACCCTTCTTTTTTATACACACATTGCTCTCTCACACATTGCTTTGCTTCTAGATCCTATAGGAAGTCCACCCCTCCCATGATTCTGAAATCTATCTTAAGCTCAGTAATGGCCCCCATCAGTTTCTCAAATACGAGGAAAATGGTCAGGAGTGTCCTGATGCTTTCTCACCCTCACCTTGCCAACATGCCCGTGCATTGTTCCTGGCCACACGGAAATGGCTACAGCTATAACTACAGCTATAACTATCTTCTGTCTGCTCTGGGCCTGCCCACGGCCGCTGCCATCATTTCTTTTTCTTCCTGTAATTGTTTTTAAGGAAAGTAGTTATTTCTTCTCAGTTCATGCTGGAACTGCCAGAAATTATTCACTGTGTAGTTCATGTATGATTGGCACCATTCCCTTGGCCACTGCTGGTGTTTGTCCCTGACACTCTATCTCCCTCCTCTTTGGTAATTTCGGTTATTATCCTTGAGCAGAGTGGAGACTGTGTTTATGTTGTCATCCTTCCTGTGAGTCTGGTTTTTATTTTTTCCACTTTTTTTTTTTTAACATAGCAGATGTTAAAAAGTTGCTTGAATTTGCATTTCTTGATTACAAGTCAGCTTGAACATTTTCCCAGACATTTGTTTCCTATTTGTGTTTTCTCCTGTATAAATCTTGTTGGTTTTGGGACTTGATCACTTAGCTTGTAGAGTCCTGCGGGTAGTTTCTAAAAATATATGTATGCATTCCAAGATCATTAAGGAATTGTTCTTTTCTCTCCTTTTTGATGCAAATATTTTCCTGTTCAGTTATTACGCATGCCCTTTCCAGTTTGTGTATGTTTTATAGTGGATACTCAATCATGCTGTCACCCCTCAGAATTTATTTCCTGTTTTAATCTGTTTACTTTCTGTGTAAGTTCCAGAATATAGAGTTGCCAGCACAAGACCTGGTGACCCTATTTTCCACTTCCTCCCTACTATCAAGAAAGCATCTGCCACATCATCGCAGCTTAGTAATACTTATTGTATAACGTCTATTTGATGATTTATGTCTTCCAAAACGACCATCCTCCCTTAAGAGTGTAAGTGTTTAATTAGTGTCTTATGTACATTAGCTTGATTAATTTAGATTTGGGAAGTTCTTGAACGTATCTCTGAAGTTTTCCTTCACATTACCATCTTTACCCTATATATTATATGATGCTTCCGTCTCACTTTTTACATAACATTTTAATCACATTTTAAGTTATAGTGTTTCATGGATCGACTTTCCTAACTTTGAAATATTATCATCATATGGGTTTCATTATTACTGATAAGTTTTAAAGCAGACGTCATAAGTTTCCTTTCCCCTCCTAGCTCTCCTTCCAAGAATTTAATTAATAGACATGCTCATATTTTTCATGTTGCTTTCAAAATCATTTGTGAGTCTCTTCTGATGGTCCCTCATGATTGATACCACATTATTTTAATATTCATAAAAAGATAATGGTTAATTCAGTTCTGGATTGGGAACAGGGGTTTCTGTTTGTCATTTCCCATAGCTATCCTTCTGGCTTTAGAGAACTCTGAATAATATTTTCTTATCTTTGGATGTTTGGAGTCTCTTCTATTTTTCACAATTTTAGGGGTAGCTCTGCAATTGTAACAGAGAACATCCTTCGTATGAGTAATGCAATTCTTTTGTACTGCTGATTAAAATGAATTAAACACTTTTAAAGCTATGTCTTTATTGATGCCATTATTTTTCTTTTGTTTTGAGACAGGAATTTGCTATACATCCCAGGATGTCCTTGCACTCTAGTTGGTCTCTCTTCAGCCTCCTGAGTGCTGGGATTACAGATGTGAGGTACCATATTCAGTTGCCTTCATTAACATCTCTTCTTACCATTTTTAGTCTGTCATGTTTTATCCATCCCCAGTAAAACTTAACTCATGGTGAAATCTGAAAGCTGTGCCACTCTCCTTTGTGAAACCCACATAGCCGTCCTTTCACCTTCTATCTTCACTCATTCAAGTGCCCACTTTTCCAGGTTGTGTGTTGTGCACTGAGGGTCCAGTGAGGACCAAAAGGGATATTGTCCCTGTCCTGGGAGGGACAGAACTTTGTCATTTTCTTTTCCTTCTTCCACATCACAAACACCTAGATTGGGGGATGTGAATGATAATGGAAAAACGAAACAAAACAAAACAAAACATTGGAGCATTTTAACTTTTAGATTTCTAACTAGAATTACCTTGTAAGATTTTTAAGAGACACTTTAGTTTCTCCCTTAATTTGTCATTCTCATAAAATTAGTCATCAAAAGTGAGGAGCAAATTATAAGCTCAGTGAACCTCATCAGGCTCTGCCACATCTTAGACTTATTTTTCAGTGTTACAAATGTGCATTTACTTGGCCTTTAGAAGGGCCCCACGGACACCCTTGATGGATATCTTATTTTCTGATATACCAGTAGTGTCTCCTAAAGTGCGAATATTTGATTCCTAGCCATTTAGGGTTTTACTTCCTCAGAGCTTTGACACCCCTCTGCAGGAGGAAGAACTTGTGTTGTCTCTCTCTCTCCTCCGTTGCTGCACGCTACTCTGCCCCTTAGCCCCCAATCTCCTCTCCTTCCTTTGCCTGTTCTTTACCAATAGATACAGTTCCACTGCTGTCTGCCTGCGTTCTTCGTCATGTTCTATTTTCAAACATCCTTTCCTATAGCGTAGGGTGGAAGAGTGTTTTCCAGCCTTCGTTTCCTTTCTTCTTTAACAGTCACATACACAACCAATACACAGACTTCTAAGGTCCATGAAGTGGTCCTCTGCGCTTCATAATTTGAATGCTCAGATTAAGTTGTTGACTTTAGATACCTATTCTGCACCTACCTCCTGACTGAGGGAACTCTGAAAAGGCTTCACATAGAGTTCACATTGAATCAGGTTGTTTATTATGGACCACACAGTTAAGAGATGCAAATATGGGCCAGACTTCTGGTGTAGGTAAATTTTAACAGGGCAAAGTAGAAGGAAATATAATATGTATAAAAATGCGACTACCTGTCAAGAAGCCAGTTGAGTCAGACTTGCTTAAAGGACCAAAGAGATTCTTATTTTAGTCAATGCCCAGGAAATGGTCAAGTCTAACAAAATAAATTACGACTGTTAAATCACACTGGAATCTGGAGTGCTGCACAGCTAACATGAAGAACATTGGCCCAACCAGAGAATTCTCTTTCTGTAGTCGACAAGTATAAGTCAATGTAATACAAAACAATGTTTTGATTTTTTAGTAAGTGAACATGGATGGGTTTTTGGACACTGTGTTGTGTTGTGAGACTATCAGAGACAACAGAAAGGTCCAGCCCATGGCACTGGAAATCTTAAGGAGACATTGAAATACAAAGGAGTGTGTAGTAACATATATAGATAAGCAGTGTTGCAGTGAAAGTACATACACGATGATTTGCAAGTGAATAGGAGAAATAAGAAATGTTGATTAGATGTGTTGGGTAAGTTCTCTCAGGAGAGGACAACCCCTAACTAGAAAATTGAAAACAGGAAAAACAAAACATTAGCTTGTCAATAGTATGGTGATGAAAATCTTGTCCGAAGGTACAAAGGAATATGGATACCACAAACTATATTTCCTACTCTTCCCATTGCAATAAAACAGCCACCAGGAGCAGCTCAAGGAAGGAGAGGCTTGTTTGGGGTGATGGTTTCAGAGAGTACCAAGGGGAACCAAGGCACAGCATCCAGAGATGCTTGGTCAATGGTGGCGGGAACTTGTGGCATGACTTGTTTAAATGTGGGAGAATCAAGAAACAGAGGGGGCGGAGGAAGAAAGCACATCCAAGCTATAATCTTCACAGCCATCCCCAAGTGATCTACATCTGCTAGCTAGGCCTCATGTCCCAACGTCTCTATAACATCTCAAAACAGCAATATGCAGCATTTCAACATACAAGCCTGTGACGGACACTTTGTATTAAACCTGTGGCATGCATCTATGTCACAATAAATAAAAAGAAACCTAAATCAAGGGAAAATCTATCTCTAGTCAACACTAAGCTGGACTTCGATTAAACTATGGATTAGAGCATATTAAGTCCAATAGCATTTTCCAGTGGTTGTGTGGTCACTCTAATATTGGCCTTCATGACCTCCATTTTTGTTTGCTTTTGTAATTCACCAACTTTCTCTTTTTCTTCTTCCCTAATTCTAACACTGATACAATGTTAAACTATGATTATAGGCAAGTGCATTCCTTCAGAGTCCTGTTGTTGTCTTGGCAACCATCCTATCTCCACCAAGGCGTTTTACATACATGTGTTCTGACCCACAGTTCTTATTTTGCATTCTCTCAAAGGCAATCTACTTTCTTGTTTCTAGGAATAAACTTTAATAAAATTAAAGCTGTCCAAGTTTTTGTACTGCTAACTTCTTGTTTGCTTTCCTCACCACAGACAGAAGACAGTACAGATTAAATATGGTATCAAGTGGGCCTCCCACCTGAAAGATCAGTCACCATCCAGCATTGATTCTCTGTGTGACTGAAGATGTTAAAGCATTGTTTGATAATTATGTATCAGATGTGATATATACGTGATTGTAGCAGCTGAGCAGAAGATAATGCTGTTGTCCAAAAAAAAAAAAAAAAAAAAAAACCTTTCAAGCTTAGCCTATTGCTTACAACTAGCAGGTGGATCATCATAGATGAATCATCAACAAGTGTTGATAAAGTCCAGTGACACATACTGTCATCGATAAAGGTACAAGTGTCAAAAACATGGACCTTGAAGGCCATTAATCTCATTGCATGGAAGAAGAAAACCCTACTTTTATGAGACTTCTGGCTCAATAAAACAGAAAAATCAGGTTATGCTGCACTCTAAAAACTTCTAGATGACCTTCCTGGCTTGTCAACATTAATGAAGAGCATTAAAATTTTTTCACATCAATTTTTTTTCACATCTATTGATGTTTTGTCCTGAAATTTCTTGAAAAAATTGGGGGATATTATGTCACCCTAAAACCTTAGTTCTGTTTTTCTCTTACTGTCATAACTTCTGAGCACATTTTATTTGTCCTCTGCCAAGTTTTAAAAAATGAAAATGTCATCCTTGAGAGTTTTGGTCGATGTTTCAGCATTTTGCAATTTTGCTAGTCACATCTGGACCTCTGTCATTTATGTCAATATGCAAGAGTGATTGACTGGGAAAGTTTATTGACTAATAATATTGATCATTCATGCAGAAGTGCTCAGACCTCTCTGTGGTCTGTCCTCAGAAGGAAATTTTCCTTCATTATCATTTTCCTGAGAAATGACTTGCTTCCAAGGGGTTATTTGACCTTTGACTTCTCAGCGTGAGGGACATGAAGAGTGACTTGTCAGTGGGTAACCATGGAATGATTTTTTGGTTGTGAACTCATATAAATGTGGCTGGCCAATGTTTGTGTAATACTTACATAGGGTCTCAAACACCGTGGGTGCACTGAGAGGTATTGGGGAATGTAATGTACTTTAAATTACCAAGAAGTAATTTGATCTGAATAAGGCAACTCCAAAGAGAGCTCATTATGTTTCACCAAAATGCAATTGCAAACTGTAATTGGATTTCTTTTTAAGATGAACAGCAAACCCAGGGAAGTTGTGCATTTATCATTTTTTGTCAATCCTTTTCCAGAACTTGAACACTAGGCCTGAGAGCACACAGTGTCACGCCCCTTGGGTAAAAGTGGTTTTTATATGGACCCAGAGTAAGCAGGTACTGCTGGCTGTCACTCTTTTGTACACAAAGGCCACCCATGCCCGGACATGTGAGGATGGAGGCATTAGTGCCTGGATGTAGAAGACTATTCAGAAAGCAATATTTAGAGATTAGAGGTCAGGTGAGAAGTTCAGGGAAGGTGGATAATGAGATTTGGCATTCTAGTCCAAGCCTATCATGCTGGGATTTGGATCCAGGTCAGGAGTAAGCTTGAACCAGAAGATGTGGTATGAGTAACAACTCAGGAGACTGGTACCCAGAGCATTCGACAACCAGCGCTGCACATTTGATGATGAGGTACTACGGAAATAACTGAAGTCTAGGCACCAAGAACGAAGGTGCTCCAGGGTCACCATGAGCCTTAGTTTTCTATTTTATAAACTGAAACACTAAACTGGAATAATTTCTACTTCTTTTTTTAAACACCTACCATTATAAGATACAATGATTTAAAAAATATTACAAAATTTCCCTTCATTCTCTGGAGCGAAGTCCCATGTCAGGAAAGAGTGATCATTTTGTTTGTTGTCTTTTTGACTTTCATACGCACTCCAGGTAGATCCTTGGGTAGCAAGGCTCTCAGTTGTACAGACACATCATCTTTTCTGATCACTGCTCAGAGTCTTAGATGCTCTTATGTCCATAGATTGTCTATGAAGTAAGTTGTAATTTAGACTATTCTAAGGCATATTCTCTGTTTTAAAATTATGTGTTTAAAATTATGTGTATGTGTGTGTGTGTGTGTGTATGTGTGTGTGTGTGTGATGTGTGCATGCATACGCGCGCATGGCACACCACAGTGTGCCTGTGGAGGTCAGAGGGCAAACTTGGGTCTTGGCCTTTGTACCCCACCTTGTTGAAAGCAGAGTCTCTACGCTGTCTGCTGCTGTGTACATATGCTGGGCTAGCTGGCCAGCAAGTCACTGGGGATTCCCCCGTCTCTGTCTCCCATCTCTCTTTAGTAAGTCTGTGCTGTACTGCCAAGCTAGTCATGGGTTCTGGAGATTCTGAACACAGGCCTCCATGCTTGTACTTTACCAACTTGATGGAATATTTTTCTCATCAGTAATATGTTGCCTTTTTGCAGTCAGTTCAGTTTTCAGAAATAGTCAGAACCTTAGGAGCACTGTGGGGTACAGAGAAACGGAGGGGTCGGTTTGCTTAATTTATAGATGAAGAAGCTGAGAATGGGAGAAGCTTCATAAATCTCACCTCAGAGCCAGTAAGTAGGAGAGAGACAGCGGAATTGAGCATTTTTGACTCCAAAACCAATCCACTTTCAACCAGCTTATCATGACTGTGGAAATTTTAAGTCACTGGGCAAGACTATGGAAGACATGCTCCTGAGCTGGGGCCATGGGAAAGCATGCAAAAATCACCGTTTGGCCTGGTGTTTTCGTTCCCAGGTCTAGCCCGCTGCTACTATCTCATTTTGAACAGTCCTGACAATAGTCTGTTGAGTAATAATCCGTAGTAATGATGATCATAGTCACACTTTTCCCTGACCATTGTGAAGAACATTTAGTGTATTAATGTTGTTAATTAATCTTCGTGACATCCTAACAAATGGAGGCAACTTGCAGTTGCAAGTCAGATGTCCCACTTGGCCGACTGGGAAGCTGAGGTAGAAAGCAAGGTTAGAGTCGCCTCAAGGTGAGAATACATCAGTAGAGCTAGTGAGCCACGAATAGCCTTTCCACAGCCAGAGCTTTAAAGTCTGTCGGGAAGAGGTTCTTGCTATCCTACTCAGAAGATTACTGTTCAGTCACCAGAAAGAAATTGCCACTTTAAAGCCAACTTTTTTTTTTTTTTTTTTGCTGAGTTATTTTTCAATGCTTTTGAGTTTGTTATTTCTCTTACTGTGGGGTTCCAACTCTTCAAGGACTGAGGTGATTCAATATTTGTCTCTTTTGGGACAACTTTTTCTTCAGAGGACATTGTCTCTCCCCCCTATTGTATCACATTGCCTTTACGTTCTGAGAGATGAGGCCACTCAGATTTGTGAGGTTCTCAGACATCTGTCCCATTGGGCTTGCTTTTGCTTCCTCGGGTTTCTAGAATGTCTTTTCAATGTAACATTTCTCCCCCGGGGAGAACATTTGTTTCCAATGTTCTATTTCTACAGAGGCTGTGTGACTTCACCTCCTTGTGTTGAAGATGATGACTGTGTAGACCTTGCACTCCACCCAAGCTCTCTGTGGTTTTGTGGTTACTGCAGCATTGGAGGCTGGCCTTCCCTAGCCTTGACTGATTACCCCGAGGCCAGGCCAAGCAGAAGAGTGTTATTTCTCTGCGGCAAAATGTCTGGTTACACTGGAGGAGAAAGGAATGGGATTCCTGTAGGCTGACAGGAAGACCTTCGTTATCTGTGGGGAAAGGGATGATTATGTTTCTCTATTGCTGGGTAATGCGGTTGCCTTTAACCTTGAGTCTGACCAGAGAATCCTGTTATCATTTACTTTGACACTATATTTAAATTCCCACAATAATTAACCATCTTTCAAACATTTCCAGGAAATGAGTTATTGAAATAATACTCCGATGGTAAAGTAAAAGTATCTCAGCCACTTAGAATAGAGGCTACACCAAAATATTGACTAGCTGTCCTTTGAAGTGGTACACGCTTTTAATCCCAACACTTGGGAGGCAGAGGCAGGTAGATTGCTGTGAGTTCGAGGCCAGCCTGGTCTACAAAGCGAGCCCAGGACAGACAAGGCTGTGCAGAGAAACCTTGTCTTGAAAAAACAAAACAAAACAAAACAAAAAAAGATTCGTTGCAAATTTTTTGAAGCCCCATGTTGGTATATACAATAGGAAAGACATGGAATTAACCCACATAATTATTTCATTAGGCATTTGCTCAATAAATGTCTTCTGTGAATTGAGATAAATTAAAGAGTAACAGTTAATTCAGAGTAAAATACTGGGAAGTCTCTAGAGCTAAAATGGTATGGGAAGATAATGAACATTCCACACGCTATCACCTGCGATCACTAACTTCAAGGCAGATGTTACTGATGGATCGCTTAATTTTCTTTGCCATAACTATTCCAACCTAACAGCCTTTATATCATTCTATCACCAAAACACCCACAATCCTATTATAGGATTTGGTTCTCCCTTTGTAAACCTCTTACCAATGCTGTCTCAGAACAAGCTGAATCATTTTATCCTCAGGAATAAAGCCAAAGGTTAAAAAAAAAAAAAAAAAAAAAAAAAAAAAAAGCCATGGGCTTGATTGAGTCTCAGTGGCATTCCTATAATACTCCAGGTATTGGCCACCAAATGTGGGATAATTTGAATTCCAGGCTTTTTATAGACAATCTTCAAGTTTAGGACACTTGAATATGCTACATCAGTAAGAAAATAAATTCAATCTAAAACACCATTTAAAAAAGTTTAGTCAAACATTTGATAATACAAAGATTTGGGGAAATTCCTGAAAGCATATTCATATGCCTTGGAATAGTATAAACTGATATTGCATTTTTGAAAAATTTAAGATTATCGTTATTCTATAAATATACATATATAAATCTTAAACACTGTTCAAAATTTCTTAATATTTCACTGCTACTCACTCCTGTCTATCTCTTTTCCACTCTTGGCAACATGTGATACCGGTCTCCTTATCATATTTATGTCCTTTTGCTTTGTTTTGTGACCCACTGAGTATAACTAGGGCTGTTTATGTGACCTTGATTTGGAACTATCCATTAAAACCCAATTGGTCCCTCTGGGTACTCAACTAAAGACAATGATTTTCCCTTCACCAGTAGCCAATAGTTCAGCACGGAGGGGTAGGGTTCCATGAGTCCCTCTCCAAACCCATGGCTGACCAATGACAGGCTTTATCTTGTGCAAGCTCAAGGGAGGCATCTTCAGTTACCATGGGATCATGATGCGATGGCTGAGCCATGCACAGGAGACTTTCCAACAGCTCTCTTCCTTTTTCCTTGCTCTTATGTTCTTCCCACTATCTCTCCTTTGAGTTTTCCTAAGCCTTAGAAGGAATAGCATATATGTCCTGTTGGAGGACTAAGCGCTGAACTGTCATTTATTTTGACTACCAACTGCTGATATTAGTCTCTGTATTCACTATTATCCATTGCAAAGAGAAGATTCATCGAGGCAGAGACCAGTATTTGCTTATGGGTATAAGCACAGGTATCATGTCAATTTAAATATACAACAGTAACAACTTACTCCTTAGCACCTAAGACCTCCTTGGTCATGGATTTTTAATTGGGTTTACAGTAACAGATGCTGATGTTATCCTGTGTTATAGGCTTTAAATTCAATCAGAGCATGGTTGGAAGCCTTTGTAACAGTTGTGCCACTATTGCATCAGTAGGGTGCAACTTGCCTGGCAGGTTGCCATTACAATTTGTAGAACTCACAGCTGTTTAATACTATCAGTGTCTTTTTTTTTTTTTTTTTTTACTCCCAGTCCTATGGACTTCTAGGACTATGAAAGCTAATAAGCATGGATGAAGCCTCCAGTCAAGTTCCAGCTTCATTTCTCAGTGAAAAAGAGTAGCGTCTTCAGAAATAGGGTCTTATCAACTAGCTCTGGAGGACAACCAAGAGGAGTGATGAGAGTCTGAATTGTTTCTGAAGCCCCTGAAGCATCCCTGACCAACAACTCATAAAGAGGTTCCCCATACCTGGCACTGAGATTTGTGTTTGTTTAATAATACTTAGGTTTTAGGGGCTATTCTTTTTCAGCCATGCAGAATATCTCTCTCTTCTCAGTCTTCATTTTTCTTTAACTTATATCTTTTAATTGGATTACAAAGTAATACGTTTTTATTTAAGATTTTATAGCTGGGTGTGGTGGCACAAGCCTGTAATCTCAACACTCAGTGAGGCAGAGGCAGGTAGATCTCTGTAAGTTCGAGTCCAGGACAGCCAAGGCTACACAGGGAAACCCTGTCTCAAAAAAAAAAAAAAAAAAAAAAAAAAAAAAAAAAAGGATTTTATAAAAACTTTTGTCATGGTTAACTCTTTCCTCACCCCTTCATCTTTCTCTACCTTTATTCCCATTTAAATCTTTATTATCCCAATGTTCTCCATATGTTTATGTCTCTTATGTTCTAATGTCTTTACTCTCAAGGCATCTACCACCTATTTCTAGTTTCCTGCATTCTACAGGTACTCCAAGTTAAATACACAAATCTAAAGAGACAAAGTTGGATACACAATTGAGCACCAAACATTTGTCCTTCTGTGCGTGGGTTACCTCATTCCGTGTGATGTTTTTCCTGTTCTCTACAGATATGTACAAATTTCAGTTTTCTTTTCTTTAACTGTTATTTTATGTTATTATTTGAAAGCTTCATACATTTGTACAATGCATATTGATCATATTCATTCACCAGCAGTTCCCTACAACTCCTTTTAGTGTTCCCTGCTTTGTCATCCTCTCAAGGTTCTATACCCTTTTTTGTTTTTCATTTTTGTTATTAATGACCCCCTAAGTCTTGTCAGTGCTGTCTATATGCACCCAAGTTTGTGTCCATCCACTGGGGCATGAGTAACTTACCAGCAGCCACATCCCAAAGGAAAGTGTCTTTCCCTCAGCAGACATCAATTGCCAGTGACTGCTCCAATAGGTATGGAGACTTGGAGGCTCCTCCCCTGCTGAGGCTGGAATTTTGACTGGCTTGATCTTGGGTTAGACTTGTGCAGACAAGCCCCACTGCTGTGAATTGATGCACGAACATCATGTCATGTCAGGAAGTTAGCATTTCACAGTTCTCCTACTCTCCCATTCACTCTTACATTATTTTCATCCTCTTTTTTCCACGAATGGCCTGGTATCTTAGAGATTGATAAACAGGGAACATCCACAGGAGTTATTTATACAAGCAATTTGACCAGTTATGAATCTTTGCATTAACTACCACTCATTGAAAAGAGAACCATCTTTGTCCAAAGCTGGGAGTAGTATAAAATCCGGATATAAATATAAATATAAATATAAATATAAATATAAATATAAATATAAATATAAATATAAATATAAATATTTATAATGTGATTTGGCAGAATGGCCACCTAGTAATGCAACAACAGTATGGTTCCCACTAGAACCTATGATCTCCCAGCCATGGGTTTATGAGTAGGGTTATAGTTCTAAGCAGGAACTCCCTCTTGTGGAGAAGGCCTTATAGCCAATTAGAAAAGAAGAGTGGTTACCACCATAATCTTCATGCTACCACTGCAATAGTGGATGCATCCTGCTAGTGAGACAGTGTAATAACATACCATGCTGGGCAAGACCATTGATGTCTTTTCTTTGCCCAGCAGCTTGCATAATACTTTGTGGCACTATATAATCTATCCAGCAGCGAAAGAATTTTCTGGTCAATTTAAAGTTGACTTCTCTATGTCTCACATCCAAAGTAAATGGTATCTTCAGCAACAGGCTCTGAAAAATCTAGTTATGGTGGACAGCCAAGAGTATTAGTAATAGTCTGTATTGCCTTTGGTGTCTGGGGCTTTCCTGTCAATAATTCATAAGGAGGTATTCTTAAGATTTTCATAGGATAAGCCATGTCTTCTCTGGGAAGCATAGTCCATCCATGCAAGGTATATCTTTTCAAACTCCCCTTAGAAAGTACCCTCTTTTCCTCCCTCCATAGCCCCTCATGCCCTCTTAAATCTTTAACCCTGAGTTTACCTCCCCTCTCTTCTCCTATCACCCATGTTCTGCTCCCTTATCTCATCGGCTTTTTTCTTCAGGTTAGAAAATCAGAGCTTTCCCTAAATCCTTTCAGGCACCATTCATTTTAGTTTTCTCCTTCTGCCAACACTTCGTTTCTGCATCCCCCACTTCTGTGCTTGACCTTCTCAGCTCACAGAACTATCGCTTTCTATTTTCATTTAACCTCTATTTTACTGTATCACTTGTTGCTTAAAGCTTCCACCCCAGGGACCAGGTTATCAATTCTTGGTGACTATTGTTGTTCTTGATATTCTGCATCCAAGGCTTATCTTCTCTTTACGTTTATTTTTTTTCTTTCATAATTCCTGTTGCCTTAGGTCTCAGATACCCTTCCCCTTATACACACACCTGGCCTGTCCTTCCAGGGACAGGGTTCACCCTCTTAGTGTACTGCACTACTATTGTGTTTATAAAAAAAAAATTGCAGAGTTATCTTGCTATGTCAATGCCTGAAGATTTGTCTTTTTTTTTTAATTCCTTTAATGTCTGGATTATTTATCATTATGCCCCCAGAGCTTTAACTCATGCATATACTATAAATAAACATTGCTAAATTAATGAATAAACTATGATTATTTGATAAGTAATCTTTTGTAGGAGGAACAAGACCTACCTTGAGCAGGAACAAGGCCAGCCTAGCAAAACACATGTGCAGAAGGGGGTCCAAGTAGAGTCAGCCCAAGACCTGCCTGGACATGCTTGGACATGTCCAGAGACTGGTAACACTATGGGAACCAAGGAGGAGGAGCCACAGCAACAGCTCACAGTTTGGGAGCCAATGGGACACTGGGAGAGGGGTATAAAGGCATGCCCTGTTTGCTCAATAAAGGAATCTGCTTCTGCCACTTGCCTGACTCCCAGAGTCACTCCTACCTCCAAGGGTCCTGGGCTTGGGTCCCAGCAACATTTACTAAAATGCTAATGACTTTTCTTTAAAGATATTTGTCTTTTATTAGAAAAGGGCAGAAAAATGTAGATTTTTTACTATTAGTGAGCTTGTGAGGATCCTATTTTACTAACTTATTCTTTTGACTTACAGGTTATCAAGTGTCTTGTCTGTGTCTCAGGGCTTTCCCAAGACATGGGCAAACTGAAATGGCTGGATTCTCTAATTTTAGATGAATCACACCAGAACATAGTGTTCTGTTTGCACGCAGATGAAAAGAACTCATATCATTTTCCTCTCCGGAAAATTCAGGGGAAAATATGTATTAATTACTTGCCTCGTAGTTATGACCAAATACCTGATAGAAAACTAGAAGAAGTAAAGCTCACTTTGGTTTAACGTTTCAAGGATACATTCAGTCACAGTGGGGAAATATGGCTGCAGGGGTGGGAGGCACGGGATTACAGTGCACTGGAACTAAAAATGTGGAGAGGTTGACCAAGAAGTGGAACTAGGTTATAAACTCTCAAGACCTACCCCCAACGACCCACTTCCTCCATTGAGGTTCTGCCTCCTAAGGATTTCACAACCTTCCTTAACAGCTCCACTAACGGAGAACCAATTGTTCAAAGGCATTATTGCATCCAGCATGGACATATCACATTCAAAATACAACATTCTGCTCCTGCTCTCCATGAAGCGGTGAAGCCAACTTCATGAATTCCAACTTTAAACCCCGTCCCTGGTTCCCACTATACCAACGCTGTTAAAAAAAAAAAAAAAAAAAAAAAAAATTCAATGTACAAAGTCTCCTGAGACTCAAAACAGTCTCTTTATTTTTTGGGCCTCATAGCATAAAAAACAAGTCGCATAGTTCCAATATAAAATGACACATCATAAACATGTCCATCCCCCAAAAGGGAAAATTGGGGCATAACAAAGAAAGATTGCAGAAAAGCAAGACCAAAGATCCAGAAGGGTAAACACTGAATCCTTCAACTCTCTGAAATGGGAGGCTTATAATGAAGTCTTCTTGTATGCAACAGACTTTGGTAACAGTGCTTCTTCAGCTCTGCTCCTTCAACTGGTGCCTGTAGAACACACATCCTCCCTTTGGGTTTAGTCGTTTCCTGTAAATACACTGTTCTTCAGTAGAAGTCCCATGGTCTTGGCATCTCTGATATCCTGGAGTCTCTTTTGCAACCTAGGCTGACTCTTTACAGCTTCTTGTACTAGTCTTGCAGGGCCTCTTTTTCAGGCCTTAAACTCTGCCTACATATTACATGGCCTCAACAGCTCTCTGGAATTGTCCAAGACACCATGACCTTTCAATCTTGCATATCTCATGTTTCAAAACCAGTAATATATGAAGAAATGCTGCTGAGTTCCGGTGCTAGATTTGGGTAGAGTCAGGTTGCCTTGGAACAAAGCTACAGAAGCCTGTGTACACATTGGTGGCTGATTCTGCAAAATTACTTCCCTAGCCAGTTGCTTACAACAATGAATCGCTTTTATGTCATTATCAATTTAGACTCATTGCTTTCAAATAAATGTGCATTTTTGTAGGTTGGAAGTTTTGATCAGTGGAGTCTTAATCTAAGGGCAATGTTGGTATTGTCTTAGCACATTGCAGAGGTTTTCTCTTTAATAGGGCTAGTCTCTTTAACAATAAAAACCTCTTTCCCAGCATTAAATTCATGCTTAGTTCCTCAACAAACTACACTTTTTAAATGTCTTTCTCCCAAACTTGTGGCTCTATTTCATTATGGATCCGGATAATGACAATAAATAGTACCATTATATGACCACCTAATTCTGCCTTGAAATTTCCTCTACAAAACCACACTGACCTGTTTCTTTCCTTTCTTTCTTCTTTTTAAAAATCTTTTTAAAACTTTTGATTTTATTATATTTTTAATTTATTCCCTTTCCATCCCAATTGTAGACACTCCCTTGCCACCTCCTGGACCATCATCCCTTTCTTATTCCCCCTCCGCCCCTCCCCTAGTCCCCAGAAAAGGGAAGTGCACTTCTCCCAGATCATCTGATCTCAGCCTATCAAATCTCATTTGGACTGCCTGCATTCTCTTCTTCTGTGGCCTGGCAAGGCCGCCTGACCAGGGGGACATGATCAACCAGGGGTACCAGAGTCAATGTCATAAGTAGCCTCTACATATTATGGAACCCACAAGGAGACTGTGCTGCCAATCTACTACATCTGAGAAGAGGGTCTAGGTCCTCACCACGCACAGTCCTTGGTTGGTGCATCAGTTACCGTACCCCCACCCCACCTCAACCCCACCCTGCCTGGTCCTTGTGGAGCTCCTGTCTCATCAATGTCCTTTTATCCCCCAACTCATCTACAAGACTCCCTGCAATCCATTCTGAAGTTTGCTGTGAGTCTTAGCATCTGTTTGGATCTCTTGCTGGGTAGAGTCTTTCGGAGGACCTCTATAGTAGGCTCCCTTCCTGTTTCTTCTCTTCAATTGCTTCCAGTATCTATTCTATTTGCCCTTCTGAATGAGAATTAAGCATCCTTCCTAGGGTCCTTCTTGTGATTTAGCTTCATTAGGTCTGTGTATTGTAGTTTGGTTATCCTGTATTATGTGGCTAATATCCACTTATGAGTGAGTATATACCATGCATGTCTTTCTGAGTCTAGGTTACTTCATTCAGGGTGATCATTATTAATTCCATCCATCAGTCTTCAAATGTCAAGATTTCCTTGCTCTTAATAGCTGAGTAGTATTCCATTGCCTAAATGTACCACAGTTTCTTTATCCATTCTTCAGTTGAGGGACATCTAGGTTGCTTCCAGATTTTGGCTATTATGAATAAAGCTGGCATAAATGTCTTTGTTGTATGGTAGACTACTTTTTGCCTATATGCTCAGGAGTTATATAGGTGAGTCTTGAGGGAGCACTATTCCCAATTTTCTGAGAAAGATCCAGGTTGATTTCCATAGTGTGTGTACAAGCTTGCACTCTCACGAGCAATGAAGGATGTTCCTCTTTCTCCACATCCCTGCCAGCATGTGCTGTCACTTGAGTTTTTCATCTTAGCTGTTTAATGGGTGTAAAATGGAATTCAGAGTTATTTTGATTTAAGTTTCTCTGATGACTAAGGACATTGAGCATTTCTTTAAGTGTTTCTCATCCATTCAATATTCTTCTGTTGAGAATTCTTTGTTTAATTCTGAGTGCTACTTCTTAATTGGGTTATTTGGTTTGGTGGTATTTACTTTCCTGAGCTCTTTACATATTTTAGATATAAGACCTTTGTCAGATGTAGGGTTGGTGAACATCTTTTCCCAGTTTGTAGGCTGTCGCTTTGTTCTGTTGACAGGGTCTTCCGCATTACAGAAACTTCTCAGTCTCATGAGGTCCCATTTATCAATTGTTGACCTTAGAGCCTGGGTTTTTGGTGTTCTGTACAGGAAGTTGTCTCCTGTGCCAATGAGCTCAGGGCTCTTCCCTACTTTTTCTTCTAACAGATTTAGTATGTCTGGTTTTATGTTGGTGTCTTTAATCCTCTTGGACTTGAGTGTTATGCATGTGATAAATATGGATCTACTTGTATTTTTCTACATGTAGACATCCAGTTGGACTAGCACCATTTGTTGAAGATGCTGTCCTTTTCCATTGAATAGATTTGGCTTCTTTGTCAAAAATCAAGTGTCCATAAGTGTTTGGATTTATTTCTGGGTCTTTGATTCAATTCCTTTGATCAACCAGCCTATTGCTATGCCAGTGCCATGCTGTTTTAATTACTGTTGCTCTATAGTACAGCTTGAGATCAGGTATGGAGATTCCTCCAGAGAATCTTTTATTGTACAAGATGATTTTCAGTATCCTGGGATTTTTTTTCATATGAAATTGCAAATTCATCTTTCGATATTTTTAAAAAATTGTGTAGGTATTTTGATAGGGATTGCATTGAATCTGTAAATTGCTTTTGGTAAGATGGCCATTTTTACTATGTTAATTTTCCCGATCCACAAACAAGGAGGATCTTTCCATCTTCTCATAACATCTTCAATCTCCTTCTTCAGAGATTTGAAGTTTTTACAAACAAGTCTTCCACTTGCTTGGTTAGAGCTACTCCTAGATACTTATATTACTTGTGGATATTGTGAAGAGTGTAGTTTTCCTAATTTCTTTCTCAGCACAATTGTCATTTGTATACAGGAAGGCTACTGACTTTTTTGAGTTAATTTTGTATCCAGCCACTTTGCTGAAAGTGTCAGCTGTAGGAGTTCTCTGGTGAAATCTGGGGGGGGGGGGTCACTTATGTACACTATCATATCATCTGTGAATAGGGATAATTTGACTTCCTCTTTTCCCATTTAGATCCCCGTGATCTCCTTTTGTTGTCTTATTGCTCTAGCTAGAACTCTAAGAATTATATTGAAGAGATATGGAGAAAGTGGGTAGCCTTGTTTGGTCCCTGATTTTAGAGGAATTTCCTTGAGTTTCTCTGCATTTAATTTGATGTTGGCTATTGGCTTGCTGCATATAGCCTTTATTATGTTTAGGTATGTGCTTTTATCCCTGATCTCTCCAAAACTAAATATGAATGGATGTTGGATTTTGTCAAATGCTTTTTCAGCATCTAAGGAGATGATCATGTGTTTTTTTTTTCTTTCAGTTTGTTTATATGATGGACTACATTGATGGATTTCCATATATTAAACCATCCCTGCATGCCTGGAATGAAACCTACCTGGTCATGGTGAATGATATATTTGATGTATTCTTGTATTTGGTTTTTGAGAATTTTATTGAGTATTTTTGCATCAATGTTCATAAGAGAAATTGGTCTGAAATTCTCTTTCTTTATTAGGTCTTTGTGGGGTTTAGGTCTCAAAGTGACTGTGGCCTCATAGAATGAGTTTGGTAATGTTCCATCTATTTCTATCTTTTGGAGTAGCTTGAAGAATATCAGTGTTAGCTCTTCTTTGAAGGTCTGATCTGTTCAGGCTGGTTCAGATCCACCCAAGTGTGTGGGAACAGTCTGCTGGGGTGGCTGGCTAGGTTTCTGCCCAATCCATTCAGGCCTTCCCACCTTAGATCAGTCAACTGCAGAATGCAACTATGGAGCTGCAGTGGGAGAACATGTCCAGACCCGCCTGGGCCCCAGTGTGGACCCTGGGTCCCTCCATGGGCTGGCGGGATGATCTGAGATCAGATCTAACCCACACTCTCAGCTCCTCCTGGGCTAGCAGACGCTGAAGCTGTTTCCCTGTAGGCCACAGATCAGTCAGAAAGGAAGAGAGAAAGACTGCAGGTATGGCAAGGCATGATAGCCTGAGCTGGGCTTTGGATACTGTGCCTGCATGGTTGCTGGCCCCTGGGGCTTTCTATAGACTGGCGGGGTGGTCTGAGGTCAGATCCACCCAATTTCCTGGGTTCTCCCCTGTCTAGCAGATCCAGACTCTGGTGCTCCACCATCCACAGTTCTGTCCCAGATACCAAGTCCATGATATAGAGCACAGCTGCTGCTCACAGGCAGGTATGGGTCCAGACTCTGGGGACTGAGCACCTACCCTACATGGGCCAGTTGGATGGCCTGAGGCCAGACCCACGTGTGGACAGCTCTCACCTAGGGCTCTCCAGGTCTTCCGATCTATAGCTCCCAACCAGGTCCCTAGTCTCGTCTTGCAGATCAGATACCATGCGATCAGGGCTACCATCTTGGATCTCTTTAGCACTGCTTTCATTGTGTCTTATAAGTTTTAGTAAGTTATGCCTTCATTTTTATTGAATTCTAGGAAGCCTTTAATTCTTTTTTAATTTTGTAACTGAACCAGACATCATTGAGTAGTTCAGTTCCCATGAGTTTGTAGGCTTCCTGTTGTTTCGGTTGTTGTTGAGCTCCAATTTTAATGCATGGTTGTCTGATAAGATGAAAGGGGTTATTTGGATCTTCTTGTATTTGTTGAGGTTTGCTTTGTGACCAAGTATGTGGTCAATTTTGGAGATAGATCCAGGAGTTCTGAGAAGAAGGTGTATTCTTTTGTGTTTGGGTGAAACGTTCTGTAGATATATGTTAGGTCCATTTGGTTTATGATGTCTATTAATTTCATTATTTCTTCGTTTAGTTTCTATCTTGATGATCTATCTATTGGGGAGAATAGGGTATTTAAATCTCCCACTATGAATATGTGGGGTTTGATGTGTGATTTAAATTTTAGTAATGTATCTTTTACAAATATGGGTGCTCCTGCATTTGGGACATAAAAATTCAGGATTGAGATTTCATTTTGGTATATGTCCTTTTCCATCTCTTTTGTTTAGTTTTGGTTGAAAGTTGATTTTATTATATACTATAATGGCTTGCTTCTTGGGTACATTTGCTTGGAATATCATTTTCCAGACCTCTATTCTGAGGTACTGTCTATTTTTATTGTTGAAGTGCATTTTTTTGTATGCAACAGAATGAGTGGTCCTGTTTTTTCATCCACTCTGTTATGGGTCTTTTAATTTGGCAGTTGAGGCCATTGATATAGAGTGATATTAATGACCAGTGATTGTTAGTTTCTGGTTTTTTGTTTGTTTGTTTGTTTGATGTTGTTGTTGGGTGTGTGTGTGTGTGTTTCTTTCTTTTGGTTTTGCAGATCTGGGATTATTTATTTCCTATGTGTTCCTGGGTGTAGTTAGCCTCATTGAGTTGGATTTTTCCTTCTTGTATCTTCTGTGGGGCTGTATTTGTGGCTAGGTAACGTATAAACTTGGTTTTGTCACAGAATATTTTGTTTTCTACATTTACAGTGATTGAAAGATTTGCTGGTATAATAGTCTAGACTGGCATCTGTCATCTCTTAGTGTCTGTATGACATCTGTCTAGTACCTTCTGGTTTTCATTTTCTCTGTTGAGAAGTGAGGTATAATTCTAATAGTTCTCCCTTTATATGTGACTTAACCCTTTTATCCTTCAGCTTTTAATATTCTTACTTTGTTCTGTAGATTTAGTGTTTTGATTGTTATGTGGCAGGAAGATTTTCTTTTCTGGTCCAGTCTATATGGAATTCTGTATGCTTAGGCATTTCTTTCTTTAGGTTGTGGAAGTTTTCTTCTATGATTTTGTTGAAAATATTTCTGGGACATGGATCTTGGAGTCTTCTATTCCTCATTCTTAGGTTTGATTGTTTTATAGTGTCCCAGACTTCTTGGTTATTTTGTGTCAGGAACTTTTTAGTTTTAACATTTCCATTGCCTGATGTTTCAATAACTTCAATGGTATCAACTACACTTGAGATTCTTTCTTCTATCTGTTGTATTATGTTGCTGTTTCTTATGTGTGCAGTTCCTGTTCTCTTCCTTAGGTTTCTAACTCCAATATTGCTTCAGATTGTGTTTTCTTTGTTGCTTTAATTCCTGTTTAAGGTCTTTTTAAAAAATTTAATTTTATTAATTTATTCAGATTACAACTCAATTGTTATCCTATCACTTGTATCCTCCTGTTCCTCCCTCCCTCCCACTTTCACCCTATTTCTCTCCTCTAGGTCTAAGACTGAGGGGGACCTCCTCCCCCACTATATGGTCATAGGCTATCAAGTCTCATCTTGGTAGCCTGCTTATTCTTTCTTTGAGTGCCATTAGGCCTCCCCACCAATGGGAGGTAGTCAAATATGGGGCACCAGAGTTCATGTCAGAGTCAGTACCCGCTCTCCACATAACTGTGGAGAATGTCCTGTCCATTGGGTAGATCAGAGTATGGGTTCGATGTTTACTACTTGTATTGTCCTTGGTTAGTGCAATAGCTTGAGCAGACCCTCTAGTCCCTGATCCACCCATCACAATGTTCTTGCAGGTTTCTAGGACACTCTGGGTCTTTTTCTTTTCCCATCTCCTATATTTCTCTTACCTAGAGTCTCAGTAGGATGTCCTCACATCTATCCCAATCTCCTGGTAAGTGAAGACTTTCATGGGACATGCCTTTTGGGCTAGTGCCCAATTATAAGTGAGTATATACCATGTTAGTCTTTCTGCCTCTGGGTTAACTCACTCATTATGATCATTTCTAGTCCCATCCATTTGTCCACAAATTTGGGGGTTTTCTTGTTTTTAATAGCTGAGTAGTATTCCATAGTGTAAATGTACCACAGTTTCTTTATCCATTCTTCAACTGAGGGACATTTAGGCTGTTTCCAGGTTCTGGCTATCCATTTTAGATCTTGAATAGTTTTATTCCTTTCTTTCATTATTTTCTCCCACTTGATTGTATTTTCCTATAATTCTTTATAGGATTTTTTCAATTCCTTCATCTGTGTTTGAATATATTTTCCTATATTTCTTTGAGAGATTAATTTTCCTCCTTGAAGGCTTCTATCATTTTCATCACCTCAGATTTAAAAATCTTCTTCTTAAGCTTCACTGATGTTAGTTGTAGGAACCAGGCCCGACTGAGCTGCCTGCCTGTCTTGTTGTTTCATGTCCTGTTTCTAGCAGCTTCCATGTCTGTGTTTATCTTGGTTAGCTAGTCATGTTTATTGCTCTGAGAATGCACCCCTCCCTTCCTTGAGACTTTTCCTCCTGTGTGCAATCACATCTTGAGGGATTTCACCTGGGGGGAGGATTCCTGTTTTGCTGCCCATAAGAAGGCTCTTTGGAACTCTGGAAAGAGAATAATAAACTGCTGCCACGGCTGCTGCTGCAGTTGCTGCTCTCTTAGCATGAAGGACCCGCTGTGTTAGTGTGTGTGTGTGTGTGTGTGTGTGTGTGTGTGTGTATGAGTTAAATCCGCAGTCCCTCACCCTTGACTCGGTACCGTGGTGGCGCGGGTACCACAGTTAGTATCTCTAGGGCTTGCTGTGGTAGGGCCATTATTTCCAGTGGTGTCATATGGCTCTGAGTTTTGTTGCTTGTGTTCTTGTGATAGTAACTAGCCATCTGGTTGTTTCTGGTGTTATCAGGCCTGCAGGTTCCTCCAATGGGTTTGATGTCTGTGTTCCAGGTATGCCAGGCAGGTCGGGAGCAGGCAAAGAGAGCTCCAAGCTGAAGGTTGCTTGCTAGGACTTCCCAGAGCTCTCCTCAGGATGGCTGACAATGGATATTGGAGGCTGATCCCAGATAAGCTCTATTGTTGTCCATGTCTCAGTTGGATCAGTCAGGAGAGGCACAGGCAAAGAGAGTTCCAAGACAAAAGTTGCTTGTGTGTCCCTGAGGCCTTCTCAGTTTGGTGGACAATGTGAGTTATGGCCAACACCTGACTCACTTCTCCTGGTTCTCTCTCTGTGTGTCCCACATGGGCCAGGCCAGAGGAGAAGCAGGTAAAGAGAGATAAAAGCCCAAAGCTACTCGTGTGTCCCCAACCTGTTTCTTTTACATTTAGCCACATTCAAGTTCTCAGGATAGAGGCAGAATGAAGACAAAGTGACAGAATATCACTTGAATGGCCTCTCGTCTAGATCCCAGTAGAATCATGTTCCTCTCTGAAATCTTAGGAATTGTGCTTTCATTGCTGGAATTTCTCTCATTCTTCTTGTCTATCAAACTTCCACCAGACGGCCAATTAAGTTCTTTTTATGGCATTTTAGGGCTTTTCTAGCTCAAAGTTGCAAACTTCTGCATTTGTCTTGCAAACTAGCTCCACATGTCTACGAATCACACCATCAGGTTTATTGCAGCAACAAACCCATTTCTTGGTACTGAATTTTCTATATTAATTACTTTTTTAGTGACTGTTGCTGTGACCAAATACATGCAAGAAGCAACTGAAAATAAGGAATTAATTTTATTTTCTGTTTGGGAGGACAGTATAGTCCATTGTGCCAGGGAAGTCATTATAGCTGTAACAGGAGACAGCTGGTCACATTGCATCTGAAGTCAGGAAATAGAAACAATGAACAGAAAGTAAGGCCAGAGTATTCAACCCCTAAGGTGTAGCTCTAGTTACCTTCTTCCTCCAGCAAGGCTTCACTACTAAAAGTTCTACAACCTTCCCTGGGGACCAAGTGTTCAGACATCTGACTCTATGGAGGACACATCACATTAAAATGAAGATGCTATTTCCAACATTCTCACCTTTCTTACTAACCAGAGGACCATCACAACTCCATTTATAGCACAGTTTGGTTTCTCAATGCAAAAATAAAAGGCATCTATTACATTCTTTTATCCTTTTCCACTATGTGTGTAAAAAGTTGTCAATCAACATGATTGTGATGGTATGAATAAGAAAGACTTTATAAGCTCATATATTGTAATGCTTAGTCAACAAGGAGTGACATTATTTGAGAAGTATTAGGAGGGGTAGCCTTGTTGTCCATGCCACACTTAGTATCTTCATTCTTTTCTGCATGCAGACCAGAATGGAGTGCTCAACTACTTTTCCAGCACCATGCTGCCATGTACCCTGCCATGATGATAATAGACTAAGCCTCTGGAACTGTAATCCAGCTCCCAGTTAAATAATTTCTCTTATAAGAGTTGCCTTGGTCATGGTAGCTCTTCACAGCAATAGAACAATATCTAAGACAATAAAGAACTTGTGTAGAGTTTTATGCAAATGCATGATGGCATGAACTAGCATGTTTTCATAGACATAGGGATAGATAGTCTTGGACAAATGCTCCTTTCTTCTTAAGTCTTTTTCACACTAAACGTAGTTATGAGAGATATCTTTCAGGATTGTTAGGTATACTCTCCTCTGAGTTACCACAAATTGTTTATTCTGGCTAAAGGTGGTCCTTTGCAAATAGCCTTTTCCCCAGGGGTATTATATGCTAGAGACAGACAGACACAGTCTTTTCTTTGTTAAGTCATCTTGTTTCTACCTATGTCAGACCTCTTCCCCTTAGAATAGGAAGGAGCTAGTTAAGGCCCATGGGTGGCAGAACTGCAAAATATAGTTATCTTTCAGTTTCAGCTCTGTCAGGAAATCATCTCTCTTGGGAGTAGCTATGAGCCATTATGAGACTCCCACGAGATATCTGAAAGCAATCAGATCCAAGTCCCATCTTCTCGACCTCTGGCTCCAAGGCTTTTCTGGAAACATCAGACTTCACAAAAGAGGGTTGTTCTCTTCATAGCTCCCCTCTGGACCTTGTACTCTGGGGCACTTAGCGGCCCAGAAGAGCAGAGACAGAAAGAGAATGAGAGTTTAAATTAACACTGCCCTGAATGCTCATTCAATCAGAAAATACCTACTCTCCAGTGTGTTTTCTGGAGGAGTGGACCTATATCAAGACATGTCTGTGAAATCTCTCATCTTTATCTTCTGGGTGAGGCCATTGAAGCATCTTTGGGGAAAACACTATGACTATCCTTCTAGATAGAGAGACACTACACAAAGAAATGGGTTAGCAACTAAGAACACTTACTTGTTTCTCTTTCAGGCTACTGAAGTTCTGTTGCCAGCATCCACATCAAATGACTCACAACTGTCTATTACTCCAGTTCCAAGGCATCTGATGCCCTCTTCTGGCCTCTGTAGGTACCCACAAACATCCATAGATGCCCACACTGATACATACACATAAGTAAATAATGAAATATATCTTAAAAACTAAACACTTGTTTGTGGAATAGGTGTTTTGAAATACTGATTATGAAAATTCTGAGAATTGGATGTTAAAAGATGCAACACGTATGTAGAACAGGTTTCAGAGCAGGTGACATCAACAGTTAACTGGGAGCCCATCTTTATTCTTTCCTTACCATCACTTCAAGCTCACTTTTCTGCCATCATCACCTGGTAAGCCGCTTATCATTGTGTGATACCTACCTATGTTAGGTGCTCCATGGTCTTTGCATAGTGGTGACCTCTTAGAACAGGAATGGTGACCACAATGAGGATATGCAATCAGTATCCATCTCCATATAAAGTTAATAAATAGTGCCTTCCTTAGTTGCTATTTATAAATAGTAAATTGTCTCAAAGCTTAGTGGGAAAGACAGTCATTTGACTCTGTTCTTAAAATTTATGGATTGGAATTAGAAAAGGGGTTCAAAACAGGGGTATTTGATATCTGATCCATAATGTCTGGGACCTCATTTGGGAAAAACTGCATCCTAGAAGTGACATGTCGGGTGGCTGCTGGAATTGTCTGGAGGTATTTTCACTTTGGGGGTTCACTTATATGATTTGAATGTGTTATGTCTCCTCAAAGTTCTTATGGTGTTACCATAGTGATAGTGTTAGGGCATGGGAGTTTGGGGAGGCTTCATGGTTGAGATTAATAACTTGTAAAAGTGACCCTAATGAACTGGGAAGCCCCAAACACCACATAAGGAGGGGGATAGAAGACACTGAGCATGAGAAATAGATCCTCACCAGACATCGAACCAATCAACACCTTAATCTTAGATTTTATGCCTCCAGAATTATAAGAAACACACGTCTGTTGTTTATAACCTATTCAGCTGAAGGTATTTTGTCCTAGCATCTGATAAGTTTTAGTAACTGTTGCTGGCAATTGACTGGAGCCTCAGCTAGATGGTTGGCTAAACACGTCTATGTAACCTCTCTTTGTGGTCTGGCTGCATGAGGTAATTTAAGCCTCCTTACAGCTTTGTGCCCAGTTCCCAAGAGCAAGTTTATAGGCTGCAGAGTGGAGTACAGGCACCTTTAGTATGTCTTTAGAAACTATTTCCATTCTACATCGATGGTTAAGTAACGAGCAAAGTACTAAGTTCACATAGGAGTAAAGAGAGACTCCATTACCTAACAGAAGGAATAGCAATGTATCAACCATCATGACAAGTTGAGCAGGAACGAAGTGAAAGGACTCTGGCTAGCTCATGGCGAGCATGGCTCTGGCAAGCCTTGCTCTTCTCCCCCATTCCCTTTGCCTTGCTAAAACCTTGCTAAAAGCTAATATTTCTAAAGCTAGCCTCTTGGTTCAGTCCCTTATTTGGCCAGTTCCTCCTCTTGAGGCTGACTACCAACGTTCAGCACCAAAGCATTGAAGTCCAGCAATCAAAATCCCCCTTTGCCTCACCTAATTAACATGGTCAACTAAAATTAAACACCTCATTCTAACAAGGGATTTCTTCCTTTACCCCTATAAACAGCCATTTTCTTATATGTCACATTGTCTCATTCTCTATCTATCCAGAGGCAGTTCTTTGTCCCATTCTGGAACAAACACTCCTCCTTCCTCTTCCTTGTCCCTTTCCCTTTCTCTCTCTTTCTCTACCTTCTGTCCTTGCCCCTTATCCCTGCCCTCCGTCCCTCTGGAGCAAACACATCTCTTTTGTGTTGAGAGCTTAGTATTGGGGATTCTGAGCCAGTAGTGTTCTCTTACAATGACTTTAGCTACAATTGGAAAACAGCATCTGCCACATTTTTCTATGTAGGCAAGGCAAAGCTAAAAGATGGCTCAGTTGGTAAATTGCTTGCTGCATGAGCATAAGAATATGAATTTGGGCCACCAGAATGTAAAGAAGAGTTATGTGTGGTGGCACTCATGTGGCCTTTTGGCATTTATTAGCTAACTAGTGTAGTCTCGTCCGTGAACTGGTTGAATAGGAGACATTGAGGCAGACAAGATAAATTAAATTAAAAAGTGGGGAGGAATGGAGGAAAACCCCTGATGTAAACCTATGGCCTTCATGTGCTTATATACTGATACACACACATAACATGTACACATAGAGTAAAGGGGGCATTTAGGCACATTTGGGAAAGCAGAAGCCTTAATTTATTGGGTTTTAAAAAAATATTTCTAAATTTCAAATGTCTTCTTCTGATTGAACTTCCTTACCTTGAGTTACTCTCTGGTGTGAAATTGCTTCCCCATCTTCTCTGTCCAATATACTTTGACTCCATGGTTTGGGCATTGTTTACTGGAAAAAAAAGCTTTGAAAAACCTTAATGATAGAAATCATACAATTTTCTCTGCTTTAAACAATAGCTAATGCTTAATGAGTATTTTGTGTAAGCCAGACAGTTTAAAGTCCATACATAGTGTACAGATTTTCCAAACAAATGATACAGTAAAGACAGTTAATATATCCCTGTCCAGTAGATTAAGAAGCTGTAACACAGAATCATTCAAGAGTTTTGCTAAAGAAATCCAGGATTTAAGGTCAAGCCAAGATTCAAGGTTGGATCATGGAGTTCAGCTTTCTCAGTCATGGTACTGTATGACTTTCCCAAAGGGTTTGAGTTCATTCTACTATAACTCTTTCCATATTGAACCACATTACTTTACCTGCTTGTCCCTTCAATTTTTAATTCTTTCTCTTCTCTGTTCACTCAATATTTATTTGTTAAATGAATCAGTAATTCCCAAGAGAGTTGAGACAATATAGCCTTGTCTCAGCAGAAAGAATTTAAATTAGATGTATTCCCTTTGAAGAGTATTTAAGGCTATTGCTACTTAATTCATTTACAATGCATAGCTGCACACCGAAGACGTATTTTTCCATGGAAAACTGTTGCAGGTTGTGTTCTCCGCAAATTAGAAGCAAAGAAAAGGTAGATATAGAAATAGTGTGGTCAGGTAAGGAGGATCCTGTAGATAGGAACTAGAGCACGTTGGTAATGAGCAACAGATGAAGGAGAAGTAACAGAAATCATCAGAGTGCAGTGGTGGCTTATTTACTTTACACTCATGTGAACTAAAGGAGAAAAAGAAGATGAAGATATTTATGTGGGGTGTGGGGTAACAAAGAGACCTTGATAACTTCTGAGGTACCAGTTATAATTAATGTATACCAGCTTCCTCTAAAAGCATCTTCTAAAAGAAGAGTCACATGTTACTGAAGGAGAGGAGGTCAAAGAAGGAATAAATGTAGAAAATTTGTCCAATCCTCCCTCTGTGATATAATTATGTACATGTTAGAACAAGGTTGAATTCAACCCATGAAGTACATGGCACAAAGCAAGACTTCAGTAAATCCTAGTTATCAATCCAATAGAAAAGGGGTGATAATATTTGTAATGTTTGTTATCACAAGAATTAAATTCACTTGGTTGATGAGATGGCTTATTGGTTGAGAATCTTCTTCCTCTTGCAGGACACCAGAGTTAGTTTCGCGTACCTAGGTGAGAGTTTCACAACCACCTAGCACTCCACTTTGGGGGAATCTGATACTTTCTTCTGCTTACCCACAGGCACAAATACATAATAAAATAAATCTTGACGCAAACAAAACAAGAATTAAATTCACACAAAACCCATTGCATGGGACCCAGAACAGAGTACTTTACTTGTTTTGGCTTGTTGAGGAAGGTAACAGCTGTTCATGGAAGGAAACAAGTACACAATGTGTGTTTTATAAACAACTGTCGGGGCTGGAGAGTTTCATATCATCAAGGTCCTGGCAGACTTGTGTCTGGTGAGGGTCTGCTTCTGTCTCATAGTTATGTGAGTGCTTATACATTATACACATATAGATACACATAAAAACTGGACTAGACTTTGAACACGATATCTGTGTACACATACTGCATGTATCCAAGACCACAATTATTCAGATACTGCCCTAAAGCTTCAGTTAGGTGGAGATAAGATGAAAGTAGGAGCCAAGTGGTGGTGGCTTATGCATTTAATCCCAGGACTCAGGAAGCAGAGGCAAGTGGATCACTGTGAGTTCGAGGCCAGCCTGATCTACAAAGTGAATCTAGGATAGGCAAGGCTATACAGAGAAACCCTGTCTCGGGGAAAAAAAAATAGGAGTAGCTGAGTTTGGTGCCACCACTACTACCACCACCATCACTGCCACCACCGTCACTGCCACAGCTGCCACCACCACCATCGCCACCACCATAACCACCACCATGACCATTACCATCACCATCACCACTACCAGCAGCAGCAGTAGCAGCATAGCAGAAACTCAAGAATGTGCTGGAAATAGGAATGCTCTGGTACTTAGTTAGGGTTTCATTTCTATTGCTGGGTAGAACATAATAACCAGAAGCAAGCGGGGGGGGGGGGGAGGGGGTTTTCTCAGCTTACAATTCTCAGGTCACACTCCATCACTGAAAGAATCTGGAGACAGAAACTTGGAGGCAGGAGCCGAGGCAGAAGATAGAGAGGAACACTGCTTAAAGGCTTGTTCCCCATGGCTTCCTCAATTGGCTTTGTTATATCACTCAGGGCCATCTGCCCAGGGATATCACCACCCCTAGTGAGCTATGACCTCTCAAGTCAATCAATAATCAATAAAATGCTCTACTGACTTACCTACAGGTCCATCTTATGGAGGTATTTTCCAAATCATGGCTCCCTCGTCTCAGATAACTCTAGCTTGTGTCAACTTTGGGGGAAAAAAAAAAAAACCAATAACAACAACTAAAACCAACCAGGACACTTCCCCAAAAACATATAGCTTCGTTTCTCTTCTGTTCATATTTGTGCCACTGTGGCATGCATTGATCGCCCCTTCCCACTTCACAGGAAGACTAGAAAAAGACATGAAACTCATTTCAAGATTGGGGAGCCCAATAGGCACACAGTAAGATATTACAAAGTGACCCATTACCTGAGAGTCATGTCAAAATGCAGACCAATTGTGTGGCTTTATGGGACTAATTTCCACTTCTTCTTTCCCTTCCCACACTCCGAGTCCATGGCCTTCAGCAGAACAACCATCCCAACATCACCCTGTCACACTGAAATGAATCTTTCCTCTTATTTTAGCAAGTGAATAGTGGAACTCTGTCTGCAGAAAAAAAAAATCGCCGGGTGGTGGCGGCATAAGTCTTTCATTTCACCACTTGGGAGGCAGAGTTAGGTAGATCTCTGTGAGTTCAAGACCAGCCTAGTCTACAAAGTGAGTCCAGGACAGCCAAGGATACACAGAGAAACTCTGTCTCGAAAAACCAAAAAAAGAAAATAAAATCTTTCTAGATAGGCTTTCAGACCAACTATGCCAGCATTTAGATTCAGGAAAACTTTAATGAGTATTCTTGCAGAGGACAGATAGCTTTCAAACGTGCTCTTCATAGACCAGTGCTGTCCTCTAATGAGTCCTGGGCAGACACGCTTGTCTCAGCCATTTTCCCCCTTTCTTTCTTAATTCTTTGAGAAATGATTGATTGGAAATTTATTCACTGAGTTGAAAATGACTGACACATTTTTACTTCCCATTTTATTTTACTTTTCCAGTCCTTTGATTTGCAAGTAGAATTTCAGCTATGTCATATTGGCTCTGACTGTGGCTACTTCATGCTCAATCAAAGATGTGGTTTAAAAGCAGGGGTGCACAACAAAAAAATGTAAATTGCTGCACTGTGCTCCTCCGCCATCAAGCATCCTTTGTTAACATTCTCATTTTCCATTAAATGAGCTATTGTTGCTACAAGTCAGTGGCTCCACTACAGAATTTGTAGCACAATAAACAAAGTGCAAAATGTATGTAATGAAGACTGCCTCTAATTTCCCTTAATTGCACATTGAGTTACAGCCAGCACGACCCTGACACCAACATTACTTCCTCAATACACACAGCCTTGATGTACAGCAAATTTTTCTTCCATGACAGGTTTATTTCTTTGTTGAAGAATAGTTTAAGAGATATTTCATTGTATGTTGCAACGATGTAATTGGGCTCTGGCTGGCTTATTCACTTAATAGGTACGGTAATAATTATATGTCACTTTTTAGTATATGGGCTCCACATTCCTCTCCAGGTTGATTGCTTTATCTAGGAGCCATCGAATACGATGCTCTAAAATGACATCTGTGGGAAGATGAACTGTAGATTTATTTCTCTATCTAAGCTCCGGGCTCTGGCTTGCTCAGAGAAAAATGGCAGCTTCCTATCAAATAAGCTAAAATAAAAAGCAAGATGGTGAAATCTGCGGATAGAATTCATTTATCCTAATATTTAACATGCATTTTTCTTGAATTTTTTTTCTTTTTGCTGAGAGCCACAGGGAGCATCTCTAGAGGAATTAACCACTCACTGACCAATTACTAGACACAAAAGGAATAATGCACATTGGATTACACAGGAAAAGCATTCACAGTGCCTGGTGATTGAATTTATAACAGATCATTTGATTCAAAATTAGTTCTTATTTTACGTTTTGTCCCTTTGGTCCTGGTACCAATGGATAATTCATTTAGAATACATTTTTTTATTCTATTTTCTCTGTCTCCATTTTCTTTCTTAACTCTGTTGAGTCCAAAGTGTCTTCATCATCAAATTCAGAAATACTAACATTAGTATCAAGGGTGTGTAAAGCTGAGAACAGAAAAGGTGCAGATACTTAGTATGATGATACTGCTCCAGCACAGTAGGACGCAAAGAATGATCTCCCAGCAGTGGCCTGATCTGAAGGATCACTGTCTTCGGAGACAGCATGCTGGACAAAGAACATGGCTGCCAACTTACAAGACATTCGAAGTCAATGTGGATGGCCCATATTCTCAGTGGTGGCAGCATTAGCAGCAGATACTTATTCAGACTACAGCGCTCATCGTGGTGCCTTCAGTGGTTATCAATGACAAAAATGACATGCTTGATGTTGAGGGTCATTGATGACATCACTCCAGTGAGCCAGAGAGAGTGTAGAGGGTGAGAGCGGCAGCATTGTGGCCTCCAAGTAAATCAAGATGGTAAAGAAAAAAACCTACTGTGGATCATCAACTGATGAAGCTTTGTTTATAGGGCAGGAGGTTATATCTCTGGGTGAGTTGATAGGAGTGATCATATGTATAAATTTTTTTGTTAAATGCAGTTAGCACAGGCAGCACAGTTAAAAACAGTGCTTACAATATATTAAAAAGTACTTGTTAATATGATGGATGTTCTAATAGTTCACTATTTTAAGTACTTGGCCTTGAGTAACAGACTACGGTCTTCGGTTGAATAATGCAGATGTCATGTTTTGATTGTTTTAGTGTGAGCATAGCCTTTAACAGCTGAGACATATCTTTAGCTGGAGACAGTATTTTTTATGCTACAACTTTATTTCTTATGCTCATGGAATAAATTGTGCCCCCTAAGTTCATATTCTGAGGTGTTAACCTCCAGTGTGACTTCCCTTCTTAAAGATAGCTGTCTCTGGAAGTAATTAAGTTTAAATGAGGACAAAGCAGCCAGGCTTTAATATGCTAGGAAATATGACTTTATAAGAGGAGAACTGGATACCAGAACTCGCATTCTTCCTGAGCACACAGGGAAAGGCCAGGTAAGGGCACAGAAAGAATGTTCCAGCAGAAACAACGCCTTATACAACCTTAGTATTAAATTTTGAAAACCCAGAGCTCAGAGAATATACATTTCTATTGTTTGATCCACTGAGTCTGTGGTATTCTATGGTGACAACTGAAGCAGAATAATAAATATATTCAAACAGGCAAACGTACAGCCAGTGTCTCACTTAATATTTTATTTTCACTAATTATTTTTTATCAATGTTTTCTGTAACTTTCTACCATGCAGGCAGAAAAAAACCACTTATTATTAAACAAGCAAGCAAGCAAACAAACAAACAAACAAACACTTATTTATCCTTGTCAGATCAGAAATTCCAACGTCCTGGTACAAAATGCACTTATTCGGTACCTATTCACCCATACATTCTGCTTGCCCAAGATTGGTAGCTGGGTGGACAGGAACTCACAGTTCATGGGATACTGGAGTATGAAGTCCATCTGGTCTTCTCGTGAAGGATCACACACTGTGGCCTCTGCTGTGCCCTGTTTGCAGCAGGGGATTTTATTTGCATATTTTATTGGGACCAGGTCACATCTCTGTGGTGCATTTGAGTCTTGTTGTGGCTATCCCTGGGACTACTCCTCTTTGAGGATGGCCTTCCTTCTTTTTGCAGTTTTATGGCTTATGGTCACATTAAACCTCCACTGATCAGTGGAAATGGGGCACAAGAGGGATGAGGGAGAATACTCTCTGGTCCTCCCATCTGGGACTTTCCTTTCTGGCCCCAGTGCCAGGCTACTGTTGATGTCATACTAAACCACATCCTCTACAAGTTGTCAGCCTCCTCCTGTTCTACCCACTGATCCTAACTAGACATGCTCCCCCAGTGTTTACCTCAAGGGGCCAGGAGAATGGGTTCACTTGTCTGCACCCCATCCTTTCCAAGCTGTGCCCACCCAAAGTCTAGTGACAAAAACAGTCACTCAGTTCAGTTCTTGTCCTTTCTCATTTGTAAACCTCAAAATTTTGAAATGACGAAAACAAAGACACTAATCAAAATGATGGATTCTGAAAATTAAAAGCGCCCGTGTTTAGCCTATGGACCCACAAAAGAAGTCTATGTTTTACAGCTCAAAGGCACGCAATGATTTATTTGATCTAGGATGTTCTCACTTTCCCCTGAGGTATTGAATGCCTCAAGAATGACAAGAAAACAGGCAGTAATTAAGGGTTGAAAAGACAACCTATGGATTAACCATTTTCAAAGACTCTCTCTGTTTTACTTGTCTTGAGTACATCTTTCCTCCTACCCACTCCTCTCAATGCACCTCTGTCTATCTTGGGATTCATTATTTCCTAGAAAAGGGGCTGAGGT
>OU015748.1:92751912-92776774 GCA_907169655.1 Acomys percivali
GTGTGTGTGTGTGTGTGTGTGTGTGTGTGTGTGTGTGTGTGTGTGTTTGTGTGTTTATGTGGGGGGATACACTTGTCATAACATCAAGCTTTATGGGTTGTATTTCTGCTTGTGGATTTGTCTTCTCAATCTGACTTCTGAGTAATCACTTTCCTAATTCCTTGAAAGTATTCTCTCATAACTTCAGATGTGTACACAAGGTATGTTACTATTATCCACTCCAACTCTCCCCTCAAACTCGTTTCAGAATTCCCCCATCACATCTCCCGCCCAACTTCATGTCTTCCAATTTTATTTTATTTTCTGTTTACTCACTGTGTCCAGTTTAGTGCTTCCCATAAACATGTGGATGTGGGCTCATCCACTGGAGTACATGGAACCTAGCAATAATCACACCTTCATGGAAAAGTGACTCTCCTTTCGCCATTGGTCATTAACTGCATTGCTATTAACTTCTCAGCTAGGGGTAAGGTCTTAGGCATTCCTTCAGCATATATTCAGGAATTTTAAAGTAGTTTGATCTTGTTCAGGTTTTGTGCAAGCATCCACAGTTGATGTGCAAAAGTCCTGTTGTGTAGTGTGTCCCAATTTCTTATGGTCCACTACTTCCCCAAACTTTCTTTCCTCCCCATAAGAATGGATGGTCTAGAGCTCTAAGTGCAGATCTAAGCATCATCTCCCCTACACTTTCCAAGGAAGTGCTCAGTCCTTGACAGATCTAAATGCCAAGAAATGACTTTAGAGTTGCTTCTTTTGTTTGTTTGTTTGTTTTCTTTTTGTTTCTTGTTTTTTGAGACAGGGTTTCTTCCCATTAGCCTTGGCTGTCCTCGACTTGCTTTATAGACCAGGCTGGCCTTGAACTCACAGTGAGCCACGTGTCTCTGCCTCTGGAGTGCTGGGATTAAAGGTGTGCACCACCATGCCAGGCTTAGAGTTGCTTCTTTGTCATATTTTTTTCCCCTCACTTGGTAACTTCTGCACATCATTTTTGGACAGATACAGATATTGAGCCCCCAGTGTCTAATTGTGATTATCTTAGAATTTCTACTTCAGTGAGTGGGGATCACAAGAGGGATTGTGCAGAGAAATCCCATTACTGGCTGAATCCCATGTCCAATACTGCAGAGGAATGACCAAGAAGGAGGTATGCATGTGACTGACAGGTCTCCCCCAGGATATTCGCCTTCTAGCGCCACATGCATAAAGTAGCAGAGCATTCCCTAGACTTTCAAAGAAGCCAATACAATAGCAGGAAGGACTGATGCTGAGGACAGGTCTTAGTTGGGACAAAACAGAAATCTAGGACCTTTTGATAAGAGGCATTGGATACCAGCAGAATACCACAAAGATGGACAGGCCACATAGGATAGATAACCTGTTTACTGAGAGCGGCTTTACCAGAACAGAGGAGACAGAAGCCAATGGCCAAAGGCCAAAGGCCAAGCAGACTAAGGTGTCTTAGCTGCAAACTAGCAAGGGTTGGAAGCTAGGACATTACATAACATCCTTCTCTGTTGACTTGTTTGCCCCTGGTAGATGGTGAGGCTTAGCAGCAATAAAGAATCCTCTGTAAGAAGTTTCTACAGAAGAGCTGTAAGAAACACCAAGAGAATAATACTTTAACTTGGTTTTTATAAGAATCACCGAAAACAATTGAATATATTGCAGTGTGATAAAATTATCTTCTGCTATGGGCACATTAAAAGCTTACACATGAAGATGAATTCACTTACAAAAAAATTAACTTACTATTTAAAATTAAATCTCATTTTTATATGTGTTTAATATTTTAATCAATGCTGTGAAGAACCTAGGTTCAGGAAGTTGAAACAATTTGCCCAAGGTTACAGCTAATAATAAGTGGAACCACAACTTCAGATATTAACGTATCTGATATTAATGAGTTGGATTTAAAGACTATGTCTAAGTGTCATTTTTCCTTTGTGTGTGTGTGTGTGTGTGTGCGTGTGTGTATTATTCCATATGTTTGTGTGTTGGGATACACATGAACATGTGTGTGCATGTATGGAGGAAGGTGAAAGTTGACAACAGGAATCTTCATAGATTACTCTTCAGCTTGTTGATTCATTCTGGTCTTCTCAATTGAACACAGAACATGTTCTCCAACTTATTCCAGGAATACCTCCTCTCTGTCTTCTGAGTGTTGGGATTCTGGCATAGCTGCCACACTCACTAAGAATTTATGTGGGTTTCGATGATCTAAACTCTGCTTTATTCTCTGAGCCAACTTCCTAGCACTTAAGTGTCATGTTTATATTATTAATAGTTTTCCTGCTCTGTATTGTTTTTTTTAGCTCATCGAAAATGTGTCTTATACAACGTGAGTTGTAACTATATTCTATTGTAAATGTTTTTCCTGTTCTGATTCTGCAATTTCTTTGATATTGGTCCTTTTACTTTATTGGTTCTTCATGTTTCTCTTCTTTTCTCTCTCTGCTGAACCCCAAGCCTGATGGTTGTTTCTTCTCACACTTTCCTTTGCCAATAACTAGCTGTGTGGTCATCAGAAGACAAGCTGCATCGTCTTGAGGCACCAAACCTGGGCTTTTCTCATGCTCAGAAGGATGATCCTGAAGACAGCAGTATTCCCAGAGTGGGAAGACTATGAATGAAGAGTTCATTGTGTCTGAGAGGTCCAGAACTGGGTTTAAGATGAATAAATTCCCCGTCTTCCAGGGAAGTAAATTTACTTGGTGAGTTTCCATTAAGATGGATTTTGAAAAATGTCAGATGGAACTAAAACATTTAAGACATATGGTGCATTAACTAAATGTTTAAACATTTGCCTTTAGCTGCATGAGCATATCATTGATGAGATGAGCTCAGTGAGCTATGCTGAACATCTTTTGCAGAATCACTGTCCAGTCGGGAGCTCTATTTCCTGAATCGTTGAAATATAAACCATCCCCAGATGCTTACAGCAGATACCAAATACGTGTTATAATTTCACTGCTGAATGAAAATGCACATAAAAATGAGAGGTGTAAATGAGAAAATGTGTCTGTAATTTCAGTCATTACCTTTTATTTGAAATAGGCTTTCCAGGGGAAGGGTGTGAAAAAGGGTATGATAAGGCAGGAAGCAGTTTAGTCACCGGGATGCCACCACCCTTCCTACTGTCTTCCAGAAAACCCCTCATACTTTAATATGTGATCAGCAAACAAGCATCAAGTGGAAGTATTGTCCATACCCCAAGTTTTTTGAAGACACTATCAATCAAGTACAACCTTTTTTTTTTTTTTTTTAAATCCTGCTGAACCTACATTTGTCCTGGAAAAATTTCTCCATCCAGCACTCTAGGCAACCACTGCCAGTTGGCCCAACTTGGAACTTAAAATAGAAATCCAACTCAAGGCATGGAATAGTGGTGGAGCAGTGGGAGTTTCCTATATCCTGCTTCTCTAAGAGATGGAATCCTTGTGTGTGTGTTAGACCATGTTGCATACTGATGGGGTTTATTCCTTAAGGGGATGACTTTGGGCCTCTTTAGGTGTGAAGAATGAAGGAGGAATTGGGTAAATCTCTACTTTTTTGATGAATTACCCTCCTGTTTCTCAGGAAGGCAGACTGGTTTCCCTTATACCTACATTCTTTCTGCTTTTGTACCTGAGTTTCATAATTTTAATGAGAATGCAGAGGATTCTAGGTCCATTTGAAACAGACTGAATCCTGAACTACCAGAGACCTTTCAATGGAGATAATCACTAAGACTACAGAAATACCCAAGAATGTCCTTAAGTAATGGTATGGGTAGGACTTGCATTCATTCAACCTTACAGACTGTTCCATTTCCTAAGTAGCCTGTGAATAATAAGAGCTACCTATCATGTGTCTGAGAAGGTGTTTAGCACCAATGTGCTTGCAACTTTCATTTAATAGTCACAAAAATTTCCCCTCAAAATGTAGCGTTTCTATTTAAAGTTAATAAAAGTGAGGCTCATGGTCTTAGAGAACTTGTCTAACTCGAGGGCTAGAGTTGTAACAGAAATGTAGACTATATTCCAGAGTACAATTTAATAATAATAATAACAACAACAACAACAATAATAATAATAGTAATTTGCTGGCTGAAAAGAAAGGCTTTTGTCATGGGTGAGGAAATAAAGATACATACAGACATACAGCAAGGCACATCAAGAGAAACACTCTTTAAAGCAGATGGGAGAATTAGAAAGCCAAAACCTGGTTTACTCTTTGAGAGTTGGGGGTGTTTAAGAGTCCTTAAGAGTTCTTCTTCTCCTAATTTATGGTTGGTCACTTTGAACAAGAACAAGGAGGCTGATATTCCCACAACATCGGGGTAAACATGCCCCGATCTGACTTGAACTGGTTAGACTGGTATACAAGCAGGAGAAAAGCCTGCTAAGGCATAGGCCATTGACTTGGTGAGGTATGTAAGGAAGAAGTTGGAAGTTTGTCATTTTTATTATCTAGTTGTGGTCCCTCTTCCTGCCTGTCTATTGGGGGATCTGTAGAATGCCAAGTCCCTCATTCGTCCTCTCAGTGGCCATCCTAAGTGCTGTTAGGCATTTTAGGGTCCAGCCCACTCTAACTGCTTATAACTTGCAAAAAAGGGACAATGTAGAAGGAGAAGCAGTTATAGTGTGGCTCAGAACAGGATAAACAGAAGAAGAAGGATAGAACTTGACAGATGGCAAAGATTTAGAACATAAGATAACAATTTGACATCAGTATGCATCCTTGGAGCATGCCATGTGAATGAAGTAAGAAAGAAAAAAGGAGATGAATTAGTATTATTACCTTCCCTATGGAGAAGTAGTTAAGAAAATAATGATCTAAAATGGTTTAATAAAAGTATGAATGACAGAGTGAGACAAGAATTAGTGGACCCAATATGGAAAACTCTGCATCCTCTATACAATGATCAGAATGCAGTCTAGACACAGCTATGGAAATCACTTAATGACAAGAGAAATCCTTTAATGACAGTTGTGGTTTCAGAGAGAGGCAGTCACTTAGCATCCAAATCCGACATGCCTTGGATGCCTGGGTGGAGGATAGGAGAGAAGTAAAGTGGCCTACAGACCATGCTCTTCCTCAGAACTCGGCGCACAAAAGAAATAGCATCTTAGTGGCCAAAGGACACAGTATGATAGTGCAGCAATTAACTCTACTGTGGCTCTGAGTCTGTTTTCACAGCTGTGTAAATGGTTCTACTTGTGTGGGGACTAGGAGGTCTGGTTCAAGATAAGAACCAATGTCTGCTTTCTTTTGAGACCATGGAAGAGAATTTAAACTTCTAGAGTGAGTACACTATGACAGAAACCTTGCCTTTAGCACGTAAGAGCTCTTGGTAAGTACCTTTGGCATAATTTTATCCTCCTTTTTGTCCTTTCTTTTCTCATCTCTCCATTTCTATGTCCTAGCTCTATGACCAAAGTTAGTGTATTCAGTGCAAAGGAAGTTGATGTGCAATTTCCAACAACTTCCAATTCTTTACTTACACAACTCATGCATCATGGGACATGAAGGTGGATACATAAGTGTTTCTAATATCCAATGCAAAAAGGACCTTGATAATGTGAGAGTCAGAATTCCTTTGATCCTTTCACACACCAGTGGTTATATACACAGTATGTAAAGATGTTGATGAGAATGTTGAGTGAAAGAGAGTATATATTTAACAACTATGAAACTTATCCAAGATTTGTTGAAGAACATGTTCTCTGAACTATGAACAAAGAGCTTAGCTTTCTTTAAATTGGTGGCCCCTGGTGCTCTAACACACTCCAGTGGGTGTCCTCACACTGAAGGGTATACAGGAAGCACTAGGGAGACTCACTGCAGGCTTGTTGTTTGTTTTTAATGAGGACACAAAATTGGTTGAGTCTGGAATGGAGAGGGTGGGTCTGAGAGAAGGCAAAGAGGGGAATACAAATTTTCAAAAGCATGATTTATGAAATTCTTGAAAAATTAATTTAAAATATTTTTAAAACAAGGCCTTGGGATTATCTGTTGCTATCTTTTTTCATTTTATACATTGTGAAGTTTGTCCAAGTTTCACTAAAGTGTATGTTGTCTGCACTATGAACCCTTGAAGGTCTTGTGATGTCTCTTTACAGTGTTTTTTCCTGTCTTTGCTCAGATTTCCTCTTTGTTCATCCTCAGTTCCTATCCTAGAATGCCCTGTTCTTGCTCTTCTATTCACTGTCGTCTTCTTTTTCATCTTTTTTTCTATTGCTTCCTCCCATGTTTTTGTTTCTTTCTCCAGTGTTGAAGAAACATACTTTATACTCTATAACCACTGACTTCATATGTAAACTCTGGCTTTCAAATCCCCATGCTACAATTCTTATGGATGTGAGTAAATGTACATTATTGAATTTCGTCACACATAAAACAAGATGATAAAAGTTATAGCACTGATGTGAAAATTAATAATGGATCAAAAGAAGTTTTGCTGTCACAATTGTTATTCCTTTTTATTCCTTTATATAACTTTCCCTTTTGCCTTCTATTCTTCCATAGCTATCATCTTCAGGGATAAAAGGCTCATTCATGGATTAACAAAAAACCCATAGGGTGGCAAAGCCTACAATTCAAGCTCTGAGAGAAAGATGCAACAAGGAAGAGGACAGCATTTGAAGTGTTTTGTTGTAAATGGCAATGAATGTTGGTTGTTCATGTGTGTTTCTTTGGTGGCTTGGGAGCCTTCTTCTGGACAATGTTCTCATGCTCAGTTGAGAGGCTATATCACCAATAGCCTTCTGCAATGGTGGATGTTGATGCTGGGATGCTCTTTTGGACCACAACTATGAAAACCTGTAAACTGAAAAAAGAGGTAGGTAATTGTTCAGTGTTTAATGTTCTCTACAATAGCTCAAAGTGGGAGCTGTGTGAGAAGTGAACTTGTGGATAAATAACACTGGCACAGAACAGCACACCATCTGCAGACATTGCAGAAATGAGCAAGAGAAGCCAACGAGCTGTGAGTGACAGAGATTAATCTTCAAAGTCACAAAGCCATGTAGGTCTGTTTGGAATTTAGGCGTGCTGGAGAGCATCAAGGCTCTGGAACATTCCTTTGAGGCAAAGAAGACATTTGTCAGCCATGATGCTCAGATGACTGCTATGTCCAAAATCCTTGAAACCATAGAATAAAAAAGAACCCAGGAGAAAGACATTTCCTTTTAAAATGAGGAGGCAACATGCTATGTTCAATCCTTTACTTAAAATAATGGTCTGTGGTTCTGCAGGGTACAATCGCAGCCATTTCCTGGGAGTAGGAGAAGAAACAGGGCTCTCACCACATCCCAAAACTTGGCTTCTCTAGGTGATGTGTGAATTATTTGGGGTGAGTGGCCATTAATTATTAGATGAGAGGAGATGCATACAAATTAAGACTACTTTATGGAATATTTATTAGTTAATATATCTGTACACATAAACATGTTTATATTTATTAAACATTGCAATTGAAAATGCATTTTCAATATTAGAAGTTTTAGCCATAAAAAGACATCTGTTCACATTAAGCAAAATAAAACATTCCTATCAAAACATTTAAAACAACACAAACAAAATAACTCTGTCTAGCATGCTGTGCATACATTCTTCCATTTGGCATCGATATCTATTTTTAATGGTATTTGTCTGGTATTTTCCTGAAAAATAGTTTTCAACACGATCTTATTAAATTTTCTTTTCATAAAATTGCCTGAATTGTTATTCTAAGTATGGCTTCTTGTTACTAAATTTAAAATCATTAGTGTATTTAAATGACTTACCTGCATGTAATGTTTATAATTGAATAAAACTATTTCTTCGGATACTAACGTAACCTCCAAATCCAAAAAGAAATCTGCCACAGATGGAAGACCTTGACTCCCATGTTTAAAATTAGATGTGCAAACACCCTACCATTTCATATGTACTAATGTGGCCACCATTTAGAATACCTTGAAAACATTTTTCAAACTGCATTTTATATTTATGTTGTGTGCAGGTCTATGTGTATGTGTGTGGGTGAGTATGTGCCATGGTATACATGTGGTTGTCAGAGAACAACATCAGGGAATGGGTTCTTTCCTCTCTCTGTGTGGGGTCCAGGAACTGAGCTTGGGTAGGCAGTCTTGGCAGCAGATGCCTTTACACACTGAGATATCTCACTAGACCTTGAAAGCATTTTATATAAATACATTTTGGAGTGTGAGGGTGACAGTTTGTATTTGAACTGTAACAGGGTGATGTGGTAGGACAATTCTTGCGTGATCACCATCACCAGAGACCACAAAGAGTGAGCTTGCCCCAGCCTCTAATACTCAGTATCACTTAGCTTCCTCCAAAGGGAGGTCATAGTTTCTTTGCATTTGCAGTGGGTCAAGAAGGAGAAGGAAAGCTTATCTTCAGTTGTTTTCAGATGTAACCATGTGTTAAACTGACAGGTCTGGCTGTGATTGTGTTTCCCACAGTTTAAAAGAAACTGTGGCAGAGGCTGGAGGCAAGTGGATGCCTAATTAACCTGGCAGGTTTCAATTTAACATTAATAGTAATACTTTCATAAAAATGAAAAATCTGAACAGATAATAGACTAGATGGGATGCCTGGATATCAGACAGGGTGGATGTTCAAAGCAAACCTAGATATATGGTTCCTCTCTTCAGATCAATACTCAGACCAACCTGGACCTAACTCTGCCACTGTCAATGAACAGATACCTTATTTTAGGCACGTATCTATTTCTATTAATTACTTATTTGCTGCTGTGGTAAAACACTACTACCAGGGACAATTTGTAGAGTACACTATGACAGGGAGCCATGGCACCAATCAGGAAGTGTGGCGACAGGAAACAGAGAGGTCATATCTGTAACAGAAAGTGCACAGTGCACATATGAGCATGAGGGAGAGGGGAGGAGAGGGAGAGGGGGAGAGAGGGAGAGAGAGAGAGAGAGAGAGAGAGAGAGAGAGAGAGAGAGAGAGAGAGAGAGAGAGAGAGAGAGAATGCTGTACAGCCAGTTGTGCTGTTTGGACCAAGTTCCCCAATACTTAAGCCTATGAAGGACATTTCTCATTCAACCCATCATACTATTTTTAATTTGTTGTTTTTTTTTAAATTAATTTGTTCTCTCATATATTATATCCTGAGTACAGTTCTACCTCCCTCCGTCCACCCCCCCCCCCAGTTCCTCCTGCCCTAACCCTACCTCCCCATTCACTCCTCCACTTCCCTCCAGGAAAGGGCAGGGCTCCTAGGGATATCAGCCAAACATGGCATAGCGAGTTGGAATAAGATTAGACACGTCTAACTTTTTGTTTTAAAAATGAATAAAAAAAGAACATGCATGTCTTCTTTACTAGGATCATGCAAGGTGAAACTATGGGCAAATCACCAAGAAAAAAAGGCAAGACCTACTATGAGAAAGAGCATCATCATAGTAGTCCTTCAAGAAATCACTTGGTACAAATGCTTGGTTCAACTTTTCTCATAGATGAAGCAAAATCAGGAGGAATTGGTTGGAATAGAGAAGGGAGGAAAGTGCATGGTGATGAGGAGCACCAGTTCTGCTTATGGGCAAGGAGCCCAAATTACATCATTACTCCAACACAGAGGGGTCATAGTTTTTTTGAGCACTGCCTCTAGCTCCATCCCTGGAACAGACATTCACTTCTCTTTGGATCATGACTGTCCTATTTTCATGGTTACTTTTTATCCATCACCATCACCTGGGTAACACTATTATCATCTCCATTTTCTAGGAGAAGAAGTTGAGTCTTTACCAGTTTAGAGAAGAGCAAGAGCTAACAAGGAGTGTGCTCAGTAACAAAACCAGTAAGTGTGTGCTCTTTACATGCCAGCCCCTGGCTACAATATTTCTCAGAAGTTAGCAGTGCCGATTGTTTACTCACATTTGGAATGTCCAAAGAGGATCCTGTTCAATGGTAGGTGGAATTTCAGAAGAAAGTATAGTGTCCTTACTAGAACTGTCAACTCAAAAAATTTAGTAACAACATCAAAGAAACAGAAGCCTATAGACACCTATCATGGGTAGTTAATCTCTACATTTGTTTAAATGGTATCCTGAGAGAATATGTACATTTTACCTGTTGGCAATAATAAGTTTAGCAAAACAAAGTATAAACTGGCTTATGCTGCGGTGTTAACCCCAAATCTAGGTAGTTTCTTGGTTATGTTATTCTTGTATTATAGATCAGCAGGGGCTGACTTTCCAGGACCTGGGGACTCAGATTTACAAGCTGGTTAATTCAGTCAGCTTCATGTTACTATAATGAAATGCCTGAGACAATCAAATTATAAAGATAACATGTTTCATTTCATGTAAAATGTCCTAGATATGACCCTTGTGTTATGAACAAACAAACAAACAGATTAGTAAAGATGAAATAATTAATTGCTAATTGTGGTTCCGGAGGTTATGCTCTGCAGTTGGGCAGGCCCATTGATTCGTGTCTTTGGTATGGATGAAGACTGATGGCAGAAGCATGTGACAGAGCATATTGCTAACAAGATGCCACAAGAAGTAATGGGAGACCAGATTCCTACAGAACCTCCCAATGAGCGACCTCTGGCACCCTCCAGATGACTGATGGACCTCGGTTTATGTGCCATTGCTGAAGACGCCTAGCATCGCCATGAGGAATGCTAACCTGTGGACCTCTGAAGGTCATTACAGGTTGTCATTCCCAAAACATTGTCCATTACTCCCTTGGAGAGCTCATGGGGTCTCTAGGGATCCTACGCTGTGCCAGGCTGCCCAAGAAGGGACCAATTTATATACCCAGGCACATCCTTGAGCAAAACAAATTGCTTCATCTTCTCTAACTATAGACAACAAGCAGTACAATTCTTCCCAAGTATAAAGCAGAAAAACAAAGTATTTGCCAAACAAGAATAATCATTGTGTATACATGTTATTATAAATGCTTCAATTTTTTTCATTTTTATTAAATTCCTATTTCAAGCTTCAGGTAGTCTCCTCGCATAATCTACTATATTACCAGGTAGACAAACCACTGCTCACATATTCTAACAAAAGTTCTTTGTTTTTAGTGGAAGAACATCAGGTTTTAAGAGTCATTTCTGACTTCTCTAAAAGGTTCTTTTAAAAATGACACCAACCCCTAGCCTGGGGGCGGGGCGTTCTTTAAGGAAATATGTCATTTTCTTGTCTAGAAGTCAATGAGTTCACAGAAAAAATAAAGGCAGCACTGAAAGGATGTGGAATAAAAGACCCAGTTAATGCCTAAAAGATGCCAAATTGGAAAGTGTTACTTTCCTCATATCATCCATCACTGCAAATGGCTCAGCAGGCAAGAGACTATCTCAAGCTGGCAGTCTTGCCATAGAAATAGATCATTTCTACAAGAGCAGCAGAGGCGCAGAGCTCAACCCGGCTGGGGACATTCCGTAGACTAGCTCAGAATCAAAAAGGTGAGAACCGAGCAAATAAAAAATGAACATTCCATCAAATCGCAATCAGTGAAAAGCTCAATAAATCTGGGTGATATCTTGTGTAGGCAGTCTTTTTTGGGGGGGGGAAATGCCTCTAAATATTAATCAGCTATAATTTATTTTCAGTCATATATTCAGCTGTTAAAAGTGGATTGATCTCTTCATGCATAGAAATCTATATGAGTCCTTGGCCTGGTTTACATATAGAAGGGAGAAAATTCACCTGGCTGCAGTCTTGGCACACAATAATGGCAAAAACTGTAGCAGACGTCCAAACACGTGGGTTGAAAACCCCAGACAGACACAGCTTTCAGAGTTATCAGAAAACCGTGCTCAGAAAACTGCATCATTGTTCGATTCCTATCAAAGAGGATAATTCAATTCAAGGAATAGCTATTGGGAACCTACTAATATGCCTACAGGTAATTTTCCTACTTCAAAGGGCCATGTGAGATGAAAGGCATTGTGGTTATGCAGTTTATTCAACACTGCAAAGGAAACATAGGTCAATGGGTGCCGGCAATGCAGAGCAATGAGACGAGGTGGAGACACTAAAGTTACTGACATAGTTGGCTGATATTTGTAGCTTACATTCTAAGTCCAGAAAGAACAGGGCTTACTTTGATGTCTGTGTCAAAGCTTATTTTAGATGACACAGAGCAAAGAAAATATTTAAGCCTGCTTTTATAAGTATGAAACGTGGACTTCAAAAGCAATTTAATTGTTTATCATGTCAGCTGGTTAATTAGGCAGGTTCTTTGTGTGGTGTTAAATGAACATATTTTTCTATTCTCTGGCAGGAATCAAGAACACGGATACGGCTAATAATAAGTTGTAGCCATTAGAATTATGGAGAAACTAATAGTCATATCAGTTGCTCTTAAATGTGAAATGTTAGTGCCAGAAGTGCAAGGCCATGGGCCAAAGCACTAAATACAATGTAGAATCATCAAAGCTGGATTATTAATGTAATCAATTAAGGGTACCCCAAACATAATATTCCTCAATATGATTTTAGCATTCAGTTAGGATAGCTGATATGATTAATTGTGCCAATATTTGGCATATATTTGGTAAGAAAATGAGTACTATTATTAATATATACTACATTGGTGATAAGATATTCAAGTTACCAAGAACATCTAACAGTTCTAAAGCTATAAGTACCCAATAGTGTCAAGTAAATACAACAAATATTAAGAAGATTAAAAGAAAAAAAACCACTATAACTTTGCAGGAGGAAGAGATATTTTCCCCAGCTGATTGATAAAGTGAATGAGAAATGTGAGTATGAGTGTAGAATATTTTTATTTTTTATTAATCGATTACTTTACTTTACATCTCTATCACGGCTTCCTGTCCTTCCTCTCCTTACAGTCCCTCCCTCACTTCTCCCTTCCCCCATTCCTCCATCCCCTAAAGGGAGGGCTCCCAGAGATATCAACGTGCCTTAGCATTTCAAGTTGCAGTAGGACTGGGAACATCTCCTCTTATTGAGGCTAGACAAGGCTGCCCAGTTAGGAGAAAAGGATCCCAAGATAGGCAAGTCCAGAGACAGTCCCTGCTCTAGTTGTTATGGGACCCACATGAAGACCAAGCTGCACATCTGTGACATAAGTGTAGGGAACCTAGGTCTGCCACATGTATGCTCTCTGGTTGGTTGGTTCAGTTTTGGAAAGCCTCTATAGGCCCAGGTTAGTTGATTGGATATGTTTTCTTCTGGTGTCCTTGACATCTCTGTTTCCTTCCATCCTTCCTTTCCCTCTTCCACAAGGTTTCCTGAGGTCCCCTGAATGTTTGGCAGGTGGGTCTCTGAATCAGCTTCCGTCAACTGCTGGATAAAGCCTCTCAGAAGACAGTAATGCTAGGCTCATGTCTACAAGCATAGCAGAATATTAGTCATAGCATCAATGGTTGGCTCTCTTTCATCGGGTGAGTCTCAAGTTGGGCCAGTTAGTGGCTGGCCTTCTCTCAATTTCTGGTCTATCTTTTAAAAAACTTTATTATCACCTATTCATCTTACATCCCAATTGTTATTCCCTTGCTTGTACCTTCCTGTTCACATCCTTCTCCTTTTCCACCCTATTCCCCTCCCCTAGACCTCTGACAGAAAAGGACCTCCTCCCCCACCATATGACCACAGCCTATCAGGTCTCATCTGGATAGCCTGCTTCCCCTTCCTCTGTGTGCCTCCCCACTAAAGGGAAGTGATCAAATAGGGGGAAGCAGAGTTCATGTTAGGGCAGTGCCCGCTTTCCCCACAAGTGTGGAGAATGAGCTGTCCATTGGCTAGATCTGAACAGGGGGGTCTAGGTTTACTGCATGCATTGTCCTTGGTTGATGCAACAGTTTGTGCAGGCCTCCCTGGGTCTAGATGGTCTGCCATATTTGATGGTCTCTTTGTGGGGCTCCTGAACCCTCTGGGTCCTTCTGTATCTTTATCCCTGTACCTCTGTAGGTAGGACAAATTCTAGGTGTAAGGTTTTGTCGGTGGGCTAGAGTCCCCATTCCTCCATTGGAACTCTTGCCTGGTTACAGGAGGTAGCTATTTCAGGTTCCATATCCCCTGTTGCTAAGAGACTTACTGAGGATCACACTTATAGATTACTGGAAGTTCCCTTTCTCCTAGGTTTCTGGCTCATCCCAGAGATGCCCCTACCCCAATTTCTGCTCTGTCTCCCAGTTCTCTCCCCATCCGTCTTCCCTTTACTTGATCCTTCCTGTTCCCATACCAACCGTTCCCCAACCCAGTTCCCTTCCTTCACCTACCATCAATGTCTATTTTATTTCTCCTTTTGAGTGAGAGTCAATCATTCTTCCTCCTTGTGACTTAGCTTCTTTGGGTCCATGGATTGCAGTTTGGTCATGCTGCACTTTAGCTAATCTCCACCTATAAATAAGTACATAACATGTCTTTCTGGGTCTGGATTACCTCACTCAAGATGATCTTTTCTAGAGCTATGCATTTGCTTGAAAGTTTCAAGATTTCCTTGTTTTTACTAGTTGTGAACATGTCATTGTGTAAATGCACCACATTCTCTCTATTCATTCATCAGTTGAGGGACATATAGGTTGTTTCCAGTTTCTGGCTATTATGAATAAAACTGCTATGAATACAATTGATAGAGAAAGTGTCCTTGTGCATGGTGGAATATCTTTTGGGCATCTGCCCAGGAGTAGTATAGCTGCATCTTGTGGTAGAACTATTCCCAGTTTTCTGAGAAACTGCCGGATTTATTTCCAGAGTGGTTGTTCAAGTTTGCCCTCCTACCATCACTGGAAGAATGTTTCCCTTGCTCCAAATCCTTGTCAGCATGAGTTTTCACCTCTGTTTTTCGTCTTAACCATTCTGACAGGTTTTAAATTAAATCTTAAGGTCATTTTTGTTTTCATTTCCCTGATAGCTAAGGATGTTGAACAGTTTTTAAGTGTTCCTCAGCCATTAGCGATTCCCCTGCTGAGAATTCTCTGTTTAGGTCTTTACCCCATTTCTCAATTGGATTATTTGGTTTGGTGGTGTTTAATTTCTTGAGTTCTTTATAAATTTTGGATATGAGAGCTCTGTTGGATGTAGGGTGGGTGAAGATCTTCTCCCATTCTGGAGGCTGCCATTTTGCTTTATTGACAGTGTCCCTTTCCTTGTAGAAGTTTTTCAGTTTCATGAGGTCCCATTTATTGACTGGTGTTCTTCATGTCTGAGCTGTTGGTATTCTGTTCAGGAAGTTTTCTCCTGTAGCAATGCATTCAAGGCTCGTCTTCATTTTCTCTTCTGTTATATTTATTGTATCTGATTTTATTTTGAGATCTCTGATCCACTTGGGCTTGGGTTTTGTGCAGGGTGATAAATATGGATCTATTTGTATTTTTCTACATGTAGACGTCAGTTAGATTAGCATCATTTGTTGAAGATGTTTATCTGCCATTATATGGTTTTGGCTTCTTTGTGAAAAATCACATGTCCATAGGTAATGTGGGTTTATTTCTGGGTCTTTGATTTGATTTCATTGATCAACTTGTCTATTTTTATACCAATACTATGTGGTTTTTATTGCTATTGCTCTGTAATACAGCTTGATACTTGCAGAAGTTCTTTTATTGTACAGGATTTTTTTTAGCTATGTTGGGTTTTTTGTTTTTTTCTATGAAGTTGAGAATTGTTCTTTCAAGGTCTATAAAGTGTAGAATATTTTAATGGAGCACTGTAGCCAACAGTTGCAGTGTATCTGTCTCTCATATGCATATATATTAAAAATTTTTAATTAATTATATATATTCAATTTTTTATTTTATTTTGTGTGTATGAGTGTTTTGACTGTGCATGTGTCTGTATAACATATGATTGCTATGGCCAAGGAAGTCACCAGATCTTTTATAACTAGATTTACAGATGGTTGTGAGTTGTCATTTGGGTGCAGTGAATCAAACTTTAGTCACGTGGAAGAGCAAGCAGTACTCCTAACCACTGATTCATCTCTGCAAGCTCCCTATAAATACATCTTTTCAAAGAAACATGAAAGATCTCTGATGGCTAAGCTTCAAAATAGTCCTCAACATATTTTTGAAGAATGAACCAGCAAAGGCTAGCCAGGTGCTCCAACCCGGCTGCCTCTTCCACATCCAAGGCTAAGCTATTATTTCCTGTCTTCTGTGTGAAGCTGGGATGCTGTGTTTGTTTTGGTGAAAGAAGCATGGGTGAATGTCATAATCCATTCTCTCTCTCCTCTCTCTCTCTCTCTCTCTCTCTCTCTCTCTCTCTCTCTCTCTCAATCTCAACTAGTTCTCTGTTCTATGATACCTGGTGGAACAAATTTACCAAGTAGATACTGCCTAGATCCCTGGCTTGTTACTTGGAGAAAAGCTGCCTGTAAAAATGTGCTGAGTATTGTCTTATGTGACAAAGTGTGTGTGTGCATGTGTGTGTGTGTGTGTGTGTGTGTGTGTGTGTGTGTACACCCCTAATGGTTTAGAACTGCATATAACAAATAGCTGACTGAAACAACATTCTATAACTGATTTCTCTGACATAATTGCAATTAGGTTAAAAATCAAACTGTCTTAATAATGAGGAAAGTGATATGCTTGCTAACATAAAACCCATTTTAGATAACTCACGGATGAAATAATAAATTAGGAGGAAAATTGGAATGTGTTCAAAACCATGGACAATTAAAATATTAACTAATAAGTTGTGTAGGCAATAGCCAATACAGTATTTACAGTAAAATGCATTGCTTTATATGCTCACATTAGAAACAATCATGGCTTAAAGTAATGAAGTAGATATATATTTTAAGAAATTAGAAAACATAGGTGGAAGGAGGATCAGAGTAGGAAGCTGTGAAAGACACCAAACATATCCCAGAGGATCATCAAGCTTTCTGAAATGTGGTCTCACACAGGATAGGCCAGCCTTGGAAGTGGTCAGGTAGCCCAGGCTGGCCTTCAAACGTTAGCCCAGGCTGGCCTTCAAACGTTAGCCCAGGCTGGCCTTCAAACATTGATCTTCTCCTTCTGCTTTATCTTGGCATAATGTTTTCAAACTTTATCCATTTGAGGCCTGTATCAGTCTAGCTTTCAAATAATATGGTTAAATAATATTCTCAGTGAAATCATGCTGGATTTTATCATTCCAATTATTGGTTGATAGTCACTAAGACTTTTCTGTTACTAAGATTAATACCTTTATGAAAATTAATATATAATTAATATATAAAATATAATATAAAATAAATATATAAGCTTTTTATGTGGGCATCTTTGTGGGTCGCTCAAAAGATACACACGGGACAGATAGTACAAAAGATGCATACATTTATATTATGCTTATTTATTTATCTGATAGTCTTGAGTATATAAGCAGACGTAGTATTGGCCGGTCTTACGGTTTCAGGTTTGACTTTTTGAAACATCATCAAATCATTATTCTTAAAAGAGCTGCACCATTTTTCACACCCACAGCCCTGTAAGTTCTTGCCTTCTTCACCCTCTCAACACTTGATGTTTCATCTTTCATATTACAGGCACTCTTGAGCATGAAGTGATATTGCATGATAGTTTTGTGTTTTTTTTCAATGTGATGAGTGTTATTGTTGTTTGTTTTCTTGGTCCATTTGCATAGCTTCTTCGTAGACATGGCTTTTTGCTCATTTTAAGATTCCATTGTTTGTACTTTTATCATTGAGTTGCAAGAGAACGTCATGTAATCTGAATTTAGACCTATAATGTATATGTAATTTATTAGATGTATTAGATGTACCTAATGTATATGTAGTAATAATATATTACATATATTATAACTTTTTCTTTTAAATTTATTAATGGTGTAAATTACTGAATAAAAGTTTTTAACTGTAACGAAGTCATGTTTATGTAGAATCCTTTCTTATCTGTGATTTCATTTTCTGTGATTTCAGTCTTCCATAACTGACTGATATTCAAAAATATTAAATGGAAAATTCCAGGAATAAGCAACTCAAAAATTTAAATTACATGTGGACTCAAAGAGCACAGTTAAATTCTACACCATTTCTTCACTACTCAGGAAACAAGTCAGTGCCTTTGCTGAGAGTATCCATGCTGTATACACTACTCAGCCATGAAGTAGTTAGTCTTGCCTATCAGGTTAGCTTTTGCACTATTAATGTGCTAATATTTACTTAACAATAATCTCAAGCTGTAACAATAGCAATGCTGATAATCAGATATGAGCTCCATTTCTTTATTGGTCTTTTGTTTAGGTGTTCTTTCTACTATTGAGGATTGTGAATTGAATTTTCCATTTTCCTTTGTATTCCATCCAGTTTTGCTACATGTTTTGAGGGAGCATCTGTAAAGCGCTTATATGAATAAGAATACCTGTATTTTCTTGATGGATTGAATTTTTTTAATTTATTTTTAATTTGTTCACTTTATATCCTGATTGTAGCCCCCTCCCAATCTCACCCTCCCTCCCTTGTACCCTCTCCCTCTCTCCCCTAGCCCTCAGAAATGGGAGCCCTCTTCCCCTAACATCTGACCTCAGCCTATCAAGTCTGTATCCTCTTCCTCTGTGGCTGGGCAAGGCCATCCAGCCAGGGGAAAGTGATCTTTAAAAATCACTACAGAGTGCCTTTGTTTACCTAAAGTAGCAATTTTAAACTACGAATTCTATTTGGTTTGGTTTGATTTTAATATAAACACATTCTTTTGGTTACTGATCAATGATATATCTTTTATCTATTTTAAATTTCTTATTTTATTTGCATGTGTGTGCGTGTGTGTGTGTGTGTGTATGTGTGTGTGTGTGTGTGTGTGTGTGTGTGTACAGAAGTGCATGTGCATAGGATGCATGTGGAGGTCAAAGACCAGCTTTCAGCAATCTTTGTCTCTCCTGCCACAGTGAGGACTTGGGACTGGACTCAGGTCATCAGGCTTGGACAGCAAATGCTTTTATCCTCTGAGCCATCTCTTTATGCCTGTCTTCTTATATTTTACTTTCAATCTATTGTCAGAGAATCTAATGTGTTTCTCTTATCAAAGACATTCTAAAAGAGTAATTTTTAGGTATAAATCCTCTATATTTAACAAAAATGATTTTGAAGTAGTTGCCTAATATGAAGTCATGCACACGTATTGAAGACCATGCTTTTATGTAAGGAAACAGCCTTGCTTCACCATGTGTGTCTTCATTCAGAGCTACTGTGATTACAAAAGTGTGATTTGCTGTGGGAATAAACAAACTGAATCAAGTCAAAGCTAAGAACCCGGCCCCCAGCACACACAGAACCACAACAACACCATATGCAATGCAAGCCAGCAAGGGAAAGACATAATATTGATTCCATATGATTTGGACAATTGGTTATTCAGACAGAAAACAATTAAATATTGGTTCTGTATCTCACACCACAAATCATAATTAGTTCTAAGCTAATAAAAAAATGTAAGTATGAAATGCAGTGTTTCCAGACTAGAGAAATTTCCGGAAAGATAATCTTATGAACTGAAGAATCAGTTCATCAGCAAAACAAAATCTCTAAATTACTTTTAAGTTTAAGATGACTATATAATAAAGAGATCATATAAACAGTGAAAATAAAGCCTTATAATCCTGAAAGAGGTTATTTGCAACTCATAGAAATGATACATAATTTGTGTCTGCTATAGTTTATATTAAATGTGTCCCTCACTCAGGAAATTCATATGCTTGAAACCTAATCTCCAAAGTCATATGTTAATGCTACTAGGAGATGGGGCCTTTGGGATGCAATTTGGATTAATGAGGTCATGAGAGTGGTGCCACCATGTGGGCATCAATGGCTTTATAATATAGAAAAACAGGTCTAAGTTAGCACACTTGCCTTGTGGTCCCCTCTTCAAACTACAGTGCTGAGAAAATGCTGTCACTGTGCTCTTAGATTCTTCCAGTAGTGTAGCTATGAACTAAGTGAACTTCTTTATTAATTACCTAGTCTCAAGTATGCAGCTATAACGCATACTCATACTGTTATAACCTATAACAATAGGATGCAGATGAAGATAACATTCAAAACGATGGAGAACAGAAGGAAAATAAGAAAACCCAAGTATATCTTACAGAAGAGGAAATACAAATGGCTGCAAATGTGAGCTCAGATGTTCAACTTTGTTATGAGTCAGGAAGACGCTAATGAAAAGCTCAGTGAGACATCATTTCATGTCTACCTGTGCTTCAGATAAAAGGTGATTAACCAGCTGTAGTAAGGATGTCAGAAACAGAAACTTACATGTTGTGAGTAAGGTGTAGTAGAGGTATTCGTGATCATTCTCCAAACCATCATTTTGCTTCTAGACAGACATCAGTGAGCAATCCTAGTGCCTGCATCGCAGAAAGCACAAGATGCGAACACAATAACAGAAGATAGGGAACAGCTTGAAGTGTCCACCACTAACTGAATGTATTCTTGTGTTGTTATATACTCATAAATGGATGCTGAAGTATGACACACAACCCTTTGTTTCAACATGGGTGACTCTTATAATATGGAGCACAGCAAGAGCTGTCAGAAATGTTACACAGAGATTTCTCTCACCTACATAAAAAGTCAGCTGCCAAGCAAAATACTGTTTAGGAAATTATGTATGGATGGTAAGTCGTGAAATGGTAGAGAGGCAGAAAGAAAGAAAGAAAGAGAAAAACAGAAGTCAGTATGTGGGCCCCTGCAGGAGGGAGAATGGCAAGCATGTGTGGAGGAATGTGCAGGGTACTGGGCATCATAATGCTGAATGTGCTAATCTTTGGCAAGCATGAGTACTTTATTATTTCTTCCTAAGATCCACGTGCATACATAGTATTCACTCCTTAGTGCATATACTTTACCATAAAGTACTGGCACTGGACTACATTTCTTCATTTCCGCATCCTGTTTATAGGCAATGCAGCTTAAGGATAGATTGTATTCATTCCGGATTTTCAGGAGTGCCACAAAGAAAAATAAATGTCTGCATTGAGCACGGAGTGGCTTTTGCACTTGCTTTCTCACAGCTAAAGAGTCAGTGTTTCTGAACATTAGCTCTGAGAAAATAAAGTCACACTGAACATGATCCTTGGTGAATTATCAGAAGCCTTATCATTCCTGGGAGAATTGGGGTTCAGGTGAGATATATAAGGCTGGGCCCTGTACAAGCCCCTCTACAGGCACAATGTGCTAAGCAAGAGTTGGTATTAGCACACTGTATTAGGGCTGGTGACCCTACTTTCCAAGCGTGTCCAAGGGTCATGGACATATTACAGGTTTGGAGAAAGCTTTTGGGAGATAGCTCAGCCCTAGAGACAGGAAAGAGTTTGCAATGTCCTCAGCAAATCAAGAATCTGACACTGAAAGAATTAATGTCATGAGGAAAGATGGTTTTCTGAAGTGAGTTTTGCAGGATCAAGAAAATTGAGATAACCAGACATTACAAGGGGAAAAAATCAGAATAAATACTGGAATGAGCCGGAGTCATTTAGTTCTTAAATATAAAGTACTTTTGCATTTCTTTTCTGAGAACTATTCTGTAGTGAAAACTCTTTTGTCTGTCAAAGGAAAGAGATTTGATGGATCTAGGGGAACTTTGGCCTATATACAGCTTAAGAAATATTAATAAGTTACTGGACAAGCCAAGTAAAAGAATAAAGTCTACAACCATTAGGGTAGGACTGGAGAGGCTCCTCACAAATTACATCATTTGTGCAAGAACTCAGGCAAAAATAACAACCAAGGCAGAGCAGCTTCTCAGTCACAGCGTCCCAAATTAAACAAGAATGTTTTTACTTGTGTATGGTAGAGCCTCGGGCAAGCCAGTCGATCCTATTGGAGGGAAAGTTCAGCAGACACAATGCCGACTGGCAGAAATTTTAGTATTACATTACATTAACATTTCAGTGTGGATTTTTCCTAAGGTTGGAAGAGACAATATAGACGAATCACACAGTTTGTGTGTGTACGTGTGTGTGTGTGTGATTTACACACTCAGCATTCTATATTCCATAGTTTAATGAATCCAATTAACAGTAAAATGAGTGTCCTGGCCTCAAGGACTGTACAAACTAGCTGTGGATACGCTCCCAAGGCAACATTCTGAGATTAAAAATAGGGAGTGGGCTAAGAAGATTGCATGCTTAATGGGTTTTGGTAAAGAATCAAGTGACTAGGATATTTTCTGGTAGCCTGGGACCCCTGCATTCTCACACACGCCCAATTGCCACTGTACCATTACACTGAATGGGAAAATATTAGGATCAGAAGCATTGAAAAAAAAAAAAAGAGTAGCAACTGTTAATGAGAAAGGAAATGTAGACTGTTAGAGAAACGAGTCAACATAGAGCTCAAGCTAGAAGATTACAGCAAAGAGCCACTGCCTCTTCCCCTCCCAGGTTCTTGTCTGCCCTAGTGCGGTCTCTTGGGATAGCTAATGTTGACCAACTTGATCATTAAAAGCAGGTCCACAGCTCCAGAGTGCATTTGACTAGGCTGGCGACTATTTAATTAATACATATGAAAGGCTCTGACCATCAAAATCAGTTCAAGAGGCCGAGAGATGACTCAGTGCGTTTAATGCTTGGGGCACAACTCTGTGGATCTGAGTTTGGATCCCTAACCCCAGATAACAGCTGGAGACAATGGCCTGCACCTGTAACCGTAGTACTGGAGGTGGGGCGGGGGGCGGGGGGCGGGGGAGGGCAGAAAGACAGGCAAAATGCAGGGACTTGCTGATCTCTTAGTCTAGCAAAAATGGTGAACTGTGAGAGACTGTGTCTCAAAAAGCAATGTTTGTATGTGCGGTAGGGGTGTGGCAGGGAAGTGGCTCAGTAAGCAAAGAATTTGCTCTACAAGTATGAACTCTGGAGTTCAGAGTCCCAGCACGCATGTAAATGCCTGGCAGGTGTAGCTACTCTGTAATCCTTGCATTTTGGAGGCAGACACAATGGATCCCTGGAACAATTTGCACAATAGCTCTGAGTTCAAATGAGAGACCCTGCCTCAATATATAAGATGAAAGTGTGATTGAGGAGGACACCCAGTGTTAACCTTTGACACTCATACTTGCACACATGGGTGTGTGTGTGCCTCCACATATATGCACACATACATCACACACACACAAGGGGGAAAAAGGGCTAAAGCCTTTTGCACGTGTAAGGAATAAGCCTCGGTTATCAGGACAGATCACAGCAGAGGCCACCTCATTACACAGCCATCCTGGATAAATGAGGCATGACTCCATATCACTGAGTCAGTCATTGTGTGGAACAGGCCACATTTTCTATATTATTACAGAATAAAATCATAATAAAATATGATTTTTGCAGTAGCACAATCTTTATAGCAGTTCCTAAGGCAGCAAATGAGTCAAATTCCAAGCATAGCGACACAAAGATTCTAGAGCAAATGGCTTATTAAATAGAAAAGCTCAAGTGAAAAGTAACTGCACATTTCGTGCAGGTTTTCTGTCTTAACGTTTGAACGTGGAAGTGTGCAACACTTTGAGATAGTGCACTGCGCATATAAAGGCTGTGGCAATGAATTATCACTGCCCATAGGCATTTGTATTGTAAACAGAAAGCTATACATGTACATATTAATCCTAACCAGACCTGAAAGGTGTTTACCATGAAAATAGCACTGATTTGGGGTTATGGGGGTGGGTGGGAGGTAGGAAGATGGAAATAACAGGAGCTCAGGTTTTCTCCAATTGATTATCCTTTTTTTTTTTTTTTTTTTTTTTTTTTTAAGGAGATCACCAGTGAGGGAGATCCTAGAAGTCATAAAATCAATCTCACAAATTGAAGTTGAAAAAAAAAAAGTAACAAATCCTCCCTCCCCCTCCCCCCTCCCCCTCCCCCCCCCCCCCCCCATTCTAGATGGTGCTAATTGACCCAGGAGCACCTTGGTTACTCTTCCATTAAGCAGTTCCCCATAGGGATCCAAACTATTTAGGATTATTACTGGACTCATCTTAAGCACTGGAGTTCCTGGCGAAGGATGTAATGCCAACCCTTAGCATCATTTAGCACGTGTTGAACTCTAGCACCATGTAACTCAGGGAAGACACGGATCTAATGAGAAAGGCAATACTTTCTTTCCATTCTATAAAGAGATTAACCAAAGCAGGCAGGTGAAGGCTGCCTGGAGTCAGGCGGAAAAATCCGAGAGACCAGGACCCAATTAGCCTATCCTAGGAAGATTGCTCTTTTTGTACTGCTACTGAAGCTTAATTTGTTAGAGAAGAGAGTTCCAGGGATTCTACTGCAAAGAAAGCATAGAGTTTGGGGGTATGCAATGGAATTTAGAGTTGTTTAAACACCAACACTTGCGGGGGGGTGAGTGGGTGGGGGGTTCAACACCTGTATTTGCATAGTCAGCATTCCAGTTTGCATTTACCCGTCATTCCTTGCAAACTGGTTTTAGTCTCCCACCAGGGAGAAGAAGGGACAAGAGAAATGGTCCCTGGTCAAAGTGTGTAAATTGATGATATCCATCAATTTATACATAGTTTACTTTTCTAATGTAATTGAAGATTCTGTGCCTAAGTTTTATTCCAAAAGACATTATCAGTTTGTCAATGGAACCAGAACTAATGCTGTTGTTTACAGCCCTTTTTTTCTGAATGGAGTGAATGAGAGAGGGGCTGTAGGCCATTGAGAGAGCTGGGCCTCTCAGCTCCTTAATACACAGAAAGAGCTCACCTTCAACTCTGCTGTTTCCACAACCACGGCAACTGTCCTTCCAGGCTCCTGTATTTGTGCACATGGTCTCCAGCTGGTGGTGATGTTTGGGGAGCTTATAGAACCCTTAGGAGGGATAGTGTCGCTGAAGGAAGTCCACTACTGAGAGGGGGTCTAGGCTCATTCTACATTTTCCTCTCTCTCTCTCTCTCTCTCTCTCTCTCTCTCTCTCTCTCTCTCTC
>OU015748.1:92776784-92789894 GCA_907169655.1 Acomys percivali
TCTCTCTCTCTCTCTCTCTCTCTCTCTCTCTCTCTCTCTCTCTCTCTGTCATCGGCCAGCTTCCTGCTCTCAGAACTGTAGGGCAACATAAACCCTTTCTTCCTTCCTTAATATTCCTTCGGCCATGGTATTTTACCACAACATAAAAGTGATTAATATGGATTCTTACTGTCCTTTTCTACCACAGCTTCATCCATGTGTCTGGTAGAGGCAGAATTCAGAAAACCCCTGGGCTGAGGCGAGGAACTTATCCTTTTTTCTCAGTCTGGGTCTGCCAGTCATTGTGAAGCAACTTGTTCTAGAAAATCTGTACACAAGATTCTAACCCTGCACTTTTTTGGTGGTCCAGCTTTGGATGGAATTTTATATTTTAGAGTTTTTCGTCTATGTAAGAAATTTAGGTTTCCTATATCCTATATCTCCAACACCTTATTTTTGTTTTTATTCCTCTGCCCCTCAATAAATATATTCCTATTAAATAAGAGATGAGAGTGAAAATAAGAAATGATAATAATGGAGGTAGACGGTTGTATTAAAAACAACAACAATAAAAAGATTAATTTTGACTCTTGGTTTTTGAAAACACATGATAGTTTCTACACAAGGTTCAAAGGGCAAAGAACTGGGGAAAAGCTGTTTGTTCTATTATTGGTCTGTCCTAATAGTATTCTTTCATCTGAGAAATAAGTCAGACATTAGATGTTATCTACAGTTTGGTTTCCAAACAGAAAGAAAAAATTTGAACATCTCTGAGAAATACACAATAGGCCAATATTATTTTCCTAGTGGTATCCCTGAATGGATTGATCCAGAAAAATTATTCAGAGACAAATTGGAAATTACAGTTTTACCAGTTCCTGTACATAAGCCTCAGGGACTGATCAGAGTGCCAGGGATATTTGTGTAGATTCAAGTGTGAACAGGTTCACAAAGAGATTGAGACATCAGCAATTCAGGGGCCTGACTGGAGATGAGTTCATAAAAGAGGCAACTTTTGTCGAAGGCATAAAGAATATCGAGGAAGGACTGAGTGAGAGATAGGTAGCTCCAAGCAGATGAGTCATAAGTCAAGAGATCTTTCAAAGAAACAAGCTATCCACTGACTAGATGGTACAGAAAAGAGAAAAAGAAAAGGCACTGTAGCCAGAACCTTCTTGTGAGAGGTCTGAAGCACCTGTGTCTGAATTAGAGGGCAACCGTAGGGCTGTGGGAGGTTTTCAAAGCTTGCATGTAATAGGTTTTGAGTTTAAGAAAAGTAGAATATGGGCTGACATGAGAATAGAATGGAAGTAGAAAGAGCCACGGGAATATTTTATAGGTACATAATTAATAATCACTGGAATCAAGAGAGGGTAATGGAGTATTAGTATGCTCAAAGTACATTATAATCATGCATGAAAATGTAATAGTGAAACTCATTATTTGGCACAATGAATATATGCTAATAAAAAGAAAAAGGGAGAAAGGGGGCGTAAAAGGAGGAAAAAGAGAAACCGTGAGGCTTGAAAATGAAGGAAAAGCCAAGATTTTCTTGCCTACATCCACACGAAGCTGAAAATATCCAGTGATTATATAAGCTATAGGTCCCAGAGAAAAACAACAAAAATCTATGGAAATGTCCTGGAAAACTGTCAAATTTGGACATACTCTTCAAATGCTGCTTCTGATTCCAGGGCATCATCCCTTGGGAACCAGGACTCCTTAGGACTCTACAGGATACAAGTTAAGCGGCTTGGATTCTGGCTGATTTGATTGACACTTTTTAAATAAGTCAACCACTTAAAACAAAAATTGCTTTCTATTCTGGCTTCATGTAGACCAGAATTTCCTACTGTGCTTCCTCCTCTGCAAATTACCTTGGAACTAACATCTGGTATTAAGAACCAGACGCAGAGCTCTATGGTGGTCACAGATGAACTTTGTGGTTCCTAAGAATTCCTACTTCTAAAATCACATTTCCTAGCATAAAGTTTGAGGTTAAAAATCTGGAAATTGGGCCAGGGAGATAGCTAAGTAAGTAAAAGCATTTGGTATGCAATCTTGGCCACATGAGTCTGGTCTCTAGAACCTGCACTGGAAGGAGACAACCAACTTCTGAAAGCTTTGTATGGCCTTCACATGCCCACCATGGCCTGTACACTCCTACGCATGCATACACACATCCACACATACATACATGCATTAAAACAAAAATAAAAAAACAGAAACTGCCGTATATTTTATTATATTCTGCAAGGCTGATGTCACATGCCATCATCCTCCAACTCCACCATCTCCTGAGTGGTCAGAGCCCATTTGCATTGTTTGAGGAACTGCTAACTGTTCAGGAGTTTCAAAATCTAGAGGTACCAATGGGACCCAGGAGCAAGGAATATAAAATCACTTTCCGTCCATCATAACCTCACTCTACTCTTTGAATCTTAGTTGGGAGTTAGATACTTCTTTCTTTATTAATTTGTATTGTGGTAGTGAAGAAAGTATTTATTTGGGCATTCATGCCCAGAAGAAGAGGGTACTGCTGTGCTGTTCATCTCCACCAGAAAAGACCAGTGCCGTAGCTCAGTGGTGCTCACAAATGAACATCAAATGAATCATTATGTGGTCTTGCTAAAACACATATTACAAATGTCCTCATTCTCAAGAGTGAGGACTGAGCATGTGCCCTGTTGCTGGGATCCTGATGAGGGTGGTCGTGAACCAGATGTTTGAGAGCAGCCATTCTAGCACTGTGCGATCTGTGTGAGTTCTTAAGGTTTAGGAATTCAACTCTTTGCTACTCACATCCTTTCTGCCCATGAGATAATCATGTGCAACATAGAGATGCATCTGAAGTTGGATGGTGTCTGAAGCTCTGCAAGTTCTAAATGCATTTCTCTGCATCATGGTGTTTTTAGAGAAAGCTAATTGCGTGCATCACAAGTAACTCTTTATTTTTAATTTATGTATTTTATTACAAAGTAGCTTTTTGAGAAATTATGCAAAGCTTCTGGAATTAATCAAATCTGCTATATAAGTGTTGTATATAACATAAATCCTTGAAAAATAGAAATTCTATACAGACATAAGGATTTATCATTGACATTATATAGTAGTTGCAGTTTGAAATTCCTTCATGGCCAGTTCTTCAAGGAATGTTGACGTGATCACCTATTCCCTGACAGGCCATAAAATGACTGGAAAATTGAAACTGGAAGATGTGTAGATGATAGCCCCAAAGCAAAATTATTATAGACACATTAATAAACTTAATCTGACCAAAATTTTCTTCAGCTCCCACAAGAACGATAAACCAAATGCCATACCAATAATTTCAATGTATCCCTTCTTGCTTTTCAGATCATTTTTCTATAGGTGTGTGTGTGTGTGTGTGTGTATGTGTGTGTGTGTGTGTGTGTGTGTGTGTGTGTGTGTGTGTGTGTAGGTCACGGGACAGCCTTGGATTATTTTTTTCTCAGGTGCTCTCTAAGTTGTTCTCATTGGCTTGCATTGCAGCTTGCCACAGTAGACTGGGCTGCTGCCTCTAAGCTCTGGGGCACTGCCTGTTTGTGTCTCTCCAGTGTTGGGATTAGGAAATCCTGCAGCCATGCTCAGCTTCTTTTCTATATGGGCTCTAGGAAAGTCTAGCTCAGTTTCCCAGGCTTGTAGAATAGTAACTGAGTTACCATGTCGGTTCTGGATGAACATTTCACTAAATCACTGATGGGTGGTGGCACCATGTATAAATGTAAACATTTCAAGAAGAATACAGACAATATTGAGTTCGATCTGGTGGCACAATACATCCGGGTACACAACATTTCTTCTAGGCAACACTTCCCTTTATAATGTGAGTATTAGTGAAGGTGCCTCTCAAACAATGAAAAGATTGCTTCTGTTCAAATGCACAGGCGTACCTTCTGCAAATTCAATGCCAGGACAACATAATGACATTGATGAAGTTTGACTTTGGGGGGTCTCTTCACCCTGTGTTCAATCATTTAATAAATATTTACTCATTGTTGGCATATAAAGCATTAGGCTAGATGCTTTGGGGGATACAAAGATAAATCAGTTCAAACCCTTGCCTGGCATGAAATTTATAACCTAGTATGAAGACGTAAGATGTGTACGCCTCTGGAGAGAGTGTGAGAAGCTGCTGTATTATCAGTCAGGGCCCAATGACAATAAATCTAATTACTAGTTATGAGACCTTGAACAATTTATGTAACCCCTTGAGCCCCAGTCTCATAATGGTTGGGAGGTAAAATAATAACCCATGGAATTAACCATGATTTTATTGTGAAAACCCATATAGAATACTTTCTTTACTCCTCAAAAAAAAAAATAGTATGCAGTCAGCAAATGTAGCAGTTTTTCAATTGCCATCCTAACTTTGAAGAATTCTGACTATAAAAAGCAATTGGTGAGTGCTTAAATGTGTTAGTTGTACAGTGATTACCCCATTTGCTCTCCATAACAATTCTAATGAACTTGATTATACTGTTGTCCCTCCATTTTGTGGGAAGAAGTGCTCAGGGTCTTTAAATAATCGTCTCTTGTAGATCCTTTAGCTGTTATTTAAACAAATCATTTTCATTTCTGGGCTTATACTCTTAACCGCTGTTTTTTTTTTTTTTTTTTTAATAAATACTCTAAAAGGAATAAATTGTTTTGCATAGATGTCAGAGGTGTAAACGAAAGGTTACTTCCAAAAGCTTAAATATGAAGAAGGGAAGAATTCAGATTCTGTATTTTCTCATTTACGCTTTCCATATGCGTCCTCAGCTATCAACTTAACCAAGCTTAGAATCACGTGTAAAAGGAATCGCAATTGAAGTATCAGAGCGAGTTGGCCTCGGGGCATGTCTGTAGAGGGTTCTCTTGATTGCTGATTGATGTAGGAAAGCTCAGCTTCCTGTGGATGGTACCATTTGATGGGCACGAAGCTCTGGGCTGTATATGAAAGCTAGCTTAGCATGCGTCTGTGAGTAAGCCAGCAAGCAGAAACTCTCCACAGTTTCTGCTTCAAGTTCCCATTTAAATTCCTGCCCCGACTTCCACCATTAGTGGACGTGTAATCGGAATAAGCTTCTAGCATAGCAAAATAAAGGAGCTTAGAACTCTGTTCAACACACTGATTTATTTACTGTTCTTTCTCTAGCACGTTATTTTGTGCCAGATTGGGGCAAGGTTGGCAAGCCAGCAATGAATAAGGTGGGCACTCTCCCTGAGTGTCCCTGCCTTTGAGGCCTTTACAACCCAGAGGTGGGACAGGAATCCAGTAGCAGTAGCCATTAATGAATAATTCCGAGGCAGAAATGTGAGATGGCGTGCTTAAGGCAGGAGTTATGAGTAAAGGACTAACACTCTCTCAGGCTGCATTACTGACCATGGACACAGAGGAGACTGACGAGAAAACATTTCTAATTTCTCCAGTGTGTTTCTTGCCTCTGTATGGTTTTCTACCTGCAGCTGTGAAATCCATTCATTCAACATCATCTGCCATCTTTTGTTTTTTTGCATAGGATAAATAGCTTTATGTTTTGAAAAATTACTAACCTTTTTTCCTGACCTAGAATTTCTCTCTTCCCCCAACTCCAGGAAGACAGCTAAAGAGTAGTACCTTTGTTTGTGGATGCTAACAGGAAGACAATGGTAAGATGTCAGTTCATCTCTGATTGTGTCATCAAAGGAGGGGGAAAGCCTCCTAGCACAGCCACAAATTTAGAAGACACTTGGGAGAAATAAGAACTCTCCATTGCCCTAGGCCAGCAGGAGGATTCCTGGGCAGGCACTTCCGGAGTCGGGAAACACAAAAATGACTGGGAATAAGTTTCCACCATCTCAGCTGTGATAGAAGAGTTATAAAGCAAAGTCAACTTGTAAAAAAATAAGGGAAGTTAACACCATTTACTTGATTCCATTTGTGGATGTGTAGTTGAATCCATGCTGCGGTTTATGCCCAGGTAACTGGGTTTCGAAAGGGAATGTTTAATATTATGTTTATTCATTTGATATTTATTGAGCACCTAGCCTTACCAACTAAGAGACAGAGGCTAGTACAATAATGTGAAGCAACAAGGGACTTGCTGTTGCCCACGAGTCATTATTTTTGAGGCCGAAAGTAATTAATCAGATAGTTGTGTGAATAGATGTGAAATTACAAGTGTGAAAACTGCTGCTGAGGAAATATGTAAGGAAATCTAGACAGCAAAGGGATATGACCTCATATGGGAGCCTAGGAATTTTTCCTGAACAGCGATATTAGAGTTGACATATGAAAATGAGCAGGAGCTAATTATGGAAAGAGTAGAGAAGCCTACGTGCTAAGAAGGCTGAAGAGACTCTCATTTGCCTTCAGGTGGCAGAGAGATGCTGCAAATAGTTTGGGTTGGAATAAGGGAAGAGGGAGTGTTTGTTTGTGTTTTGCTATTTGTATGTATATGTATGCATGGTGTGAATGTGTGTGTGTTTGAGAGTGTGAGGGTGCTTTTACACCCTCAGTTGTGTGAGAGTGTGCATGCGTGGGTGTATACATGCGTGCATGAGTGTGTGTGTGTGTGTGTGTGTGTGTGTGTGTGTGTGTTCACCCCCTACAAATAAATGTGTAGGTATGGAGGGCTGAGCTCAATGTGGGGTGTCTTCCAAAATTGCAGGGACTCTCCTTTGAACCAAGACCTCACTGATAGAGCTAGTCCAAATAGACAGCACTCCTTGGGAATGTCCTTTCTCTGTCTTTTGAATTATAGAATTACAGGCAGGTCTCCACACCCATTTATGTGAGTTCTGGAATCTGAACTCTGGTCCTGTTGCTTGCCTGGTAAGCACGATATCTGCTGAGCCTTCCCTCTAGCCCTGGGAGAGCTTTTGATTACATCAGAAAAAGCAGCCACTGACATCAAGAGGCTTCCAAGTTCAAATGTCTGCTCTGTGCGCTCTGCTTCTGTGTTGCCTGCTATCTTCGCAAGTCTTCTTAAGGGCTCAAAGATGACCAAGGCTAAAACCCTCCATCCTTATCCAAATCTTCCCCTGTTCCTGAATGCTCTGCAATGACAAGTGCCAGTTCCATCTTTGCGTTTGGTATGAGCTCAGACCCTCAGCATCATCCTACCCTCTGTTCCCTCTGTGTCCTGTGTCAGAGCTCTTAGCTTCATCAATTCTGTTGTTACTGTGTCTTGGGTCCATTTCACTGCACACTGTTCCCACAGGCACTACCTGTGCTCAGGCTTAGCACCTCCATCTGACTGTGTGCACCAAGATGCTTTTTATTCTCTGAAGACACTGCCACCTTTCTTTTCTCCAGAATGTTATATGCATTCTTTCCTCCAGCTAAAATCTGACTTATCTCCCTGCTCTCAACTCAGGAAATTTTGCTCATTCCACAGGATTGGTCTCTTATTAAAGACTATCTCTTTAACTGTTAGCTACATCTACCACAGTAGTGAAATTATTGTTTTCTCTTCTGTGTTTTCTCCAAATGATGTTGGCTTATCATCATATTCCTATGTGTACAGTTGTTTCCTCTATATTAAAAAATTCATATTATATGCAGACATATATGTGTATGTGTCTATATATGTGCATGTTTGTGCATCACATTTTATTCATATTGGCTGGTACTCACTAGGTAATGAGGACAGAGATCAGGAGGTTCCTGCAATTTACAAGACTCATGTAGTTCATGAAACTCGTACAGAATTCACAAGGTTCATGAGATCCCTCTCTGAGGTTATATTAGCAACAAATAACTGCAGGTAGAGAAGGGGCTTTTGGTGCTGTAGGTGGTGCAGGGTGGCTCCAAGGATGCACTCAAGTGTGGAGACTGTTCTGACCATTGGCTAGATCTGGGTAGGGGTTTAAAGTTTACCATCTGTACTGTCCTTGGCTAGTGCCTTAGTTTGAGCGGGACCCCTTGGCCCAAATCTGCCTATCATAATGTTCTACTTGTAGGTTTCTAGGACCCACTGGATCCTTCTACTTTGCTATTCTCCCATTGTTCTCTCATCTAGAGTCCCAATAGGATGTCCTCCCCTCTGTCCCAGTTTCCTGGTAAGTGAAGGCTTTCATGGGACATGCCCCTTGGGCTAGTATGCAGATATAAGTGAGTACTGGCACAGCAACAGGCTGGTTGATCAGTGGAATCGAATTGAAGACCCAGATATGAATCCGCCCACTCTATTTTTATTAGATAGTATTGACTCCCATTCTAAATAATTAAGACAAGGGTCAGCAAACCAAAGCAGTAGACCAAATCTAGCCTGTCATGTATTTTGTGAGTCTATGGATGTTTTCCTATGTAGAGTTGAGTAGCTGTCATTAAAGAAATCTGTACAGTCCATGAACTTGGCCCTGCATAGAGAGGTTGAATGATTTCAGATTGATTCTACATTCAATTTAGCATTATATCTCAAATTTATGGCATAGTACTTGACTTCTAGTTAGTATTTTTTTTCTAGTTAGTATTTAATTGAGTTTTATGAATGAATAAAACTTTTTGGGAATTTTCATTAAAATTAGTTAATGACCATGCCTGTAGTGATCACATGACCAAAACTAAGAAATGAAACGCAATCTGTATGTTGTTGTGTACTTGAGTGAGTCATACATGATAATCACATGAACAGATGATTGTTCATTAGATAAAGAAACTAATGTATATATTCATAAGGGAATTCTATTTTGCCACAAAGAATGAAATTATGCCATTTGTATGAAAAAGGATTGAACTGAAATTAATTATGTGACTTGGAATAAGCCAGATTTAAAGAGACAAATATCATGTGTTTCCTCATATCTAGAGTTTAAGTACACACACACATACACGACACACACACACACACACACACACACACACACACCATGAAGTAGAGGGGTACACCCTTGGGGTCTCCCCTTCCTTGAGAAGAAGGAGAGGGGGATGGGGAAGAGGAGAGAGGAGACTGGGATCAGGCTGTAAAGCTATTAAATAAAGGGAAAAAATCTTAGAAAAGAAAGAAAGAAGAAAATAGACATGACTTAGGGGAGGAAGAAGAGGCCTAAAAGAAAATAAGATGAAGGAACAAGATAAATGGGAGGAAGAAAACCTCAGATTTGCGTGCTTTCTCTTATGTGTAAAATCTGAAGACCTAAAAAAGCATAACCCTGTGAGAGGAAGAAGGGAGGTAATGGAGTGCTAATATGAGCAAGGCACAACAATATATTTGCACACATATATAGGGTTGTCAATGAAAGCATTTGTTTCACTGCTCACTGTAAATCTTAATGAAATAAATGAAACAGCAGAATAATGGTTAACATATCAAAAAGTATTGATCCTGTCTTTTAGAACCTAGACTATGTGGCTGCTAGCACCATGGCCAAGGTTTGAAGTAGATGAGATGTTTTCATTATGCCAGAAGCAAGATGAAATGTTTTATATGAGAGGAGATCTGTCTTGGGGCTTGGATATTTGCAGTAAGGGTTTATATTCTAATTTCAGTGTTCTTTTCTGTCTCACGTGGTAGTGAGCCTGATAGGCTGTCTGTTATATTGCTACTGGGCGATTGAACCTGAGAATTGGAGCAGGGGATGGAACCTGAGAATTGGAGCTTGCGGCAGGGACTGAGGATCAGGAAGATGTTCTTCTTCTGGAGGGGATACTGAGATAGGCTTCTTTCCAGACTCCAGATGGATTCCAGGCCACGGGTTCCATCAGTAACTTCCATTTAAATGCAGAGCTGGAGGGCATACATGAGAATTAATTCTTGGTTTTTTAAAAATGGAGCTGAGAATGAGTGTTGGAAGAAAATTAAGTTCACACTTTGATCCAAATATATTTCTGCCATTTACTCTCTGCTCAAAATCTGCAGCTGTTAGAAGACACAGAATCGTTTGCTTTTGCTTCTTGCCGTCAGATTGCTAATGAGAATGATTTCACAAAGTTAAACCAGTCACCATAAACAAAGGGCACATTTAAGGTCTCAGTTCCACAATGCTGTCTCATCTCATAAGGGCCAGTCATGTCAAAGTCTAATATTTCTTGGTCATGAATTGTTTCTTTTCTTCTCTAATTAGAAATGTAAAAAGCAACTAGATTTACTTATTTGATCAGGTAGCTTGCAAGGGGATTTTCTGGAGGGGGGTAGAGAGTTTCCTTTGTTGGAACAGATTTGAGAAGCAAATATAAGAGGGAATAGAATTCTATTCATTAGTAACGTGTGTGATCAACACAGAAGATTATTCCATGCTTGAGGATTTTTATTTTAAAATGGATCAATGTAATACATTGGACCCATCTATGTCCAAACGTAGTGTGCTAGTTACACATCTATTTGTGTATGAGACATCATAAAAGGGATAAGCAAATTCAAAGACAATTCATAGACTAGTGAATGTGAAAACTCTTTTGAAAGCAGATGCTGTTGCAACTCTATACTCTGTCACAGGTTTTGTTAAGTGGTTTGCTCAAAGTACGATTCAAACAATGTGGTCCACCATGCTCCAGGCGATGAGCCCACATACATTTGTATGTAGGTGTCACAAATTGAACTCAATGAGGTCAATAAGAAAAGGATGGGGCATGAAATTGTGAAAGGGTGAGGGGATCTGGGAATAAATAGTTAGGGGAAGAAATAGTGGTGACTGTCATCAAAAGGCATTGCATGCATGCATGCATAAAATTCTCAATGAACTAATCAGAAGATTACAGTAAATGGAAGAGGTCAATGTAAACTAACTCAGTGTAAAAACAAAACTTTTATTGATACTTACTGGTTAAATTAGACAAATCTATCTGATAAAAATCAACAGAATAAACAAATAATTAAATAATCTTCATGTGCATAAGTGTAGAACTATTGAGAGCTGGATGATGCATGGGACTCACATTACTAGCAAAGGAATTCGAGAACAATTTGGGGGCTAAGGTGAGTCTGAAGCAAGAATTACAGAAAATAGAGCCTGGGATGAAAAATTGTAGAGAGATGACATTCTAGGTATTACAAGCATTAAGTGAACACAGGGGAGGAGAAACCACAATCAAAGAGGGTAAAAGAGGGTGAAATTGTTAGAAAAAGGTGACAAATGTGGTATAAAAATCCTTTGGGCAGCAAACACTTTCTATGGAAGACGGGCTTTAAATAGGTAAGGTGAGAGAAGTTAACATATGAATGTCAAGATCGTGCTGAGGACATTTTCTTCATTATTAAGGGACAAGGCATCAAGCAGATTTTGGGACGATATCTATGCCATATACCCGACTCTAGAGAAAGACAAGCATCCCTCATGGATCCAGCAAGAAAGGATATTCTAGGAAGTTAAGTAAACACAGGGGAAAGCATACCATACTTCCTACTTCGCAGCTTTCTATTGCACTCTACTTCCTGATGCTTGATCAACATTTAAAAGTTTCGTGAGAAGTATAAACAGAAATATTTTAACTCACTCTCAAGAATTAATATAATATTACTATTTGCCAACTATTTTAAGAAATAGTTAATTCTTAATTCACCGAGGTACTCACTATGTCTTGCTGCTCAAGTGCATGCTGGGATGCGACCCATCCACACTTCATCACCCTCCGCTGCGCTTGAGTAACTGGCTACCTTTCCACCGGTTTGGAGATTCTTTCCTTTTCATTTTTAAGGACTTCATGTTCTATGAAGGACAAGAGAATGAACACACATGCACACCCTCCCCCCCCACAATGCTGCAGTGAGAAAAGTGCTATGTTGTAGGCTAGAGGAGCTCAGTGGAATTTGAGGTTTACTCAGTTTAGTTTAGTTTGTGGTGTACATTCTGCAGAAGGTAAAAATGTGCGTTTGGATCACACCATGCTTGAGAAACTACTGTAATTTTGTCATCTTCCAAATATAGAGAGGACACACAAGGTGGATAGTACAATGGATGGCAAGAAGATACTTCTGGGTCCATGAGCTAGTGGCCAAGGGAATGGGAGGGGGGTACTCACAGTGCTGCCTGCACAATGTATTGGTAAATGCTTTGCAAGTAACTTGGTACTATACTCCATGGAGCCTTTATATGTCATATTCATTGTGCTATCTTTCGTGCCTGGGATGCAAGGTGAATAAATGACTAAGTGCTCAAATATTTAGAAGTTTGCATATGCTTTGATGTACAAATGACAAGAATTGGTAATCATTATGAACTTAATGTTAGGATTTAGCTGTGAGAACATACTTTATGTTACTACTTATAATACTAAAAACTGGAAGGAACTCATTTAGGTTTACAAATATGGGCTTGTGTAAAAACTTTTATACCATTCCTACTATGGATTATTAGGCACCCATGAATACCGATGTAGCGGAAAAATACATAAAACGTTAGAGAAAGATAGACGAGCCTATTTTATGAGTTAGTCATAAATAGTGGAGAGATTGTTAGAAGACGATAAAATAATAATTCAAAAAAGAATCTCAAAAGAACGTACCAGAGACTGAGACATAGGCAGGCTCATTGAAAGCTCAGAACTGGCAGGGGCTTGTGTGTATGGCTCCTGTGGGGAGGTGCGGATGCTTAGCTCGGCACGCTGCTCTGGAGTCCAGAAAGTGAAGCCAGTCAGACTACGGGCCACCAGGCTCTATGGAGAAGGCTTCACACTGGGACTTACGTACTCTAACCTGGAAAAAAAGATGTGTTCCTTTCCATTCTGGCTCAGTGGTGAAATCAGTCATATGTCTCATGCATTCAGTTTGAGTAAGCGATTATAATCTTCCCATGTAATTGAAAACGACAGAATTAGAACTATTTTGTATGTAGCATGAGGAACACTAAGGAGAGAACCCCAAAGTCCTCTCTGGTTAAAGCACAGACACCAAGTTAATGATTTCTTTCTTTCTTTCTTTCTTTCTTTCTTTCTTTCTTTCTTTCTTTCTTTCTTTCTTTCTTTCTTTCTTTCTTTCTTAGATTTATTTATTTATTTATTATTATGTATACAATGCTCTGGCTGCACATACACCTGCCTGCCAGAAGAGGGCATCAGATTGCATTGTAGATGGCTGTGAGCCACCATATGGTTGCTGGGAATTGAACTTAGGACACTTTGAAGAGAGGCAGAAGTGTAGACACGAGAGTGGAGAGAAATAGCCTAATGTAAGCACACTGATCTGCTCCTCCCCCGCCCTCACCCCC
>OU015748.1:92799112-92841334 GCA_907169655.1 Acomys percivali
CTCTCTCTCTCTCTCTCTCTCTCTCTCATTCCATTTCACATGAGGTGGACATTTTGTTTGTGAGAATGTTTATTTCCTGCTTCTCCAGAGTGGAATCCAGTCCACAGCTCAGCCTTATTATATAATATAAATACAGTTGTGCCTATACTGTTGGGTTTTTAGTCCAGCTGGATAATGGAAGTACTGTTTTGTAGTTCAATGTAAGACCATCTTTTGTGCTGGCATCCCACTCTTGAGATCTGGCAAGCACTCTTGACCATGGTTCCTGTTCTTTTCTCAGGTATCTGTGTTTTAATTCCCAGGCTTGAATCTATATTAAATCCTTTTCTTAGAAACTCCAATTTTGCCTCAGAAAAAGAAACCCCTTTGTGCTCCTGATATTCTACAGGCAAAGAAAACCTTATGCTTCAGCAAAGGAAAAACCAGCAGTGTTGTATATTTCTTTAGAGCATAATATTTATATAAATGCCTCATAAAAAATGATTAAAGGAAAGAAGCTAGATATTAAAAACTGTACCTTAAAAGCATTTGACATCTGATTGGAATTGTCACCTCCTTTGATTGTAGAAAATTTATTTGGAGCAGTAGAGGGAATTTTAAGACTTCATTTTGCAATTGGATTAGTAGTGAGCTTAAGTGGCATTTTGCTGCAAGAGTAAAGGGGGGAGAGAGATTGGGAGATGTAGAAAGCATAAGGAGAAAAAAAAGTCTCCGATGTCTACTCACATTCTACTCACACTCTCAAAGGGCTGATTCAGAAGGACAGTCCAAGTCATGAGACTCACAGCCCATAAGTAAATATGGTCTGAGTGGCTTACTGCAACGTGCCAGCTGCAGATGGCTTTGAAACCTACTCATCAATTAAAGACAGTACCAGAGCCCTCAGAGGCTTTCCTTTTCTGAAGGGGACTTTGAAGTAAACAAAGCCCACCGTGGGACAGTCAAATCAGTATCTGCTTTTGTTAATCCACTGGATGGTTATATGATCTCCAGGTACAGGGGGGAAAGTCAAGTCTGGAATTTCTAGATACAAGAATGAATCAGGGTTAGATAAAACTCCAGGTTTCCCAGAGTAATGCTGGGTCATTTGAACCAGGAAGATGGAAGGGTCGAGTGTGGTGGACCTTGGAAGTCCAGTGAAACTCCTTCAGGAGATGGGAGATGGATAGTTCAGTTCGCGAGTTGTCTATGAGTTCCATAGAAGAGCTGCAGGAGTGTCTTGAATCTATTCAAAGTGCAAACAACTTTTTGTGCATATTTTGTATGTGCATTTGTTTAATTTTTATTAGATTTATTTATTATATATCTGCTTCTCTGACTTTCTGTCTGTCTCTGTCTCTGTCTGTTTGTCTGTCTGTCTCTATGTCTGTCTGTGTGTGTGTGTGTGTGTGTGTGCACATGCATGTGTGTACATGGGTGCACATAGCAGAGTTCACATGAGGAGGTCAGAAGACAACTGAGAGATTCATCTCTCTCCTTCTACCTGGTGCATCCTGGGAAACAAACTCGAGTCATCAGGCTTGGAGCAAGCACCGCACCACCATCTCACCAGTAGTATAGTTTTATTCTCTAAGGAATTCACATGTTTTACATTGGTCTTGAAGGACCCAGCAAAAATGGGAGGTAGTGCTTTACACTGTGCATCACAAATGTCTCTGGATCAAGGATGTCTTCTGTTTTTATCCAAAGCTGGGTTAAAAGAGAACACAATCTTTTTCCTGTAATGTGCACTATAGGAGAACCAAAATATTAGAATAAATTGATAAAACAAATTAGAATAAATTGATAAAAATGTTAATTCATCTCACTGGACAAAGCTCTTAGATGAAATCAAACATTGAAAAGTACTGACGTATTTTTTGAGCATGTTTGTCAAATGCTCATGAAGTTGTAGTCAAAATTCTGAAATGAACTAACCTTTGTTTCCTTAAGTATATGGGAGACTTGGTTGGTTTTGCTTCTTAAAGCAGTTATACTGAAATGTGCATGTGTGCACATATATACTATCATCTATGTATATGTAGTATACATATATGCTATAATTAACTATAGTGCTTTCAATATACACTGGAATCAACTATAGTGAAATAACTGTTCCAAATATAACCAACCAATCTGGTTGGATTTGAATCCTGCCTTCTGGGAGGGAATTCATACCTAGTTCTGTAAACTTGGCCAAGAGCTAGTAGCAGGGAAGATCATAGGCCTCAGAGTTAGGAAGAGCCACACTACCACCATTTTGTCAAATTTTGATGCAGCAAAGCTTCCTTTAAAATAGCTACAGTTATACCCATAGATTATTGCTGCATCCAACCTTAATCAGAGAATGTCTTTACTGTTGTGAAAGGAAGTTAACTCAGACAATAAGCGATGGTGAAGTGTTTGGCACTAAATGGACAGCTTGTCCATGAGAAACTCAGGGAATATCACTGACAAAGAGAAAGAGGGTACATAAGAATGAGGAATGGAGACCTGCCTTTGACACCTGACAGCCATTTAACTCATGGACTCACTTCAGCAGAGGCACCATACCTACTCAAGACTGAACCAATTGACGTGTTTCATCATGGATCGAAGAGGGGCCATGATGCTCCCCACCTCCCTGAAGTACTCCTGGCCATCACAGAAGGTCTCATTTTCTTCAGTGCTGCAGCCACCGATGAGTTGCCCTTGCTCTACTAAATGACTTGCCACCCACTCTCAGGCAAGAGACTCTAATTAAACACAGTGAGTCATAGAGAGAAAGAAGACACGAAAACAGGGCAGAGACTAGTTGAGAAGAAGCTTTCTAATGTGTGTGTGGGGGGGGGGGTGAGAGAAGAGGGCGGAGGTGTGTGTGACTAAAGTTCATTCTACAAACATAAGAAATTGTCAAACAGTAAAAATATTAAAGAAAAAATGGTTTTCACTAACAGCTCATGGAAGAACAGGGACTGAGGAGCTGTTCAGTGGGTAAAGGGCTTTACTATACAAGCATGAGGATCTGGGTTCAGTCCCCAGCATGCATGTAAAAAAAAAAAAAAACCAGCCAGGTATGGGTTTGGACATAAGCATGTAATCCCAGTGCTGGGCAGTAGAGACACAAGGATCTCAGGAACTTGTAGCCAGCCAATCGAGCAAAATACAGAAGTAGTAAGAGTCTCTTATCTCAGACAATATGGTGGGAAAGCTATTGAAGAAGACACTTGACATCAGCGTCTGACTTCCACACTCATATAAACACAAGTTTATATTCCCTTCCACATAATTCCAAAGCAAAATGAGAGGACTTTTACGTCTGTCCTTATTTGCCAAAATTTTCACTAGTCACCCTGCTTTGCCCACCTGGCAGCTGTTACAGAATGCTTCATCCATCCACTTGCCATATTCTCCATCTCAGTGTAGGCTGCTTAGTTCTTTCTCTGGCCACATCTTGGCAGCCTGGTTCTTAAATATGGAATTCAGTTGAGTTCTTTTCTCATACTCTTTCTCTTGTCTTGAATTTCTGGGGTTGCCACTTTGTAAGCATTTTTTTTTTTTTACAAATTCTACACCCAAATATCCTAATGACTGAGTGGGACAAAAATCCATTGCGGGAGCATGAGGGCTACAGAAAGGAAGGAAGCAGAAAACCACTCCTAAATCTGGTTGCATGTGGCATAGTACTGATTACAAGAAATGAGTGATTCGTTTCGTTACTCAATTTTAAAAGCATTTAATATACCTCCCAGGTAGGTCCCTGAGTTGGAAAACCACAGAAGAAAATGGAAATGCCTAATGCTTTCCAGAATTCTGATTCTTGATGCAGTTCTTATTAATATAAAATTAGCTTTATTTCAGCTCTTCTCAAAGGAGATGGGTGAGAAATCATGTTTTTTTGTTTTTTGTTTTTTGGGTTTTTTTGGTCCAAACAGCAATGCAAGGGGGCTGGGTAAATAAAGAAGGGAGGTTTCATCTTCCTTCCCAGGAAAGGAGTTCTGCGGGATGGGTAGGTAAAGTGATGCCTACAGTACATGATACCTTTGTTTACCAATGCGCATATGCATGGTGGGCAACAGGGAGCTCAGTAGGAAGCATCTATATTTGCTTACTGGAGGTGAACTGTAAGCGAACTTCTGGGAAATGAATAAGCACCAGTCAATGGGGATACTGCACAAAGACGAAGCTATGGGAGACTTTAAGAACACAGGAAAATGGCACCAGCCAAGGAAAATATAGGCAGTAAACTTCGAACCCCACCCAGTTTAGCCGATGGACAGGACATTCTCCACCGTTAAGTGGAGAAGGAGATCTGACTTTCACACAAACTCTGGTGCCCCATATTGGACCATGTCCCTTGGATGGGAGGCCTGGTGGCACTCAGAGAAAAGATAATAAGTCACCAAGAAGAGACTCGATACCCTAGGAGCATATACAGGGGGAGGAGGTCCCCCTCAGTCACAGACATAGGGGAAGGGAGTAGAGGGGGAAGCGAGAGGGAGGACAGAAAGGGAGGATATAAGGGATGGGCTAACAGTTGAGATGTAATATGAATAAATTAATAAAAAATAAAAAAAAAAAAGAACACAGGAAAAGAGGAACAGAGAAAAAAAAGAAAGAAAGAAATGAAGCCAAATATTGCTGACCAGGTGTTGTGAATCTTCAGAACCAATAATCTTTGTATGTCTCATGGTTCTTGGGAAACTTTCAATGCTAGTAGCTACCATTTCAGTGGCTCTCATCATGGCAAGGTAACTGAGGTCAGGCTAAGGGACTCAGGCATTTCTCACCCTTTGCCCGTAAAAGGTAATACTGCTTTTCTTGTAGACTTAATTGATCTGTATAAAGCAGTATCTGGCATAGGTATTAATTAAGAGTAAAAATTATATTAACTCTTACTTTTGTCTCTGTCCTAGTTTTCTTCTTTGTTGCTTGATGAAATACTGACTAAAACCAATTTAGGTAAGGAAAAAGGTATTTTTTTCCCCCATCTTATAATTTACAATAATACATCATTGATCAAAGCCTAGCAGAACTGAAGGTAGTAACCGGCAGGAACTGAAGCAGAGCCCACGGAGGAGTGCTGTTTAATGGCTTGCTCTCTATTGCATGCCTAGTTGCAATTCTTATACAACCCATGCCTACCTACCCAAGGATGGCATCATCCTCAGTGGGATGTGTCCTCCATCCATTACCAATTAAGAAAATCCATAAAGATGCGCACACAGGCCAGTTTAATGTTTTGAATGATTGAAAATCCCTCTTCCCAGTTATGCCTACTGTGTCAAGTTGACAAAAATGAACTTTTGCAATTCTTTTCAAACACTCATAATCACGTGTTCCAAAGAGAGATCTTCTAACAAGTTTGGGAAGTCACCATATGCACTGATTCTACGCTGTTAGTGCAGTCTAGAGTCAGCTGATAATGAAGCCATTATCCAGTGCTAACATCTACTAACATCTTTCCATAAGTAGTTTGAGCCGAGAGTACATCCCTAAGGCTATAAGCCACTAAACTGGCATGATGAAAGCAGAAAACATGAAGTGAATAAAAATGAAAATGAAAATTTGCATATAGTAAGTAAGATATGAAGTTAAAATCTTGTTTACACTAGAAATGCAGTATTATTTATAAGATACTCTTACACCTAAGAGGTATGGATAGCTATGTTTTTTTCTATCTTGAGTACATCTAAGATAAGGCCAACAAGGTACAGGTGAAAGACCAATGTGATAACTTTGGTCCTGCCACCTGTGCCTTCTACCCAGCTCTGTAATACTTTATTGAGAAGGGAAGAAAAGTCTAAAACCTACTTTTAGGAGAGAATAATTTTTAGGAGAGCATTTGTAGTATTCATCAAAAGTTACAGTCACTGGTCATATCATTCATGGGCAGTGTCTGCTGTCTGGGATGGTGAATTTTCTGGGGTGTATGTATTATTCATATTTACAGAAGCTTGGTATAACATGACTTTAGAGTTGTCATCTCATGTTTATAGACGCACAGCAGCAACAGGAGACAGAAAAATGGACTTGAATTTATTCAGTGGATATTTTTATAGCCAATGCTATGTACAGAGCCACCATGGAATGACTCAAAGAGCTTGCAGACAAGTTGGGGGAGGTGTGACCAACACACACAAAAGGTCAAATAAAAGTAAAATAAAGACAAGTAGAAACAAAATACATAAAAATATTCAGCACCACCAAGGGCTAAGAAATCCACAGAAATGAGCGCTTGTTGGAACATCTCATAATATCAATTTCAACTTGAAAATGTACCCCCTACACTTTTGAGATCACCAGCACTGATGACTCAACACAACCCCCTTGAAGAAGCTCATAGAAGGAAATGAGAAAAGGAAGAGGAAAACAGGTGGACACACACAAGCATGTTAGTTTGGCAATGATGCTTGAAATTATTTGCTCAGTCCCAAGGGCTTAGTACATCAGGAGCTGCTCAATAAACATGTACTCAATAAAGGAGTGGGTGGTTGCACAGGTGAACACCAGAGACTGTCTTATAATGGGAAAGCATACTGTAAAATGTCCAGAGACGGGTTGCATGCATTTCCCTTTTTGGTGTGTGTTTAACATAGAGCAACTTGAGACATACTCAGTAATGTAGAGAAAAGAAAAAAAGCTGAATTAGCTATTATCATAGGCTCACAAGATTGGAAGGAAATTTGTAAGATCTGTAATCATTCTTTGAAATCTCAAGGGGAAAAAAATGCTAATAAATTAAATAGAAAGAAGCCTAGGAGCAGAATGTGAGAAAGTATTCTGAATTGAAGTAATTGAAACCATCCCTTCATCAGTCAGTTCATCAGTGTGTATGCATGTATACAGGCTATCCTTCTAGTTAGATCTCAGTTTTCTTGTATACTAAAGGGGAATAAGAATTATTATGTTCCATATTAACATATTTTAATTCATTACTTGAAGGTTTTGTACAAGTATATAATATGTTTTGATCAAACCTGCCCTCACTCCCAATCTCCAACTCCTCTTACCCTCAATACCATACCTCCCCTCTAAACTTCTTGTTGTCTCTCTTAAAATAACCTGAGTCCATCCAGTGTTGTCCATATGCTCACGGATGTGTGGCCATACCCGGGAGCGAAGGCAATTTACTAGTGGACCACACCTTAAAGGCAACTGCTTCTCCCTCTCTCATCAGCCATCAACTGCCAGGATATCATCTCTTCAGATGGGGCAAGTTGGGGTACCTTCTGTGAAACAGTATCTGTTGGACCTAAGAGGAGATGGAGCTGCTGTGAGCACAGGAGAGGAAGAGCCTGTCGTATCCAGAAGACATTATTTCACAGCAGTCTTTCCCAATCTCTGCCTTTACAATGTTTCCACTTTCTCTTCTGCAGTGTCCTCTGAGCCTTAGAGTAGAGGATATGGTATAGACATCACCTTTGGAGTTGAAGCTCCAGATTGTTTATAATGATTAAATAAGATAAAGGCATGGAATATATTGAACTAGTTTAATAGATCAGCATATTTTCATATAAAATAGAAAAATTAACATGTTGAACTGTTTAGTATTAGGAACTATACTAAAGAAAGACTTTTTTTCTTTCTTTCTGGAGTCTTATAGAAGCAGAAATGCTAGCCAAACTTACAAGCATCTTTTAAATTCAATTTAGTTTATAGAAAACCTAAGTGGTTTTGCTTGGTGGCATGTTTCAAAGATTCTGCATACAGGGAAAGGGCTTGAAAAAATAATGTAGCATGATCTGGCAGCAAGCTGTCATGTTGTGCCACAAGTTTTCAATATTTAATTAAAGACTTTGATAGTATAAAATTCAAGACATGCCGTGAATATTAATTAAAGAGATACACTAACTACTTATTTGTCAACTACCAGGACAAATGCTGTTTCCTAGTGCATATTAGTGGGAAGATTTTGAAAGAAGGGATCTAACTTCTACCATAGACACCTGAGGTTGCAGCAAAGAACAGAGAAATCCGTTCCTATTGGTGATGTACTGTCATTGTCTGGGCTTCAGAATGGGTCTTTTGAAGACTCAGAAGTGCAAGGATATAACATAAAGTTTTAGAAATATTAAACGAAGTAAAGCAGTTCTTTTTGTTGTTTATGCCATGCATGGTGCCAGCTCTGGGCTCAGGGACAAACCCACTGACAGGAGATTAATATCAGAGAGAACCACCCAAGTCCCAAAACACATAAGTTTCCCTCTGCCTGTTTTTGGTTGACAGCCATTTGGATAAGGCACTTGGCTAAGGCATACCAACTGGGCTGAGCATGGTCATGGTGAAGGCTTAGTGCTGGGTTATCGTTGCTCCTTGTGTGGTCTGTCACTTATAGCAACCAGGATCGAAAGGTGATTTGTTTTCCTAGGCTCTACCTGTGAACCTCTCTGTGAATGCAATTGAGACCGAGTCACATAAGCAAGCACCTAACTATCTTTTTTTTTTTTAACCTATCTTATCCCGATCACTCACTAGCTGCTATTTTAAAATTTCAATGTATTAGTATTGTATGTGTTTGTGAATGTAGGCATGTGCATGCCACAGCATGCACAGATCATGTACATGCAGAATCAATTCTCTCCTTCCATCATAAATACTTTTGCCCTCAGAAGCCATCTCACTAGTGATCTCTCTCTCTCTCTCTCTCTCTCTCCATTATATTCCAAAATATGTCAAACTTTTACCACAATCAGAAATAAAGGAAGCAGAAGAAAGTATTTCCATTTGGCTATGTCCTTCACTATGATCCAAACACCCATTTGTACATCGTTTTGCATATGAAGAAGAGACCTTAGGAGAGGATCAGATTAAGTGGCTGGCACATGAGATGAATCTAGACTATACATCTGAACCCTTACAAGGCACTCATCAGCATTCATAGCTTGAGAAGCAGAAGGCTTTGAAGACTGGTAGCCAAGCAGTGGGAGAGAAGAAAAGGGAGGTAGAAGAGGAAGTGGAAGTCTTGATCTTCCCAGGTCCATGGGTTGGATCCATTAAAGGCATGTTCACCAGTGTAGAGAATATTTAAGCTGAGTCCCAACATTCTGGTGTGTCTTCACAGGGCTCCTCTAATATGAGAAGAAAAAGATACCAAGGAGCAGAACTGGAAATGGCAGTGTAGTTTATGCTTATCAACGTATGTTGATGAGTTGACCTGGAAATACTTCTGAACTTCTTGGGATAAGCTGACTGATTGAAGCCTTTTCATTTTCTATTAATTAAACAGACAACAGTTGGGACTTCATTTTAGTAGGTCGGGTCTATCAGATGGTCAAGTTGTGGGATAATGATAAATAAGCTCATCCCATGCCTGTATCTATAGGTTCAGGCCAGTACTACCTTCCCCTAGTGAATGAACATCACTACAAGGTTGGAGGCACTGACTCACGGGCCATCCACAGAACAATTATATTTCAAATGAAACAGTAAATTTGGCAGCATAAGGTATAAAACTGGGCCAATCCAGGTGAGCTAAGACATGGAGAAACATCTGTTACTGAAGTCCCTGGGATGGCAGGCTCCAAATGCAGACTGACTAGTTCAGATTGTACCATCACTCTTTAACTGGTCCTTTAACCAGTCATCTATGCTTCTGCATCATTTTCCTCTCCATGAGAAAATACAAAGGGATTAGATAACACTACAGGACAAAATAAATGTTCTTTAAAAGTAATGTTGCTAACATAACTAATATTGATAGATCATAACTAATATTAACATATGGATTCTGCCAACACCAGGGAATGATGGATGAACACAATAGATACTTTTAAAGACATGTACAGCAATATCCAGCATAACACAGGAGTACTAGGGACAACAGCAGCCTTAGGAGAGGACGTGACTAAAGAAATATAGCAAACAATTTTTGTACATTATATATTGTTTAACAACCTTGGGATACCAAGTAACAGCAACTGAATACTTCATATAATCTATGCTTTTTTATATGGCTGTGAGAGAAAGGAGTTGACTCAGTTTTGCCGTGGATACAAAAAAGCAATTGCAAAAGTCATTGAATTCCCACTTTAAGTGTAGAGATGAATGAAATAAAAGGGAAGTATGTTTTCTGTCATTAAAAGATATAGACTTATGGGAGAAGACATAAGCTACCAGCTCTTTTTATTTTTATTTATTTATTTAGTTTTTGGTTTTTCAAGACAGGGTTTCTCTGTGTAGCCTTGGCTATCCTGGACTCACTTTGGAGACCAGGCTGACCTCAAACTCACAGAGATCCACCTGCCTCTGCCTCCCGAGTGCTGGGATTAAAGGTGTGCGCCACCACCAGCCAGCTCCACTAGCTCTTATCTAGATGGGAAGAGGCATACTGCACTTTTAGAGATGCCTACCACCCACATTCTAATTGCATCCTCTATCATCTCTGTCCTCTTTCCTCTCTTTCCACCCATACCGCATGTCCTCACTGTATATCTTAAGAACAATCCGTGCTCCTTCTTCTGAAGTCGCCTTTGCAATTTTGAGTTTAATGTCTTTCCTACTTCGTTTGACAGCAGCATGCTAAAGTCCAAGAATGTGTCCTGCTAAGTCCCTAATCTTAGCATAATTCCAAATACATAGTTTATGTAACTGCTTTTGAGGGTAAGAATTAATGGAGGATTTTGTGTGGTAGAACAGCATATGATGGGGGAAACAGGCATATGAGTATTTAAAACCACCTGACCACTCCTAAGTAACTAACATATTGAGTTCATCTATACCATACGAATATAGTGTTTACCTGAAAATATCATTATTTTTGCATTTGGGAAAAATTTTTTATTAGATTTTATGATTTGGATAGGAGATACCTCCCCCAGTCTCCTACATCAAAGGCATGATTGGGAGCTTTACTGGCTTTGTTTGTTTGCTTTTATTTTGTTTTTCAAGGCAAGGTTTCTCTGTGTAGCCTTGGCTGTCCTGGACTCACTTTGTAGACCAGGCTGGCCTCAAACTCACAGCAACCCACCTGTCTCTGCCTCCTGAGTGCTGGGATTAAAGGAGTGCGCCACCACTGCCCAGCTAAAGGGTGATTAGCACTAGGGAACTCTGACTTAATCAAATAGTTAATCTCTTGATAGATATCTTGATAAACAGATGGCATGTTGTGGGAGTGAAGAAGAAAGTACATATGGCCTGGTTAGATAAGCAGGCCATAGAGCACTTGTCCCCACAAGATGATCCATGTCCCCAGTACGTTCTATCCACCTTCTGTTGCTTTGCTACGTCACATGATCCCATGATACTCTCCCATGACACCCATGGACCTGGAAGTAATGGCACTCGAAGACCAAGGACTAAGACCATGAGATACAAGTCTTTCAGTTGGGGAGTTATCTTCCTCAGGCATTTGTCAGAGTGACAAAAAACCATTAATACAAAACAAGATAAGCTGAGATACACAAATGGTGAAGCAGCTAAATGCAAATTCTATGCCTCCCAACTAGAGCTCAAACAAGTTGCCCCACTCACCTAAGCCTCGGGTTCCACACCTGTGCGATGGAGGTAGCATTCACCCTGTGACCTTTGGTTTCAGTTGAGCCAGTGACTGGGAGAAGCATCCCTTTGTACACTGCAGGTAGTGTCTGAAACATGCTTGGTGGTACCCTTGACGGCCATCTATTAACACAACTAGTAACCATAACGATAGGAACCTTGTCTACAATGGCACATCATGAAAAGGAGTCACTCCACCCTCAAATACACTAGAAATGTTCAGTCAGTGCATTTTTACAAATTCAGTCTCTCCACTAAAGCGAATAACACAATAAAACAGATTTCTTAGCATTCCGTCTCTCTGAATCTGGACCAGGCCTATTGCCAAATTTTATGCTAAGTAATAAAAGCACTAACATTAAATGTGTCACCATGAATCAACAACCTATTGAAGGTAAGATATTATGGCACAGTGGTCCCCAAGAAATGTACATTAAAAAAAAAAATCTTAAAACCACAAGTGCTTTGTGTGGCTGCTTTGCAAAATCACTAGAACTGAAGTATTTGTATTTTAATGTTTATCCCTGAACTGGCCTGCTGTTTTCAAATTGCCCAGGAAACAAAATATCGAAAATGGAAGGAAACCAGTATAAGCTAGATTTAGAAATGTACTATTAGGAAAGCAAGCTGTGGGGTTCTGATACCTTAACAGCACCATAAAATGCTCATAATTAAATAACTATTCTTAACACAACTATTCCTATTTTCCCCCCAGCCACTTATGTAAAAGCATTTAATGTTCATTCTTTCATTACCAACCAGAGACTCTTGTAAAGAGGTAACTGGTTCCAGAAATTGTTAAGAATGTTTTAATAACAGTGTCTCTTACAAAAGGGAAAATGTACTAAAAAACAAAATCAGCCGTTAGGTCCTTCCTGTGGTTATTTTTATTGGCAGTTGGCCCACAAAAATTATTTATGTGGGGGGATGTCATGCCATAGAGCTTCCACCTGAGCAGCTATACTGAATGCAATAACAAAATGCATTGTGGTTATCAATGTCCTGGGCTCAGCAGCAGAACAGGAGGCCCGCATCAGCAGAAAAGGAAAGGATATGTTTTCTAAAGAATCACGTGCAGAGCCAGGCTTCCAAATAATTTATGAGGAAGGAGAAGAGTGGTTAAAAAAAAAAAAGAGCTAGACATGGTGTATGGCACTCCTATGTGCCACAGTAAGTCAAAGGATGTTTTGGATGTTGAGTACGAAAGTAACAGGTTCAGCACATAGAAGCAGCTCAGAGTTAGTGTTAATGCAGAGGGAGGGTTAGTAACATATCTCATACCAGGGTGATGTTCAGGTCCATTTTCTAGATACTATTCAATGATCAGTGCTATGTTAGTGAGTTTGGGTCTCAAGGTTAGAAAGGTGAGAAGGTATATTAAGACTGGAACATTGAGAGGAAGGAGAAATGCTACAGAATAGAATTTCTTCAAACATGATACTGTGATACATGCCTCAGAGTCATCTCCTACAGCTATTCAAAGGGAAATAACTCAGTCTGTGAACTCCAAACTTTAGAATGCAAATGCTCAGATGAGAAGGTTGAGGATACAAGCAATTATGTATATTTTTGGGCCAAATACCATCAAACATGGCCTGATACATGCATTAGTTACCTTTGCCTGGTGTCATCTTCAGAGAGCAACCTCTCCTCACACTCCTGCTTCATAAACACTTTGAGAAATGCTGGTTTATACTTATGTGACTATAATCCCTTCCAATTCATTGGTTGTGTGAATGGAGGAGTTCTAAGGCCATGAGTTTCACAGTAATGCCAGTTCCTTGTCTTGTGTAACTGAGGTGTGTGGTCCATGTGACTAGTTCGTCTGTTTCCATCCCCTACTCCTATCAGAAAGCATTTTTCCTGCTTAACTGTGATGTATCAACTGTTGCTGCATAACACATTGCTGGAAATGTTGGTGGCTTCAAATAAAGTCCAGATGGGCACACAAGGCTCCATGGTCAGTGAAGAAATTAACTTTAAAAGATGGCACATGCATCTGGGTGGTGGTAGAGCACCCCTTTGATCCCAGCACTTGGGAGGCAAAGGCAAGTGAATCTTTGTGACTCTGAGGTCAGCTAGGTCTACAGAGTGAGTCCACGATAGCCATGGCTACACTGAGAAACCCTGTCTTGAAAAAAAAAAAAAAAAGAAAGGATGGCAATCCTATAATTTAATTCAGATAATGCTCCTGAATTAACAAAAGTAGAGGTGGAGAAATGCCTTGTGATTGGCAGCGAAGGCAACTGTTGTTCCTGATGGAGAGGAAATATGGTGAAGAGCTTTGTGGCTGTAGAACAATCACGTATCCGGAGTAAGACCATGACCCCACAAATTTGCCCAGTAGGTAAAATGACAGAGAATGCTATTCACGTAGGGTACCTGGTTTTGTTCTTGGCGGTGCCATTGCAGTTTTATAATGTGTAACCATCAGGAAGTAACTAGGGAAAATATACATGAGGCTCCTCTGTCATTCTTGAAACTTCCTATGTTTTAGGTCTCCTGTGAATCCATAATTATTTTAGGAGACAAGGTACACAAAAGCAGAGCAAAACCATTAACAATCAGCAGTACAGTGACGGCGCCTCTGTTTGAGGGTCTCTCAAGAGATTTCCTCAGAAGCTCTGGCTGCTCACCTCTGATGTCTTAATTGCAACATAACCTGTTTCTTATCTCATTTATGGCAGGACCCTGCTCCTCATTGGCTGGGAGAAGGAAGACCACAATCCCTCACTGTGTTGCCCAGTGCTCTCCCCACTTGCCGCTGGACTTCACCATAACTCAGTTCATCATTAGATAGCCGAGATTGCAGGCACAATCTTCTTTAGAAAGTAAGCTTGGGGCTGACATCCTGACATCCTTGCCATACTCTTCACAAGTAAGTCAGGACATGGGGCCAGGCCTGGAGAAAAAGGGATTGTAAAAAGGGCACAAACACCACGAGGAGGGGACGATTGTAACAGGAGCAAGTCAAAGCAGGGGGAAACTATCAAAAGTCTACTCAAATTAGGCTTTCCCCCAATAGGAGAAAAGTATTTTATATCAAACTGTATTGAAGGGCCAGTGGAAGATTGCAGACATACTTTCCAGTGTTGCCAGTCGTGAAATCTACTGATCACCCTGCTAACAACCAGTATGGTCAGTGACACACAAAAAACTGTGATGTACTACAGAAACTTCCGTGCCTAAGGAGCTGAAAGATAAGTGTTCTGTTTCCCAGGGCGAGTGTATTAGAAATACCAACTGCTGAGATGTTTGTCTCAAGAGGAGGTGGCAGGCTTGCCATTTAGCATTGCCAGTGGCAAAGAGCTTACAGTGTGCTCCTCCGAGAAGAGAGCAATCTGTGTTCTTAGAGTCTCTTCTTGTAAGGATCTATTTGAATCTCCCAGGGGGTGCTAAAGAACACAGAACTTAAATGGAAATTTCCCGCTGGAAGAAAGAGAGCTGGTGTTCTCTGGGATCTGCTACTTCCTCCTTTCTAGCCATACTGCGCTAAATGTCTGAGACTGCTCGGACCTTTGCATTTAGGTGGAGACATATAGAAGAGGGTATATAATTATGTATATGTGTATATGCGTGTTTCGGACTGCAGGGGTGTGCATTTGAATGCAGGTACCCATGGAGGCCAGAGGTCTCAGATCTGCGTGGAGCTGGAGATATGGATGGTTCAAGCCCCCTGCCATGGATGTGGTAACTGAACTTGTGTCTTCTTAACTACTAAGCCATGGCTCCAGCCCCCAAACAGAATTGTTTTCAATGCATACTTTGCATTAGTCTGTGATGTGAGTGAGAAACCAATAGTGAATATGTGAAGCCGTGGAGATTTGGAGATGGTGTGACAGCAGTTAGCTTTCTCTTACTAATGTAGCTATTGTTCAGTTAAGTCCAGGTCTGAAATCAAGTTTTCAAAACTACAGATGCTGTTGAGAACATTCCTTCTTATAGAGCATGCTAAAGGACATTCTTGGCTTATACTGACAGACATGAAATAGTTGAACCTGAGAAAGTGAAAGATAGTTTAAGAGTCTCAAGTGACCTTCCTTTTCATTTGCACACAGGTGTGTTGTATGTCATAGCATAATATTCTCTTGTTTGAGACATACATTTGTCCAGTTGTCTGCTCAAAACTAACTCTCTCATAATATTCAGTGTGGGAAAGATAGTTTTCCCCACAAATGTCCATTTATAATTTTGTTTATATGAAAACTACAGGGTGGCATGGAGTCTAAGATTCAACATAGAAGGGATATTGGTGTCACATAAGCCAGTCAATGGTAAGATGGTGGGCAATGCAAGCTGCTATAGGAGTCTCCAGGGAATAGACTCAGCAGTCGTTTCAACCCTAATGCCAGCTATGATATGTACACCCATATTCCCCTAGATGGTCAGGTCCTGCCCCCTGGCATGGACTACTCTGTTTCTTAGTTCTCCACGTGGCTACCAGGGGGTCCAGTTCTACAACAACATTGCCTGCTGTCAGTCCTGATCCACCGAGGGTAGACACTATGGATTTCTCATAACGATGCTCAGTCATCATCCACAACTGGGAAAAACAAATGGCTCCCTGGGCTCTCCAAAGTAACGGTGTCGTATCCTGGGCTCCTGACCAGATCAGTGAAATCATTTTTTGCATTCTCATTTCTTGGAGATTTTAATCTTTCTTCTATACACAGCAGCTAAAATTCTGACATCTCTATTGTACTTAAAGCAGCTATTACTTTTTTTCAATCTACTGGAGGCATCCCAGGAGTGCAGCCAGAGTAGTGCCTTGACTCATCTTAGGATATTAACTTCTGTGTCATGGGAGGTGTTCCGTATCAGTAACTTATCTCTCTTCTGGCTTCATAGCTTCCCTTTGCTGACAGTGCCTTGAGGATCCTTCCCCATCATGTTTTCTGTATCAAGGTCAAGTTTTCCTGCGATCATAACCTTTGTCAAAATTGAGGATTAAAATTCCTGGACAAGTTTTCTACTTCAACAGAATTAGGTCCCAGTCTCAGATTTCAGCATAGTTTTCTCCAATTATTGAAAATAGGGGTCTTGTCTTTCTGAATTCCTTCAGATAAGCTTTTGGATAGTCACACCATAGAGACTATTTATCACTTTACCTAAATCTCTATGTTTTCTCCTCAAGAAGTAGCTACTCACTTCGGATACTCCATTCTCAGTGTTTCTAATGATCACATTTCAGTTCCTCTCAGAAGCCAGATATATTGCGCAGTAGCAAGGGCGAACCCTTCTACTGTATTACAGCCAGTTCATCCTAGAAAAAGATGTGTATGTAGGCATCCATGCATGAGGATCTTCATGACTCATCTATATTTGGGAAGGAAGCTCTCATTGACAGCCTGATTTGAAAGCATGGTTATTGTGCAATGTATTTACTAAGCTAGGGCTCTCAGAAAAACGCATGCAGAAGTAAGGATGTGGCATATGTTGGGGATGCAGTTGAGTCCAGATACAAGCCTAGCTAACGCTGAGCCTACTCTGGTTCTCAAGTGGATATCCCGTAACAAAAGAGCACCACAGAATCACTCCATCGTAAGACGGGGAAACAGACTGTATTTTTGATTCATCTTGACATTGAAGTGTGACTATTCTTAGGAAAGGGCCGTGCAACCTTCCAGACATCTACGGGCAAGGCATCTCTTGTCAGCTGAGGGCAGTTTTCCAGAAAAAGAAAATGATGCAGCCATGTGCCTTTAGAGTTTGACACTCGTAAAAGGTGGAGGATGGGTGACCAGCCTTGTAAAAGGATCTGGGGAAGGTGCCAAAAGTCTACTATAAAGAGAGAGGCTTCTGCAGGATGGATGACTAAGGAAACTTTTGTACCTATGAGAGCTTTCTTATTTGAGCAGAATGACTATTATGACCATCATCCTAAATTTGCTGAATTTGTTGATGCATTAATTAATTCATTTGCGTAGGCATTCATTCAACAAATAGGGATTGTGTGTTCACTGAAGAGGACACCATCTCCCCAGGCACTAAGTCAATAGCAATGAAACAGAAAAATGTGGTCCTTGACCTCAAGAGATTTAAAGCTTAATGATAAAGATAATTTCAGTGTTGTAGTGGAGCTTCACTGTGATGCATTAGCAGTCACCACTTAGATGATGTGCATGCAGAGGGGGAAAAAGACTTAATAGATAAATGCTGTGAGTTCCCATGCTCAGTAAATACCAACTCAGTGAATACATTCTCTGTACTGAATATGACATAGGATATACACTGTCTTCTCAATTGGTGTGTAATAGAATCAGATTCTAATCGATATTTTGAATATGAGTCTACTAAAATCAAATTTTAAGTTTTTTCTTATTTATTATTAGCATCATATTTTGATTCAGCAGGGTATTGCTACACAGCACAGAATAGCCTTGAAGCCTTGAGCTCTGGGTCCCACTGTATCTTCTTCCCAGGTGCTAGCAACAACTAGCTCTTTGACCCCTATTGCAGTGTTGGTTGCATTCCAAGTACTGTTCCTGAAAAATAAATATATAGACAGAGTGGAAGGCTACCCACTTCTAGAGGCTTCAGAGTAGGTCCAATATATATTGCTGACTGTAAAGTTGAATACTGTGGTGTGTGTGTGTGTGTGTGTGTGTGTGTGTGTGTGTGTGTGTGTGTATGTACTATAGTCTTCATAGAACAATGTGAGCTTTCAAATAGGCGGACCTAAACATAACAAATTTTTGTTTCTTTACACAAATAAGCCTTTTTGAGGTTTTCCAGTTTGCTAATTCTTGGTCCTTGGCCTCTGTTTCTCTGGGAGGAGAGAGCTCAGTCTTTATATTGATTGGTTAAAGGCGGCCTTGCATCAGCTGATGCACAGCAATGGCAGTATTGAGTTGTATTTGTAGCTTGCCTAGAAATGAAAGCTTTTATTGCATTATTGTGAGGATGGGTAATGGACACAAGCAGTTGTCAAAGTTATTGATGCCTTTGCATTTTGAATCACAAACTAGGATACCCAAGGCTAGCTGACTTGCTAGATTTAGCCATAAAATATGAGTGAGAATTAGTTTGTGAAATGCTTGTTAATAGACCCTCATGATGCATTCTTTCCTATTCTATTGGAGAAAATTTCAGCCTTTGAAAAGAAATCCAGGAAGATCAATATTGTGTTTGAAGCAATTTTTCAAGGGAAAAAAAATCTATCAGGGTCAGAGAAACTATGGAGTTACATGACATCTACTGACGGTAGAGAATATCACATTCAGGCTGCACCGAGACATGATTTCCGCCTTACCTATAAATATTTGTAACAAATATCTGCATGTGGAAGTAATGTGGTACTGGAAACCCATGGTGTGAAGTTCTCTGTGCAGTTCTTACTCATGCTAGGCACTGGTTGGGAAATGGTTGAGCCTGGGAGCTAGTGCTCGATTTAGCTTCCTTCGGGTTGAAAGATGATGCCAGCTCCTAGCCTCCAGCTCTGCCACCGAGCAGCCTACAAGAGATTTGTGGGCTGTATTGTACACAGGAGCAAAACACATCACTGTCTTTCTACCAGATGGGTGTTGCTTGCTCTCGCCAGGCAGCAATCCAGCCTAACTCAGATAAAGCTCCAGATTTGCTGTGTCTAGGCAAAAGAAAATGAAATACTGATAGGAAAGGGATTAAGAGTCTTGCTGTGTTGGCTGTCTATTGCCGCCGTAGCACTGCAGAAAAACAGCCACAGATCGCCATGTGTTAATGAGTTTCATTTTGCTAGTATTTCTATGGGTGAGTGAGGTGATATTGACAATTTGGATTGGGTATGACTACTTCATATGGGCTCAAAATATATTTGTGGTCAGTTCACAGGTCTTTTGGTGGTGGCGAGGTTTCTCTGATGGTGGCCATGGCTCAGATGTCCTGGCTTTGCACCCTCCAATTGACTACTCTGGGAGTGTTCTTATGGGAAGGCAGGGTCTAAGCGAGCAAGCAATGGGGAACGCTCAGGCTCATGGAAGCTAGAGTGTGGAACTGGTAGCCCTATTGCCTTCCTCACATTTTCCAGGCCAAAGCAAATCATGAAGGCAAGCTAGATTCAGACATAGAAAAAAAAATCTTCAAAACCATGTATAAGCCAATCTTGAAGACATATACATGTAGTTTCATCACCAGGAAGCAGAGAAAGAAGATAATGACTTCAAGGCATGTTTGGGTCATATAGTGAAGCTAGCTTGAAAATTAGAAACAAGCAAAATATACGTGTAAAGGGCACAGGTTCTGGAGTGGGTGAAGGACTATGGATGTTCATGCAGTAAATTCATCATTTTTTATTATACATAGAAGTTTCATGTTTTAACTTACTGATAAGTAGTTTATGAGAAAAGTAGTTAAGATCAAGTCTTTGTAAGAAGAGTTAGTTCTTTTGTAAGTCCAGCCCAAGATGATTTCCTTGTCTTACACAGGAAGAGTTTGGTCTTCCTGACCCTCCATTTTGGATCCATCATTTATCATTTTCCACTTTTGTAGACTGATTTCCAGCTGTTTAGGAAAGGCGTTTGCATCATTTCCTACTGGGGTGTAAATGACAGATAAAGGCATAAATGCACCAAGTCTCATTGTTCCTTTTCATGAAAGGAAACAAGGAATGTAGTGCCAAGTGCTGCAGGTTAATGCTGGCAAACACGTGTCTTTACCCGGGATGCCCTCCCTGAGGAACATTAAGGAGATGTGTGCCATCGGTGGAATAATAGGGTCTGGGGAGATGGGTCAGTGATTAAGAGCTTGCATAAGGAGGACCAGAATTTGGATTCCTCAAAATCCGTCTAAATGCCTGATAGGCATGCTGGCCTGCCTGCAATTCCAGCCTAGGAAGGCAGAGACAGGCAAGCTGGATAGGGAGACTGGCTATGTCCATGAACTCTGGGTTTACCTGAGAGACCTGCCTCAGGAAATACTGTGGAACAGTGATGGGGCATGATACCTGACTTCACCCTTGAAACTCACAAGTGTGCGCACACACATGCACATATACCTCCTTATACATGTGCCCCCACACAAAATATGGTGGGGAGAGAAAATAGGAATAATAGGTGTGGTAGTTTGTATGGGAACAGCCCACATAGATTTATATGTTTGAATGCTTGCTTGGTCCTCAGGAGGTGTGGCTCTATTGGAGTGGGTGTGGCTTTGTTGGAGGAAGTGTGTGAGTAGGGAGTAGGCTTCCAGGTCTCAGAAGTTCAAGCCAATTCACTTCCTGCTGCCTGCAGATGCAGATGTAAAACTCTCAGCTCCCTCTCCAGCACCATGTGTGCCAGCATGCCACAGTGTTTCCCACCATGATGACAATGAGCTAAACCTCTTAACTGTAAGCCAGTCCCAATGAAATAGTCCCCTTTATAAGAGTTGCAGTGCTCATGGTGTCTTTTCACAAGAACAAATCCTTAACTAAGACATTAGGGCTCAGTGTAGAATTCAATGAGGTAATGTAATGGCCCTTTATGATTTGCTTTACAAAATATGGTCACAGTAAAGCTCATTGCTCCATCATTCATCTCATGCATGTTTCTATCTTCAGCTCAGAGTGAAAAACTGACTCCATTGTTTTAGTCAAAAATCACTGATATGGTCAGAGAAGTCGGTCAACATGTATTTGGTATCTTGCCATTGGAAGACATGGTGTTCACTGAAAACACAAATATACCCATGGAATAAGTGGTATCTATAAGCAAGGAGTTTGCATTGGGGCAGTTCTTACAAGTGACAAAAGCTTGTTCCTTCAAAGTTGAATGTCCCATTCCTACTCATTGGCTTCTTCATGACTGTCTCCAAGAACCTGATTGTTTAGAAAACAACAACAACAACAATAAAAAAACCACACACACAATAAGAACTGGCTGAGCCCATTCAACCACTCATGAACAGGCCTTGTGTATATAAAAATAAGAAACTTATTGCACATATAGAAGTAGTAAGTGACACTCCCAACAAGGCCTCAGAAGCCCAGCATTCTTTCTCTTTTTCTAGAATGGCTCATCTGAGACAAGAATACCACCTTCAGTTCCAATACACTTCTTTCTGTTCTGAGTATCTTTAATGTCTGCTGTACATACATTTATAGATATTTTAAATGATGGTAGATACATAAATCTATATACATGATAAAATAACACTGACTGTAATAACTACAGAAGCATGCAAAATTTGGTACAGCATAAATATATTCTGTGGTTTGTACTATCAATGTCCTGGCTGTGACATTGTACCATAGTTATGTAAGATCTTTCTTGGGGGGGGGGATAGTGGTGACAGGGAGGATACTAGACTCCTTGGCATTGTTTTTAAACTTCCTGTGAATCTAAAATTATTTCAGTAGAGATTCATTGGGGTTGAATCTGCTTTCCTATAGTACTTACTTTTAACTGCATCACCCTTACCCTATAGTTTGCAGTTCCCTCTTGAGGACAAGAGGACAAGAACTCAGTCCTGTTTACTGTTACATCACCAGGTCTAGCATGCCACTCAGAAAATGACTTTCAACTTCTTTAGTTAATGAGCCTTTGAATGGCTGAGTCAAAAAATCTACTTTGGAACAACTGAAGACTTGGCTTAATTAATTAACAGCAATTGACTAAAATGTAATAAGGCCACTTACTTGAGTTCACACGGTTGTCTGCTGGTGGTGTCAGGACTTGCTACCCTCTGCTGTATAGGGGGAGTCAGTGAGAAGCCAGGCAGGTTACATAATTTGTAATGGCTGTGTCCAAATGGAGGTCCACTCTGAGAGAGGACAACATTGTTAAGAGATTAAAGGGAAGCTCAAGAAAGAGGTTCTGCAAAATAGTCTGTGCTTATCTATAACAGCAGGAACAGACATTTTGATGTGGGAGATCAGTAAGGATAGTTTTACCTGGAACCTACGTTGACTCCCATTGTTCCTGTAGAGCTTTTTAATTCTATTTTCCTCCCCCCATTAATTTATTTATTTGTTCATTTTACATCCAAATCACAACCCCACTCTCTCATCTCCTGGCAGTTCCATCCTCCCACCCACTTCCCCAATGCCATTCCCCCGGGTACCAACCCACCCTGGCACTTCAAGGTGCATCAGGACTAAGTGCCTCCTCTTTCACTGAGGCAAGACAAGGCAGCCCTGCTAGGGAAATGGAATCTAGAGGGAGGTAACAGAGTCCAAGTCTGAGTCAACCTATGCTCCAATTTCCAATTGATAGGGGATCTACTTGAGGATCAAGCAGCTCATCAGCTTCATGTGTGTAGGGGCCCTAGGACCTGTCCATGTTCTTTGGCTGGTTACTTTCTATCCAAAAACCACTTTACATCCATTAAGTAACTCATTTGTGGTCCAAGTGCATAACTGGCTAGTGCTCTGCCTTTAAATAGTTGCCTTTGTACCAAAAAGAACTGTAATTCCTCAACTAGGCTATGCCAGACCATGACATCATTAAATGTCAGGTAGAATCTTCTGTTCTCCTCGAATCAGTTCTAGGTTGTTTTGGAAAGCAAAGCCCTGGCAGGAAAAGGAGGCTAAAGGAAGCAGAGAGAGCCTTCCCCACCTACATACTGATTCCAACTTAAAGCCTCTTAGGTGAGTGTGCCAAGGCACTACACTAGAGAGTTCTCTTGGCTCTTAAAGCATGTGTGTCTCAGAAATGCTCAAGCTTGTAAGAGCTACCTGGTCATTGCCTCTTTCTCTCCTGCAGTAGGTCCTGTTGCCTCTGCACACTCTGCCTCCATTTACTTTCTTGTTTCCCCACCATGTGGTCTTTCTGTCCTTCCCACACCTGGATCCCTTCCTAAGGATAAATCTTCTCTTTTTCCTTATATATTTCATCACCTTTCCAGATTTCCTGCTGCCAAAGTGAGTTTTTACGCAAGACTTTTCTGCCTTGTTCTGGGGTAGATAAGGACTGTTTATGTGACAGTGGCAGATTATTTGATATTTCTTTCATAGCTATTATGAAATTATTTTTAAACAAAAAGAATTTTTCAATTAGCAGTTTGCAGCTTGACTTTTCCTCTATATTTTAAGCTCTATGGATTTCCCTGTTATTATAATAAGCATATATATATATATATATATATATATATATGCATCTGTTGAAAATATACAAGTGAATCAAGAAATGAACTCATAAGCTGGTACAAAAGTAAACCAAAGAATTGATTTAGACCCCACTTTCCAATGATTTCTTGATATTATCTGATCTCCTCCAGCCTCACACTGCCTTTTAGAAGTCCTTGTGAGGAGGGTGGAAAGATGGCTTTGCAGTTAAAATAGCCTGTTGCTCTTCCAGAAGACCAAAGTTCAGTTCCAAGCTCCTACATCTGTAAGTGGCTCACAACTGCTTATAAGTCACTCCAGAAGATCAGACATATTATTCTGCCCTCTCTGACACCTGCACGTGAAAACGCACACACACACACACACACACACACACACACACACACACACACACACACACACACTTAAAAATAAAATAAACTCTTTAGGATGTCTCACTGTGTTACTGGGGATCTTTTCTGCTCTTTAAAACTGTTTGTAATTGGAGTATGGTTGTGTGATTGTGCTTTAATTTGTGTGGGCATACACATGTGTGTGCACACGTATTTGAGTACTTGTGGAGACCACGGTTGATGACAAGCATCTTTGTCAACCACTTTCCAAGGGGTAAGATCTCTTTCTGAACTCAGAGCTTTCTGTCTTGGCTATTCCGGTGAGTCAGCTTGTGCCGATCATTCTCCATCTCCGCCTTCCTCATGCTGGTGTGACTAGCAAGCGTCCATGCCCACTTGGCGTCTAAGTGGGTTATCGGGATCCCAACTGTGCTTCTTATGCTTGTGCAGCAAGCCAGTGCCCTGCTGAGCCATCTCCCTCGCCGTCTTTCCTGCCTTTTAACTCTGAACGTTTCATCTGCCTTCCTGGGTCTTAAAAAAAACAAAAACAAAAACCAAGTTTTGTTCCCAGGGAGAATTCTGACGAAGGATGAGAGTAGGTTCCTTCTGGTGTTTATGGCGGCTTTTGTTTCTGAATGTCTACATCAATGCTATAAATATAAGAAGAAGGATGGAAATAGTATATTATATGAATATGTGAAAATGACACAATGAGAATTATTATTTTATATAATTAATATATGCTTAAAAATAACAAAGCCCCTGTCTGTGTGGAGTACTGTGCGAAATAAATTAACATATATAAATTAACATATATATCTTAGTCTTCTCAGATTGCTACAAAAAAGACCCATACACTATAGGACTAAGTCGACAGAAATATATTTTCTGATAGTGCTAGAAAGTCCAATGCTGAAGAACCCACATGGCCAGGTTTTTTGTTTCTGGGAGTTCCCTCATTGCCATGTCTTGCATGAATTTTGTCCAGTGTGCGCAGACAGGAAATGATCTCTCCTTCTCTTTTCATAAGGCCACCAACCCTATTAGATTAGGGGTTCATTTTTATACATCATTCAGCCTTTTTCTCAAAGTACAGTCATGATGTCTTGGGGCTTCATCATTGGACAGGGATATGCAAAATAGATAATGTGTAAGGTTCGTAACAAACCTTCATTACACTGTTCATGTGATTTTACTCTGATTTTATTTCAAAAGAATTCACACGTTATTGCATTTGGTTAGGAGCTGGTATTTATATATGTAAGATGTCACATACTGAGAATTTAGAGATACAGTGACTTATCAAGTCCACATGACTACCAAGTGGCAAAGCTGGGATTTGAACTTGAATATCCTGATTCCTGATCTAGAACTTTCCTCTACAGATGTGATTCCCAGATAAATTGGACCCTCCTGGCACTTTCCCGAGAATGTCAGTGAATACCTTTAAGGGCACATTTAAGACAACTATGTTTCTTACACTACTTTGGGACTTGTGAAATGGTCACTGAGAGCCACTGACTATTGGAGACCACACTGGGTCTTTATGAAAAACTGCCAAATCTAATTCTTGGATTTCAAATGTCTGCTAGAGTCGACATTAATGCTGGAAAGGTGTGATTCCTGGCAGTGAGAAGCCCTCTCTTGATCAAAATTCTTTCTAACAAGGTGTGGTGATGTACACCTGTAACTCCAGCATCTGGAGGGATGAAGCAGGGCCAGCCTAGGCAATCTAGTAAATTCTAGGTCAGCCTGAAATAGATGAGGACCTGTCTCAAACCAAAACAAACACCCCCAACAAACCAAAGTATCTTCATCATCTGAGGCTCTTAGAGTCTCATTAGTTAAAAGATTCCACTTTATTCCTTTCTACACAATTACACACACACACACACACACACACACACACACACACACACACACACAAACACACAAAACTTCCTACCCTAAGGCCTCTTGCTTCTTATCTCATCTCCCATTCTTCCCTCCCTCCCACTTTCCCCTTACTCCCTTTCCCTATGACTGTGACTGAGGGCAACCTCCTCCCCCTGTATATGCTCATAGGGTATCAAGTCTCTTCTTGGTAACCTGCTATCCTTCCTCTGAGTGCCACCAGGCCTCGCCATCCAGGAGACATGGTCAAATATGGGGCACCAGAGTTTGTGTGAAAGTCAGACCCCACTCTCCACTCAACTGTGGAGAATGTCCTGTCCATTGGCTAGATCCGGGTAGAGGTTTGAAGTTTACTGCATGTATTGTCCTTGGCTGGTGCCATAGTTTGAGCGGGACCCCTGAGCTCACATCTGCCTGTCATAATGTTCTTTTTGTAGGTTTCTAGGACCCTCTGAATCCTTCTATTTCCCCATTCTCCCATGCTTCTCTCACCTAGAGTCCCAATAGGATGTCCTCCCCTCTGACCCACTTTCCTGGTAAGTGGAAACTTTCATGGGGCGTGCCCCTTGGCCTAGTATCCAGATATAAGTGAGTATATACCACTTGACTCTTTCTGCTTCTGGGTTAACTCACTCATTATGATCATTTCTAGTTCAATCCATTTGTCCACAAATTTTGGGAATTCCTTGTTTTTAATAGCTGAGTAGTATTCCATAGTGTGAATGTACCACAGTTTCTTTATCCATTCTTCTACTGAGGGACACTTAGACTGTTTCCATGTTGTAGCTTTTATGAATAAGGCTGCTATGAACATAGTTGAGCATATGTCCCTGTTGGTGTGGTGGAGCATTTTCTGGGTATATTCCAAGGAGTGGAATAGCAATGAAGAATACTTGGTGACTTCCTTCTCCTCTCCACCCCTTAGTTCCCAGGGCATCTCCCAATTTTCCCAGTTCTACTTGTGCCCATGCTTGAGGAAGCTGAAGCCGGTGCCTTTTGTCATTTCAATGAACAGTGGTTGACTTGACATAAGAAATCCCTCCCCACAGTCAGAATGAGATCACAGCAGAATCCTGGTGACCCAAGTGACTCATCTGATACCTCCTGGCATTGAATTCTCCTCTCTCCATGGGAAGTTATGAGGTCCTATAAACCTATTTCACCCAGTTACCAAAAAGTTATTGCATCCAGCCATGCCCCAGGTGTTTTTATTTTCACCTGGGATAAAACAAAATATAAATATTCTGTCCGTGAACTCACACAGTCTGTAAGCCTATGGGAAGAGACAAACACTGTGAACAAGTAATTACAGTTCAAGGGCTGAGAGGAAAGCTGGAGGGTCTTCTTATTTGGGTGAATGCTGATGGCATGAGGTAGTTCTTCATTGTAGCTGCTTCATCCATTTACTAACTGGATAGTGGCCAATGCTCGATGCCAGGCATTTGGTAATCCCATAGCACATATAGACAAATGTATATAAAGGGCCTTATTTTTAGAGGCATAGGTCTTTTTGGAATCTTGGGTAAGTCTTGTCTATGAATGACAAAATGTTTAAACTAGCGATAGCAAGATGACTTAGCATATGAATATGCTTGCTGCCAAGCCTGATGACCTAAGCTCAATCCCTGGTCCCTACTTGGCAGAAGAGAACCAACTCTTACAAGTCATCTTTCTGTCCTCTGCATGCACACACAGTGTGGCAAGAACACATCCAAAGCTATACATATATGCATGTTCCCACAAATGTACACACACACAATCAGTCAGTCAGTCAGTCAGTCAGTCAATGTGTTTCATTTTAAAAGTTGTAATCTATAGGTTTAATTATAACTATGACTTAAATTAAGATACTTTTCAAATTCTGTACAAAGATGCAATGATATTTAATCTAAAGTCCAGCCAAGCCTAATGGCTAAGATCATAGACTCTACCAACAGGCTCTTTAGGTTTCAGGCTTGGTTCTGCCATTTACTGCTGTGATGTCAGGTATGCAGCCTCATTGTGCTTGGTATGTTGATTTGCACAGATGATAAAAACCTGAGATGGAGAGATAGCTCAGCCATTAAAGTCTCAGGCTCACATTCACCTTCTAAAGGACATGAGTTTGGTTCTCAGATAGTAAACATCTGCTTCATAGAACTGTGAGAGTTAACAGAACTCATTTATCTCAAGTGCTTGAAACAATGCCTGGAGGTTCAGCATAAAGGGTAGCCATCGTCATCAGTACTGTATTGTCCTTGTCTGAAGTGTCTTCTTATTGGAAGTCACTCTCCTGGAGTGGGGAAGATGCTAATGCCAAAGGCATTTTTAGACTCATACTCAGTCTGGACATTCACTGGGATTCTTTTCCTTTTGCAGTCCCCAAACCTATGAATTGGTTATGATTTTGTACTCATTTGAATATTAGATCATTACAAAAACAAGAGCTCTTGATTCTAGTTTCCTCAGCATCTCCTGCATCACCAGATTCTTTACTTAACTTCTACCAGTCCTTACTTTCTCCTCATAGTGGAGATTAACTAGCGGATGTGTGAGACTCTAAGAATACTAGATGGAGAACATATCCTTTTCTGTGACAGTCCCTACAGGTCTATCTCTACTGGCACTTTAGTAGACAGGCATAGATGCAGGAAAACTCCCGTGGAGGCCTTACAAGACCCTCATGTAGGTGGAATCTGTGCTTCTTGACCTACTTTAGTTTCTTGACTTGGAAATTTGTAGAAGAGACAGGAAAGCTTACTCTCAAATAAAATAGTCATGTCTTTGCAAATAATCTATTACTTCCGGTGAGGTAATTACCACTCAGACCATTATATATTTTAGGAAGTAAAATAACTGGTTACAAGTAGGGTAGCAATTCCTCCTTCCTAGGTTCTTAGCCCAGGTCCTAGATTCTCTTGACTGGGAGTCCTCTGTCTGTTCTCAGTATGTATGGGGCCCATGTTACCTTCCTCTGGGTTACCCCTATACACAGACATAGTATTCTCCATGCCCCACTCTGAATATCAATTTTCCCTTTGTTCTTTTTTTCCTCATCTGCAATTAATAACCCCTGAGCTTTGTTTCTCTTTTGTCTCAATGTTCCACGTGCATTTTCTTGTGTGGCTCAGGCTTGCCTGTGGTGCAGAGCTTGATGATCCCTGTGGTACAACATCTGCTCTCCAACTTGCCTGGTGCGAACATCTCTTCAGTGGCCATTAGTCCTTTATCACCAAGGAACACATCAGTGACTTCACAGCTAATCCTGGTTTATTGGTCAGGCCTCTTGGTCATGGATGGGCTCTGTTTACTATAACCATTTGTTTTTATAGGATAGAATTGTTCCTTAGGATGGAGTGAATTAGGTTCCTGGAAGTGGATCCCCAGGACAACTTCTCACTAAACTAAAATACATGGCCTAGGTGGGTACCCAGTCAACCCTTAACAAGGCTTGCAAGAAAGATGACAGGATCCAGGCAGACCAGATGCAACAGCGGTGTGGTACCTTACCTACAGTATCTTTTCCTATCCATTTTGTGTGGTTTGCAAACCTAGTTGAGACACAGAAGGATATGAAATTTCCAGTTTTCTCTATAGAGAACCATACATTTTAATAAAGACTGTACTTGAGAGAATAAGGATAAAAAGAAAATTAGAGAAAACATCTAAAAGGAAAAATGAAATATCTTTTATCTAACTCTTGTCTCAGAAATAGGATCTCCCAGCTTTTGGAGGAAGCACTGCCTTCTAACTTTATGTGTGTCCGAAATACACACTATCTATATTGACATGCATTTCCCGAATGAGAACAAATTGAATATATAATAGCATTATTTGTTTTCTTTCAAGAAAAGCACCTAAAACACAGGCAGGTAAAGTAAACACATGTAAGGAGTAGAGAGATCAGGAGTGGTGAAAGTTCTAATCTGAGTAATCTACCTCCAGAACTTTCTTATCTCCTTCTGTAAAACCTTACCTTGATGTGATGTAGATTCTTATATGAATTAGCCTGAAAGAATCATGTCACTCTAGCTGTAAACTCAAGCCTTGTCTGTTAGTTAGGAGCACTTAATTCTGCAGCCATCTGATGGTGCATCATCTGGTAAGAACTCTCTGAGTAGTGTTTTGTTTTGTTTTGTTTTGTTTTGTTTTGTTTTTTGCGTAAGGTTGTCAATGGAACAACCTAGAGACCAGGAACTGCTCTTTTGTTCCTGTCTTGGGCTGGTTTATCTTACACCATAGTACAGTACTACAGAAACAGACCCCAAGGCTCAAGGTCTCAGTGTTATAAATGCTAGACACATCACCCTCGGGGTGACAAATAAAGAGAAAGTGACTATGTCACAGGGACAGGCTCCTCTTGTGGGTCCTGAAGCTGCCATCCAGCCAAAGGTGGCTGTGGGCGGCTATTTTGGATTGGATGTTAATGTGAGTCAGAAGCTGTCAGGCCTTTTCTGACTGTGATTGACGTATTTACTGTTGACAACACAAGGTGAACATCTGCAGTCCTCTCCAGTATGTGGCCCTTTGCCTCAGGATAGTGTTTCGTGTAAGGAGGGAATGTGGAATTGTGATCCAGATACACAGTTGCCTGGGTATTGTGTGAAAACCCTCTTGAGAATTCTCCAGGCTTCTCTTGAATGGCAGTTTGCTGTCCAAACATACAGATTTCTGACAACTGACATGTGTGTTGTTTTTAGAAGGGACTTAAGATCATGAGGGCAATGCTCTTTATGGCCACTGGTTCTTTATCCCACCATGAAATAATCTAAATTGGGTTCTTCATTGTCTATTACATCAATTTCGTGTCACCCTGTGAAGTAATTCTAGCAGAAGGCAGGTCTGAAGAAGAACTTTCCTATCTTGACAAGGCCCAATCTAGAAATTTCTGTTGCCAATCTTGAAATTTCCAAGGTTATATGTTCATTACTCTTGGATTGTGGAAACTTTATAGGTTAAAAGGAAATCCACCTAAACTTTATAGTAAAGTTAGTCTCGATCATTCTTTTTCCCATGTTGCTTCACTTTGCTTCCTGATATAAAATTTTATATGCAATATAGACATGTAATATAAATTGTGAAATAAAAGTTCTGAGAAATCCTGCACCTAAGATACTTAGATAAATTTCATTACATCAAATCAAGTAATCAATTGTGAAACATTTCCCAATAACATTGGTTCATATCCTTTAGCAGAGTACAAACATATTTTGGAAAAACTTGCATAGGAAAAAAGGCTCGAATTACCTGAAATATGTTTCCCCAATGTGACTCAGGAACTGTAATTGTAGAAAGAGAGGAGACATATGTGGGGCTTTGCGTGGAAAAATGCCATCAAAAGCCATATATTTATTCTGCAAAGCTCAGCCAGACTACTGCCACCAATGCCATTTTGGATAACACTCACTCATGAGTGACTTCTGTGTCCTCCTGGTACCACTCACCCACTACTTGACTGTACTCAATGGATGTTGTGTCCATAATGAGTACATCTTTTAGGCAGCCATGAAAGGCACAGGGCCACACTCCTGTCTTTCAGTTTGCCAAGGAGCAGAGTGAATGCTTCAAGTTACTTTGTTTTTTATATTAAATTACATAATGTGAATAGATGGGAAGATGGAATTACTAGATAAAGGGGTATGTATTTTGTGGAGTTTTTATTAACTATTATGTAAGTTATCTTCAGGAAGCTTTTAATAATGTATGTTTCCCAGACTGTGTGAGATGGGTGAATGGGATATTCCCTCTCCTGTATTAAAGTTAATGTTGTTATTAAGTTGTCATATGCTCATTAGTTTCTGAGAACACAGGAGGGAAAAATAGACTTCTAGTATACACTAAAAGGCCCCGCGTCTCACATTCCAGGAGGAATTTTAAGTGCTGAGAGAGGGCTTAGTGACAGAATGCCACCAGCGACCTTGGTAAGGACACAATGTAACATCCAAGAGCCTCTAGACCTTCCAGAAAGTGTTTTCATCCCAACTCTTGGCTATGCTCTTTTAGTAGGCCTCTATATTACAGCTTGACAACAGCCTGATGTTTGTACCTGTAATTAGCTCACCCAGCAAATTCAGGGGACACAATCACCAAGGAAGGCACAGCTGATTGCTGATCTGTCTGAAACTGTCATTTAGATGAGGAGCCCATTGTCACAGTCACAAACATCACATTGTGAAGACAGTTCTGGGAAAAGGCTTTATTCTCTATTATCCTGTGGATCCTGGCTAGTCCTAGAGACTTTTCTTTTTCCACACCTTGTAATGCTAACAGTAAAGAAAATACACTTTTTGAGGTCATATCATATCTCTAGTATTGGGCTGATATCTTTCTCCCTATATACCTATGTCTCTATCATTTATATCTATATTTACCTATATATCTAATTTTATAGCATAAAGTATACCACTAAAAAGAAAAGATTATCTCATGTCCTTTTGAAATTCTTCAATCACTTCCAATATCATTCAGAGTAAAAGGTAAGTACTTGTTATAAACTTCAGGGGTCCTACACGGTTCTCACCCACAGTGTCCCTACCTCAAACGCACTGTAACCTATAGGAACCTACCTTTCATGTTGCCCACCACAATGGATTTTGTCACTCTACACACTTTAGTCACTCTTTTACATCAGGACCTTTGTACATGTTTCTCGTCTGAATAGAGAGTTTCAGAACTGATATTATGCTCTGTATATATTGATATGCACTTGGAGTCTTTATTTGAAAGTCACTTTCAGCAAGTTCTTCTTGAAGCAATCTATGGCCCATTGCTTTAAATATCCCCCTTCGTATTTATCATTTCTTTGTTCCAAACTGCCCTTCCATATATACGTTTTCTTTGTAGCATTTGTCATAATTTATAAGCCTTATTTATCTGATGGCCCATCTGTCTCCCCCATTAAAATGTAGCCCTCCTCAGGAGTTCATCCTTTTCTGTCAGAACTGTCACTGTCACTTGGAAGAAAGTCCATAAAATAGTACATGCTTGATAAATATTTGTATTTGAGTGGACAACTCTCCTAATTCTCACATCAGCCCTGACAGAAAGGAGCTACTGTATTCCGCATTAATCAAACCAGGTGTTTGGTTGGTTGGCATTTGTAGACAAAACAATAAGTAAATTGAATTTCCTTGGCATCACAAGGTAGTTTCCGCTGTTAAATAAAATGCCCTTAGACATTTAAGGGACTGTGCAGACAGTATTGTGTAGACAAAGCAGATGAACCATGTGGGTATCAAATAATCTGCCAGCAAGCAGCAGTGCTGGAGGTTGAGTGACAGCTCTCAGCTACTGTGTTCTTTCTCCCCGGGATATGTGTGAGACATTAAAACCCTGCACACACATTCAGTGAGGTTCGGAGGCTAAATCTAAACACACAGGACTGTTTCAAGTTGGTTACCATCTTAGGTAACCTGTGCTGCAGCTGCCATACCTAGACCAAAGGCAATGAGGTCACAGTGCTGACGCTCTGCGATGTTCTTAAGTGGCTCTGTTCCTCCCAGTGTCTTCAATTCTTTTCAGTAAGTCTAGGCTCAGGCCAAATATTTCATCTCCATGGAGCTTTTTTTTCTTCATTCTTACGTCTGAGTTCACAATAGCTACAAACAAATGTTGCTCTCTTTCAAACATTTTAAAGGCAGAGACCAGATCTATCTTTTGTCCTTTCCATAGTACAAGCTCCCTGCTTTAAAAAAAAAATCTAATAAGCACAGATGCCTCTTAATACAGGCAAGTAACACATTTTCAAGTGGGGAATATTCATAGTCTGGTATCTTCATAATTAGTGACAGTACAGTTTGAAGCCGAACACACGGTTCCATTTAGGAAGGAGAACGATTAAGTACGATTTTTTTTTTTTTTTTTTACATAAGAACTGCCAATCCACTCATTCAGCACAATTTGAAAAATCAATCAAGACAAGTATTTGGTTGTTTGACATTTGTAGACAGGCAGCAGGAAGATTGAATCTTCACTGCTTCATATGTTGGCTTGTGCTGTTGTGTAAAAAGTCCTCAGACATCTAAGTACTTTCAGTATGTCAATTCTTTTCACATTTTGGTAAAGGGAATAAAAAGAAAAGGAGAAGGACATAGTTAAAGGCCGTCTACATCTACCGGTGTTCCCCACAGTGGTAGGTAAGAGTGAGGATTTAAACCAAGTGTGCAGCTGTAGGTCTAAACTTGCTACATAATTCAGTACACTCTTGCATTGTTTAATGATGGCGACATCTTCTGAAAAGCATGCCACTAAGTAATGTCATCATTGCATGAACACCATCAAGTATGCTTACTTAAACTAAGATAGCTCTGACATCACCAGGGAATATAATCTTGGAGGTCATCTTGATGAACAACTCTATCCCAAAGCTCAGGGAACATTTTGGAGGACAGAACAGAAAGAACGTTAGAGGCAGAGGATGAGGAGCAAGGATGGGAAAGGCTGGCCTTTGGACATGACATGGCTGTTACAAGAACTCACAGCAGTGCAAGCCTGCTAAACATTCCAGCATGGAGAGGGGAGGGCCTCCTGATGTCTCACCTAGCGGAGGCTCATGGGAGCTGGTGGTTTCTGAAGGAGGGAGAATCACTTTTCTTGGTGGAGAGTGGCCATTGGTAGGTTACCTGTGACTCAGTGGATGAGCATATACATGTAGACAACAGTAATTGAACTCAATGGTTTGTTTGCTTGCTTTTGTTTGTTTGTTTTAAAATGGCAGATGTGTAGGGGTTGGGCCATGGGGAATTTCAGGGAGGGAGTGGAGATGAATATTACCAAAATATAGGATATACCTGTATAAAATGTTCAGTAAACAAAAATAAAAGACAGAGAAGAAGAAAGAATTGGGAAACCTACCCCTTTTGGTAGCCCCCTTTGTAACTTTAACTTATTTCAAACCTAGATTTATTTATTTTTATTTCATGTCACTGGGAGCCTCACCTGCATGTACATCTGTTCAGCGTATGCATACATTGCCTGTGGAAGCCAGAAGAAGGTGTTGGATACCCTGAAACTGGAGTTATAAGCAATTGCGCTAAGAATTGAGCGTAGGTCTTCTGGAGGAGCAGCCAGCATTCTTAACTGCGGAGTCATCTCTCCAGCCCCTCTACTGATATCATCTGAAAGTACTGTTGACACAGTTTGTAGGTTTGGTTTCCTGCAGGACTCTGAAGAGCCTTGTATCAATCAGTTTTCCATGAGTGTTAACAAAATACTTGATAAAATCAACTTAAAGAAAGAGGGTTATTGTGGATCACAGTTTCAGAGGCTGAAGCTGGTGATGGACTGGCTTTGCCACCCTTTGGTCTGTACTGAGGCAGAGTAGCAAACGGCCGAGAATGAGTCGAAGGGGAGCAGAGTTGTTGATCTTGAGACAGCTGTAAAGGGGGTCCAGAAAGCAGACTGAAGACAGAAGTCAGGAGAGGGGACATGTATACATTAGCCCATACCATTAGTCCATGACCAACTTCCTCTGAGCAGGCCTTATCTCTGAAAGTTTCCACTCAGAAGTGCCACCAGCTGAGCAGCAAATCCATGGGAGTCCTATGGATGTTTGGGTGACATTCCAGATGCAAACTTTAATAACCTTTAAACTGTGATGTCACACATAATGAATCTTGGGTGGGAGGATACAGCATGCAATGCTCCCATACTGCCTTATACGTGAGCTGCTTCCTCCTCGCTTAGGAGCCTCTTTGTAAGAGCTGCTTTCCGTGGCCCTCCTGGCGACAAAGCTGATGAGGAGCAGAGACGAACGTAGATGGCATCTGTTGGGACGTACGAGCATCCGATGTGGCCGTTGTGTGGCAAGTGCATACATAATAAAGCTCCACAGTCCTCTTTGGTCCTTAGCAGACAGATCTGAAGTGTGAGTCAAGAGAAAAATGGCAAAGAAATCTTGCCTTTGCTTATAAGCCCTGAAAGAAAAGGCAGCGATGAGGTTCTGTTTGTTACTGGATCACAGTTACTGTGGAATTTACTATAATAAAACAAGGAAGATTAGACCATAGTAAAGATCAAATTGCTTCTGCACCATTTTCACAAGATTGGGACAGAATTGAATCCTTTCACTGCTACCTTTCTGGCAGACAATGTTTAATCCTCCTTTTCAGTTGCAACTTGACTACATGGCATTGGACAGATATTCAGCAGTCAGTGATGTTGGCTGAAAGTTGCGACGGAGGGTGGTGGTGGTCTGCAATCATCTCTTTGTGTATCTAGATGTCAAAGTCAGAGAAGTAGATGGATGGGGCAACTGTTCACGGGCACTGCCAGCTTTTGTTGTGAGCACTCAGTAGAAACAGAAGGTTAGATCTGGGCAGCATAGCCTCCATGGCCTCAACCAGAAGCTTCCTTCTTTTAAATCCCCTCTAAGTAACTGTGCTAACAGCTTAAATGGGTCTTTTGAAAACAGGTTCATTAGTGGCTTAATGGCTTAGGATGCATTCTTTGCAAATTCAGCCCTGAGGGTCCAATCGGAAGATGAAATATGTCTTCCTTAGCTTTGGCAGGAATTGATTACAGGAGGCACTCGCTTGCTTCCTGGCCTTTTGCCTAAGAGAATAGGAGTTAAAATCCTAGGAAGATGCTGTTCTTACCTTTAGGTGTGTTACGGGGATATTTTTCTTCCTGTTAACAAGGAAGTAACTAAGGTAATTCACACAGAGAACCTCACTATAACAGGCTCAATAGACATACAGAAACTTTGAAACATACTTAATTGTTTCTAGTGTGCCAACTTCACAGAGCATACAATGAAGATTGTGTGGTACAGAGACATCTTGGTGTGGGCAAACTTGCCTACAGAAATCTCTTTTTTTTTTCTTTCTGGATGTTGTATCAGATTGGAATAGACTGGCCACAAGAACCATGGTGGGCCCTGTAGGAATAAGTTTCCCCTTCTCCTTCAGGATCTCATTTGGAGAAGAAGAGGAGCGGAGCATGCCTCTGTGTAAAACAAGCTTCTGAAGAACCCATCTCTCCTCCTACTTCCTGTCCCATCTCTCCTGAAATCTCCATGCAGTGTCATCCATAGTAATTGAGTGGGTCCAATACAGGGTCACTAAGTTAGGGGAGGCACCTGCAAGGTTCAGAAGCCTTACTTAAATAGTCTTCAAAGGAACCGTAGCAACAAGAACGTGGAAGGAGACAGAACTTGCTGTCACCGGAAGTTGAAATGTATGTTTCCCAAAGGCGCTGCTGTAATCAGGCGCTAAAGTGTCTTCAGCAGCGTATCTACTTCTGCCGGACTCTTTGTCTCTGGTTTGTCTTTTCCCTGAGGCAGCCTCTCCATTAAGCTTTAGATATGAAGTGTGTCCTCATAAGCTCATGCACTGAATGGTACTATCGGGGGAGGTGAGTCCTTGAATTTTAGGACATGGGTCATTATTGGAGGGAGCAGGGAACCAGGAGTGTGCTTTAGAGGGTGATTGCTTGCCTCCCAGGCTCGCCTTCACGTTATGAGTCTGGTCTGCCACGAAGTGATCTGCTTTTGCCACATGTCACTGTCACCATGGTGTGCTCTATCACAGTGGAGCTGGCTAACGTGTGCTGAACCATCGGAACCTGAGAGTGAAAACAATTCCTTCCTTGGAGCTGATCTTTCACTTGTTTTTTGGTCCCTTCAGTGTAGCAATGCCCAGAATACTCTCTTTCCTTGGGAGCAAGCTGAATGGCCAATCTGGAACTCAAGGTCTTTATTCCATCAGTTCTGCACCCCTGGTTGGATAAGCGGTGTTTCTTTCCAGTGAAATCCCTAAGTTAGCTTACTGTCCTTCAAACAAATGGAAGGAAATCACAGTAGTAAGTAAAGTAAGAGGGCACTTTGCCTTCTTCAGGCAGCTCCTCACTGAAGGAAATGGTTGTATTGGTTGCTGGGTTCAGGGTCCAGGTAACCAGAGGACACTCGAGCCTGAAGTGCCTCTTCCTAGCATCCAGTAGAGCAGGTATTTTAGAAGGCACTGTTCCTTTACCTCCTGTGATTGCCTATAAATTGTACCTTGTATCCCCAGGATGAGGCTAGATCTGCATGACCCATTTGAAGCATCTTCTCCACCTCGGGTAATAACGATAGTACCAAAAGGCATTGCATGCCTTCTCTCCTGTTGTCTTCTCTACAGCTCAGAGCTTATATATTGCCTTGTATCTGCATATTAAAGAGAATAAGCCCAGAAATATAAAGTTGGAAAATATGGCTATAGTGCTCGGCCTGGAGGGAACTGAGGGAATGGTGCTTTTTGAGAAAACTTGGGATTATCTCCTTTCTCAAAACAGAGGGATACAGTGACCTAGAGAGAGTTCAAGGAATAGAAACCACCCTGTCTAAACAGCCACCCCACAAGTATGTATTTCACTCATGCAATTGCTATGGTTTTGAAATGTGTTTGAAAATCTCCACTGTATAAGCAAATTTCTTTTTTCATTTTGCAGTCTTTGATAACATGCTCAATGAATGATATGGACTCTCTTACTCTATTGAAATCCCCTTGAGTGGATGAAGACTTAGAATAATTGGTTGGGAGTTGAGACTAGGAATTCTTTTTCAGGAGATGGCAGGTTTGTTCTGATAGGTGTTTGCTACAAGTGGTCATTACCGGTCAGCTCTCTAGAGCATGGGAACAGGGAGGCTGACCTCATCTTTTGTTACAGCTGTGCTTGGGTTCATAGAGAAATGGCTGCCCTCTAATTTACGTAAATAAATAAATAAATAATATTGCTTTGCTGTGTGTGTGTGTGTTAAAAATCATTTTCCTTAGCTAGGAAACATACCAGTTGCTTCCTGGGCTATTTCTGGGTGCTTTTACTATGATGATGAACTTGAAATCAAGATGATAAATATAATGCTGCAATGCTGCCCCCAACTAGGTTTTGTGAATACAGGTGACATTATCTTTAAAGTAGCCAATCACTTAGCCTCTCTCCCCATTAGCAGTGGGACCTTGAGAAGAAGGTTGTTAGATAGGCACTGATGGTGACCTACTCTATGGAGTAATGCTTCCATCAACCAGTTTTTGTATGGCTGTTGAAACAGCAGGCCATTCAGATGTGCAATGTAAATGTTAATCCAAATGTCCCTCATAACAGGGCATTAAAACGGGCTCAGCCCTCTGGAGGCTTCCAGAGGAAACAGCCAAAAGAGTTTGGGAAGGACTTGGATCAATTGCATAGGAAGTGGAGGGTATGTTTCCTTTTCCTGTAATGCAGTGGTTGTTTCTCAGTTCTGGAAACAGAAGACAAAATGTCCTTGAGTACCAGGTCATCAATTTCAGGGGCTGTTGTTTTCTGGGTAGTTAGAGTCCAAGATTTGTTATTGCTGATGGTCATTTGTAGCTTCCTTCTGCGCTGAATAGATTTTAAGATCACAAACCACAAGGCAAGCATCAAACTGGATGTGAAAATCAATGACCCATCATAGCTACAAGTATGTAGATGGCTACGCATGTGCACAGACCACTGCAGGGAATGATCTGCTTCACAAAGAGCAGACAAGGCAGCCTTATTTACTCACTTCTCTCTGTCTCCTGCCCACCACCTGCTCTGCCACTGAAATGTGCCAGAGACCTTAAGTCAAGTAATAATCTGTGACTAATCTATATTAGGCTTCTAAGCCATTGATCTCCTTCAATTTAGCAGAGACTTTGATGCACACAAACGTCGTTCCCTACTCTAGCTATCCTTGTTTGTACAGAGCATGCTTTATGCAAGCTACTGAAACACAGAAATTAGGTTGGATGTTCCTCTGGATGCCAGAAGCTGCAGAACAGGGGAGTCCAAACTTCTATTATTATCTGTCACATCAATATCACAAGGTTGGTGGCCTTCTGCTCTACATGATGTAAGGCCTTAAGCACCTTTTGTTTCCTTCATTGTTGGACACTAGAGAGAGGTGTCAACAAACAGTTATGAGTGGCAGTAGTTGAGTCCTCTAGTGTCACAGCTCTTATGCAAGCTCTTAGCTCTACACTCCTCCTGTGACAGAAGACAGGATACCCTAGGCCGTGAGAATGGACAGTGTTGTAACTTCTGAGCCTAGGGTGCCCAAGACCTTTGGCTGGAAAGGTTTGACAACTGTCTGCAATTTTTCTATCGACAAAGGCCAGAGGCTCCTCTCCCCTGCCTCTTTACAGCCTTACCTTCTTGGCTCTCTGCCTCTTCTTGCTTTCTTTCATTTCCACCATTCCTCTTGTTCCTATCCCGTGCACTTGCTTGAGCTATTGAGCTGGCTTCTGTAGCAATAGTCACTGCCAAGCCCGCTGCTGCTTGCGTGGCAGCTACCGCTACTTCTCTTACAGCTGGTTTTGCTTCTGCTGCCTTTGCTGCCGCTTATGACTCCAGCAAAGATGCTAAGCCTGTGGTCCTGAGACGAGCTGTGGCTTTCAACATCACCTATGCCTTTCTAGCACCGCTGCTTGGCCTCCCATCCCTTCTACAAGTGCTGCTGTCTCCTCTACCATCTCTTCATTCTCTTCGCGTTACTAAGTCACCCTCACTGCTTATGGAAGAGAGAAAAGTAGGCAGAGGGTACTCAAGAGAAGTCTTTCACTGGGCCTTGTGTTACAAATGAGGGGGGCAGCACTGGAGTGTGTCTCCCAAATGACTCACTTCACCATGTGAGCCAACCAGCCTCCTTAGACAGTCAAAAAAGGGTGTTTGAACCTCATGGTAGACCTTCAACAAGAATTAAAGGTCTTGTCCCTTTTATGAGTCACAGTAATCCCTCGGCTGGGCCACGCTGGGAGGTGATTCACCTCTGGTCTGGGTGAAAACAGTTGCAAGAAAACTCGGGTGCAAACTGTTTGGAATGGTCCTGATGGAGGCTTCACCCTCAGTGGGAGGACAGGCAGCTGGGATTGTTTGTGCAGTTTCCCCAACATCACTGTGAGTATTCAGAATAACACTGCCTGGTACAGGACAACTCAGCTTAAACAACAGCCCCTTTGCTCTGGGCAGTCAGGCTAGCAAGGAAGACAGGAACAACCGACAATTAGGGAGTGAGGCCTATCTCTTTCCTAGCAACTTTATCTACAGGAAAATTCAGATTAGAAGGAATGGTTACAGGAAGAACACATCACTAACAGCAATACTGATTTTAGGAGTGAACGATAATATTTTTCCCTGAATTTAAGACTGAATTAACAATACATAACACCTGCCAGGTGCTCCAAGGAGAGATGGGCCTCTGTCATTTGTCTCAGCCACTTTTTATAGAACACGCCCTATTAATATACACTGTGGAGCATTTTTTAACCTTATCTCAAAGCATCTTTGGAGGTTGCTGTAAAGTAAACATCCTCACTCACATTTTCTAGGAAAGGACACGGAGATTCACAGAAAATAACTCACCTGAACGAGTCAGGACTGGCTATGACTTTTTTTTTTTTTACATTTTAATTTTTAAAAAGTATTTGTATCCACGCTCTGTCTGCATGTATGTCTGTGTACCATATGCATGGATGGTGCCTGCAGAACTTAGAACATGGAGTCAGAGCCCTGACTGGAGCTGTGAGAGAGTCGTGAGCTGACCTCTGTTACGGAGAAATAAGCCTGAGTCTTTTCGACAGCAGCCAAGTGCTCTTTACCATTGCGGAGCCATCTCTCCAGCCTTCAGGTATATATTCTTAGCCACAGCATGAAAATTGCATTAGGGGCTAAAATTTTCACCCAGAAGTTCCATGTCCCTCACAGAACAAGTTAAAAAATACCATTAAGGCAATCTCCTCTTCTGTTTGCTTTTTAAATCATTTTCGAGTCACTTAGATATTTGTTCACTTTAAAGGAGTCACAAGTATATACCTGTATCTAGTCTTAACATCTTACATATGATAACTTTTCAAAACTGGCGAATCAGTCATCACTTTATTATTCACAACATTTTCATAATGAATGTGTGGTTACTGTTGTTGCTTTCTGTGTGTATGTGTGCGTTTGGGGGAGCATTCATGTGAGAGGAAGGTTAACCTTGGCTTTCATTTCTCAGATACAGTCTCATGTGAGTTTTGACCCTCTCACTGGGTTGTGGGACTCACTGAGTATTTTAGGCTAGTTGGCCACTGAGCCCCAGGAATCTGTACGTCGCTGCCTTCCCCAGAATGGACTTATAAGTGTGTGCCACAATACCCAACTTTTCTCTTTAATGCAGATTCTAGAGATTTATAACAAATACTTGTGTTTAAATAGCAAGTCTGATGAAGATAATTTATATTTGGGGAAGGGACGGGATTTTCTAATCAGCCAATCTAGCTCCTAAATAAATGAAACAGGGCTTTATTAGACTTATTAACAAGCTTTAGGCTCGATAACTGGCCTGATATCCACTTATACTAATCCTCTAAGCTCGTCTGCCTATTTCCCAGTCACACACCCCAAGTTACTTACCATATTGGTCCAAGACCAGGAATGGAAGCTCTGCCTACCTCTCTTCTCTCCCCAGAATTGGCTGTCCAGATTCTTTCTTAACCAATCAGAGATAATTGGGGAGCAAAGTTTACATAACATTGGTCAACGGACGTGGTAATGTCCTTATTCGGACTGCAACCAGATCTTGGGGTA
>OU015748.1:92843478-92890595 GCA_907169655.1 Acomys percivali
GTGTGTGTGTGTGTGTGTGTGTGTGTGTGTGTGTGTGTGTGTGTGTGTGTTTTGAGATGTTTATGCCATAAACATTAACTTCTAACTCGTCAAGCATAACTCCATCTTCTGGTAAATGCCATTCTGCTCTTATCTTCCATGAGATCAGTGTTTGTAGATTTCATAATGAGGTCATGTGATATTTGTCTTCCTGTGCCTCACTTATTTAACTTAACAAAATGACATCCAGTTCCATTAATAATATCTCAACAATAGCAACTAATCCTTTCTATGGCTGAATAGCATTCTGCTATGTATATGTGCCACATTTTCTTTACTCATTAATAAAGATTTTAGTGTTGTTCCAACCTACTTCTCTATCTCTTTCTCTCTCTCACACACACAGAGACACACATAGACACACACACACACACACATACACACACACACACACACACACAGAGAGAGAGAGAGAGAGATGCATACCATATACACATATGTTCACACACACACAAATACATGAAAAAATATTTTATAGAAAGTTAATCATGGAACTATCAAATACAACAAAATTTAACCACGGAAGTGGGCCATGGGGCTGAAACTGAGGGTGCTAAGTCAAAGCTCAAGCACAGTGTCTTCAGTCTCTTTATCTCTAGAGGTAAGTATATAAACACAGAAGATGAGTGCTCATTAATGAAGAGATTGAACCATCAAAAAGACTTAGAGATAATGATATGCAGAAATCCTAAAACACAAAGCTCAATTGCCCTGTGGTGGTAATTGCCAGTCCACAAGCCCCATCAACACACAAAAATTAAATGTTTAATTTCTCACCCAAGTATCTCCTGACATTTGGGAAAAAAATCTTCTTCACAAATGACTGATCCCAAAATAATAAACCAAAAAAAAAAGGAACTGGGATGAGCCTATAAAAAAATGGCAAAAACCCGAGGCTATTCTCTTCTCCTCCCCTCCCCTGCCTTCTTCTCTCCCTCAGCCTCCCCTCCCCATCCCTTCTCTCATCTAGTCTGCTTCTGCTCTCTCCAGCCCTCGGGAAGATACAGATATACATTGCATTCTTGCATCAGAAGTAGAAAAAATATAGATAGGAATATATACACATTCTTAGAATTAAGAGAGCATGTGGTCAAACTTAAAATTTCATTCAGAGTTTTTAAAGTAAATTTGATGGAACATTCTAGAAGAAAAAGACAATGAAAATTATAGCAAAATTCAAAGAGAAAACATAAGAAAAGCAGACATCCATGACAACTTCCTTTTCTCAATCCATCAAGCAGAATTCCAGAAGAAAAAAGCAACAACAGAGGAGTCAGATTATCAAATAAATAGACCATGAAAATTGCCAACAAGTAAATTTCACTAGTTCCTACATTGAATTGGCTCCTCTATAAGACAGATGAAGTAAAACTCACACTAAGACATATTATGATGAAATTTTAGATGCTGGCAATACAGAGAAGATCCTAAAATAAGAACAAAATTCATCTTCTCTAGAGAAACACGAGATCTAGCCAAGAGGATAAAAGAAGGAGATCACGTGCAGGATGAGAAAACAGATCTTCAACTCTGAATTCCAAACCCTGCTAACTCAATTTTTAGATATTCAAGGAATCCTAAAACTTACCTTCTTGGTCCTGACTTAGAAAAGTAATTAAGAGATAGTTGCTTGCTAAGAAAGTAGTAAAACAAGATGTATCATGATTTCAAGAAATGGCCCATGAAGCAAAAAGGTCAATTGTAAGCAAGCTACAGGACTAGGAGAGAGCTGAGCCAGAAGACAGCTGGGCAAACTCCAGCAGGAAGATGAGGTTCTAGGGTAGTGGTTCTCAGTCTTCCTAATGCTGGGACCCTTTAATACAGCTCTTCATGTTGCAGTGACCCACAACCATAAAATTATTTCATTGCTACTTCATAACTACAAATCTGCTACTGTTATGAATCATAATGGAAACATCTAATGTGCAGGATATCTGATATGTGACCCCTGTGAAAGGGTCATGAGCCACCCACGGGCTGAGAACTTCAAGTCTAGGGACAAGCTGGAGCTGATTGCTAGATGCATTTGCTTATGTGGGTAGCAGGAAGGGTCACACTGAATAGTGTAGGTATTGTGTAGTGTAGAATAGTGGCAGAGTTAAAGAGGAGACTCAATGGCCAGACACAAGAAGGATAATCAAATAAAAACCAAGTCAATGCAAACTACAGGGGGTGGGGGAAGGCCTTCCATGATGTTACATATAGTCATGAAATATAAACATGCAGCATGAATTAATCTAAACATGTGGACAGAAATGTTTTTGAAGGACAGGTATGTGTGTCAGTGTTTGTGAGGAAGCAAGCTGAGTTCATTCAACAAAATATACTTTCAACAAAAAAAAAACTTTCAAACTGACACATGAAGAAATGAGTATATTATAAAATTATGTGTGCTTTCTAGGAAAAACAATAGAAAAATCAAAAGAGATTGCTACTGAGGTATGAATACTACTTTATATATACTTTATTATACTTTTTTTTTTTTTACTAGTGTTTGGATTTTTGATGTTGTTTATAAATTGTTTTGACAAAAGTCAAATTCAATTTTAGGACAACAAGCCCAGCTCTGCTTTGTCATTTGATATTTGTGCTGTAAATATCCTTCCTGAAAAAAAGTGTCTTACTGGGGTGGATTGTAGTTAACAGAGAAAGCCATACCTGGCCAAAATGCCAATAATAAATCATGGGGGAGTGTTTGGTCCCAATTGGGACAGCTATATCAGTCCCTCCAAGGTTCTGGAAACACCGAAGATGGGGAGCAACCAGAATGTGAGAGCCAGAGGATGGGGAAAGATTTAACTGCAGACGTTTGGGTCTGTCAACATTTCATCACGGATCGGGCCTCTACCCTTCTTTGCGGGATGATTGGCAACAAACAGCTTTGTGGGAGGGTGTGTCATCCTCTTCAGTGGTATAGCTTGGCTAATTAACTCAGTGGGATAATACAAATTTCACCCTCTATAGGAGGAGGTCTTGAGGAGAAGTGATCCAGTAAGATTGGGTAGGCGTGAGAGAGGGAATGGGATAAAAGAGAAACAAACAGACAAACAAACCATTGTATGAATAAGTAAAACGATCAGTTTAAAAGAGAAGAAGAAATAATAAGCATTGATAATAGCTCTGAAAGTGTTCAGAAGAGTGTTACAATGGATGGTTGGTTTTAATCCAGAAAATAAAAGCCTTGGAAAAAATTTAAAAGTAAAATTTGTAGCATTAAAAAGAAAATAATAATAAAAGTTTTGTTTGAGAGACCTGGGGAGATGGCTCCATGAATAAAGCACAATAATGCATAACCATGAGGAACTGAGTGTGGGTTCAAGTACCCACACAAAACTGGGGCACAGTGGCATGTACCTTTCATGCTGGGGCTCTGATGGCTGCGAAGGGAGACTGTCTCAGAGGCAGACAGATTCTGTTGGTCAAGTGACCTAGCTGAGTTGGTGGTCTTCAGGGTCAGTGAGAAATCCTGCCTCAAAAAATACACTTAAGAGCAAAGAGAAGATACTCAAAGTTGACCTCTGTGTACACACACACACACACACACACACACACACACACACACACACACACACACACACACATACACACACACACACACACACCATAAGCATGCACACATGAACATAATTTAAATTTTTTCTTTGTTCAAGTATATTTATTATTTATTATTTATTTTTATTTGCAGGAGAAAAACGTTCTAAATTTCTTTTCACACTGGAAATTCTTGACGTTCTTTGACTATATGCATGCCAATTTCTAAGACTCATTGACCTAAATTCAAATGAAGAAAGCAAGTGCGTTTTAGGAGATTTCTGGCATCAGGAAGAATGTCTTCCTTTGCTGAGGATTCTTCAGAGATATTTCCCTTGGGCAGTTTAAGTCTTTGCTGATATCAACCTCGGTGACAATCCCAGGGAAGATCATGGAGAGACACTGAAATTTAAAGAGCTGGCAGCTGCTTCAGTGTTTCAGTTTCTAAGAAGACCAGCTAAAGCAGTCTGGGTTTGGGGTGTGAGTGAAGGGGAAGAGACTCCCTCCACCCATGCTTGACTTTGATGCTGCCTCTGAGGAACACAGCCACTGCTGTCTTAAGCAGGGTCCACACTTACGAGTATTAAATGACATGTTGCTGGCCGCTGTGTGCATGTAATCCCAGCACTTGGGATACAGAGGCAGGCAGATCTCTATGAGTTCGAGGCCAGCCTGGTTTACAAATTGAGTCCAGGACAGCCAGGGCTACACAGAGAAACTCTGTCTTGAAAAAAACAAAAACAAAAACAAAAACAAAAGAGAGGGTAAAAAACAAGAACTCTTCCAGCATTACTCGGCAATTGTCGAGATAAAGAAACTTGAGAGGAACCCAAACTGACTTTGTAAAGGAGCAAAGGAAAAAATAATCCCAGCCCCGCCCCGTGAATTTATATCACTTTTGAAAATTTTCTGACCCTTGTTGCAAAAGTACTGTTCCTCAGTGAGCTGCCTTCCTTGTTTGACTTAGGCTGCACAGAATCTTGAGAAAGTAAACACACAGGACAGGTCGCCCTTCGGCCTCATGAGGAAAGCTTAGGGATACAAAAATCTCCTTAGTATTTTGAATGGATGGTGACATATGGCCCCTTTACAACCACTCAAGCCTGAAAATTGCCCCACCCCCATTAAAAAAGGACAGAGCTGGTCTGATAACAAAACTGACAGCAGGTCCACGTTGGTGCATGTTACCATCTTTGCAGGTTTCTGGAAAGTCACTTTCCCCGCTCCCAGAACCTGCTCCCTTTCCTAGTGACTACTCAGAGGCCCACCCCCACCCCAGGTGAGGTTAGATGGCATCTAGCACCCCAGGGAAAAGGACAAGCAAATCAAGCCACAGCCTTTTGCTGACACTCTAGAACACAAGGGCCCTTCCATCTCCGAGGCATGTCACCAGGGAGAAGAAATGCCAGCACAACCGGCTGGAGGTCGGCAGAAGGCTCTTGTTTGCAGATTTATGCAGGGCTGGTGAAGAACAGCTGCTGGCCTTGTCAGAGCTGGGATGACACATGAGCCCTGAGCAACAGCTGGGCCGTCTCTTCTTGCAGGAGACCTAGCAAGCATCTCTGCTTCTCTCTCCTTGTGAACCTGGTTGCTCCCCCACCTCCACTGCCTCATTCTCGAGACAGATGCCTGGCCCAGCAGCGCAGGAAGACTTCAGAAGCTGCTTTCCTCTCCTGTGACCAATGATTCTACCTACGTCATGGGATTCTTATAAAGGCCGAAATAGCTGTTAATTAAATATAAGATAATTAGAAGAATCTGGTGCAATGAGTGCCCATTATCACTGTCTGCTGTCGTCATGGTAAATATATAAAATGAAACACAAGTGTGAGAGATGAATTTATAGGTTACCCCTAAGGAGGTAGATGGGCGATGTGGCTGCTTTTTATTACATGCTTGGAGTATAGTGAGGCTCTGATAGGAAGTCAGCTGGTGAGGGAGAAAGAAGGTGACTGTCCATGAGCCTTGAGGTAAATTATGTCCAGAGAGGTCACAGACACTGAACCTATACAGGGTTGGAGAGCAACTGAAGACTCATAGGGTGTAAGAGAATTAATGCTGTCTGTTGATTTATTCACTAGAAAGTTTGAGCCTTTGGGCCAAGGCCTCCTTTAACAGTTGAGAAAATGGAGAGGCCAAGAGGTTATATAAACTTGTCAAGAGAAGAGTGGTTAGTGGGAGGTCCCTGAGACTGCTTCAGTCCATTTTTCCTGCTGTGTGTCATGCTATAGGGAAGAGGATCAACGGACAAAACAGAGAACAAACAAACAAACAAAAGCTAGACTCAGTGGTGTGCAACAGCAGTCCCAGTGCTGGTGAGGTGGAGACCAGAGAACCAAGAGTTCAAAGCCAGCCTCAGCTAAATACCAAGTTCAAGGCCAGTCTGTGGTTCATGAGACCCTGGGGCAAAACAAGCAAACACAAAAACAGCAACAACAACCAAAAAGAAAAGACCAAGAACTGTAGTCAGCTTTAAGCCTTGGCATCCAGGCAAATAAGAAAGGGTTTGAGAGACTAAAGATCTGGACAGTGTCAGTGCACAGCCCAGAATCTGTAGGGCACCCCATAATGCTCTGGCAGCACTATTAAGGCAGTCACACAGCAGCCTGTGTCTGCAGAGCTAACAGCAACGGCACATGTTTATTTCTCTTCCATCTTTGCTCTATTTCTTTTTCTCCCTCTTGAGTTACCCTCCTTGTTGCTTCTTTTCCTTATTGTCATTCTTAGTCATAAGTAGGCCATTGTTATTGTTGCATTATTAGATTCCAGAAGAAGGTTGCAGACCTACCTGGTTTGGGAAGGTAATACAGTTTGGTGGTGAAAGAAACGTAGATCCATGTGTGTGCATTATGAAAATGACCTCTCTAGGGGCAAACATATTTTCCTGCCAACCTCTTAGAAAGCAGATAGATCCAGGAAGAGGCAGGAGAGTGCTGGGAGGACAAATTACTGACAAAACAACTTAAACCGGGGCATTTATTTTGATTCATAGTTTCAGGGAGCACAGTCCCTGCTTGTTCAGTTTGAGAGACATGGACAGAACATCAATGCCAGTGGAGCATTGGCATGTGGCATGAGGGGTTCTTACCTCATGGAAGACAAGAGGGGGAGGAGGGCCACAGAGCCAAGATAACCTCAGGAACCCATCCTTAGTAATAGCCTTTAGGTTCTACCTCCTAAAGCTTTTAGAATCTATCCAGGCTGCAGCACCAGTTGTGGGCCGTGCTCTTAACACATGAGCCTTTGGTAGACATTTCATACTGAAGCCATGGTGGAAAGGGAAGATGGTAAGAGAAGGCGGGAAAGGATAGGCAGATAGAATCTGAGGTGACATACCCACAGTGCAAAGAGTAAGAACAGGTCACTTGCCAGAGTACCTTGCCATGTTATTGTGTGGTGAGTCCCTCTTTAACTGTTGCCATACTCTAGTTGGTGACACTGAATAGCAAAAGAGCACTTCAAGGAAACCTGCTCTTGTCTACATTGGGTTCACACAACACAGAAAATCTAAGTGTAAAAACAGATTGAAAAAAGCCGGGCGTGGTGGCACATTCCTTTAATCCCAGCACTCAGGAGGCAAAGGCAGGCAGATCACTGTGAGTTCAAGGCCAGCCTGGTCTACAAAGTGAGTCCCGGACAGCCAAGGCTACACAGAGAAACCGTGTCTCAAAAACAACAACAACAACAACAACAACAGATTGATGAGTGAAGGTCAAATAGACGTTTGAAATAAGATGGGTGGTTTGACACACACCAATGGATGAGCTGGATAGAGTTTTATTAGAAGCATCACACACGTAAGGAACTCAAGATGTTTTTTGGGGGTGGGGTAGGGCAGTGAGAGGGGAGTAGCCACATTGTTTTTACTGTGAGTTATCAGAAAGTCCATCTAGCAGCTTGTTTTCAAGTACCTGAAGGCGTTGAGAAAAGAGAAAATGTGGGGCACTTTGGAGAGACAATTTTTATCAGATAGAAGAAAAGGCTGAAGTGTTGAGCTCAATGGCTGGAGACAGTGTTGGGGTGGATGGCCAGGGTGAGGAATCCATCTCCTGGAAAACCCTGAGCTCTCCCGAGCTTCCACCATCTCAGGAGAGAAGAGGACAACTCCTCCTCCCCAGTGCCTCTGAGCATGCATCCTCTAACAGGAAGAGAGTGCAAGTGCTGCTCCATCTGTGTGACCTTGAACCAACTGCTTATCTCCTGGGGGCTCAGCTTCCTAGCTGATTAAGTGAGTGACAGAAGAATGACCAGACAGGTTAATATCCCCCCAAGGACAAGGACAAAGGGGTGGGCGTGAGCAGAAAAAGGGCTTCACCTAGGACCTTTGTGTTACTTACAGTGGCCGTGCACTAGCACCGCAGGCCATAAGATGTCCAAACAAAGGTTTTAAAGTGGAGACTGAGAGCACTCTGGCTGTGCAAGCTCTAGTAGCATCTATTCTGACTCTGATATTTTTGGTTCTGTTTCTCATAGGGTGACAGAAGGCTGTGTTGTGTTGAAGACATGATGACAAACGTGTCCAGGCAGATATACATTGGGAAAAAAAAAGTGTGTGTCACAGATACCAAGGTTCGGGGTGACCCTCAGGCCTTGCTTAGGAAATTTTGTGGGACATTTCTATCTGAGTGAAAGAGGCCGTTTCTGCCTGCTGACTTCACAGTGACAGCTCTCAGATGTTAAATTGATCTTTCGTGCCTCAGAGTCCAATTTGAATCTCCTGTTTTTATTAAGAGTCTGTTATGTGGTCTGCAATTTAGTTTAAAATATCTCTCCAAAGACTATGATAAAAATAAGTGCTGTTAGTTGCCCTAATTTGTTTACACGTTCCAGGGGGTGGTTCACTGGCATTTAATCAAAAGGCAAAGTACAGCAATGGTTACTGCAAACACCCAGCTTTCTTTATCTTCAGTGACACCAGCGGTTCAGACAGTAGCATGTTTTCATAAACAGGCTTACACCGATGAAACTGCTGGTATTCAAAATATGCAGATTAGCTGTGAGTATTATAAATATTCAGATTAGCTATGCCTATTATAAATATTATGGAGACACTCCTGCTCTTCCATGGAGTATTACCGTCCAGCAAAAGCAGGGATTTCAAACTCTTCACAGTGGTAACTGAAGCTTGATTACCACACCCATTGTAAGGGTAGCTGTTTTGTGTAGCAACCAGCTCTGAGGTTGCTCAAGTCTTCTTCTCAGATGAACTGGCTCTCAACTATCGCTGTCATTTTGGGTTTAGGCAGAGGTGTGGGCACAATAATAAAGAGCAAAGATAGATTCTATACAGTTTATAGAGTAGACTGTAGGGTTGCTTTGTTCCTTTGTAAACACTGCCAAAATAAGGGGTGAACTTCGGCTTATCATGTTTCTCATAGCACTAGGCATAGGATTTTGAGGATAGAAATTTATACTTTTGTTACCCAAAGTTCAGAACTGGCAGCCAACAGCAATGGCATGATCTGGGGGTGTGTTAGCACACAGAACTAGATCACCCAAGACCTATTGATACATTCTGTGTTTTCTCAGGATCTTGGGAGATTCACGGCCAAGCTCAAGCCTGGTGAGCTCTGTCATGGACCTAGTCTTAGGATCAGAAAGAAGCTAAAAAAGTGGAAGATTAGCTTGTGCTGGATTGAAACAGTAAACGAAAGTTTCTAAGGTCTCTTACAAAATGTCTTAGCTTCTTGTTGGTGTGATTAAGTTCTTAGGCAGAAGGCCTAACAGAAGAAAGAGCTTTAGGTTACACACCAAGGTGCAGGTCATAATGACATGGAAATGAAGGTAGCAGAAGCTTGATGTAGCAGTCACATCTCAGCCACAATCACGAACACAGAGAGGTGAATGCATGCTGCTGCTTGCTTCCTGTTCTCCATTTTTACAGGTCAGGATCACAGCCAGGGGATGGTGCCACCCACCATGAACAGGTCTTCACACCCCAATGATTGTATGCCAGACAATCTTCTATAGGCATCCCCAGAGGCCTGCCTCCCAAGCAATTGTGCAAAAGTGACAACTAATACTCACAATCACATACATCTTTCAGAAGGAAGGGAAGGAAATGAAGCTGAGCACAGGCTCCACTTGAGACCTACAGAAAGAAGGCAAGTTAGAAATACGAAGGAGAGGTGATCTGAACTCTGGTGTTGTGGAAATCTGTGCCTCTTTGCAAACACTTGCCATTATACTTGCTCCAAAGTCCTGGCCCATGGATGGGGTAGCCTAGTGATGTCAGACTTCTCACTTTTATCCAGAACCCCAGAATGTACATTGTAATGGAAAATTTCTTAGTTTTTATTGATCAAGGACCAGTTGAACTGACAAATCTATCCTACCAGTTAAGAGCAGCTGAGCTAACTTACTCACCAACTCTTCCAAAAGGCCCCCAATCAAGTCTGCATTTCTATTTGTATATTGCTTTGTGGGTTATTAACAGGAAACACGTAATTTCCCACATCAGTTTTAATGCTAACGTGTGTTTAGGAGTCCTGAGTCCCACAGACTTTGAGAAAGCACTGCCGATTTTAGCTGGAGATGATCTCCTAGGAAGCTGGCAATCTGCAGCCTTCCAGAGAATCCAAGGACTGAGAAATCAGGCCACATGACCATGTTCTGCTGTGTGAACAGGTAGCTACTGTAGCTACAATGATGATATGTAACTGAGATGAGATCTGGGATACCATGTTTACTGTTTTATGTCCTAGCACATGTGTGCATGTATGTGCATGCATGTGCATGAGAGGAACAGAGAATGAGGAGAGAGACAGAGAGAGACAGACAAAGACTCAAAGACAGAGACAGAGACAGCAAGCACGCACAGCATGCAGGCATTGGTGAGATTCTGCCCTTCTACCACATGGATCTAAGGGACTGGACTCAGGTCATGTGGCTTTCAGCAACTCCCTTTCCCTGCTGAGTCACTTCATCAGCTCTCTTTAAGGATATCATAAAGGCCAACTGCATAATAATTGGGGACTATTTTTAAAATGAAGACTCCTAAATCCAAAAAACTCTAGGTGTCATAATATGAGAGAGAGAGAGACAGACAGACAGACAGACAGACAGACAGACAGACAGACAGAGACAGAGACAGAGACAGAGACAGAGACAGAGAGACAGAGACAGAGACAGACAGAGACAGAGACAGAGAGAACATGTGAGTGTGTTAGAGATTCTGGAAGTTGAACCCAGCCTTTAGGCAAGCTAGACAAATGCTTCACCATTGAGACAAACCCCCAATTATTAAAGAACATTTTAATAGATAGCCCAATTACTCTTTGTGATAGTAAATTATAGAGCTATAGTATTTTAGTGAGATTATAATTTATTCGTTTTGACCAGGGATAGAATAAACGGAAACAAACATTCCACTGCATGAAGAATTAGTACATTGCAAGTGACAATAGATTGGAATACTTCTGTAAAGTTACTGAACCAAGACTCAGCATGCACGCCTGACTTAAAACCAGATTACTTGTATAAGCTAGTTCTCTCGGAACCTAACAGTGATCTATAGCATTTTCCAATCTCAGTGTTGTCAGTTTTCCCACAGTGGCTAACACACGCTGCTAACACAACATCTCTGAAAGAAGAACTGGGACGGCCATAAAGAATGTGCTCCAGAGAGCCTGTGCCAGCTGGTAGCACTCACCCACAGAGGAACCCCTCACAAAGCAGGCCCAGAGGGAAATGTAAACACAGGATGATGACAGCACTGCAAAGAAGGACATTCTATATAAAGGAATTATTCCAAATCTATACTAACCAGAAGCTTATATCAAATCTTAGGATAGTGGTCTCTGCCCCCAGCCCCTGCAAAGTCTAAAATGTTTAGACAGGCTGTGGTAGCACAACTCTTTAATCCCAGCACTCTGGAGGCAGAAGCAAGTGGATCTTTTTGAGTTTGAGGACAGCCTGGTCTACAGAGTGAGTTCTAAGGCTACACAGAGAAACTCTGACTTGAAAAAACAAACTAACCAACCAAACAAAAATCCCAGAGGATAGTGGTCTAGATAGTTAGGTTGGACTAGAGACTAGATAGAAAACTGTCTTATCTAAATAAAGTAGGTTTGTAGACGGAATTCTTCAGGATCTTGTTAAAGTGTATCTTCTAGTTCAGCACACTCTAGTGTGTGCCCTGAGAGTTGATGCTGTTAACATGCTTCCTATGGGGCTAAACAGGAATGCTGGGCTGTGGGTTATGCATGGTGGGCTGTGAGATGCACTTTCATAATCTGACTAGACTGAGAGGGAGCTGACCCACTATGCTTTCATTTTTTTGAGCCCTGGCCAAAAGCCACAGAGTTTACTAGTATAAAAGGACCAAGAAACAGCACCCTACTTAGCACCACGGGAGGTGGAGACAGTGTCAGACACTGGGGGACTGTCCTTCTATCCATATGATCAACTCAACAATGTTCTTCTGGGATTGTGTGACAAAAGTCTTGGTGGGCTGGGGAACTTCTCTTTTGCCTAGAAGCCAAAACAAAACAAAACAAAAATGTGCAGATTATGTAGGCGACTAAGATTGTGAAATCTGCTTTATTGTGGATGATTATACACACCGTAAATCAACCGTCCAACATGGACATCATCAATCTATGACATATAAAAGCTATTCCAGCCAAGGAAACACAGCCACTGAAACCAGGGCTTTTGTATGCTATTGCTGTTTTAGAAGTACCATGTAAGGATTCAGGAAACATCCTTGAAAGGTTAGATCTGGCTCCTGGGAATTATGAAAGCCAACCTTAGTAATGATGACAAATCTCCCCTTGTTTACAGAGTGATAGATAGCATTGATATTAAAAGTTGTGGTCTGTGCCCACTAGAGGAAGAACTGCCCAGTTTTCCTCCTGTGGACAGAAGGCTTTTATTACTTAAATTTTCACATTCATTTTTTTTGTATGTGCGGGTGGTATGGAGTGGGCAGTTGTCCATGGGTATGAAGACCAGAGGAAAGTTTATGGTAAATGGTTCTCACTCTCCACCATGGGGGTCTAGGGACCAAACTCAGGCAATCAGCTTGGTGGTAGGGGCCTAAAGCCACTGAGCTTAGGTTTATGACTTTAAAAGTATTTTGATATATGCTTAAGGATTCTGATAAATATCTCAACTTTCCCCCAGCCCCAATCCTGTATACATTGGATTTTATTGTTTTTGTTTTCAAATAAAACAAGATCTCAGTGAGATGATATAACATACCCAAGATCAAGGTGCAGGTAAACTGAAGAATAAAACTGTTTTGTTCTGTTTGCTTCTTCTCTCTATAAATTGTGAGTAAGGTTTGGACTTCTCTCTCGTCTTCATTTTACCTTTGGATATCTAGGTAGGTAGGTATGATTGCATTTGTGTGTGTATGTGTGTGTGTTTGCGTATGTATGCAATGGGAAATGCTAATTTGGTATATGAATATGTTTTCAATATACATTATTTGTACAGTTATATGTGAATAAAACTTAATATGTTTAAAGTAATTCTAACACTATCAAGGAAGATTTAGTTTTCTATAAGTAACTGATAGAACCCATTAAAGTGGTACACAGGAAACTCTGCGTGAGCTATGAAGTGAGAGTGCTTCTGGGTCACTCAAAGAGACACCATGGAACAGGAGAGAAGAGTGGAGACAAAGATGTTTGGTGCTGCAGTGGGCACAGGACTGAAGCACTGAAGTCACCCAGGTGACTTCACTCAGAAGAAAGGCTGGCCAGGCCAAGTCTATGTTCATCTTAGATGCTTAGTCTTCTTCATACCACAAGACTATGGAGTCAGGCCAGAAAGGCCTGGATGCCTCTAGGTTCCCACAGGGAAGATTACCTGGGTCCCTAGAGACCTCAAACTCAACTGGTCCTTAGGAAAAGGAGTCAGTTCCCAGATCTGTAGCCATTCTTGCAGGCAGCCCTTGACTCCTCAGCTAAAAAAACCAGAACAAACCAACAACCAAACCACTGATGTTAAAAACTGTAGGTTACAGCTATGACTACCCCATCTCTTCTTCTTGGTTTTGAACTAAAAATACAAGGTGAGACTCAGTCCTGCCAAACTCTAATTCTGCAGCGCGTGCTGGACTTTACTGTCACTGGCCAAACTAATTACATTTTCTTCCCTCACTTGCTACATTCCTTCTTGACAGAGCAACCTCCAACAACAGTGGCTAAAACATCCTTGTACCTGACACCACCATGGCTGTAGGTAGCTATATAGTTCATGTCTGTCAAATTAGGCATAATATGTCTAGTCTGTTGGTCTAATATCATAGTTTGTCTCTTAGGTGGACCTGGATAAAACTTCTGTTCTTAACAAAAAAGAGAAACTGCAGCAAGATAAATTTCTACTCTCTTGAGTCTTATCTTTGGTACTAATGTATAAACAAGTGATATCTGGGGCTGAGGCTACCATCATGGAGCATGATACTAGAAGCCTGGGCTGAGGCTACCATCATGGAGCATGATACTAGAAGCCTATAGACAAAGCCAGCATCCCATGGAGATAGAGGTGTGAGAATGAGTAGAGCTAGAATTCTTGATATAAATATTGTTAAGCTGCTGACATAACCCTGGGACCTAGAATTCTAGAATCCTTGTTTAGAGAATAACAGAAGTTCAATTTGTTTGTTTGTTTGTTTGTTTGTTTGTTTGTTTTATATGCCTGTGTTAGGTATTCTTACCACTAATCTTACTGCTACACAAGTCACTAAATCTCTATAAACCTAAACCTTCCCATCTAAACAGTGAGGTGAATACCACCCAGGGAAGTGAGAGGCTGTGAATGACTTGATCTATGTGATCTGTACAGGCCACCTGGTATGATGCTGGCCACACATTTAGTTCATTAACTACATGTATAAAAATCTGCTTTGGGGCAACTGAAGATTGCTACAGCCATCTGGTCAACCTTCTAGTAGAGGAAGTGAACATGTAGCATGGAGCCTGGTTTTATTAAGACTGCTGTATAATCCCTTTACAAACACATGTCAGGTATGTGTCAGTGAGTGGACTTTCATTCATACCTTTTGTTGCTACCATACTCTCATGACTTTCTATGGAGGTATTCCCTTTTTTATCTGGGGAGATAGGTTTTACAGAGCAGAGTGCATTGGCTCAGAAAGCAGTTTTCTTATACACACTAACTATATGCACTTAGTGCTGATAGAGAGCACAAACATGACTTTGGGCTTGTTTAAGTTTCATTATCCCATTTTCCTAGCTCCATTCTATGAGTTTGTGTAAGCTTCAGTAGGCACGAACGTTGCCAGAACCTAGGAAGGATGTGCGCTGATCTAATCTGAAAACATTGTGAACTTCATTGTTCCCCCAGATGGAGGACAGCTGAGTGGTAAAGCTGCCACTCTTTCATTTCCCTTAGCTTTGTCCTTTCAAGAAGTGGCTGCTCTCACCCCCACAGGTAGTTGTTGAAATTTCCTTTATTTTTCTGCAGCTTCAAAAGCAATCAGCTTGTCTATGAAAAATCATACTTCATTGTCAAGACAACAATAGCTCTTGCTATCTCCTCTCTGTCTTCAAGTGGAATTCAAAAGGCAGTGGTCTCTTCCGAATCTAGAGGGGAAGGAAGCAGGAAAGACTGTGCTTCTTAAGTGCCTGCTGGAGTATCCTGTGTCCGTCTTCTTCCTCTACAAGGTGCAGAACTGGCCCTTCCTTCTTGGGAGATTTTCAAGGGGACAGAATTGCCCACTTATGTGAATTCCTCTGATTGACATTTTCTTTACAATACACTACACTTCAAGATTTAAGAACTCTTTCTTTAGTGAAAATGGGCCACAGAGAATGACACCGTGCGATTGTGACATGTCACTAAATTGAGAATCAAAATGTTACTTGAAAAATAGTTTTCATGAGTATAATGCTAACTCCTGGAGGCAGAGGATCCATGTTTCCTTTCTAGATAATTCTGTTTTGTACCAAGTCAAGTAGGGTACTCCTTCAAGAGTGGACTGCCATATTTGTGAATAAAAGTCTTACAGTGACAATGGCTTGACTTTTGAATCTCTCTTCTATTACTTATCACAAAAAAGTTCCAAGGGCAAACTATTTGACCCTGTTTCCTCATTTGTAAAGTGAGAGTTTTGATAAAACCTAGTTCATAAGAACGTCTTGTAAAGATGCAGTGAGATAAAGAATATAAACATAAATGACACAGAAGTTAATATATGATGCCCTGTGGTTTTGCTAATCTGATGTAACCTTCTCTGAGTCACTCTTCCATTCACTGCCTGTGATGTGCAAAAAATATTCCCTTTTTGCTGTCATTTGGACTATTTCATATACCTTGGAAGATGCATAGTTTCCACACCAACAGAAGCCACGCAGACAGCTGTGGTGAGAGTGTGCCCAATGAAAGCCCCACCCTTCCTAAGACAACTGCTTTTTTCAGCAAGTATAACTGCTTCTACTATGGTCATCAAATGAGGTATGTCAGAACACTGCAAACCTGATTTCCCGAAATGCCTACCTATCAAGCTCCACATGGTGAAGGGTTTCACTGTGTAAGTTTTCTTTGATTTGGTAAATATGTTTAGATGCTCTCATAGTGAAAAGTCTGAAATAGGGTGATTTTTTGAGCAGAGCTGTGGTTACAGAAAAAGAAAATAGAAAGGAAGAAAGCACAAAGGCTCTCCGTGGGAAATATGAGAGAAAACACGTTAGCTCTCTCTTCAGATGGAGATGCTCCATGCTCTCTATAATCTGGTCAAGAAGGCCTTTTCAAAAAAGGACTTCAGCTCTTCTACTAAGTGATTTCAGGAAATCAACTTATGAGAAAATATGTTTCTCAGATGAAAACACTCTCTCTGATAAATTGATATGAAATGTCAAAAAAAAAAAAAAACAAAACCATGTCTACAAGGGGGAGGGCCCATGAAACCTCAGTGCTAGAGACTCCTTTTTTTTTTTTTTAAATTTAATTAATTTATTCTTGTTACATCTCAATGGTTATCCCATCCCTTGTATCCTCCCATTCTTGCACAGCCTGCAGATGGCTGCGCCCTCAGAGTCCCCCATCCCACGGCAGTCTACTGACTCTACATCCTTGAGCAGGGGCCTGGTGAGCATTCTACGTTTCTTGGGCTTCTGGGCTTCTTAGTTTCTTGAGCTAAGGGACGACTCCTCACCAACCCTACTGGACCTCGCAGGAGGGAGAGTTTAAGTCTAGGAGAAAAAGCGTCAAGATACCTCATCCAAGTATGCCCTTGCAGGAGCTGGGGCTGACCATCAAGTCACTGGCGGAATTTTGCATATTTAGTTATTGCAAAGGTAAGCTTTTTTTCCTGAAATTTGGGAAGATTCTATTTGTCCTTTGAAGAGTTAAACAGGCTGAAAACTTTTCTTCAGAGACCAGGCACTAACCAAAATGGGGACTCAGGTTCCAAAGGCCACATACTGGCTGACTCTTCAGAGCTCTGCTATGGAGCAGGCGAGTCCTCTGAACTAAGGGAGCATTGCCTCTGTGACCTGTAAGGGAACACCCCGTACTGTCCCAAAAATCCAGCAAGCATTATCAGCAGGTAAAGAAATACAAAGTGTTGGCAGGTACAGGGCCTTGCTGGGAAAACTTGACAACCGAAGTTAGATTTCTAGATCTCAGGGTGGAAGGAGAGAATCAACTCCCAAAAGTTGTCCTCGGATCTCTACACACACGTACATGCACACACACACACACACACACACCACCACCACCACCACCACCACCACCACCACCACCACCACCGCCACCACCACCCACAATAAAAATAAATTTTTTAAAAAGAAATAACCCAATACTTGGACAAGGTATTCATTATGAAATCTTTTGCAAGTCTAGGGAAACAAATAAAAACAGAAGGCAGTTTCTTCAGGAAACAAACACCCTCAAGACTTTGAACTCACTAGGTCAACAGATCAGAGGACAAGCTGGCACAGGTGGGTGACGACAAATCTAACGTAGGAGTCCTTCACTGTGAGCATTGTGAGTGAGCAAGCTTGCTACTACTTAATTCAGGGCCTGCCACAGAAGCTGCATTCTGCTCTAGTTACCCCTCACCTGGACTATTGTTGGTGTCTTGGCAGACTCTCTATTCATCTGTCATGCTTTCACTGTCTATTCAAAACACAGAGACGTTTCTTCTTCTTCTTCTTTTTTTTTTTTTTATCCCACCAGCTGTAATTCTCAAACCACCCTTTATGTAGGCAATTATATCAGCTTTCTGTTTCATCAGAGAATTCAATTTAAGATTTTAGTGCCAGTGGTTAAAATACTTACTTGATACATAACTTGAAGTTTGTACGGCTTTAATTCACATTTATGTTTCTATTCACACTTTGCATTCTTTAACTGATTTATTTGTTAGCTACGCCATCTGCAGATTTTAGCTACTGTGCTTTCACAAATGACTTTATTCCCCAATTCTTAAAAGCTGTTTTGAAAACTACTTTCCCCACTGTATTACAATGAAAGCTGCCCTACTACCTCATCTTGCAGAGTTGAACATCTCTACAGCACTGTCTTCTATATCTTTGTCTGGCTATGTTGTTACAGGTTTGGGCATATATAGCCATAACTTTTTAACCACCGAGATGTTTGTACAGTATTAATGAAAAATCCTGAATTGGAACTTTGCTATAAGCACCATGAAAAAAATTAAATTTCAGTACAATAAAGTCAGTCCATTAACTTTTGTTTTTTGTTTTTTTGTTTGTTTGTTTGTTTTTTGTTTTTGAGAGAGGGATGAATATCTCATTGATGGAAGTGAAATCTAAGGGCTGTTCTGGAGTCCATATAAATGAATGCCTCTCTTCTCACTTGCATTCCAGAACTTTGTAATTCTCACATGCACACATTGTTTGTCAGATGCTAGAGTCTGTAATGAATGGTAATTCGAAAGGAAATTAGGAATCTAGGTTTACTGCCTTGACAGTGTAAAGTAAGCTGTGGCCATGTTCACCTTGGAATTGGGAACCAAGAGAAATGCATCCTTTCTTTTGATTCTACTTGCTGTAAACAACGTCTCTGAAATGCCAAGGGTGCATAGGAAGGGAGGGTCCTGCGACAGTCATGCTCTTTGCGTTTGTCTAAAAACATTGCTCGTAGTATGGTGTCATCTCATTTCTGTGGGTGGTGTAAGTGCGGATGGCAAGAGTATCACTAACAAATTGTGCAACTTCAAGGATGACTCAACATGACCCCCTGAACCTATATGGTAGCTAACAACTGCCTAGAACTCCATTCCCAGCGGATCCTGTGCCTTCTTCTGGCCTCTGCAGGACACCAGGCACACACACATGGTACATGGACATACATGCAGGGAAAAAAAAAAAAGCATACACATAAAACTAAGAATTAAAAACAAAAGCAAAACCTCCAACCGCCAAACACTTGTAAGCATAGTGGGTTTCAGGTGCTGTCCTCTTTGCTCCAAACAATAGCCAGTCTCTCCTCAAGATTCTTTCCACGCCTAAAAACCTAAATACAACAAGGGCTCTTATTCTGGCTTCACGTGGAAATCATTGGAGGAACTGTAAAGTCCATAGAAGTCTGGATCCCACCCAGAATTCTGATTTAATTGGTCTGCGATGTGCCTTTAGTATAGAGAATTTTAATATTTCCCCAGAGGGTTCTAATGTGCAGTTGAGGTTAAGTAGTGCTGATAGAATACTAACTAGTCAAACCCAGAACTCTAAATATGGTTTCATTTATTTTATTTTATGCCACTACTACTATTTTTGAAGCTTCTCCTACTAAAATACTTGCAACATTTTCCAGTAAACGTCTTAGAATTTTTTTTTTCAGACCCAGTGGCAGCTCACCTGGAAAACTTGTTAATATGCAGATTTTTAGAAGTCCACTTTAGTTTCTGATTCAGTGCATTTGTGGTAAATCCAAAATATGCATATGAAAAAGTAAAAGCCCAGTGATTCTTGTGTGTGCTTGAATACTGCTTCAAAAACACATCTAATGAGAACATGAAAAACAGCTCAAGTAGGTCTAAGCGAACTGGTACATGGTTTTGTATTCCAATCATTAGAGGATTAACACACATTAGACTACAGAGAAAATACAGGTTTATTCTATCGATAGTTTTCTAGCATTGATTTAAATATATAATACATCTTGAAAAAAGTGAGACTTTGGGGGGGGGGGAGAAAACAATGAATCTATGCAATGTCAATCTGTATAAAATATAAATTAAAAATACTCAATAACCCCAATAAGTTTAATTCTTCAGTTTAAAAAAAGTAACAACAAAAATTCAACATTCTCATGTTTAAAAAAAATATGCTCACCAAGAATGTTTTCAATTTGTTTGAAAAAAACAATAACCCTTGACACTTCTGTGTTTTAGGGGATTAGTAAAAAATTTAAAGTATCCAATATGTTAAAACAATTTAAAGATGCCTGGGGTAACTTACACTCTCAGGCTTTAGGATAAGCACATATTTTAGTTTAAGGCTAAAAATCCCTTGTCTAGCATATGTTGCAGTGGGAATTCAGGGAAAGAAAATGAATCACTCAAGCTGGAACTACATCAAAATGTCAAATTAACACATTTCGGCTTGTAACAGTGCCGGGGATGTGATGTCTGAATGATCAAGGCCGGAGGTTGCCAATTCACTTAAAGATAATGTCCTTACTAGTACGCTGGAGCTTTCAGTTTTTTTGTTTTTTTTTTAAACTCTGTCCTGTCTGTCTGTCTGTGCTTTAATCCACCTCTAAGGAAAACCTGACTGTAATGAACTGAAACAGCTGCAAAGAAAACAGCTGCAGAGAAAAGTGCTAGTACACAAGTCTACACACACACACACACACACACACACACACACACACACACATACACACACACACACAAGAAAGGAAGAAAAGAATGAATGATACATTTGGCGTCCTGTAACTGTTTCGGGATGGGTTGAAGGTTGAATAACTTCCATTATTGTGTCTGAGGTGGTATTATAAGTAGTTCCATTGTTTCTTTTCTCTTTTCTTTTCTTTTTCCCAGAATGTTCCTGTCTGATCCTCTTTTCTTCTATAAGCCTTGTTCCCTCAAGAGTGTCTTTTTCTATGACATCTACACCCAAGTTGTGGCTACAGATTTATAACATGGGTCAGTTCAATTGCAGTGCCCATGGATACAACAGATCCATTTGTTGGTTTTATTAGGTTTTGAGTTTAGTGTGAAGATTTTTAACTGAGGAGTGAATAAGCCTCTCAATCTTTGTTGTCAGGACATAGAGGAGCATCTTTCTCACCATTTGGAGCATCCCTGTCTTTACTGAAAGAGAACGGAGCACACCTAAGTAGGAATCTACTGATTTGCTGAGAAATCTAAGATTATCTTGGAGCCATCAGATTTAGGCTATAATTCCTGGTGTTTTAGTTATTGCAGGTTTTTGTTTATTGTTGTTGACCTATGACATCTTTTGTTATATCCCTCTCACATCTTTTATCACCGTAGAAACTAGTAAATCCTTTTTGTAGGCTTAACCTGTTTTGAACTGAATTTCTAAACTTTGCAAGCAAAACTCTAACCTAGAGAATAGCATCAACCAATCTCATACATCAGTTCACAGGTGAGAGAACAGGCTCTCTTGCTCCGGGACATAGATTACACTAAAGCCACCTTCCTTTGCACTTTAATCTATTGGTGTGTTCTCTCTAGAAAAGATGGGAGAGCTGGCGAAATCTGCATTTACAATTGCCTCCACCAGTCACAACTGATCACATGGAAATTTGAGAGGCCCAGAGCATGTGCAGCTGCCCATAACTTGGGCAACAGCTCTATAGCAGTGTAACCACACTCATTTTTGCTCTACCAGAGACATTCTGTATATACTCAAGACCCAAAGCTTGCAATTTCTACCATCCTGAGAACAGCTTTATGACACCATAGATGATCTAAATGGCTGAGTCAGAATATTTAAGACAACCAAACCCTAGGGCAAAGCATTTTACTACCATAATGGTTGTCATGAATGAAACACTAAATTAACAAGTGTCATTACCAGTGGTCAGCGTGTGCATTTCCTGGTTCCTGGCATATTATTCAAGAATGAAAAATTCAACATAGACTGGAAAGTTAATTCAAAGAGAATCAATAGAATTCACCAGAATACACTTGAATAAAGACACCCAACGGCCTTGATTATTCGACTATTTAGACAGATCTGGCCCACATTCTTGGTAAAACTGAAGAGTCTAAGGAAGCTAAGTACAAGGAAGTGTTGGAAATTGGTCTGATGTATTCTGATGCTAATTGCTGGCTCACAAGATCTTGTTACAGCCCCAGCCTTGGCTGAATAAATATACCTGGACAAGGCAGAAGTAAGTGGTGGAGTGAAGGCTCCTCAGGCTTTGAGAGAGAAACTCTTTTGGAAGAGAGGAGAGACTGGGAAGGAGGAGAATCGCCGTGAGATAGGAATAGAGCCATGTGAGCCCAGAGGAGGAACTCTGAAGGTCCTCATGGAAAGAGATGCAGGACATTAGCAAGTATTTTGGGATTATGAATGGGAGGTAGCCAACATAAAAGTATTAGAAGCAGATGGAATGGGTTAGAGACTGGGAGTTATTGGAGGATGGCTTAGGAGGTAATATCTGCCTTGCCCCAGGTAAAGGTACATTTGAAAATACAACAGGTGTCTGTGTTTTCACTGATAGCTAGTGGGTTAGAAAATGCCACCATATTAATTATTAGCCTAATAGTAAACATTTATTAGGCCACACTTCTGAGAAACTTATTCAATTATTTAGAGAGGATGAAAGTAGGGGGTTCTATGTTTTTAACAGGTTGCAAGGCAAATTGTTTAAAGGGGAGTGCATACCCCATATGTACAGGTAAGTTTCAGATTGCCAAGTATTTTGTTCAAAGAGGGGTGTGTTTAGTCCAAGTCAAGTGGGGCTCCAGGTTAATACTATCCTCTATGCACACATACCTCACTATCAGCAATAGTACAATAGTGTACTAAAGTCACAATGGCAGATGCCACACAGACTCTGCTGCACATGAAATCCTACATAAATCCTGCAGGACTTAACTGTAGTAGTCTCAGGTCCTGTGGAGAACCACACTAAGCTAGACCTTTGTTCTACATTTTTCTGTCACAGGGTCATATAGTTGCTCCTGCCCTGCAACCATACTGAGCTTTCCCTATGTTCTCACCGACAGTGGGCTTGCTCAGAACTGTATCAGCGAAAGTGAATTGCAGTCTTCTTGTATTGTGTCACCTGTTACCACTGGCAATCTGCATAGCTCAACATGAAATGTATGGTTTTGCTCAGGTAATATTTGCATAGGTTACATACAACATTCAGAAGGTACAAAAGTGTAGACAAGGAAAGGCCAGTACAGCCTAAACTCTGACCCCCAACTACCCATGTTCCCTTTCCCAGGAGAAGCGGGTTACATGTTTCTTATGAAACCTTTTGAAAAAAACTTAATCTACAAGCAAGAAACAAACAGCAGCACTTTCCTAGTCAGGTAGGCCACACAGGAGCTTGTGACACAGGCTGGAAAGCCCACCATAGACAGAACTGCAGGCCGAAGTCCTTGTCTTAAAGGAGCAGTTCTCAGCTTGTAGGTGGTGACTCCTTTGGGGGTTGAACAATCCTTTCACAGGGGTCGGTCAACTAAGACCATTTACATATTAGATATTTACACTATGATTCATAACGGTAGCAAACTTACAGTTATGTAGTAGCAAAGGAAAGAATTTTACGGTTGGAGGTTACCACAATATGAGGAACTGTATTAAGGGGCCACAGCATTAGGAGGGTTGAGAACCACTGTCCTAAAGAAGAGTCTAGACTAGAACTCTTCAAAAAGCACTGATTCTAGACATAGTTGGGCCTGGGATATCTCTGACAGGTAAGGTCCCTGACACTGGGCCCAAGGCAGGTTACAACTAAGCACGTATCTGTGACCAAATTGTACCTTCTTCAACTCATCTCTCTCATTTCAATCCAGAAAAACATTTTAAGAACATGATAAAAATAATTTCAGAACAACAAACTATTTTCTTATCTTAATTATTTTGAAAATAAAATTGAATTAAAAACTGAAGTTGTAATATTTTTTAAATTTTAGTTAATTTCCTTCAGAGAAAAACTTTGGTTGGTACTTTCAATATGCTAAAATATTTATACTTTACCTCTCTTTAAAAGGGCTAACTAAAACAAATAAAAACACTGTTTATGTTTTTATTTAAAATTTTTTCAAAACTTATTTAATTCATGAAGATTAACCAAAACTCACACCCTATCAAAGGCTATTACAATAATCTTTCATAAAACCAACAGCATTTTAGAAAGGGGGATGTAGTAAATACTTTACAGTGAAAACAGAAACTTTAGTGCCAGCCATTAAAATAAAGAGATAAATAACTTTTTCAAAGGAAGGACTACTCCGGGGGGTGGGGTATGGTGGGGTGGGGTTGGGAATTCAATCGGATCACTTGAGAAGAGCAGGAGATTTAAATATCAGTTTAGTTCCTCATTGCCAACATGGCATTTATGTCCCAGATGAGATTCCGTAATTGATCCATAATCTGCTTCAGCTGTTGATTCTTCTGTTTGAGTTTCTGTGAAAACAAAAGGATTTACAAGCAATGTGGTGTGAAATATATAGACTATGAAGTTAGAAGAAGCATTAGCAAGTTAGGACCCTAATGATCCAGACAGAAGTGAACCCAAATATTCCTGAAAACCAAAGGTCTCTGTCTTAGTTACTTTTCTATTGCTGTGAGAGGACAGCATGACCAAGGCAACAACTTACAGAGGAGTTTAGATGGGGCTGACAATTCCAGAGCGTTAGGACCTGTGACCATCAGTGGTGGGGAGGATGACAGCGGGACATGGACATGGCACTGGAGCACTAGCTGACAGCTCACATCTTGAGACAACCACTACCAGGCAAAGAGATGGAGGAAGGGAGGTGAAGCGTAGGCAGAGGTGGAAAAAAGGCAGACAGAGAGAGACACTGGGAATGGCATGAGTCTTTTGAAACCTCAAAGCCCACCCTTAGTGACACACCTCTTCTACCAAGGCCATAGTGCCCAAACAGTTTTACCAACTAGGGACCAAGTATTCAAATAAATGATCTGGAGGGGGGTGGGATTCTCATCCAAAGCATCACAGTTTCCACCTTTTCTGATCCCAGTCTCTGACAGGTACCTTGATTTCTAACTCGATTCCACAAGACCCCTGAGTCCTTCCTCCCATTCCATCATAAAACATGTGACAAAGTTAATTGTGATAAACCTAGTAGTTAGATGCTGTAAGGGCAGTGGCACATAACTGTTGACACTACACTGTCTATCCAGATGCTATGAGTGATTGGAAGTTCAGCACTTTACCAAGTAGAAATGGAGGACACTGGCTACATTGTTTCACCTCACAGCAGAAGGATGAAGGTAATACCTGAGTCTACCTCCTAAGATGTCATGGGAGAACGAAAATGTTTGCTTTGCCTAAAATATTGCAGTTGCCTGACACCGAATTAAGCATTTGACACATGTTGATGACAGGCACAGAATGGAAAGTGTCAATATAAAAAACATAAAGCATAATAAAAATATGGTGGTTGGTACAAAATTAGTCTTCTAGTAATGTAGCAGAAGTTACTGTCCTAAGATGAGGAATGGCCTCATCTAGAAATGAGAGTAGCCTGGTGACAAGAAAAGTTCCCCGCAGTAAGATTTATGAATGCCTTGCATATGCCCCACCTCTCTATTCCCAGGTGCTACTAGAATATGGTCCACACATATCTTCAGAGTCCTTTCTTAAAGTTCTATGTGATAAAGATCAGTGTAGATAACACGTGACACAGGCAGACATTCTGGTTAGCATCCTTACCAGTTACTGTAATAATAATTATTCAGTAACTCTTAGGAAACATTAAATTCAGAGACACAATTCTTAATTAGATTATTTTTAAAGTAATGTATATAACTGCCTCCAGGTAAACTATTATATGTATACTAGGAAGAGGTCTAAGGTCTTGTTACTTTATTTGAAAAATAAAAACACAAACAAGCTAAGATTAAGCGAACTGCTTTTATTACTTGTATCAAGACTCAGAAGTCACAAACAGGAAGGTCACTAAAGGGGACATTAAACACATTCACTAGGAAGCAGAGAAGCAATTACAGACACTTTAATGATACTAATAACACTGATTAAATTAAATTCATGTTTGAAAATAGAATAGCACAAGACTCAATCAGATGTTTCAAACACACAGGTCTTGACTCTCTCAGAACACCCAACTGTACAGCACTCAGGTCTTGACTCTCAGAACATCCAACTGTGCAGCACTCAGGCTTTGACTCTCTCAGAACATCCAACTGTGCAGCACTCAGGCCTTGACTCTCTTAGGACTTGAAAGGGTCTTTGGAAAAGAGGATTTATATATTAAGCCTCTTAGACCAGGTTTTCAGATGACCCATCTCACAGGAGAGTGGTATGGTCACTATTTAATGAAATCTACCACCTTCTGGGACAGAAGAGGATGTATTCCTACCACAGAGACCCAGACAAGGTCACTTCCCACGGGTGACCACCAAGCATGGCACCACACTGGCTGGCTGGCAATCTTACTCGCTGTCTTTACCTCTGTAACCTGCCATTTGATCCCAGGCTAAATTTTTCCCTCAGTTTCCTCACACATGAATGGGTTGGAGGTTTAAGGTCCTGAAAGCTGTACTCTCTGCCCAGCCACACAAAAAGTGATAGCTACACAAATCTGTGACTGAAAAGTACTGTGTTTGAGCTAACACATGGCTTCACAATGGTTCCAAGGTGACTGCTCTTTATGGACACTCAAGTGGCACATTACTGAGTCACCACTGCTGGCTGTGAAATACTTTGGCTACCACAGAGTCCTTTTAAATTTCAGGAGCTATGTAAAAAATCATTATTGAGAAAGAACAGAAGGATGAACAGGAGTATGAGTTGAAATTTTTAAAAAATTGATTTTGAAAGTGGGAGTGGTAGCTCACAGCTGCATTCCCACCATCTGAGACACTGAAGGAGAATGAGGTCAGCTCGAGTTACAAAGTGAGTTCCATACCAGCCAAAGCTACATCATGGGACCCTTTCTCAAAAAAGAAAAGAAAAGAAAAGAAAGAAAGAAAGAAAGAAAGAAAGAAAGAAAGAAAGAAAGAAAGAAAAAGAATCATTTGAACTAGTAAGTTGTAACATTACCTTGAATGTGATCACTTTGCTAAATTCAGAACCACACCATCAGGTAGGAAGAAGGCACAGCCAGACTGTACCCAGGATGGTGGCTGGTAGAGGATAAGGCAATTCAAAGGCAGACCTGGCCTCTGACAGAAAAGGCCAGCAAACCAAAGTATCTGCCTGGGATCTCAAAAAGCTGGTGGGGAGCAAAGACTTCAAGGACTTGGCTGTGATGATGGATAATGAAGACCATTCAAAGTGCTGAAGGGCAAACCATACAGTGAAAACAAAGTGCAAAGGCTGACTGCAGGTGTGATGTCAAAGCAGGCAGGAGCAGACACTTGGGTTTCAGAAGCAGCAGAGAGCCATCTAAGACAAAGCCTGATGAATAAGCCCAGCCTCCACACTGCCAATAAAAACTAAGGAACAATCCTGATCTTGTGTAGCTAACATCAGACACCATTATAATCAGTACCCCAATAGCATCTGTAGAGGGCTCCCTCCATGGCACTGGCATGAGTGTGAAGCCTCCCACTTAGATGGCTTTCAAGAGGAGCCATTTGTTGAATAGATTTGGCTTCTTTGTCAAAAATCAAGTGACCCAATGTGTGTTGATTCATATCTGGGTCTTCAATTCGATTCTATTGATCCACCAGCCCATTGCTGTGCCAGTACCATGCTGTTTTAATTACTGTTGCTCTATAGTACAGCTTGAGATCAGGTATGGAGATTCCTCCTGAGGATCTTTTATTGTATAAGATTGTTTTTGCTATTCTGGGCTTTTTGTTTCTCCATATGAAGTTGAGAATTGATCTTTCAATATCGTCAAAATATTTTGTAGGTATTTTGATAGGGATTGCATTGAATCTGTAAATTGCTTTTGGTAAGATGGCCATTTTTACTATGTTAATTCTCCCAATCCACGAACAAGGTAGATCCCTCCATCTTCTGATGTCATCTTCAATCTCTCTCTTCAGAGATTTAAAGTTTTTTTCAAATAAGTCCTTCACTTGCTTGGTTAGAGTTACTCCTAGATATTTTATATTGCTTGTGGCTATTGTGGAGGGTGTAGTTTTCTTAATTTCTTCCTCTGCATGTTTGTCATTTGTATATAGGAAAGCTACTGACTTTTTTGAGTTAATTTTGTATCCAGCCAATTTGCTGAAGGTGTTTATCAGCTGTAGGAGTTCTCTGGTGGAATTTTGGGGGTCACATATACACTATCATATCATCTGCATATAGGGATAATTTGACTTCTTCCTTTCCCATTTGGATCCCCTTGATCTCATTTTGATGTCTTATTGCTCTGGCTAGAACTTCAAGAACTATATTATATTGAAGAGATATGGAGAAAGTGGGCAGCCTTGTCTGGTCTCCAATTTTAGAGGGATTTCCTTGAGTATCTCTCCATTTAATTTGATGTTGGCTATTGGCTTGCTGTATATAGCCTTTATTATGTTTAGGTATGTGCCTTGTATTCCTGATCTCTCCAGAACTTTAAACATGAATGGGTTTTGAATTTTGTCAAATGCTTTTTCTACATCTAAGGAGATGATCATGTGGTTTTTCTCTTTCAGTTTGTTTATATGGTGGATTACATTGATGGATTTCCATATGTTAAACCATCCCTGCAAAACTATAGCATCTTCAACAAATGATGCTGGTCTAACTGGATGTCTACATGTAGAAAAATGCAATTAGACCCATATTTTTCACCATGCACAATACTCAAGCCCAAGTGGATTAAAGACCTCAACATAAAAACAGAGACATTAAATTGGTTAGAGGAAAAAGTGGGGAAGACCCTGGAACACATTGGCACAGGAGACAACTTCCTGAACAGAGAACACTAACAGCCCAGGCCTTAGGGTCAACAATTAATAAATGGGTCCTCATGAGGCTGACAAGCTTCTGTAAGGCAAGAGACACTGTCAACAGAACAAAGCGATAGCCTACAGACTGGGAAAAGATCTTCACCAACCCTTCATCTGACAAAGGTCTAATATCCAAAATATATAAAGAACTAAAGAAATTAAACACCACCAAACCAAATAACCCAATTGAGAAATGGGGCTCAGAACTAAACAGAGAATTCTCAGCACGCCTATAATCCCAGCACTCGGGAGGCAGAGGCAGGTGGATCGCTGCGAGTTCGAGGCCAGCCTGGTCTACAAAGCGGGTCCAGGACAGCGAAGGCTATACAGAGAAACCCTGTCTCGAAAAACCAAAAAAAAAAAAGAGAGAGAAACACTTAAAGAAATGCTCAGCCTCATTAGTCATCAGAGAAATGCAAATCAAAATGGCACCAAGATTCCATCTTACACCCATCAGAATGGCTAACATCAAAAACTCAAGTGACACCACATGCTGGTGAGGATGTGGAGAGAGAGGAACACTTCTTCATTGCTGGTGGGAATGCAAACTAGTACAGCCACTTTGGAAATCTACCTGGTGCTATCTCAAAAAACTGGGAATAGGGCTTCCTCAAGACCCAGCTATTCTACTCCTTGGAATATACCCAGAAAATGCTCCACCACACAACAGGGACATATGCTCAACCATGTTTATAGGTGCCTTACTCATAATAGCCAAAATATGTAAACAGCCTAAGTGTCCCTCAGTAGAAGAATGGACAAAGAAACTGTGGTACATTTACACTATGGAATACTACTCAGCTATTAAAAACAAGGAATTCCCGAAATTTGTGGACAAATGGATTGAGCTAGAAATTATCATAATGAGTGAGTTCATCCAGAAGCAAAAAGAGACAAATGGTATATACTCACTTATATCGAGACACTAGGCCAAGGGGCAAGTCCCATGAAAGTCTTCACTTACCAGGAAAGTGGGTCAGAAGGGAGGACATCCTATTGGGACTTTAGGTGAGAGAAGCATGGGAGAATGGGGAAATAGAAAGATCCAGAGGGTTCTGGAAACCTACAAGAAGAACATAATGATGGGCAGATCTGGGTCCTGGGGTACTGCTCAAACTATGGCACCAGCCAAGGACAATACATGCAGTAAACTTCGAACCCCGACCCAGACGTAGCCGATGGACAGGACATTCTCCACCCTTGAATGGAGAGTGAAATCTGACTTTCATATGAACTCTGATGCCCCATTTTTGACCATGTCCTCTTGATGGGGAGGCCCCGTGGCACTCAGAGGAAGGATAACAGGTCACCAAGAAAAGACTTGATACCCTATGAGCATATACAGGGTGAGGAGGTCCCCCTCAGTCACAGACAGAGGGGAGGGGAGTAGGGGGGAAGCAGGAGGGAGGGAGGAATGGGAGGATACAAGGGATGGGATAACAATTGAGATGTAATATGAATAAATTAATAAAATATTTTTTTTTAAAAAGAGCCATTTGTAAATGAGTTCTGATATATTGGTCTTACTACCTCCTGAGAAATAAAGTTTGCCAAAGAATGGAGGATATTTTCAAGCAAAAACCAAAATATGGGCAATATTTTTTTAAGTGTAACACAAGGTATTTGGATAGTCTTACTAAAAAATGGCAAAGTTTTAATTAAAAAAGTAGCACACAAGTGAAATATCTGGACTCAAAACACACCATCAAACTGTCAACAGTGAAACTGACAGTTATGCTTATTAGTGGTTAAACTGTAAATACATTTTCATGACATAAGGTTTAATATATACAATCTTGCCACTGATTGATTTTAACAGAGGCTGACAGCTGCTATTTTCAAAATCCATCAGCTGTGCATAATTTGTTCCATTAACAGGTGAGCGCGTAAGGAAGTGGATCTTTACAAAGTATGTTTATGCTAAGCCATACCGTGTCATCTAATATTCATATAAAGGCTGTGACACTTGATATAAAAATGCTTTGGATTCGATCACATGTCAATCTTTTGATACAACCTGGGTACCTCTTTCAATTTCATTTCCCATCAATGGAGCACTATGAAGCAAAATGAAACTCAATTCTGATGTTCCCAAAGTGGACAGTCTCAAACAAAAACTCTTCCTTTGCTTGGAAAACAGGACTCAAGGATCACAAAAACAAGATGCAAAGAGGAAAGTGTTGAAATAAAACAGAATCTGACCATTACAACTATGCCATTTCCTCTGCGGATGATTTCCATTCAATACTGAGGACCAAGTGCACGGCTCAAGGCTTCCTAGAACAATGGAACTGCTAACAGATGCCATAGCAACCAGACTCACCTAAGTCAGCCTGCTGCTCTGCAACCTCTGCTACATGATGCAACAGCTGGAAATGAGCAGCCAGAGTAAAACCAGCCAGAGTAAAAAGCCTACTATTTTGTTTATTTAGAATAAAGGCCATGTGTTAGACTGAAGTTCTGGATGTACTTTTAAGAAAGTTGTTACTGATTATACAGACCCATGAAGCATTATTTAATCCAAATACAATATATCAAAATAGGGAACAGTACTTAGTCTTCTTTTTTTTTTGTTTTTTGTTTTGTTTTGTTTTTCAAGACAGGCTTTCTCTGTGTACCATTGGCTGTCCTGGACTCACTTTACAGACCAAGCTGTCCACGAACTCTGCCCCACCGAGTGCTGGGATTACATCACTGCACCCAGCTTCGAAAGATTTTGTTTGTTTTGCTTTGTTTTGTTTTTGAGACAGGTTGTCTCTGTGCAGCCTTGGCTCTCCTGGACTTCTTGTAGGCCAGGTTGGTCTTGAACTCACAGAGATCTGCCTGTCTGAGTGCTGAGGTGCAGATCCCCATGCCTGGCTACAATATTCTTTTTTCTGTAAATATTTTCCTGCCAAGAGCTGCAGCTTCCTTTAGAGTCGTAGAATCTTAAGTTCTCATCCAATACCGGGTTACACATGGCAGGACTTCTGGCAGTCAGCAGCATGTGGCATACAGCAGGAGTTCAGATACTTGACTATTAAAAGCAAAGTTAAAAATACATCCAACCAAGATGTTTTCTTCAAGGCTGTCAAATCAAATAGCCAAAACACTAAGATTGTAACATTTATATAATTCCTGATTTTGTCATGGTTCTTCTTGTGGTAGGTAGTTTATTGTGTGTGTGTGTGTGTACGTGTGTATATATATACATATATATATATATGTATATATATATAATATAAATGTATATGTAAAAATTTTAATAAAAAAAAAGAAGGATCCAGTTGGGAAAGGAAGGAGTATGTAGTTAAACATGGTATGAAACACTTTCTTTAGCTTTACAAAATCTTAGTCTGCTTTAACACTGATATCTAGCATGAATATTTATAATTATTTACGAGTATTGAATAACTTAGTGAAAACAAAGTTATTCTAAAGTCATCTCAAATGTTTCAGAATGATTTTGGAGAGAACTACTTTTAGACTTTGAACAGCCAAATAAATCACACCACAAAGCACTGATTTTCCAAAATTTATATGTCAGACTCCTATTGTAAAACCAAATACTAGTGGTCTAAAAATATAGAATAAAAGGACTCCTAATGATATTCTGCTATACTCATCTGTCAGTGCCTTATTCAGCTATGATCAGAGAAGTTTCATCCTGCAGCAGATGGGAACAAATGCAGAGTCCTTCAGCCAGACATCATACAGAGAGATAGAGAAACCTTGGAAGGTACAACTCTAAATGAGATGTCTCCATCAAGGCCCACTCCTCAGAGCTCAGAGAACCACCAAAGAGCAGGCAGGATCAGTGTGAGAGCCAGAGTCGATGAAGGACACCAGATGACCCTCTAGTTCAACCCAGCGAAACTCAGACAAACTAACCGTGACTGAAGCAGCATGCAGGGCTGACCCGACTCCACACCAGGTCCTCTGAGGATACACTATAGTTTTCAGTTTAGGATTTTTATGGAACTCCTGAGTGTGTAAATGAATGTGTCTCTGATTCTTTTGCCTTCTATTGGGCTTTTTTCCTTCTATTTTTTCCTTTGTCCAACTTCATTGTATCACTTTGTTTTCTCTTATTATATTATACTTTGTTGTGTTTGGCTGTCATCTTGTAAGCTTGTTCTTTTCTGATGAGAGACAGACATGTAGTGGGTCTGGATAAGATGGAAAGTATGGAGGAACTTGGAGGGTTAGAGAGAGATAGAAAACTGTAATCAGAATATTTTTATGAGAAAACCTATTTTCAACAAAAGGTAAACATACTATAATAAAATAATGCTAAATAAAAAAACATATCCTACAGAAAACTTACAAAACCTCAGAGATGGAAACTTAAAATCCTTGGCAATCATTTCAAAACTTGTTCTTTGTGTTTTGCTATTGCTATTGCTGAATGTTGCCATTCAGCTTTAAAAGCAGACATGGCTATTATTTTAAAGTATCCGTTTACATGCTTCCTAGACATAATAGGCAAGAAATAGTATTACTAGTTACAACCGTTCAGGTAAGTACCTGCCAGAGCCTCATGTGCTGAAGACTTGGTCCAAGGCCCTAAATTTGATCCCTGGCCCTCATGGTGGAGAGAACCAATACCCTCACCCCCTCCCCACCCCGACGGCCCTCTGACCTGACATCCTTGCTTTGCAGCAGTGAGTTTTACTCTCTTTACCTTCCTGGCATGAAATTGAAGCTAACCAAATTTTAGTCCCTTTCTTTGGCTCTGGTCACCATCATTCACAGGTGCTCAAAATATAAAACAGGGGTTACACAGTGGGTAAAGTGTGTGCTTTGTAAACATGAAGATCCACCTCTGGCTCCCCAGCACTCACATAAGTCAGGTGTGTCCCAGTACCTCTATAACCCTAGTGTAGAGGTGTGGGTCTCGTGGGCTTGCTGACCAACTGTTCTAGCCAAAACATGAAGCTCCAAGTTCAGGTAGCCCTGCCACAAAAGAATAAGGTAGACTGGGCATGAAGGTGCACACCGCTAATCCCAGATCTCAGGAGACAGAAGTAGGCAGACCTCTGAGTTCGAGGCCAGCCCGGTTTATAAAGAGAGTTCCAGGACAGCCACATCTACACAGAGAAACCCTGTTTCTGCTTCCCAAGTGCTGGGATTACAGGCATGAGCCACCACGCACAGTTCTTTTTTCCCCAATTTTTAAACATAATTATTAACTCTGAAATTTATTTTAATATGCAGCAGTGTAAAATTAATTAATTCCCCCAAACTTTCCATTTCTAAAGATTAATTTTCCACACAATCCTTTCCTGTCATATTAAATTCTCATATTCATCAGCAAAGCTGTTTTTTTTTTTTTGGCTACTATTTTACCAATCTGTTTATTCCTGGGCCAGCATTACATGCTTATGTATGCCTTTATAAAATGCTTCACATTAAATTTTAATTTTTGAAGCAAAACAATCCTGCATTATTAATCTTATTTATTGGGTTTCTGAAGTGTATTTTTGTACGTTTTCAGAAGAAAATTTTCACTTTGATTTTGATTTTACTCATTTTTGTCAAATATTGTACTAAAAGTTTCCTTTTCTTTCTTTCTGGTTTGTTGTTGTTGTTTTCATACTTTCATGTAAATTCTCACTTGGATTTGGATTATTCTGCACAAAATTATGAAGTAATTAATACTGGTGTTTTTATAGTATTTATCGCTCTCCCAAGAGCTCTATATGTTCATTTTAATTATTAAAAAAATTATTTGGTGCATCTTAACAAGGCCAGTTACTGTTACAGTTCCTCCCCACTTAAGTCTGCAGCAACTGTGACGAGAGCTTCAAAGAGAGTTCCATGGCTTACAGCCCTGGAACTGCATGGTTTTAGTCTGGTCTGAAATGCTTACTTTACAGAACTTTTTATAGACTCTACTTGTTTATCAGGTGAGTTTTTCTGAACACGCTAACAGGCTTGTGGATAACTCCTATTTTTGAGCACTTGTTTGTTGTCTTTTTTGAGTAGGTTATAACTTCTACAATAGTTATAGACACACTGAGAAATTTTATTATATGGCATTCTAAATAGGAATATATTTATACTATACTTAAATAGAAACTATGGCTATTTATGAAAAATTGAAAGGGAAAAAGAAAAACTTTGTTGTTGTTTCAAATACTGTGCCCGTGGTCTTTTAGCACCTGAGAGCAAACGCTTTCCAAGGTACCTGACAGTCTATATTACGTGCATGAAGCGAATCACCTCTCCGCAGCTCTGTTTAGCTCTGGGAGATTGTTAACACCTTGGTAGACTCTATCACGTACAACGAAGACGTAGGGTCCTCTGTGTTTGCACGTGAAGAAGGGAGGCTGGGAGCTTACTCAGTAGCTTCTGGTGGGCGAGGACACATCTCCTCCACAGAACGAATCCCCAACTCTCTTCTACTGTTCTGTTTCGTGAGAGGTGTCTGAAGTTTAATTCTCAGTGAGAACCTCTTGGGCTGGAGGTAGGACAATGCTGTCATAACGCCTGTGATTTCTGAGTCACAGGCCGAGGCAGTCACGCTCCCTGCTGGCAGGTTTTCATCATTTGCTGTCACCCAGAAAGGCAGAGTTCAGTTCAGGGACATGAACAGCCTCTCTGAGGGCTTTGCTGAGTGACTGCACGAGACTTCCCTACTCTTCAGACGCGGCTCTGCTTACCTTTCATCTCTGGCCTCGCTCTCAACAGGTGCATCTGCCACAAAAACACCACCACCAGGCAACTCCAAAATTCAAACTATGTTTTAGAGTTATGCTAGGTCATTTAAGAACTCTGAAATATAAAAAATGTGCAAACTAATAACTTACTTTATTTACTTCCGCAATTTCTCGTCTCTCTTCGCTAGCAAAACGAGGCGGACCAGTCCGGTCGTCATTCTTTGAGCCATCCTCATCCACATATGGAATAAGTTGCTGGAAGTGACAAAGAGAAGTAAAAAGTGCATGCCACATATGTGAATTAGACTACGAGAGAGACCACATCAGCTTCTAGTCCATGTGAGGTAGACTGCTACAGAGACTGCTTCAGCTTACAGTCCATTGTAAAACATTTTCAGTGCTTTAAAAATAAATTATTTCCCCTCGGTCCCAGTTTCCTGGTAAGGGAAGGCTTTCATGAGACATGCTCATTGGGCTAGTATGCAGATATAAGTGAGTATATACCATTTGAGTCTTTCTGCTTCTGGGTTAACTCACTCATTATGATCATCTCTAGCTCAACCCATTTGTCCACAAATTTCGGGAATTCCTTGTTTTTAATAGCTGAGTAGTATTCCATAGTGTATATGTACCACAGTTTCTTTATCCATTCTTCTACTGAGGGACATTTAGGACATCCTATTGGAACTCTTGATGAGAGAACAATGGGAGAATAGCAATGTAGAAGGATCCAGCGGGTCCTAGAAACCTACAAGTAGAACATTATGATAGGCAGATTTGGGTCATGGGGTCCCGCTCAAACTAAGGCCTTAGCCAAGGACAATATAGGCGGTAAAATTTAAACCCCTACCCTGATCTAGCCCATGGACAGGACAGTCTCCACACTTGAGTGGAGAGAGGGATTTGACTTTCTCAAGTACTCTGGTGCCTCACATTTGACTATGTCCCCTGGCGGGGGAGACCTAGTGGCACTCAGAGGAAGGACAGCAGGTCACTGAGAAGAGACTTGATACCCTATGAGCATATACAGAGGGAGGTAATCCCTCTGAGGAACAGTCATAGGGGAGGGGAATAAGGGGAAAATGAGAGGGAGGGGAGAATGGGAGGATACAAGGGATGGGATAACCATAGAGATGTAACAAGAATAAATTAATTAAAAGTAAATAAATAAATAAATAAATAAATAAATAAATAAAAATAAAAATAAAAAAAATAAAATAAAATAAAAAAATAAAAAAATAAAAATAAATTATTTTCAGACAAAGGCCTGAAACAACAGCTTTGAAAGCTTATCATTTCAGTGTAGTTTATGAGCCAGATGTCAGCTTTCACTAACAAAACAGCATATATACAAAAATTAAAGAAAGAGGTCAGAGGTCATGGATTTGAGGGGAGGCAAGGCCAGGGGTGAGGTGGGCACATGAGAAGGAATGGGGGGAGGAAAAGGAAAAGGGAAGGTGATATAATTATATTTTAACTTCAAAATTAAAAAATAAAAATAAAAAGATTAACCTCCAAAAGACCTTAGTTTCCTAATAAAATTTACTGTAAACTAAAAACAACAATAATAATAAAACTCACCCTCCCCTCAAAGAAAAAAAAAAAACCTAGTGGATGTCACATATTAGGTACCACTCTAGTCACTCAGCCAGCAAATATGCAATTGCTAGGTGCTGGCTGGAACACTGCAAGTAAGATGTAAGTCAAGTAAGATGTAGCTCCTGCTCTCATAGTCAGTCCAGTTAAAAAGCTAGTCAGGCTTCCTTTACGCTACAAGAAAGGACATGTGTGTGCAAATGTCACTAGCATCACTCAGAACTCCAGTGGCTGCGGAACTTCTTGCTGCTCTTAATTTCTTTTAGTTGTGAGAATTTTTTAAATAAGATAAAAAATTTACAGAGCAATGATATCTCTAGCAGAAATTTGGCTAATTATCTGTGGCCTTAAATGTGGCTGACATTAGGAACCAGCCAGTCTTCTGCTGCTTTATTTTGTCTTGAAGAAACAGTCAATGTAGTGTCCACGTGGCACATGGTTTTTTGTATTCTTGGCCCACACATCAACCCAGATGACGCACGTACTCTCCTCTCTCCTCCCCTCCTGCAGAACTCTCTTTAGACAGCCTTGTGCTGACTCTTCTGCCTCCTGTTTATTCCTCCAACCGCTGCACATGTTTTCTTCCTCTATCATTTTCCTATGTTCTGGCCTCTTACATTTGGTGACAGACAACAAAGTCTCAACCCTTGATTCCATCCCCTTCCCAGTCACAGCCTTCCTCTCACATTTAATATATAGTTCTTCAGAGACCGATCTCCAACTGCTGGCTTCAGCTCGTTACTTCCTGTTTAATCTTAAATCTGACTTTTAGCTATTACCATGTCGGTGAGGTTCTACTCAAATAATCTTGTCTCAGCAATGGTAAAAAGCTGCTGCTAATAACTAAATATTTCTTCTAACGATAATAAAAGAAATCACTGTCATTAAAATCACAACACAGAAACATGGCTACCAGCCTGGAAAACAAATGCTACAAAAATCATTAATGAAAAAAATGCACATCTATATTCACATTTTCATCTCTTCTCAGAAGTAAAGAAATAATAATGACATTAAAAATGAGGTATATTGCGAAAAGGAGAAAGGGGGGAGGAATTACAGATGTAGTGACCATTCTGGGCCTCTGACGTGCACGCTCCTGTCACAGAAACTCACCTCAATGGGAATGGGGTCCATCCCACCGCAGTTCTCATTACATTTGTCATAGACCAACCGCAGCTTCCTGAAGAGAATAGACAGTTGGCGAAGATGATCCTGTAGCTTTGTTAACCGGTCTTGGTAAGTTCCAGTATGGTAAGTGACACCATTTGGCAGCTTGGCAGGCAAAAGAAAACAAAAATATTGAAATTTTAGAAGTAGCCCATATGCATTTATTAGCAACTTGGCACACATTAATTAGTCCTTTAATGTCATAAATAGAGAAATTTAGTACCACTAATCACATAAAAGTAGCAAGCTGCACGTATATTATATATATTATATACGTGTACCTAGAAGCTTAGGGTTTTGTTTTGCAGAAACAGAAAAATATGTTCTTATATTTCTGAAAGCATTTTCAAAATATCTTAACTATAACAATAAAGAGAGTAAGATGTGCAAAGTACAAACTAAAATATAAACCACCAAAGTTCACTTAAAAAAATCATTAACAGATGATATGGGTACAAGTGAACATAGACTCAAACATTATTAATACATCACTGCAAATAACAACTATGGTGGTTATCTATCCCTAGTCAGCCAGGCCTGGTAGTGTAGGCCTGTAACCTCCCTCAGCGGGATCACATGTTCAAGGCCAGCCTGCTACATAAAGTAAATTCAAGGCCAGCTTGGGGAAATTTATAAGACCATGTTTCAGAACGGAAAGTGAAAGGCAGGCAGGTAACACAGCTCTGGTAAAGCATTTGCCTCATATACACAAGGCCCTAGGAACAATCGCTGGGGTATAACTATCGAAGCTAATAGATTAATGACATTTTTTTCAAAGTAGTCATAAGCATTCATTCAAATAATAATAAAGTGGCATACAAATGGAATTTGAGTAGGCTTGAATAACTTGTTTCTCATTCTCAGGGTCCCTTTTGTAATTGTTAGTTTCTCAGTTCAGAGACAGCTCCTTTGAAATTTCTGAATTATTTATAGTTTTAGGCATCCTCAACATTAATATATTTTAAAATGCCTCAGTGAAGTGTGATGAAATTGCAAGGGCTTTTTGTTCACCTTTTAAAATAAGACGGCATTAGAAGGGCTCAAAATTCCATATAGTGTAGAATTTCCCCCTAAGAGCTCTGTTTACAGAGGTTTACAGGCACCAACAGCAGAGAAACAGTTACAGGGCCCTGCTTTGCTCTCTGAATGATAGTAAGGTTGTGACGATTACATCTCACTTGGAGAAGCACCAGGCTCCTGAATCATGGCATGTTACTGAGTTTGCAACTTTGCTGTACGTAGGAAAAACTGGAACTCCTCTTTGTGACATGCTTAGGACATGGGTTTTTAGTGTACAGTCTGAATAATTTTAATGAGCATTTCACAAGTCTGTGCTTGTGTGTTCATGAGATGTGTGTGTCAGGTACAAAAAGACTCCTGGGTCTTATTATGAAGAAAAGCAATCTTGTTGAAATGCAAAGAATTATCCACCGGAAATCTGCCAACTTAGTAAGTTTGGATATTAGTTTTTGTACAATATCAGCTTACTACTTACCTTTCACACGTCAAGCATTGCTCTGGACGTGAGAGTAGCAGTAAAATGACTGATGAGGCTTCCATACTCTACAGAACTTATGGTAATAACACCTAAGATTCCTTGCTGCATGCTGTGTGTAGCTACTCAGCTGGAAAGCTCATCAATAACCATCTCCCTCATGAATATGGATGAAACCTCATAAATATATCACACTCCCAGATACTCAAAATGCATTCAAGTAAATTCATCATCTATTCTTATAGTCAAATTCCCCATATATGAAAAACATATTTAGGTTATAAAGTCAGAATCATGATTGATGTGCAGGCATTGGAGGAATTCCCACTAAGGTCAGGAACAGAAAAAGACGGACACTGAGAACAGTTAAGGTTGAGGCATTCTGCTGCGGAGGAGCTGGCCAGGGTAACCAGGGTAACCAGAGAGGAGAAAGGTGGAAACACTAACAGTGAAGCAGTACAGCAATCACTGTTGACGTCCTAACAAGCCACTGATGGTATACCAATTCCATAAGGAGGTAAGTATAAAATTAACAAAAAGGAAGTTATAATAGCTTAGCTTTCATTTCTAGAAAGAAAATGAAAAAGCAAGGGCCTATTACAATAGCAATAAAAATAAATAAATAAAATATCTAGGAATAAACTTAGAAAAAAAATAAAACCTTAAAATGTGAATAAGAAAAAGACATTCCATGTTCTTGGTTACTAAGACTTAATATAGCAATGCCAAGGTTTTCTATGCTGAAAAGCTAATAATACCACTGACAGTTTTTTCTTGTTTTTCTGGATCTAAGATGTATGTGGAAAAGTAGACAAAGAACACTTATTCTGTAATAGAATATAAAAACGCCATAGAAGCTCAAAGAATATATGAGAATAAGGAACAGAGCATCAAAGACAGGGAAGGAATCAACACCCAGACAGACACACCGGCAAGAAGCTGTAGCTGAGCCAACAGAGGAGCAGGGTCAGCTCGCTTGCTTTCTTTTTCTCTATTCTTCTCACACACAACACATCCCGACCACAGCCTCTCCTCCCTGCACCCCTCCTAGTCTCCCTCCTCACCAGCCCTTGACATCAGGTCCACTCCTCTTTCTTTCTCTTCGGGGGAAAAAAAGCACGCCTCCCAGGGATGTCCACTGAACATGGTTTAGCACGTTACTATAAGACTAGGCACAAACCCTCATACCAAGGCTGAACGAGGCAGCCAGTGGGAAGAAAGGGTCCCAAGAGCAGGCTAAAGAGTCAGAGACAATCCCACTCCTGTTGTTAGGAGGTCCACAAGGACCACAAGCTAAGCAAGCACAGCGTGTATGCAGAGGACCTAGTGCAGACCCACGCAGGCTCCATCACTCTCACACTGTGAGCCCTGTGAGCCCTGATTAGTTGAAGTTAGCTATTTCTAAAAGATCCTCATCAGATACAGTTGCTCCTCTGTGTGGGACGTTTTCATTTGTTCCAGCATAAGAGTGAGAAATGTAAAGCAGCATAAAGGCTCTAAGTACTCCATGCAGTGGAATACTATAAGGTATAAAAAAGTGCAAGGGAGTATTTTCCATATATATATGAATAAGTTCCAAAACATCTCAAATGAAAGAGACAAAGTACAAAATAGTATGCACATCATACTGTTATCTGTGCAAACCGGGCAGGGGTGATGGGACGACACATACACAGACTTGATTAAATATGCAAAGAACATTTGGAAGATAACTATAAACAGTGGCTAGAAACATAAGCAACCATTGCTTTCAGAGAGGGATTAGGTACCTACCAGACAGGGAATAGGAAGGAGAATGCTCACTGCAGTGTGTTGTTATTCCTAAATTATGAATATATTTATGTAGCCAACATATGAAATAAAAGATTAAAAGGATAATCAAAGTAATGCTATTTTCCACAGGGATTCTTAATCTGGGATTTAGCAATATTTGGCAGATACTTCTTAACACCTTGAAAACTTTCTTTTCAAAATGTACTTAGTATTTTTTACCCTAAGGAAAGTCTACAGTTTTCAAAATCTTGAGCAGCTAAAGGACATCTACTACAAAAAGAACCATTTCTCTCAAAGAAATCAACTTTAGCAGTGTGTAAATATGCTGCGTCCCTTTCATGGACTAATACAGATGGGATGAGATCCTCTTCATAAGCTTTGCTCCTGTGAATACAGAGTTTCCTTAACTCTAAAATAGGAATAAAAAATACCTACTGAAATTCTCCCTACAACTAGGTACCTGGCCAAGAAAAGTAATTGATAGGTGTTTAATGATCTAGGACCATACCTGCTTCTACAAGCTCTAATTCAGATGCTGGCACAGGGCAGGCTGCATGCTATATCCTTAGACATCATGTAATACACACTCCAGTCATTTTCGTTACGAATCTGTTCACCTGAAACTGCCAAAGAATTTCAATCTTCTCTTTTGAGTCCATTTATCATGATACTATCTTTGTATGACATTTCACACTAAGTTACTGACACAGCACTAAAAGATTCCCACAAAACAGAATCACTTTTATAAAAATGGGAGATAATCTCACTATCTCATCTCAAAGCAAACAAACAGACAAAAGCAATAAAGCACTCTTCAGGGCACCTGTAGAAGTAAAAGTTGCTAAGAGTCTCAAGACATGGCTTCAGTTATACCCCTCGGAGTAGCTTTGTAGCAGTCAGTTTACCTTGATGACCCAGAGAATCCTCATCCGTAGAACGAAGATGCTTTCTGCATCTTGCAGTGTTGGGGAAGGCAAGCACTAATAATGACTTCCTACCTGTACTCAAACAGTCTGGGTATCTGACGCCAAAAGATGAATGTAGACCCAAACTCATCGCCATGATCACCTCTCCAGAATTTAGACAGATTGTAAAATAAGGGAAAAGTCAAAGAGTGATACTTTTAGAGAAAATAGCCACTGTTTTGGGTTACAAAAAAGAACTTTAAGTTTGACACCAAAAACAAGAGCCATAGAAGAACAAAGCAACAAGTGAGGTCCCATCAAAATTATAAAATGTCTGCTCCTCAAAAGATGTTTTGACAGGGCGTGCTGATGCACGCCTTTAATCCCAGCACTCAGGAGGCAGAGGCAAGCAGATTCCTGTGAATTCAAAGCCAGCCTGGCCTACAAAGCCAGTCCAGGTCAGCAAAGGTTACACAGAGAAGCCCTGTCTTAAAAAACAAAACAGAACAAAAAAAGACATTTTGAAGAAAAGGAAGTCAGAGGCACAGACTGACAGAAGGGCCCAGCAAAGTAAAAAGATACAACAGTAACAAATCATGGTGAACACAAGAGAAAGCAGAGTCCCAGATACAGTTCCTGATGGAAATACAAGTGTATCAGCCACATTAAAACAAAACAAAACAAACAAAACAAAACAAACAAAACAAAACAAAACAAAATCTTAAAAAGTTAACAGATATATACCTGATTCACCAACTGCGCTCCGAAACCATCTGAAATACATGGCCAGACAAAAAACAAATGTTGACACTATTTATAAAGGCAGCCCTGTTTATAAGGGCCCCAGAATAGAAACAACCCAAACATGCACCCACAAGATGAACAAATGCAAAAGGTGCCATGTACTCATTCAACAACATAGTAAGAAAAAGAAATGACATATAAGTGTGTGCTGAAAGAACCTTGACCTACCGTGCTCACAAACTACGGGGTTCCTATCAGATAAACCGGAAAATGGTACCTTTCCGTGGCTCCATGGGGATGGAGGTAAGCATTGTCACTGGGTATAAGGAAACTTCTTAGGTAAAGGCTATTTTCACTGCTGTGTCTACCAACAAAGTCACAAGTATATTCCTAAATATGTCAAAGCTTCACATTAGCACAGCTGACTGTAATCTAGGCAAACCTAGAAGGGGGGGGGGGGGAGAACTATTGTCCAAATCCCTGTCAGGAGAAATTCTGCTCTGAAAATTTTTAAAGTAATTTTAAAAGGCAAGTATATGGGGTGACTCACTTATACTCTGAAAAACACAATGTTCATAAACATCTGCACAAGGCGTTCCAATCTCGAAAGCGTGCCTTCAATACCACCAACTAGGTCCAAGATCTTTGGGGACAGGCACACACTAGGGATACTTTGGGGGTGATGGTAAAGGTTATCACACCTGATGACTCCTGAGGTATGGGGATGGGACAGACACATGCTAATGACATTTCTGGGGGTAATGGGCATAGCCAGTCCAAGAGTAGCTTGAGGTGAGGGGAAAAATGGGGGTGACCATGTCTGGAATCGCTCAGGCCAGGAGGTTGACTCATACCCCCCGGGGTGGGGGTGGGGGGTATGGGGGATGGAGAGGGGTACTGGGTGTAATGAGGGTATCCATCTGAGGTATACCTGGGCAGGGGACAGATACATGCTGGGGACATTGGGTGTAAGGGGGTGTGTCCATGCCTGAGGGTTTTTCCAGGGCATGGGACAGACACAGGCTGGGAGTACTAGGGATAGACACTTGGTGTCTGTGTACATGGGTGCACAGGGGGGCCACCCTGAGGTCTTCCAGGTCAGGGTTAAGGAGTGGGTGGGATGTTCACAGCTGAGGTCTCCCAGGGCACAGGGCAGACACCTGATGAGAAACCTGGGGTGTAGAGGCGACGTGACCACCCTCACCCTGAGGTCCAGCCAGGGAGGCACCCTTTCGCTAGCTCTCACCTGCATGTTCCTGAGCAGCTGGAAGATCTCCATAGTGCGGTACACGATGTCCTGCACCGTCTCCTGCCCGATGCGGCACAGCGTGGCCGTGTTGACCTCGCGGGCAGCCTGCTGAGCCTGCGGGCCGCCGAAGGGCCCGGACGCCATGCCCCCGGGCGCCAGCGGAGGGGTGGACATGACACCCGATGGCTTCGGTCCGGCTGGGGGCCACTCCGCCGATTTCAAACAAGCGGCGCCACTTCCGCCCGCCGCGACGTAAGCGTCGTACCGGAAGACCTGGGAGCCCGTCACTACGAGAAGCCTGACGCGATTGGACTACGCGCTCCGGAGAGGCAAGACGGACAGGGAAATAACCAATCACCAGTAGAGTTTTGTGCAGGGGGCCGGTACCAGTGATGGCTGGGATGGGCTATCCCAGAGTTCTGTCGGCTGGTAGTCTTTGAATTACGGGTCTAGGTGGTTCTCTGCTTTTGTATTGGGTTCTTGCAGATCTCCTTCCCCCCCCCCCCCCCCCTTTTTGTAACAAACCTAGGGGGCGTGTCTAATTATTGTTCTTTGACAGATAGGACACAGCTGAGAGGGCTTGAGGTACTTGTCAACTCTATATAGCATGTGCTAGCAATCTGTTTTTCTTCTTTTTTCATTTCTTTTTGGTTTTTCGAGACAGTTTCTCTATATAATAGCCTTAGCTGTCCTGGCCTCACTATGTAGACCAGGCTGGCCTCGACTCACGAACATCTCCTGCCGCTGCCTCCTGAGTGCTGGGATTAAAGGCGTGCACCACCACGCCCGGCTGCAATCTGTTTTTCAAAGGCAGGGGAGAAAAAATGATTTCTGTTCTATACTTCATTGTAACAGGAAACCCACACTCCGGGATTGCTTTTGTTCCTGCTTAAGTATTTCCGAAGTTTCTCTAAGTAACACACCCATACACACGTACCACTTTCTGATTGTGAACCGCAGCAATGGTCCCTCATAAGGAGGACCCCAATGCAAGTCCGAAATTGCGGAGGATCGAACCCCAGATACTTTCACAGCCTTGAACCATAGTTGAGTTATGCTACATAAAATCGTAAAAAGTGAAATCGCAAGTAAAGAAGGGTTGCTAGACTGCCTAATACTGTGGTTTTACTTTCTAATTTCCCTTTACTCTATGAATATGTTAAATGCAATTTCAATAAAAATAGACTTGCTCTGTTTTTTTCCACTTCCTGTAGTTTCAGGATGTCATGATTGGCATACTGAAATGGCTTTAGAAGTAACTACTAAATGATTTTTTAAATAGACCACAAAACCAATTATAAAGAAAAAGAAAAGAAACGTACTGTACATTTCAAAGGGAAGGTAGCCATTCCATTTACCACCTATCTGCCTCTAATCCAAAACACCTTTGAGACCTAGCACACAGTGGCCTTGGGACTGTTGAGACTGATAACTACAGCCCCTAAAGGAGAGAAAAGTTTTTTGTCAGGATCTGTACCTGCAGCTCCCCTAAGGCCCTGGCCCCAGGACATTACCACCTCTGCCAAGCTTGTCCCTGGTTTTGAGAAGGAGCTGCTTCTGGGTTAATTCACTCATTATGATCATTTCTAGTTCAATTCATTTGTCGAAAATTATAGAAATTTCTTTTTTTAAATAGCTGAGTAGTATAGTATTCCATAGTGTAAATGTACCATAGTTTCTTTATCCATTCTTCTACTGAGGGACACTTAGGCTGTTTCCATGTTCTGGCTATTATGAATAAGGCCACTATGAACATGATTGAGCATATGTCCCTGATGGCACTCAGGGAAAGGAAAGCAGGCTAAGAAGAAGAGACTTGATACCCTATGAGCATATACAGGGGGAGGAGATCCCCCTCAGTCACAGTCATAGGGGAGGGGAGTAAGGGGAAAATGGGAGGGAGGGAAGAATGGGAGGATACAGGGGTTGGAATAACAACTGAGATGTAATATGAATGAATTAATAAAAAGGAAAAAAAAGACTGCACCTCCTAAGCACCCCGAAAGAGGTACCAGTAGGGTTTACATACAGGAGCCTTTGGGGATACTCTATTCATCACACCACAACAACTTATCAGAACTCTTGGAGCTACAGAAGTCTTTCAGTAGGGCAGGCTGTTAGTTCATACAGGTTTGGTCAGCCCAGCAGCACTCTGCTGGCAAGGTTGCATTGCTTCTCACAAGTCCTGGAGAATCTTTCTGCTCACACCACTAGAAACCCAGGGCCTTGTGTTTATAGGATGACCACTATCCACATTTGCTCACCACTTGTAAGCCAACCTTGCTTCTGGAAAATGTTACATTCATTGTCGTATGGCCCAGCCCTCCACTTGCAAAGATAGCCACTGCTGTGGAGTCTCTCTTTAAATATTGCCTGCTTCTTCTTTTATCTCCTTAGTTATCGATTTCTGACATTTCACATTTAAGGGCCTGTGTGATTAAATTGGAGCTGACCACATTATTTCAGATAACCTCACCATGTCAGGTTCCTTAGACTTCATCATGTCTGTAAGATCCCCGTTTCCATATACTTCATTAAGATGTTCATAGTCTTCACGGATTTGTAACTGACATCTTTGTGGGGCCACTACTCTACCTGCCACATAGTCTTCTGCATCTCTCTACCTACTTTGTTTTCTGTTCACCTCCATTGCTTATCACAGGCTGATTCTGTTTTTGCTTTACAGTTTATCTCCCTAAAGAGACAGTAAACTTCATCAAGTCAGAGATATTTCCTTTTGCTCACTTTGGCAGACTCACTACCTACAACGGGGCCTGAGCATGGTAAAGCTCAAGAACCAGCCAAGTGACTGTAAGTTCACTGGGAAGCTTGAGTTTAAATATTTGGGGGCAAATGATAAAGCACCCCTTGCCCCTCACTCCTCACATTGTGTGTGTGTGTGTGTGTGTGTGTGTGTGTGTGTGTGTGTGTGTGTGTGTGTGT
>OU015748.1:92890605-92900959 GCA_907169655.1 Acomys percivali
TGTGTGTGTGTGTGTGTGTGTGTGTGTGTGTGTGTGTGTGTGTGTGTTTAAGTCAGACATACTGGGATAAAATAAAAAGTTGGTACTACTCAGTGACATTGGTACCACTCAATGATGAACAAAAACTGTATTATCTTCCATATAAAATGTAGGAATAAGACTGGTACCTACCTTTGGGGTTGCTAATAGGACTTGATGAGATGCTGCATGGAAGGCATTTATGGTTTTCTTTCATGGTGCTTTACAGTAAAGTGAGAAAGAAGAGCCATAGGATAGAGCCATAGGAACACTAAAGGACAGAAAGAAGAATATCAATAATAACAAAAGTTGGCACCAGCTGGAAAGATCCAAGGAAAATCATGCCGTGAAGGACAAACTGCTCTAAGAAGTATCTAATGCTGGAGAGTGTCATAAAGTAATGAAGATTAAGAAGCGTCAGAAGCACAGTTAGTGCTGTCAACTGGACAGGGGCTAATATCACCTGGGAGATGAGCCTTTAGGCATGCCTGTTGGGAAATATCTTGATTAAGGAAATTGATGCGTGTTGCAGGATATTTGGTTCCATTGTGAACCCAGAGACTATGAACTGTAAAAGCCTGTTTCTAGTTGTGGAGTGGCTTAGGCCTAGCACAGTCCTTTAATCCAAGAACTTTCTGTAAATGAGAGCTAAATAAAGTTAACCTTAGTTCGAGAAGGGAACAAGAAAACAGCTGACAAGGATTAAAGAGAAAGGAGGAACATTGAAAGAAGGGTATTTAAGGCAGCCTGAAGAAAAAGAAAAGGCTTTCAGCTTTTAATATTTTGGTTTCTGGGTTTTTGGCTTTTGGCTTTTGACTTTTTCCTTCTGGGATGTGAGCTGAGTAGGAAAGGTTTTTTTCCTTCTGGGATGTGGGCTGAGTAGGAAGGTCAGGTGGATGTGTTCTCTTCTTCTCTGAGCTAGTAGGCTTTCATGCCTGCATTTGTCTCCTGAGTCTTTTATTCGTAAAATTAAATGATTGGTATTTTCGTTCTTTTAAACAACAGAGGTGGAAGACCTGTGTTGATTGTGTGTTGGGATGACCCACAAACATTGTACCTACATGGCTATGAAAAAGTGTGTCCCTGTGTTGTCATTGTTAATTGAGCTGGCACCAGGCTAGTAGGATATGTAAATATTGCTTCTTCATCTCCCTCAAAAAGAAAGGGGAAGGTCACGTAGCCCCCCAATGTCAACTGTATGAGTAAGGAGTATAATTTTTGCATAATACAGGGCTATCTGGCAGCTTGGAGCTGGGGCAGAAAGACAGGCAGAATGACTGGGTAGAGTCACAGAACAGGGCAGGGATATAGACAGAGGGAGCCATGTGGAGAGACACAGTGGCAGAGAAGTTGGCTTAGCTAGATGGGCTAGCTGAGAGACTGCCCCAGCAAACAGGACAACTTTAAGCTATTTGGATGTCTTTATTATTATTAAGCCTCAAGTGGGACCCAGAAAACCCTGTAATAATTGTCCCGGGGCAGGACCCTCTGAAGCAGAAAGTGAGCTAAGCACATGCATGCACATATTGAGTCCTTCTGGTTTCCTGATCGTAAATGCAATGTGACCTGCTGTTTCAAGCTCACCTTGCTGTTGTGGTGGATTATATACATCCTTGAACCTCAAGCTAGAATAAACCAGCTCTGTCTTGAGTTGTTTTTGTCAGGGTGTTTTATCACAGCAACGAGAAAGTAAACTAAGACTATAAATATCACCTTCATTTACAAAGGGCAGGTTTTCAGCAGGAAATTCTTACCCAAAGTCCAAAAGACAGTGAGGGAATAAAACAGAGCATATAGAATGCATCTGCAGTATCTTTTCTAGAGGGAGAATACATGGTTTTTATTAGGACACCTGAGGTGAAAGGCATATGGCTCAGCCTTCTTTGCATCTTGTCCAGGCTGTTTCATTAAGGTCTGGCCAGTGAACTATGAGTGACGTGTGACCAGTGGTGATAGGTTATCTCCCCAGATGAAATGAGTCAATTCAAGCCAAAGTAGATTATATAAATGCAGATGTATTGGTGCGGGGGGGGGGGGGGGGGGGGGGGAGAGAGAGAGAACCAAAACGTCTGTATTAAATAGGAAAGAGCTTCTGGGGGGTGGGGGTGGGAATCTCAGCCCCTGGGCTGGAAAGTTCATGGCAGAGTGCAGGTTATGCTAGCTATGGCCTGTAACAGGTAGAAACTGAGGGATGGTGGGAGAACCTGGGGCCAGGTCCAATTTGTTTAAATGGGTACCTCAGTTGCTTGTCCCAAGTCTGAATCCCAACAATTGGTAGTCATCCTTAATGTAAAAAGAAGCCCCCTGTTTCTTTCTACCTATTAAATGACTGTATCTCAAATAAACTCTTATTTAGGGGTGTTATGCTACTTGCAACTAAGTGTACTCCTTACTGCTGAAGACAGCAGTTTGGTCACATTTGTCCTAAATACCACATGTTTGTATCTGAAACAAAAGCCACTTCCCTCAACAGTGATTCACTGCCTCTACTCAAGTTACCCAAAAGGTAAATTATGATCTCTTTTGGCCTTGCCCACTCCCCATAGCAGTGCCTCTGGCTCTTATGTAATTTCAGGTTAAGTCAGCCGTGTGCATGCTGTCATGGGAAATGCTAGCCTTTGCATTTTCTACACCTAGGGAATATATGAACAATTCTGGCATGGGTTTGTGGAGTCAGGACACTGTGAAGGGTGATTTTTTTTTTTTAAGGCCATAGGCCACCATTTGTTTAAACCCAAGAATCAGCATTTGAAAGTACACTGAGTGGAAGGTAGCAGCCTTTAGGGATACGAGAGGACATGATAAAGTGAAGAAAGTTCTAAAAAACAATATGGACAGGAGCCACCCCACAGGTGACCATGGTAGCTTCTACACTTGGTTTGTCATCGTCTTACTTCCTTCTCTGTTGTCATGCTAAGATACCATGGCCAAGGCAACTCATAAAAGAAAGCATTTGATTTGGGGCTCATTGTTTCAAAGGGTAGTGGAATCTATAACCATCAAGGCAGGACGCGTGGCAGCCTGTAAGCAGGCATGGCGCCTCAGCAGAAGCTGAGAATGTACATCTGATCCACAGATCCATAGGAATGAGGCAGAGAGAACAGCGGGGCGGAGGCAGGGTGGGGAGACTGCTAATTGTGAATGGCATGGGCTTTGAAAACCTTAAAGCTCACACCCAGGGACACCTTTCCTCTAACCAGGCCACACTTCTTAATCCTTCCCGAACAATTCCATCCAAATATATGCGCCTATGGATCCATTATCATTCAAACCATCACAGTTATTAAAATGGTTTGGTGTCCTGGACTGACTAATAACTCAAGTACTATCTTTCATGTTAAGCTCTTGCTTTCTTTGTTAGATGCCATGTCTCACACACACACACACACACACACACACTCACACACTCCTTCAGAATTATCTGCATTTACCAGAACACATCATTTACAGGGCCTCATTTAAAAAAAAAAAAAAAAAAAAAAAGGTTTGACTGAGCCAACACTGGTCCTTTAGTAGTTGTCACAAAATGCCCCAGTGTATTAAAATTTATTCATGACTAATAGCTTATTTTTTTCCAATTCAGCCACTCATAGACTGTCCCTTCCAGACACAGAATTATTGAATTTTAACAAACACTTATCGGGCACCTATAATTGGTCAAACTAACAAGCACTTAGGTTGATTTAGACTATTGCCTAGACCTAATTAGCATTCCAATTTAACAAACTGTGCTAACTGGTCCCTGAAGGTCCATTAGTGAAGGTTTCCTTTGCTCCCCAAAAGCTTACTTAGAATCCCATACTTAAGACGCGCAAGATTTAAATCACAACTTCACATTCTAGCACAGCTCCTCTTGCTAGTGCTTTTGTCAACCGTTTTGGATAATTTAGATGCCCAACATCTTTCCATTAATGTCATGGTTATTGCCAACTGAAGTTCAGTATGTAGAAACACTTAGCTGGGATCAAAAGATATTTGAAAACAGCATTAATGAGGGCATCTGATTTAATTAAATAAACATGGTTTGGGATGAAAGGCGACTCACTGCACGGGAATTCGCCTAGTGTTTGTGGTTGATTTATGTTGTAACCACACATCCCAGTACGTGATGGGGAGGGGCTCTTTGTTATACTAGAAGTCAGTTCCCCCATCCTCTTTTCAAAGTTTTACAGACATCAAAAGAACCAGTAAAAACACATTAAGCTCTTGTGATGGCTGATATTTCAAGAGGAGAAGTTTTTGAGGCAGTGTAAAGCAAACAATCTATGTGCCAGAGTTTCCGCTGTGTTCCTACATGTACCTTCCTGGAAGTTTCCTGATCTCATGACTTTTCATAGAGTTCTTTGTGAAATGTGCCGGGCGTTATTGTTAACGGCTTACGGAGCAGTCTTAAGATTTTGTAATGCAAAGAAACTGCATTTGTTTAAAAAAAAAATACTTTTGTTGCCTACACTTCCTTTCTTGCTAATCAGACAAACTCTACAGCTTTTAGTATGTGAAAGATGAGATTTGGTATAAACATAGTGGGCTCTTTAAAAACAGAGGCAGTTAATTCAAAGAGTATTGCTTTACTGGTTTTATGCACATAGGGTAGCAACGTTAGGTAAAATTTGTAATGTATTTTCATATTCTGAGGGATAACAAGTGAAAGTATGGTAAGACAAGGGGTTTTTCACAGGAGGACCTCAAAAAAAAAAAAAAAAAAAGAAAGAAAGAACAAGATTTGGCTATATTTTTTTCCTTCTCATTTTTGGCAAACGTTCTTGCAGGGTCGTTCTGCTGGCTTTCACCTCCTGTGTGACCCTGCACCAGCGTCTTCTGTGCCGGGACGAGAGCTATATGTGTTCACCTTGGGCTTAGACACACTTTGGAGAGAGGAGTTGCTGATGATGATGAAGAGGGAATATCTTCTGTGTTGACATCGGAGGCAGCTGTCAAATCAAGTGTGGGAGGTCACAGGTATTCAAGATGCAAGGAGCTCTGTATGTGCCACATGCCAAGTTGTTAGGAATAAGCTGCCCGGGCCAAGAGCTCCTGTTCATCACTTAGACCCCATTCCCAATGCCAGTGAGGTGACTGTAGAATGAGGCTAGAGTCCCCAGAAGTGGGCTACGGGATCAGCCATCTTTCTTTTATCTCTCATGTATCAGGAGCCTTGGGAGAAGAAACCAAAATTGCTATGATCATTATTATCCTAATGGTCAAGAATGGGAGGTGTATGATGCAGAGTTCTGAAGAAAATACTGGGGGATTGGTCCATTTTCTTTTCTTTCCTTCTTTTTCTTTCTTTCTTTCTTTTTTTTTTTTGTTTTTTGTTTTTTGGTTTTTGTACTCAAATTGTTTTTATTACTATAGGTGCAAATATGAGACCCTTAAAGTTTTACTGTAAGGTACAAAAAAGAGATTTGTCTTATGAGTCTATAGCTAGATAAGAAATGATGGAGGAGTATTCTTTGAAATAGTCAGTAAATTAATTTACCATTTGTATTCATTGATATTGCTGCCTTAAGAATAAGGCCAAAATTTTTCATCCTAGAGCAACTATCATTATGTTCTCACATGGTTTCTGAGATTAGAATGCAGGCACAGGTGTCTTACGTGGCACTGGCCCAGGGCTTTCATCAAACGGAAACCATGTTCTTGGGCAGAGTCAAGGCTGTGAATGGCAGGAGCAAATTCTCCACCATTCCTTTACCATTATTCTAAATGCCTGATGCAGTCTCTAATGCCAGCTCCGTGTCTCGGCTTGCAACAGAAAAGGCCTGGAGCTGAAATGGAAGTCAGCTTCCGTGCTTGCCTCCAGCTCTTCCTATCCCACTCCAAGCACGGTTGCAGCCTGTTCTTCTTGGATCTGCTTTTAGTGAAGGAAACACACTGATATGTCTCATCAAAGATGAGACCCCTCCACCTTAACCAGGGCCACATCCTTGCTGTAGGTCTCCACCCTGTTCGTCAGTTGTTTTCTATATCTTTCTCATTATCCTAGTTTTCTTCACCATTGCAAAGTTCTTTTGCCTCTGTGATTTTTCCTTATGTTTAAAATAAATTTTTAAATATTAAGGTCCATTTTCAACCACAATTCTAATGTGCTTTTCAATTAAAGCTCAAACAGGCATCTAGGGCACATCTTGTGCTTTGAACACAACATGCTTTTGTATGAAAGAAATCATAGATGATGACGAGGCTGTTCAAAGTTACATTTACTATTTTGTTAGATCAAATTTTCTAAATTCAAAATTATTGTCTTTATATCGAATTTCTAGAATTATTCTATCTCATTTATTGACCATTTTTTACCACGTGGTATATATAGATTATGAAGATCTTTTGCCATTGCTGCCATATATTTTAATACTTTTAAATAGTTTACTATTTTAATAGTTTACTTCTACTGAGATAAGGTAGATATGTAACAAAACCATAAATATAAGGCTTATAGTTTAAGAAATTTTAATTTTTGTGTGTGTGTTAAGATGGGGTATTGATACATAGCCTATGCTGGGCTTGCCTCAGCATCCTTATTGATGAAATTGTAGAAGTTTGGCAAACAGTTACAAGCACAATCAAGATGCCACACATTTCTACCACTCCCAAAAGTTTCTAGGTGCCTTCGTACTTTATACCAGGAAACCACTGATCTATCTTGTCATTGGAGCTATATTTACAATTTCTAGGTTTCTTAAAAAAAAAAAAAAAAGGATGTATACAGAAGGCCCTCCTTTTTGCCAGTATTCTTTTATTTGATGCCAACGTGATCTGTGTTGAACATCTTTGTTGTACTAGAAAGGAATACCTCTTGGCTATTGGCTATAGTTATGTTATATGATTTCCACATCTTTTGTTTATCTAGTCACAACTGGCTGACATTTGTTTTGTCTTTTTTTTTTTCTTCCAGTTTTGGATGGTCACAGAAATGATGCTTTGAACATGTTTGCAGTGCCTTTATGTGCTTGTCTGAAGCTGTGCTAGGCTTTATGCTCCCAGCAGCAGTTTATTAGGGCACATCAACCTCAACCTTGGACACTGGTTAGTTGGTTAATTTTCATTATTTTAAAAAGTGTTTAAGGTAATTTGTTTTCTTGTTTCTCTTGATGACAAATGATGGACTTCCGTTCCCCTCTCCTTTTTTTTTTTTTAACCATTTCTTGAGACAAGGTCTCTCACGCCGTGGCCAGGCTAGTCTGGAACTCACCACATATCCCAGGATGGCTCTAGAGTTGGGATTATCTCTCCCCTCCCCCACCTTAGCCCCTAAATTCTGGGATTCCAGTTTGGGCAAATTCCAGGTGTAGGAAACCATGTTGGCCTTTGACCTTCTTTTTCATGTGCTGATCATTCATTCATATATCTTCTTTGTGAAATTTCTTTCAAACCATTTAGATTTTTTTAAATCAGAAAAATTATAAAAATTCTTTATGTATTCTCAATTAAAGTCTTTTGCCTGATATAACTTCAGAATATTAAGTCCAGTTTCTTACAGTAGAACTTTAAGTTATTAGTAGAGCCTTTTATGCTTCTGGTTCTTTCTGTTTCAAATGAGATTATAGTCTATTATAAGCTGTCACGACCCCTCCAGTGGAGTCTGTGTGACCAACTTTACTGCAGAATCCAAGGTGACGACTCCTACTCAAGGGAGAGCCTCCTGGACTGGGTCCGATGTTCCTGCCAGGAGTAACTAATTACAGTTTTTCTTCTTACCATTCATTGTTTTGGAATATTTTGTCTAACCTACCTTCTTCTTATCAGAACTTTTCAAATGTAACTGTGTTGTTAGGAAACCCCTAACTTGGGACTGCAGCCAACGGTCATTCAGGCGATTGTACCAGCAAGTTCCGTTCTACTTGTTAATAAAAACATAGCTAAAGATTAATCATAGTTTATATTATAACTTACAAATAAAGTGTTTAAGAAAGCTCCAGGTAGTGATGGAAGGAGCTATGAAAAAACTGTCTTGACTCACAGATGTTTGGCATAATGAGAGAACATTGACCTTTGATAAAGAGGGCACATACACCGATAGCAATCTAATGACATAAGTATGATTATTCAAGATTGATGACAGCATTATTACTCTACATCCTGCATTTTGAATTGTATGGAAAAAAATGTAACCACAAAAAACACTCAACGTGTATAAAAACCTAGCTTGCTTGCCTACAAAATACACTCAGATTCAAACACTACCCCTGGTTTGTCTCTGTTTGTCACTTGCCTATCTTTGTCCACCGATGCTTCGAGAATCCCCATTCCCAAGGACCTATACCCGACTGACACTGTCTGTGACAATAAGCATTCTAATTTTATTGTATAAGCTCTAGATTCCATCATACTTCTCTAGGACAGTTTATAGTTGCCCTCCTTCCTTCCCTCCTCCCCTCCCCTTTTCTCCTTTTCCCTCCCCTTTGAGCTCTCCCTCTTCCTTCCTTCTCTCCCCAGAGAACGTGGTATGACAGAAGCTGTGACACCTTAGTTGACTTCTGTGGATAGTAGTTGAAATCTTACCTCAATTCATTAAGCCTGTGCTGTGTTGCTTTAAATCTGCTCTCTAGCGAGCCATGCTTTTGGTTCTCAGATACAGAACAAAATCTGCCTCTCTGTTTTTCTGTCTTCTAAGAGTCCATCATTGGTATCCTGTTACTTCTGTTGCCACGACGTTATTCTATAGATTCTGCCCTGGCAATAGTAGCATCTTGTAGTTTACCCTTCCTATGCTACAGTGAGATTCTGGGACCTCAACCCAACTCTCTGGGTCAAAGCTGTGTAGAAACACAAAACATAAGCAGCACTTATTCAAATTCCTGGTTCCTTCTATAATCTGCTACCTTGCTCTTCAAAGGCCTTCAGTTTGGATTTTGTTAATGATCTGTAATGATATGAGAGGACTTGTTTCAGAAGGAGTGACATTATCGTAATGTAAATGGAACTACACTAGTATTTTAGTGTACTTCCTTTTCACTCCCATCTCTTTAGAATCACAGCAGGGGCTGAGAGATTAGGTCATAGTTTTTTTCCTATTTCTTCATAACTATATGTAGTCAAGACAAATGAAAGAGTTCGTGAGAGACAAGAAAAAATAGGGGGGCTGGGGTTGTGGATGGGGAAGAGAAAAGAAGTCATGGTTTTCTAACCTCCTCAGAACAATAGGAGTCTTGAATATGAAACTGAAAATGGCCGGGCGGTGGTGGTGCATGCCTTTAATCCCAGCACTCGGGAGGCAGAGGCAGGTGGATCGCTGTGAGTTCTGAGGTTATACATCTCAGAAGTGCTAAATACATGGTATAATGTCATTTGGTATAAGGTAGTGGACTTGTAGACATAAATCTGTGCTTTTTCCAAAAATTTGTTTTACTTTTAGTTTTGTGCCCAGGTGTGCACTGAGGACAGGTTATGGAGGGTATGTACACATGAATTCAGGTGTCTGCAGAATCCAGATGTGTCAGCTTTCCCGGGAGCTAGAGTTACAGGCTGTTGTGAGTCACATAACTTGGATGCTAGGGACCCAAGTCAGGTCCTCTGCAAAAGTATCACTTGCTCTTCCCACAGAGACACCTTTTTAGTCCCTATAAATTTGTTCTTTTTGTCGCTTAAGCACTGCCTTTTGTTTGTGTCATCAACCTAACTCTCAGGCACCAATTGTAGAATAGCATCTCTTTCTATTATTATACATGGCATCATTTAATTTTGATGAGTTAGGAGCTAGGAACCCCACAAATGATACCCATTTATGCAGTGCATTTCCAGATCTCCAAACACTGGAGACTTATTCCCTAGGCAGTTTCCTTTTATCAAAATGTACACTCCAGGTATTTACTCCTTCAAACCTTGAATAGACAAATGCTTGTTGAAATGAATTGAGTCCTTGGGAAAGTATTAGTGAGATCAAGTGAATTGCTGAATGAACCATGCCTGTTCAGAACTGCACAGAGCTTAGATATATTAGCTCCTTCACTTGTACCTTAACATGGGCATTGCAATGACTTGGAACTCATTAGGAGCTTGTTTTCTGTCTCTGATGATCAATGGTTTGCCTTTACCTACAAGATTTTTTTTTTGCTCCGTTTAACATAAGAAGAGATGAAAACTAATGGATAAACTTGTCAAAATCAGGAAGTTTTGTACAGCCTTAAAATAATTACTCTTTTGTGGAGTTCATTTTTCTTGGGTTTTCTGTTAGATTTTTATAAATATTAAAAATATTATGACTTTCTTGATATTATTAATGTAATACTGTATTTCTGTTTGTGCCTATAAAACTGATTAGTCCCCAAATTAGCTTGTTCTTTCTTTCTTTCTTTCTTTCTTTCTTTCTTTCTTTCTTTCTTTCTTTCTTTCTTTC
>OU015748.1:92900969-92918625 GCA_907169655.1 Acomys percivali
TTCTTTCTTTCTTTCTTTCTTTCTTTCTTTCTTTCTTTCTTTCTTTCCTCCTTTCTGTTTGTTTTTCTTTTTTTGAGAAAGGGTTACTGGACTCACTTTGTAGACCAGACAGGCCTTGAACTCACAGAGATCTGCCTTCCTTTGCTTCTCAAGTGCTGAGATTAAAGGTATGTGCCACCACACCATTCTTTTATTCTTCCTTTCTTTCACTCATTCAGTGTTCATTTAATAAACATTTACTTAGAATATAAAAATGTGGCAGGCAATGTTTTGTACCCAGGGCCTAAAGCAGAAAAGAAAATAAAGAAAATCATTGTTACCCATGTGAGTGGGAGACGCAGATAATAAATGATTATATACCTACAATAATAATCAGAAAAGTAAAATATATATTGATTCAGTGGTAATAGGGATATGGAATCAGAAATAAAACTTGACCATGTCATTTTAAACAAGGTAATTAATGAAGAGTTTATATTCATAGCACATAAGCTTTGTGCAAAAGGACTAAAAGATATAAGAGATCAAATTCTGGCGTGTTAGATAAAAATGCATCCCAGAGTACTGTAAGGGCGCTGGCAGTTTACTGTTGTCTTATGTAACCAATGGCTTGAAGAAGTGGCTCATATAATGTAATGGCCTTGAGTAGAGAGCTTCAGAAGGAATTTTAATGGCAGTAGTACTCATCATGGAAGGGAGCTAGAGGAGAGAGAGAGAGAGAGAGAGAGAGAGAGAGAGAGAGAGAGAGAGAGAGAGAGAGAGAGAGAGAGAGAGAGAATTCCAAACCACAGAAAACATTTACTTTGGGTAAGACACGAAGGTGATTTGAGCAGAGGAAATAGATGGTCTAATTCTTATATAGTAAGATTGCTTGAGACATGAGAGATTGTAGGAACCTGAGATCAGAGGGGGAAAAGCAGGTGAGGCTGTTGAAACAATTGTAATGAGACATCTTGAACACTTGGGCCCAGACAATGACATGGGGGAAAATGAACAGTACTCACACAGTGGTAGCTTCTAAAAGGAGGGATGGAAAGACTTGCTGGATGGATTATGAGATAATAGAAGAAGTCAAAGATGAACCTAAACTTGGGACAATGCAGCAGCTACAGCAGCAAGAAAGTGGTTGCCATTCATGAAGACGGGAAGGCCATAGAAGAATCATGCTGGGAAGAAAACTGTAAGACTGTAGCATTTACATGTGAAGAAGTGTGAAATGGCCTACAAATACCCAAGTAGAAGTGATGAGGTGGAAGCTGGGTACAACTAGCCAGCATTTAAGTTAATGACTGGGTTAGAGATGTAACCTGGGCATTTTCTGCATATAGGTGTCATTTAATACCATGAGTGTAGTTATGTGTTGTTGTGCTTTGAATGAGAATGGCCTGTGTGTAGACTCATATTTCAATAGTTTGTGAAGTTGGTGAAACCATTTGAGAAAGACTAGAAGGCATAGCTTTGTTACAAGGGGTGTGTCTCTGGAAGTGTGCTTTGAGGACTCAAAAGGCCCATGGCATTCCAGTTAACTCTCTCCCTGCCTTGTGGTTGTTGTCTCAAAATGTAACCTCTCAGCTACTGCCCCAGTGCCATGCCTGCCTGCTACCAGGATCCCCACGAATCTAACCTTCTAGAACCATAAGCCAAAATAAATGTTTTCTTCTATAAGTTCCTTGATCATGGTATCTCTTCACCTCAATAGAAATGTAACTAATACATGTATACTACTTGCCCCAGAATGCTATAAAATTAATAGGCCCATGAAATGAGGAGGATCAGTGAAACATGCTCTGAGGAGTGCAGCCTGTTGGTTGTCAGAAGCAAAGGGAAACATGGTCATGTCCTAGATCCCAAATTCAGAAAAGACTTCAAGTGTTGGCAGTCAATGTACCGGTGATCCTAATAGATCAAACAATGCCAGAAACACCAATATGGAAGCCACTGGAAGTCCTGGTCATGTGAAATCAGTTCAGTTGGAGTAGAGTGTCCAAAAAGAGACTGCTTTTTTGGACCTTTTTCTCTAAAAGTAGGAAGAACAATACAGAGTAGTTAGAGATAGATGGACACTCAAGACAGTTCTTCCTATTTAGTAAGATGGGACAAGGCACAGCGTTTTGGTGTGCTCCTTAGATTAATCCAACAACAGAAAAATGACTCAAGAGAGATAATGGATGTTGACTGAGCATAAGAGTGAGAAGAAAGAGTCTGGTGCATAGTGGGGGGCCAGATAAAGGGGTGGACGCTGTAGTCAGGGGAGTGAGAAGTGAGGCAGGATATTTTGGCAGAGAATACTGGATTTCTTCTCAGTTACCAAAAAGTCTTAGTAAAAAGAAAAAAGTTTAAATGTAAAGTGATTTGGCACATCATGCAAAGGTATAGTAAATATTATTGATCTTACTGAAAAACGTAAAGCTAGAGGAGATCAAGTCTTTCAAGTGAGGGAACTGGGCCAAGAAGTTATCAGCTAGCTGTTGGAAGAATTAATGGCAGAACCTCTGGTTTACATCTCTTGACTTTGCATTTTAAGCTCAGTCCTTCTTATTTGTTGGTCATTACAGAAGTTGCTGTTCCAACAGGCAGACATATTGTGACTATTAAAAAGTTTTTTTACTGTATGCATGCATGTGGGTATGTGCACATGACCTGTGAAGGCCAGAAGGGGGTGTTGGGTCCCCTATTAGGCTGCATTTTTAGTCCTGGTATATCTTAACACTTACACACTTTGTTTTGGCCTTCCTCTATGTGCCTAGGCCATGCCACAAAGGGGAACTGACATCCCAATACCTACTTACTTTCCTTTTCTTGATTCTCTTATTTTGATACAGGACTAGGTTTCATAATGTAGCATAAATATCCAGTCATTGATAAATCCCCTTTAAATTATAAAATACTTTTGAGTGTTTTATATATGCTTGGCTTTGTGCTATATTCTAAATAACTTCAGTAAATAAAAGAGATTGTGTCTCCTATTTAAACACTGCTTGTATGCTTGTAATGTAAACACCAGACAAACTCCATTTTGTAAAAGAAATTCCATTTTGTCTTAAACCTGGCCAAGGGCTAAACCCAGATACCAGGAAAACCGCAAACTAGGCTAAACAGAAAAATATTCCCTACCAACACAATCATCTCACCTTGGGAAAATCCAAATATACTCTCTGCTGGTCAAGATGACCAGCAGATAGTCTGGCACATAGCAACAACCAATTAGGAGAAGCCAGGCCAAAGTTCCTAACATCCCCATGACTGCTTCAACCAATCTTTTCTATAGGCCAAATTGCCCTTACACCTATTACCCAACCATGAAATGCCAAGGCTTGTAACTCCCTGCTTGCAGCTTTTTTGTGCATATGCCACTCAATCATACACTGTAGAACCCATTTCTTTGTCTAAAACCTATAAAAATCCCTCTCAATTGAGACTCGGGGCCACTTTTCTCTATCTGCTCTGTCAGTGCATAGGAGGTGTGGCCTGGGCTCGGACCTGCAATGAAGACTCAGCTCCTGGGTGGTCTGTTTGGGGAGACTCTCAAAATTTGGGCATAACAGCCGTTCTTTGTAAAAATCAACTACTATAATGTTTCAATTAGTTTTTTAAATCTAAAATTGAGAATATATATAGGTACTCTGCAAGGATTAATAGAGAATGTAAGGAACAACAATAACAACAATAACAACCAAAAAAAACCCCTTACAATGACATTTCTTTTATTTTTTTAGCTTTTTATTGATTTTTTTTTTTTGTTTTGTTTTTTTTGTGGATTTCACATTATGGACTCCAGTCCTACTCATCTCCCCATCCTTCATTCCATATCTGCCTTCCACCCTTGCAACTTCCACTCCTTTCCCAAACAAAACAAACAGACAAACAACATTTCATCAGAGAAGATGATGTGTGCCTTAGTTTGAGCGGGACCCTTGGGCCCAAATCTCCCTATCATAATGTTCTACTTGTAGGTTTCTAGGACCCTCAGGATCCTTCTACTTTGCTATTCTCCCATGCTTCTCTCATCTAAAGTCTCAATAGGATGTCCTCCCCTCTGTCCCAGTTTCATGGTAAGTGAAGGCTTTCGTGGGACATGCCCCTTGGGCTAGTATGCAGATATAAATAAGTGAGTATATACCATTTGAGTCTTTCTGCTTCTGGGTCTCACGTACTCTAGTGCCTCACATTTGACTATGTCCCCTGGAGGGGGAGACCTGGTGGCTCTCAGAGGAAGGACAGCAGGTTACCAAGAAGAGACTTGATACCCTATGAGCATATACAGGGGGAGGTAATCTCCCTCAGGAACAGTCATAGGGGAGGGGAAAAAGGGGAAAATGGGAGGGAGGGGAGAATGGGAGGATACAAGGTATGGGATAACCATTGAGATGTAACAAGAATAAATTAATTTAAAAATTTTTTAAAAAAAGAAGATGATGTGTGTCACACAGTATAACCTTTTGGCTAAATAGCTTCTTGCAAATATTCATTGCTGTAAATCACTGTTCTGGTTCGAGGTCTCCGTCTTTTGCCACTGTAACAATGCTGGACCCTTACTGGATTTCTCTTAGGTCTTCTGTTGTTGCCGTGTGTCACGGAGATCTTGCAGCTTTGGTTCTGGTGGCCCATCCCTTCATACTACAGACCAGTAGATGTTGGGTGTTGTAGATGTTGGTGTAGATGTTGGGTGAAACAACTCAAAGCTTTAGATCTGGCTCTGGGTGGTTGCTGAGTTGGCCAGCCTGACAGCTCTACTGTGCCACCTAGGTGATGTGCAGAGCCACCTTCTGAGTGCTACAGCTAGTGAGGCATGGGGCCAGCTCTCCCAAGCTGCCCAGGTGATGAGTGGGGCCAGCTCTGCACAGCCCTCAGACATTATCATGATCCTAGGCAGCAGCCCAGCCCAGGGACATGGACATGGTCTTTGGTTATAACATGGGCCACAGTCATCAACATGTATCTCCCATTACTGTACGGTCATGGACCCAGACATTTCCCTCCCTCTGTGGCAGAATGAGGCAGGACCTCACCATGGCCTCGGGTGGCATCACAGGCTATTCACATCAGGCTGGTTGTCACTACCTTCATGCTTGTACTTCACCCTCCCTTCATTGTGCACACACCACTCTGCTTCTCCTTCTCTTGTATCTCTCTGCTACTTACTTCCTCATCTTATTGGTGCCGGGGGTCTCTGGGTGTCTTCAGCATGGCACCACGTGGGGGGGGGTCATCTCTGGTGTTCTCCCACAATTGCATTTCTATAAAGCACCAATCAAATAGGAATTAAAGAACTTTCCCTTTTAAGTAGACAAGTATGCTATCTATTATATTGAATTTCAGGTGTTCCTAATATGAGAAGGTATAAATACCCAAGCCATTTCACACAACTTGAAATTGTGGGGACTGCATGACTTCAACTCTTACCTTTACCCAGGGTTTCTCCCATTGCACAGAAAAGCTGCTATTGTGGTTTGGAGGTGTTGCTGCCTACATTTGTGGGAGTAAAAAAATTACTTTTTGCTTTTTCTTTCACTCTTTAAGAAGAGACGTTTTATGTCTGCTAACAACAGTAAAAAAAAAAATTAGTTCATCTAAATTAGGATAAAATCTGTAAAAGAAAGGTAGTGGTTTAGGAAGAAGAAAAGGAGGCAGGAGAGGGGAGAGAAGGGGGGAGGAGGGAGAGGGGGAAGAGGAAGGAAACAAGAGGGCAACATAGGTGAATATGGCCAAAGTACACTACAGACATCTATGAAAATGTGATGAAACATAATTTTGTATAATAACCTATAACAACCTAATCCCAAGTATGTCCATTCTTCTTTTCCCTAACTGTTGTCATTGTTAGAACCATTGTTGGTTCATGAGGATGAAATGAGTTCTTGGACACAATAGGTAGCATTAATAACTTAAAAAATTTCAACATTGTTGCTTTAAGATGCATGGTTAGAATGAACAAACTGACTTGAAATTAATGATTCATACAAAACTCGTGTGTGTGTGTGTGTGTGTGTGTGTGTGTGTGTGTTTGTGTGTGTTGTACATATGTCCATGTATTTTTTGAATGTGTGTTCATATGAAGGCCATAGGTTGATGTTGGGTATCTTCCTCAATCACGGTTCATTCCATGTTTTTTGACATGGTCTGTCACTGAACCTGATGTTCCCTGATTTGACTAGGTTGGTAACCAGGGAACTGGGTCTTCTTGTTCCTCCTTTCACAGTGCTGGTGTGATCGGGCATTTTCTATGCCTGCCTCTTTAAACGGGTGTTGGGAACCCAGACTCAGCTCCAGAACCTTACCACATGTCTATACCAAAGTGTGTAAACATTTAAGCAAATTTGTGATATGTAGCATCCTTATACAATACAGAAAGCTCTTGGAGTCCTGTTTCTGGTAAGTGAGAGAAAAAGCAGGGAGGAGCACACTTGGAGACAGAACAAACTAAGTTGCTACCAAAACTGAACATATATATCAGATTAATGAGGGGAAATTCGTAAGTATTTCACTCTTAAGACATACACAATACTATAACTTCAGGACCATTTGGGTAAATAACAATTTAAAATGTAAAAGTCCCCCAATCATAGCACTGTGCAATTACAGTCTTAATAAGTAACTACAAACTTTAATTAACTAAACTGTGAAATGCAAACTGGCTTAAGCTACAGAAACATTGTATGCTAAGTAGAACTAGCCATGTTAATTCTAGTAATCAAGCCAGTTCTTATAAGATTCATTGAGTATTGCCTTTTAATACATTTTATTAACAGTTCTTGTGAAACTCACTCACATAAACTATGGACTCGCTTCCAAATTATGGGCTACAGTTCTAATTGAATCAAGAGGAAATAAACACCAATAAAAAGCAAACTCTGGAAGAGAAAACAGTATATATGACTCCAGTATAATGACATGGAGTTGTTTGGTGGATGTATCAGTTGTTCATGTTCCATAATCTTCAAACCACTCCTGATTTCTCTCTTTATTGTGAAAGTTCAGAATTGATTCTGAGTATAGTATGCTTAAAATGGTGCAATTGAACTCATTGATAAGTCAGAACATTTCATTTTTCCTTTATAATATAATTTATGTGTTAGTGTTTCAGTATAACTCATTCTGACATTACAGTAAGGATGTTGCCAAGAATACAGCAAGCATTTAATAAATATTCATAAAACTAAATTCAGTCCTGCGTGTCTCCATCCAACTCTCTGAATCTCCCTCCTCTCCCCTGTCTCTGGAGTCAAGCCTACCCATAATGTACTATGATGGGATACAAAGTCCTTAAAACTTAGCATATCTAAAAAGAAAGCCATTCTCTCTTTCCCTTATCTGATTCACGCCAACAACATCTGTTTGGTCATGCACGCCAGGAATCCTTAAAGTCAATTCTTTGTTGTGTATCACTTTCAATCTCTGTCTATATCTGCCACGTATGTCCCTTCTGCCCCCTTTCAAAGCCTCTGACTTAGTTCAGAGTGCCAGGTCTCCAGGAGCAGAACATGCTACAGGATGGTACTTGACATCTGTGTTCACCCATGCTCCATTTTTCTGCTAGGTTTTACATGATTTTTTATTATTTCTTGGTTACTTCTGCACACACAGATGATGGGCCCTAAACTCTTCAGTGTAAGGGAAGAGAAAACCTCTTTCTGTAACATCTTTCTAGCTCACAAAAACTCCAGAGACCTCAAATTGTGCCAGAAACATTTATGCAGCTGTTTCTCATTTCACAATATTTTCCAGGCATGGATGAATTTCTGTTTTGTTTTTTTTTTCCTTAAAATTTTAGTGCAAATGCCACTTTCACAAAAGCTTTCTTTAACTGACTAAAACAGGAATATTCTACTTTTAAAACTATTACTCTGCATTTTATTTTGATATTTGGTCAGATAACTTTTACTAGGAGTCACTGTGGCTTTCAGATGAGTTCCACCAATGCTCACTTCTAGGAAGCCATGCCCAGCTGAAATTCCTTTCTTGGAGTTTGGGCAGAAGAAACAGGATCCATGTTGAAGTGTTGCTTATAAGGAAAGCCTTTGGTTTCTGTAGTGCTCCGAATAAGAATGGTCCTCATAAGTTCATGTCTTTGAATGCTTTGTTGACAAAGAGTGGAACTATTTGGAAGGATGAGGAGGTGTGGCTCTGTTGGAATAGATGTGGCCTATTGGAGGAGGTATGTTATAGTGATGGGGGTGTGGAGGTTAGAGGGGTGGGCTTTGAGGTTTCAAAAGCCAGAGACAAGCCCAATATCCCTACCCCTCTCTTTCTCTCCCTCCTTCCCTGCCTCCCTTCCCCTCCCCCCTCTGCTGCCTATGGAATTGTAAAGCTCCCAACTACTTCTTCAGCACCATGCCTGCCCGCCCACTCACCTGCCTGCTTACCTGCCCACCTGCCTGCCTGCCCACCTGCCTGCTTGCCCACCTGCCTGCTTGCCCACCTGCCTGCCTGCCCACCTGCTTGCCTGCCTGCCTGCCACTGTGATTTTCCCCCATGATAAGAATGGACTAAGCCTCTGAAACTGTAAGCAATACTTCAGTTAAGTCCTTTCATTAGAAAAGATTTGGTGTTCATGGGATCTCTTCAAGCCATAGAACAGTTGCTAAGACAGTTTCAGTCTTGAGTGTACCCTTTCTCTTACTTTCAGTTTTTGAAAAGAGATAGCTACTTTGTTGTGTGTTGTGCACTGCGCCCTATGTCACAAGAAACTGAAGGAAGCCTCTGGCTGAAGGCAGTGAGGCACTGTTATCTTGAACAGCCTGTGAACAACTCTGTCCTATGCACAATCCCGTGAAAGAGCTTAGAAGATACTCCTTGCCAGTAACAGATAATACCTGTCTCCTTGATATCAAAGTACATACTATGTAATATTATTATTTTGTTTGTTTGTTTGAGACAGGGTCTCGTGTATCCCAGGCTAGACTTGAACTTGACATGTAAAAAAGGAGTTTTATTTATTTATTTATTTTTAGTTTACTTTTAAATTTTATTCTTCTCTCATGCAATACCTGACCACAGAAACATCCTGACCACAGACTCCCCTCCCTCTCTTTATCCCAGTGCCCTCCCCACGTCCTCCCTTTCTAAGACCCACTGCTCCTCCTCCGTTGTTGGTGTGGTAGCCAAGGACTTTAAACTCTCGATCATCAAGCCCCTCCTCCACCCCCAATGCTAAGATTTCAGCCATTCACCACTACTCCTGACTTATGACTCTCTCCTTAAAGTTTCATCTGAATTATGTCATGTGATAGCCAGGCATTAAATTACAGAAGAAGTTCAAGAATAAAAAGGAGGTCTTTTCTTGCTTTCTGCCTGTTTTTCTCTAGAAAAGTTACTTCCTGTCTGTCTGTAAGCATGGTCAGATCTTCTCTGTCTTGTACAAATCACAATGAAACACCAAGACCACTTCCCTCAATTGATATTTTCACAAATGCTGATCTTTTTTTTCCCCCCAGCACAAGAGGGTTCTTAAGACAAAACAAAACATTCTCAGTATGACTTGGACAGAGTAAAAAGAAAAAGGAAATAGGAGACAGAACTAGGGAAGGCACAAAGATGGGTCTGTGGGATATTTTAGGCCAGCATAGAAACCTTGGTTTTATACCAAGCCTGGCATAAGTAGTGGTGGCCTAACAGCTGCTTTATCCATTAGGCATCATGGGATCAGCATCTAGATGAGTCTACCACCTTGTCAATGGAATTTTTGAAATGTGGAAAAACATACATTGGCTTGCAAATTGGAAAAAAAGGTCTAAAATGTTGAAAGCAATGCAAGTATAACTTAATGCCCACAGAATGTAATATTATGTAAAGTGTATTTCAGTCCATCTGGGCTGAAATGTGAACACTATAAATGTCAACCACGAGAACAAAATAAACATTTACCTTCAAGTAATCTCATATTTAAAATTTATGAAAAATGTCTAAAAATATAGAGAAATTATATTTAAATCTGATGTGTTTTATGTTTCAGACTATATAGAATGGAAGATTTTAAACTATAATACTGGGGGACTAAGAAGTCTCAAAATTGACATAGATATGCTTAGCAATACTTAAAGAGGAAAATCTCTCAGGGGACAAGAATGAATTGCCAGATAAACCATCCTTATGTGTGTAAGTATCAGTAAATAATGGCCTGCAGTTCTCTGGGATAATAAAATGTGCATATATGTGATATAGGTTATTAAATATTCAATATTATATGCTTCCCAGGCAGCTATGTTTTTCTTCTACTTCTACATGAGTAACATAGATCCAAGACTCCAGCTCTATAGTATATGTCATTCGTGTATGGTTATGTCCCCTGAGTAAGGATCAAGTTTATTTTCAATGTCATAACAAGCTGTGTCTGGCAGTTCCTAAAACTAGATCCAATAAATATTTACTTGATATTTCCCTTGACAAGTGTCAGAGAATGTATTTCCTAGCAGACTAGCAGACTGGTTTACTTTTTCTCCTTGTTAATTTTTATGCCATATTGACTAGACACACATAAGCCATGCACACTCATGTGCATAAACACATACCAACACACACATACACACACACACACACACACACACACACACACACACACACTTACAAAGATCAGGCATCTCCCATCCCTCAAGAAAATTAAAGTAAAATTTTTTTTCTTTTTCTTTATGTTTCCTATATAATTTGGACCCTTGCCTGCCACACCAGAATTGGATACCATCTGTGAAATTAATTTGAAATTCACTACTCTTAATTTGCCTGCCTCTAAATCTGCTATGGCATCCCTCCAAATTTATTTTTCTAACTATAGACATTCATTTCATTCCAAGATCCTTCTCCTGAGTATATTTTGGTCACATTCACTAGAGAACTGTCCATTTTAGTCATTAACCACTCATATTTCCTATCTTTCCAATATTTCAGTGAGTCATTTTCATTTGATTTTTCCTGTGTAGTTAAAGAAGAAGAATGCCTTTCAGTTTAGCAAAAAGTGACAGAAAGAGTTCTCAGTCATTTATATAAAAAACATTCATTACCACTTTTAATATAGATTATATATATATATATATATATATGAATTTTAAAATTTGGTAATTTCTAAAATCCTTGCTCTTGATTTAGAAGTTAGTGATATGTGATGAACTATGAGAAGAACTTGTAGAGGGTTTCTGAGCTTTCTATGATAGATGGATCCTTAAACCATTTTTAGGGATCTCTGCACAAGCTTTCAACTTCAACAGTTCTATGTTCACTAGTGGGATTGGATGGTTGCAAGTATAACTTCTGTATTATGACTACAGAGGAAACTTCTCCAGGAAATTGGTTTATTTGATCTACATATGATATATACTTTCATATAGTCCCCTTTAATGCACTCGAAAACCAGTAGTCAGGAAAAACCATTTCTGCTTGATCTTGCTTAAACATCATCTAACTCAACTTGATAATCTTTGCACTATGCAGTAGCTGACATGTACAAGAGTTCTCTATCCTTTAAAAGTAAAAAGAATTATAACTGTCAACAGAACAAAGTACAGCCTACAGACTGGGAAAAGATATTCACCACCCCATCTGACAAAGATCTAATATACAAAATATATAAAGAACTCAAGAAATTAAACACCAACAAACTAAATAACCCAATTAAGAAGTGGGGCTTAGAACTAAACAGAGAATTCTCAACAGAGGAATATTGAATGGCTGAGAAACACTTAAAGAAATGCTCAACATCCTTAGTCATCAGAGGAATGCAAATCAAAATGACTCTAAAATTCCATCTTACAGCCATCAGAATGGCTAAGATCAAAAATTCAAGCGACACCACATGCTAGCAAGGATTTGGAGAAAGAGGAACACTCCTTCATTGCTGGTGGGAATGCAAACTTGTACAACCACTTTGGAAACCTAACTGGTGCTTTCTCAGAGAACTGGGAATACAGCTTCCTCAAAACCCTGCTATTCCACTCCTTGGAATATACCCAGAAAATGCTCTATCACACAACAAGGACATATGTTCAACCCTGTTCATAGCAACCTTATTCATAATAGCCAGAACCTGGAAACAATCTAAATGTCCCTCAGTAGAAGAATGGATAAAGAAACTGTGGTACATTTACACTATGGAATACTACTCAGCTATAAAAAACAAGGAAATCCTGAAATTTGTGGACAAATGAATGGAACTAGAAACGATCACTACTGAGAGAGTTAAACCAGAAGCAGAAAGATTCGCACGGTATATATTCACTTATAATTGGACACGATTCCAAAAGGCATGTCCCATGAAAGTCGTCACTTGCCAGGAGATTGGGATAGATGTCAGGACATCCTACTGGGAATCTAGGTAAGAGAAATATAGGAGATGGGGAAATAGAAGGATCTCAAAGGTCTTAGAAACCTACAAGAAGAACATCGTAACAGGTGAATCAGGGCCCAGGGAGGTCTGCTCAAACTATTGCACTAACCAAGGACAATCAATACAAGGAGTAACTATTGAACCTCTGCTCTGATCCAGCCAATGCACAGGACATTCTCCACAGTTATGTGGAGAGCGGGGACTGACTCTGACATGAACTCTGGTGCCCCATATTTGGCGACCTCTGCTTGGTGGGGAGGCCTGGTGGCACTCAGAGAAAGAATAAGCAGGCTACCAAGATGAGACTTGATAGCCTATGACCATAAAGTGGGGGGCAGGGTCCCCCTCAGTCCTAGACCTAGGGGAGCAGATTAAGGTGAAAGTGGGAGGAGGGAGGAATGGGAGGATACAAGAGATGGGATAACAATTGAGCTGTATTCTGAATGAATTAATTAAATAAAAAGAATTACAACGAAACTTTTTAAAATAAAAATAAAAACAACCATAAGATTTAGCTTTAGTTACTTTAAAAATAGTCTCTTAATTTATTTTAATATTTTTTAAAAACATATGACAAGAATAAGAAATTTCAGTCAACACTTCCCATTGGTGGGGAGACCTGGTGGCACTCAGAGAAAGGATAAGCAGGCCTACCCTTGAGACTTGATAGGCTGTGAGCATATGGTGGTGGAGGAGGTGCCCTTCTATCACAGACCTAGGGGAGGGCAATAGGGTGAAAGAGGGAGGGAGGGGAGAATGGGAGGAGACAAGTGAGGGGATAACAATTGAGATGTAATCTAAATAAATTAATAAAAAAAGAAAAAAGAAAGAATTTAATGTGGTAAAAAAAGAAATTTCAGTCAAATAACTAACATGTAAAATGGCATGGAATTTTGTCAAAATAGATTTGTCATCTTTTTCTTTTTCTTTTTTTTGTAATCTTTTTCTTTATTTTAATTTGTTCTTTGAGAATTTTGCACAATGTATTTGTTACATTCTCCCCTTTCTCTAACTCCTCCCAGATCCAATGCCATTCCTTACTCAATTGTCTTTATGTCCTTTAAAAAAAATAGTATCAAGTACAATTTGCGCTGCCCATGTACTCTTTGATGTGTGGCCCCCTAATGAAGTACCTTTAACCTACCAGGGGCCATGCATTGGCCAGATGTGGGTCTCTCTATTAATGTCTACTACCTAACTTGAAAGAAAGATTCTCTGAAAAGGGTTGAAATGTGCACTAATCTATGAGTATAATAAGAAGCTAAGCTATTAGGAGTCAATTTAAATTTGTATCTAGGTAGCAGAACAACAGTAGGAGGTTCTTTCCTAAAAGCCAGTGGCCTGGCTACCTAAGAGTTCTTGGCCAGGTTTGGGTTTAATCTTGTGGAGCAGGCTTTAAATTCAGTGGTTGATTACATCCATGACAGTCATGTCACTATTACACAGGCAGGTATGTCTGACCAGCCTGGTCATTATTGTAGTGTTCCGGGTTCACAGCTGGGTAAGGTTGATGATGACTTTTCTCCTCTGGTAGAGTACACAGAGCCTCTCAGCCCTGTTAAAGCTATCCCATAACAATGAGGCTTCAAGGTAACTGCCCATTTTTTCCCCTCTATGTTCTATGATTCAAGTATAATGTGTCTTCAGCATTGTGTTCTTGCCATCATGTTCTGAAGGGTAGCCAAGAGCACTGGCAATAGTCAGTCACGATGGACCTCAGGACATATGTGCACCACACAGAAAACAATTAAAAAAAAAAAGAAAGAAATACTATGAGATCTGAAACTGTAGATAAACAATATCAATAAATCTTTAGTCAAAGTAACCAAAGTAATGTGTGAGAAGAAGAAAATGAAGTTAGAGATGAAAAAGAAGACATTATAACAGATACAAGTAAAACCAGTAGTTAATTAGAAAATACTTTAAAAATATGGAAAGAAACTAGAATTTGATAAATTCTCAGACTGAATGACCTATAAAATCAAATCAAGAGGATGTAAACAGCTTACACAAATCTATAGCAAGGAATAAAACTGAAGCACTGATAACACCTTTCTGAACAAAGAAAAGGCTAGGGATAGAAAAATTCACTGATAATTCTCCTATTTTTGATGAAGAAAAGCAAATGCTTTTCAACCTGTTCTATCAGATGAAAAGAACAAGAATACTACTGTCTCGTTTTCTGGCTTTATTATTGCTTGATACTAAAACTAGATAATACATAATAATACAACATCAGAAAATTTTAGATCGACTTTCCCAATGAGTGGAAATGCAGAAATTATTAATGAAATACTTAATAACAAAAATTTAAGTTACATCTGGGCCCAGGGGTCCTGCTCAAACTATGGTGCCAGCCAAGGACAATACAGGCCGTAAACTTCAAACCCCTACCCAGATCTAGCCAATAGACAGGATATTCTCCACATTTGAGTGGAGAGTGGGTTCTGACTTTCACACGAACTCTGGTGTCCCAATTTGACCACGTCCCCTGGATGGGGAGGCCTGGTGGCACTCAGAGGAAGGACAGCAGGTTACCAAGAAGAGACTTTATACCCTATGATCATATATAGGGGGAGCAGGTCCCTCTCAGTCACAGTCATAGGGAAGGGGAATAGGGTGAAAGTGGGAGGGAGGGAGGAATAGAAGGATACAAGAGATGGGATAACAATTGAGATGTAGTATGAATGAATTAATAAAAAGAGAAAAAAAAATCATACACTGTGCCCAAGCTAGAGCAAAATGGATGCAAGGATGGTTCAATATACTCATTATGCATGTAAGTAGACTCAAAAACAGAAATAGCATCATCATCTCCATAGATGCAGAAAAGACCTTCGACAAAGTTCATCACTGCTCTTTTTAAAAAGCCCTAGAGAACCACAACTAGAAGGAACATATCTTAATATAATAAAGGCTAAGCTTTGATAAGCCTATAACCAGTATATACTATACTAAAAGAGAAACTCAGAGCATTTCCTCTAAAATCAGGACTGAACTAAAATATCCATTTTCTCATTCTTACTAAATATACTGTTTAAAAAATCTTAGCTAGAGAAAAAAAAAGAGGATTTAAGAAAATAAAAGGGATACAAACAGGGGAGAAGGAAAACCATGCTTATTTAAGATGATAAGATGCTATAGTTTAGATAATCAAAAGACCTTACCAAAAAGCTCTTAGGTCTGCTAAATACTTAAGCAAAGTAGTACCATATAAAAACAAAATCCCTAAGTCAGTAGCTTTTCTATATATCAGTAATGAACTTGCTAAGAACAGAATCAAGAAAGAATACCCACCTACAGTAGATTAACATTGCCTAGGTCTAATCATAATAGAAAGGTGATAGATTCCGATATAAAATATTTTTAAAAGACTAACTAAGCAAATTGAAAAGAATGCTAAAAGATGAGACTTCCCATCCTCATGAATGGAAATTATGATCACAAAAGTGGCTATATGTTCAGAAGAAATACACAGATCCATTGTAATTCCCATATAAATGCTAATGATATTCTCCACAGAAATAAGAAAACATTCTAGAAATCATATGACACTAATATATCAACTACACTCCATGACAGGCCGCATGAGTACTTGGCCAACACAAAATGGGCTCCATTGTTTTTGTGGGCTTTTTGCTGCTGTTGTTGTTTGCTTGCTTGCTTGGGTTTTTCAATTTTGTCCTGTTTTTGTTTTTGTTTTTGCTGTCTCTCCCTAAAACAAAACCCATGAAGTTGGGTGAGTATGGAGGGGAAGCATCTGGAAGAAATTTGGAGAGCAGCAAAAATATGATCAAAATATATTACATGAAAAAAATTAAAAACAAAATAAAATTTAAAAAGGACCCCAAATGGGCAAAGCAATCGTAGGTAGAAAGAACAGTGCTGAAATATCACAAAGCCTAATCTCAACTTACAGTGCAGTCACAACACAGAATAGGAAAAATAAAAAGCACAAGTAGAATAGGATAGAATGGAATGGAATAGAATAGAGGAAATAAAGATAACTTCACATGGCTATGAACTGCTGAATTTTAACAAAGTTGCCAAAAGTGTACATTGGAGAAGAGATAACCTCTTTATCAAATGATTACTGAAAAATGGGACATAGAGTAATGAAACTCCATCCCCATCTCTCTTTCATGCTTTATGAAGTTCATTTCAAAATGGATAAAAGGCCTTAATAAAAAAAAACCTGAAAGATGTAACTTCTAAATGAAAATCACCTTTACATATATGCTTAAACCAATCTTTTTAAAAAAAAAATGGGTTCCAATAGCTGAGAAAATAATTGGAAAATAGATATATGGAATTGTATGAAATTAGAAAGTCTCAGAACAGTACAAAAGCAATTATGAGAATGAAGGGATAACATTAAAAGGAAAGAGTACTGGCTGTACATCTGACAGAAGAGTAACATCTATAAAGAACTCAAAAAATTTATCACCAAAATAATTTATTTTTGCCTAACCAATAGATTGTCAATTTAATTTAGTAGACAATTCTCAAGAGAAGCAAATGACATTGATACACTTGCCCATCAGGAAATTGATACCCAAAACTCCACTGAGATTCCATGTCATTCAAATTAGAGTATGAAATTCCATTTCATACCATTCAGAAAGCATGACAACAAATGCTGGCAAGGATAGAAGAATAAAAATGGAACCCTTATATATCACTCATGGTGATATAAACTAGTACAACCATGATGGAAATCAATTGAAAGATTCCCCACACAAAACTCAAAGAGAAATTAGTGTATAATCCATCTATACCACATTTGGTGTATGTGGTGGGTTGAATAAGAATGAGCCTGATATTTGAATGCTTAGTCATCAGGCAGTGGCACTACCTGAGAAGGAATTTGAGGTGTGGGTTTGTTGGAAAAAGCTTGTCAGTAGGAGTGGGCATTGAGGTTTCAAAAACCTGAGCCAGGCCCAGTGGCCCTCTCCTCCTGGCGCCTGTGGATCTGGAAGTCTGATTTTCAGCTATTTCTCCAGCACTCTGTCTGCCTGTGTGCTGCCATGCTCCCCATCACAATGATAATGGAATAAACATCTGAAACTGCAGCCTGGCCCCAACTAAATATTTTCTCTAGGAGAGTTGCCTTGGTCATGATGCCTCTTCACAGCAATAAGACAGTTTGTATCTGACAGAATCTATTCAGCATACTTCAGAGAAGCTTGCACATCCATGTTCAGTGCAGCACTACTTACAATAAGCAGGATTTAGAATCAATCTAGATGCCTAGCAACAGCTATTCAATACTTTCTTATTTCACATTGTAGTCAGTATCTATCTATCTATCTATCTATCTATCTATCTATCTATCTATCTATC
>OU015748.1:92918635-92934912 GCA_907169655.1 Acomys percivali
ATCTATCTATCTATCTATCTATCTATCTATCTATCTATCTATCTATCCTCTATCTATTCATCCATATATCATCTGTTTATATGATATGACAGCAGAAAGAAGACTATTCAGAGGAAGGGCATATTCAGAGGGGGCCATAGGAAATAAGGGCACAAGGGAGTAAATGAGAAAGTATAATGATATACAGCTATTAAAATGTGATATTAACTCAACTATATTGCATGATAACTAAAAATATAATGAAAGAAACAAAGGACTTCCCATCAAGCACCAAGGGTGTGATTAGCTGATAGTCTTCAACTGTCTGCTTCACTATAAGCTATTTCACTTCTTTAGTAAAGTTTACCTAGTTCCCAGGGATGCTCCTGACCAATGGCTAAGTCTGATGCTATCAAAGCTTGTTCATGTTCATCATTGCAACAGTCCTCAAATGAGTGACCTTGGTTCTGGATATGTCCTTTGGGCTGAGAAATTTGTAAGATTTCTTTCTGAGTGTACTGGATTTCCTGACCATACCTATTCCCTTCCTTTAGCACTAGTTACTTTTCAGGAAACTTCTTTTACTTCATACATCTGAGCCTTTCATATTTGGAAAGTCCGTAACGACACAATTGGTGCCCAGAGTAGTTAGATGGGATTTTGGAATGGGCTACTCACTGGATCACTGCCAATGATGAGCAAGTCCCTCACAGTATAAAGTGGTTGTCTGCTTGTTAAATGCTCACTCATTATGAGAAGAGATGTTCAGAAAGGTGGTACCCTAGAGGAAGATATGTACCGGGCAAGGAATTCAATATATCTTAGAATAAGAAGGATCAAGAAAATGGAATCAGATGGCTAAATTTCACTAAATATTTGTGCTGCCTAAAGAAGTCCTTAGCTTATATAATAGGTACATAAAAGAATGACGATCAAACACAGGATGGCTAAATCCCAAAGATGGTTGAATGTGCAAGTGAGGAAGATCAATTATGTGAAAGACAAGACCCTAGTTGGAAACACCTAGCTACTTGGCATTTAGTATGGAAAAACTTGGCTGTAGATTTCATCTGATCTTCTGAGGCTGTAAAAGTCGACAACTGCTCTCCTAAGGTTCAGTTTATCTCTCCAAAGTCAGGAGACAAGATAATAGAAAGCACACTTAAGAAGACACTTCTATTGCTTTTCTGTCTCCAGGTTAAGTAAACTTGCATCTGATACGGGAGAGCGGGGACTCCACTCAAAAGAAGTTGTGAGCCTTAAGTACAATGTTGCAGGAGGGACTAGGATGAAAACATGGAGTCTACAAATCCTACGTGAAGGAAATCAAGATCTAGGATTGGCGATTGGAAGTTCATTTACTCCAAGGAAGTCTTCTGGGACATAGGGTTTAACATCTTAGAAAGATTCCAGAGAATGATTCAAACTTGTAGCTGGGATGGCTCTCAGACCCCTAGGAAAGTGATGGCCCACAACGAGTTAAAAAGTTGTTGAGTGGAACCTAATAAAGAATTGAAAAGTTGAGTAAAGCTGATGTCCTGAAGAGGCCAGATGAAAGAACTGAGGATTATGCTATATAGGTGTCCCTCAAATCATATGGTCACCTGCAACACAGGAGTGCATTGTTGAAACGCTAGCATCATTATAGAGTTCAGCACTTGTGGACTAAGGCTAGAGGCAGAAGAAACCATTATAAGACCTGGCTCACTGAGAACAAAGTATAGAACAGATTCCTAAAGCAATAGAGATCAGGAAACAGTTCTTTTTTTTTTTTTTTTTTTTTTTTTAACACTAAAGACCACAATATCATTATTTCTTTTTCAAGAAGAAGACAAAGTCAGAGTGATAGCCAATGGGTCTTGGCCTACAGATAACATGGAAGTGTATAATGAGCATGCATTCTCACTGGCAAAATAGATGAACTGCAGTAAAGGAAGAACCATTGCTTAACAGATGGCAGAGGCCTGTTACTCAAATAAAGTCATATTTTAAAAATAATTTTTCGACTCAAGAAAGTTTGAAAAGTAAGATCTACTCAGTGAATAGAATAGGGAGCTTAGGGGGACAGTCCCTGTTACCTACCACAAGAATCATTCCAATCCTTCTCCAATGGACCCAACAACCTAGATGTGTGGTTTATATTGAAGACAGCATAATGTTTAACTGTTTTGAGTCTGTTTGGATGGAGGGTCTGTATTGACATGGAAATCTAATAATGGAAAGCGTCTTTATGTTACAGAGGAGTATAATGAAGGCAGGTAATAAATCTTTATCAATTATAGCTGCTGTTGATCCACTAGATCTGTAGGCTCCTAATGGTCACCCCAGGTCCCAAATGTATCATTGAGATTGACATAGTATTTTGATGTTTATAATTGAGATTGACATGTGGTATTTTTTGCATTGCATCTTGTATTATAGCATACAAACCACTGTATTGAGTAAGGTAAAGCTTCTCTTTATGCGTTTGTCATAATCATAAATGAAACAAGGTATCCTACCTAGGGGGCAGATATTGATGATACTAATTTTTAAGATTTACAGATTTCTGTGGTTGTGGTCTCAAGCATATAAAGTTTCATTCCATTCTCCCCATAGAGAAACCACCTGGATCTTAGAAAATAACTAGTCCCCATAAGTCAGTCACATTGTAGCACTGATTGTAGCTACAGCACATGGTATTGTTTCATTGCTAGTGAGGATGGACGTAGATTATTTAGAGAGCACAGATCCATCGATGTAGTTAGTATATTTTTGTTTATCTTTTATGCAAGAAAGGTGGCTAGAAACAATCCCTTTTCACAAACACCCATCATTCTGCCAGAAGATAGAATTTTCTCAGTCCCTGTCATGGTGAAGGTAGCAGCACTCTAGCTCATATGGACATCCTTCAAGACACTATGCCAGTCATTAACAAGATGGAGTGTTGATGGGTGTGCAGGCTGAGCAAGAAGAGGCAGCAGTTGGAGGACTTGGTGCACTCCACTGTGCACAACCTAGCACATGAAGTCAGGAGACAAGGAAGGTGATGGAGACAGAATGACAATTCTCAATGCTCATCTGAAAACATGACCACTTTCTCATAGGTTATCTCCATAGCCACCAATTTCATTAAAAAGTAGCGTGGCAAGGGACTCTAGCATGGGCGCATTCATAAGGTCATGTGGGTTGAACAAGACTAAGGGATCAGGAACATGAGCCAATTATTTCCATTTTCTCACTTGGCTTCCTTCTCACATTTACCTAAAAGAGGGTTTGGAGAATGGGCACAAGCTGTGCTGCTTTTGTTTCTGTTCGATTTAGAGCTGATGGCTGGCCTCCTCCCTTTGGACCTCGGCTAGTTTGCTGTGAAGCAGCTACTTTCCTCCCTCCCGTGGAAGGCTGGGAAATGGCTTATACCAATGCCTTCATAATTGCATAGATCCACATGCACCTTGCATTTCTTGAGTAACTCATCATGACAGAATTTACTAGGGCACATGATAAGCACCGCATTGTCTGTAAGAGCCTTGAGTTCCCTGGAGACCTATGTTATTTACTTATTTTTGGTAAATCTTTTAGAAACTTTAAGAATTATTTGATCACAAAGGTACAAAAAAAAATTATTTCCTAACAGGAGAAGTGATAAAATTATTTGTAGGCCTGCCTTAGGTAGACAGCAATAATACTTCTAAATGGAATTACCACAACAAAACAAGATGGGCCTTTTAAAACAAAATTTTGCTTTTAGCATCAGGATTCCCGAGTTAATCCTTTGGTCCTTTCAATAGTAAGCATCTGCGGAATTGATGGAGTGGCTGTATAGTTCACTTTAGAAAACACTAACACTGTTTGCCAAATAAGCTTAAGCAGATGAAAAAGCTTACACTTTCCTCTGTAACATGTAATCACAGACCCAGAGGCAGCTTTGTGTGTTGGTGGTACTTGTATTTTTCTTAAGCATAGGAAAACAAAGTCAAGAATTTCAGTGTGTTCTCAGACTGAGGCCAACTGAGCTCTTGAGTAAGAGCTCCCTCCACTGGAGTCTGACTTTGACACCCAGTTCTTACCTTCTTTCACCATCTTCTCCTGGACCCTGCCCAGTGCTGGACAGCGCATCAGCTGAGCCCTGAGGAAGGCCTTCAGGAAGGATGCGGGGAAGCCCATTTGTCAACCCAAGGAGGCCTAACTGGAGAAAGAAACACTCTCGCAGATCTCTTCCTGTCAGCAGTGTGGAATACATTCTGGGAAGCTGAGAGCCTAAACAGACTGTAATCACAGGCCTCCAAGGCCTCAGACAGTTTTTCATCAAAGGCACATTTTGGTGAATTATTGCTTTCAAGGGAAAGTTGGAAATTTACACCTCAAAAAATAAATAAATAAAACAACTAACCCAGGATTGCTCTGCGTTCCTACAGTCACTTACAAATTTGGGCTGTACTTCTAAGCCATGGAAACTAGGATCTTCAATACTGTTTTAGGGCATTTAGGTTAATCAAATATCCTCGCTAATCCTGGGTGTCCCCTTTTATTATACTTAGATTGCATATTTTCAGTGAATTGGAATAAAATAAAACTGGATAATTAACGCAAATGGTGTAGGGCATGTTCAGCTATTCTTATGAGGTCTAAAGTTCACCATTATGAATATGCATTACTGGCTGCATAACCTTTGCTAAGTTAGGCAAGCATTTTGAAAATGTTTACTCATCTAAAAATGGGCCTGATATAATGAATATGAAAGTGTGTTTCAAGTCCTGAGAACTGATGGTGGAAATTGGCTGTGAAGTAGAGAAATGCTTATAGAATGGCTGGCTGCTGTATCACATGTGGAGTTGATACTATCATTTGGGGGATATATTTCACACCAAAGACTGTGGAGGTTTTGGTCAACAGAAGTGGCCACAAAAACAGCATTGGAGCCATTAGAGATAAAAAGTCATTGTCTTTCAATACAATGGACCACAAAAAGGAATAAAACAATAACAACAACAACAACAACAACAACAAACCACAAACCCCTTTTTCCTCCAAACTCACTCTTCTTGATTTACTAAAAGAAATTTAAAAGGTAAAATTTTATCTTTTGAGGATTACTGTGGTTATTTTATTGGAACGAGCAAATCCTTCAAAATTATGCTACTGATAGAGCCAGTGACACTTGAGTATTTTTTAAAGTTGCACCATCAAAGCTTATACATGCCAATTAATTCATACAGCCTTCCAAAAATATTAGATTGGGACCACAGTCCTTTGAGAATGCAGAGATCACTCTGAGCATCATTTGACTCCACACCACATTTTGTCTCTACCCACAACAAATCCAAGCAAATTAGTGGGAGCTCAATATCTCTTGGAATCGTGGAGGAAAGTATTCATGATACTTACATATGTTAGAGATATTAAGCTCCAGAAAACAAATTTATATATTGGTTTTTTTTTAGAGCTCTCCAATTTTTATTTATTTTTCTTTTTTTTATTTAATTAATTTATTCTTGTTACATCTCTATGGTTATCCCATCCCTTGTATCCTCCCATTCTTCCCTCCCTCCCATTTTCCCCTTATTCCCCTCCCCTATGATTGTTCCTGAGGGGGATTACCTCCCTCTGTATATGCTCATAGGGTATCAAGTCTCTTCTCGGTGACCTGCTGTCCTTCCTCTGAGTGCCACCAGGTCTCCCCCTCCAGGGGTCATGGTCAAATGTGAGGCACCAGAGTACATGAGAAAGTCATATCCCACTCTCCACTCAAGAGTGGAGACTGTTCTGACCATTGGCTAGATCTGGGTATGGGTTTAAAGTTTACCGCCTGTATTGTCCTTGGCTGGTGCCTTAGTTTGAGCGGGACCCCTTGGCCCAAATCTGCCTATCATAATGTTCTACTTGTAGGTTTCTAGGACCCACTGGATCCTTCTACATTGCTATTCTCCCATGGTTCTCTCATCTAGAGTCCCAACAGGGTGTCCTCCCCTCTGTCCCAGTTTCCTGGTAAGTGAAGGCTTTCGTGGGACATGCCCCTTGGGCTAATATGCAGATATAAGTGAGTATATACCATTTGAGTATTGTTATTGTTCAAACACTAAACAAAACCGGGGGAATATTACATATAAACTACCAAACTATATTTTGGAATTTCTATAGAATACTTATTTCTTCTGAACTAGAAATTATTCTAATTTGTTGAATACATGTTTGTTGATGATGATATATCAGAACTTATTTTCTTTCCTGTGACCAGTGAGGATAAGAAATAAAGGTTGAGTTTCACCATGGCTCACCACCTCCTAGTTTCCCTGTTTCACCTAGTAGAATTATGTGCTGCTTTTTGTGTGTGTGTGTGTTCAAATAATTCTTTGTATGTTCTATTTCACATTTCATTTTTCTTGCATCTCTTTCAAGAAGACTATGAACTCTTTGAAGGTGTAATTTACATCTTTTGTCGCTATCATAGTGCCCATGGTCACCACCATAAACTCTAAATATACTGTTGTTGTATAATGGGAGAGTAAAAAAGAAAAATACTTTGATTTTCCTCTCCACCTTGTTCAAGTCCTTGAGATACAACAACATCATAGCCTCAGGAAATATTCATAAGCACAGGAACTACCTTTCAATTTAACAATTGGCCTATAAAATCTATGAAAACTCCTGAACTTCCCAGAGGAGAAAAAGTAAACGATGATTTGGGGAGTTTTTTGTTTTGTTGTTGTTTGGGCTGGAACACTTAAAGTGAGCATCTGGGACTACATCCTCCTTGCACTTTGTTCATACGTAAGGAGAAATGAAAAGTCTGGAAAGACATCTGTATTGTAAATCAAAATACATTGCTGAAATCAACGTTGAGTTGACATTCTGCTTGCAAATATTCTTTTGAGATTGGTGCTTGTAAATCTCTTTCCCATCTGGTTTTTATGTCTGCTCTGGGACTTATATGCACAGAGTTGTCTAGGCCCGGCTCAGAATGTCGAAATAAAGTGTGTGCTTTTTAATAAACGGTTGGATGGGGTGGAGGAAGATACTGTCTTAGGCATATTTAAACTGCTTGTTTATATTGTAAACTCAGCTAAACTTTTTAGAAACTTTGGAAATTGGTTTCTTAGAAAAAAGACAGCTTATTTGAAGTCATGAACTACTCCTGTCATGCAACTGATATTTTTTATAAAGAACCTTTGCTGGAAGGATATCTTTTATTGCTAATCACAGGAACAGGGAACAGAAGAGAAGTGTTTGTGATTGCAATTTCCATAATTGCACCATCCCCGTTAAATTAATGTTGGAGAGAGGAAATATTGTTTATAGAAAGGGGTTTTCTTTATTGAAAGCTAGCTAATTGGGGGAATGTTAATCTCTTCTTAAATGGCAAGTTCAGTAGAGGCTAGGAGAAATACTCCATCTGAAATGTGTCCTGATATGTGAGCCCAGGATTTTGGTTTTTTTTTTTTGTTTGTTTGTTTGTTTGTTTTTGAGCCCAGAATTTTGAATTAGCATCTGGAATTGGTATCCGTCCCTGAGCTTTATGAGGGAATGGTCGCCTGAGTCGGGAGAAAACCGCCACCACCACTATCACAGCACGTTTACTCAGCTCTCATCTTTAATCACAGGCCATGTATCTGCTAATCGCCACCCAGGAATCTAGAATGGAGTAATACAAGAAATGGAGTCATCATCTTACTCCTTGGAAGCAGGAAATTGGCCCTTGTTACCATATGTTAATCTCCCCCTCCCCCGTCTCTGTCTCTCTCTGTGTCTGTCTCTGTCTGTCTGTCTGTCTGTCTGTCTGTCTGTCTGTCTGTCTGTCTCTCTCTCTCTCTCTCTCTCTCTCTCTCTCTCTCTCTCTCGTGTGTGTGTGTGTGTGTGTGTGTGTGTGTGTGTGTGTGTGTGTGTGTGTGTATACATTTCAGTGGCAGATGTGAAGAAAAGGAAGCTTGAAAGCTGCAGGCCATGGCTCTGAACAGCCTACCTTTTGAAAACAGGTGTAAGTAGCACGTCTACAGCTGGAAGCTTCTCTGGAAGGATGGAGATAGGTACCTGGTGCAGGTCATTTGCCTCTACGTTGTTTTTCACTCACACAGCACAGATTAAGGAATCATGGAAAGAATAAGATTATCTAAACTTTTACTTCTTACAATTCTTCAGAGGTCACTGTTGTGTCAGGTTCCCCAGTGGAGTCTTCTCATTCTTGCAATTATTGTGCAACCTCTTTCCTCTAAGACCTCACAGGAATTGACAAATCTGTCAGCCTACTACTACATGTTCAAGTTTCAGATTTCATTTTAAAACAGGATAGGGAAAGCCATTAACAAAGCGGAACATTTCTAAGCTCCTTATCTGTCCCCCATTAACCATTAAGGATTTCATAATTATGTTTAAAAATTGGATGGTTTTCAGGAATTGGCATCTGAATTTAGAGTTCCCCTTTCTTTCTTTAGTGTAGACGAGTCATTTCCAAAACCTCTGCAATCCACAACAAAGAGATTGTTTTCAAGGGTAATTGTTTATGCACATCCTTTTGTAGTCTTATTGGTATGAAACTCTAACCGCTGCTTAAACTACAACTCCCTTGAATCTGCTCCCTTAGGCCTTGACCTGGTGCAGGCAGTTTACCAGAATGTTCATTCCATGTACTTCTTAAGGAGAGATTGCTGACTGTATGCCATGTGAAATCATAGGTCCTGCAGCTCTGCACACTGCGTTCATATTCTTCCCAAATATGTGTGACCAGCGTTAGTTTCTCTCAAGCTTTACAGGATCTCAGAGTTGAGTGAACACTTCATTCTTTTTATTTATTTTATTTTATTTTTTTATTTGAGACAGGGTTTCTCTGTATACCCTTGGCTGTCATGGAGTCACTTTGTAGACCATGCTGGCCCCGAGCTCAAGCGATCCATCTGCCTCTCCCTCCCTGAGTGCTGGGATTATAGGCGTATGACACCACACCCAGCTTGAACACTCCATTCTTGAAGCTGAAGGCAAGGATATCACCATTTACACTACATTCCTTATAACTGTGTGTCGTGTGACAAAACTTTTCCTGGGGAGATGTAAGACACTTGTCTACTCACCCCAAACGAGGATCCTATGGCAAACCAAAGTAAGGATATGACCAAAGTCTAATTCAGTCAACTGATGAGTTTTATCGGGGTTACTTACAGGAATATGGGTGAGGGATTGCTTTCAGGAGCAGAAACGACCCAAAGACAACTGCATCACCAAGGCCCAGGCCAGCATGGGTGACAGTTCACAAAGACGGGAACCTGGAGCAGACTGCACAGCTTTCAAGCAGCTCAGTGGGTTGGAGATTGTGTTTTCCAGATGTGTCACTTGGCCTAAAACTCTTCTAAGAAATTGTCTTGTTTTGTTTTTTTCTTTCAGGCAGCTGGTGTGATGTGAGAGTCTTCTTTGCAGCTTGACTCTGCTAGTCTGGAAGGTACTCTTAGCTTTTATCGCTTACTCTGACACAGAGAGGCCTGGCGAATCTGGTCAGTTTCAGGGACTTCCTGAATCTACTTGAGTTGTTTACCTTCCTGCTTAAAGAGCTTCCCAGCAGGATGAAGGGCTTCAATCTCAGAGGAATATATACAGAACGGGGCTAAACAATGTAACTTAAAAGCATACTCTACAAAGCATACTTCTTATATTGTGAATATGTTCAATTAAAATTCTTCAACATTATGAAAGATCAAACTTTGTAGCTAATGAATGGCGGCTATTCTTCCTGACTCCTAACCACTTCTGTTCCATACATCTTTGACGAGACCAAACCTTGTTGTTGTGGGACATTGTAATTAATTCTCCATTATCAATATGTCAGCCTGCTGCTAACTTTGTAGGATATTATATGTGGTCCTCCTCCCCTGCTTCGTCCACCATGTCACTTGGAGGTGTCTTTAATTTTCTACTATTCATTAGGAGGAATCATCTGCTCCTTGCCCAATATTCTGTAACTTAATAAAGTGACATTTGGAAGGAACTACTCCTGGTTCTACTTTGTTCTATCCTTATTGGTTTATATAATAAGACTACTCACGAGTTTCAGTTGCAATCAGTAAATATTTGGATGCTTATATATGTGTGTGTATGCCCACGTGTATGGAGTGTTCTGTTGGTATGTGTCTACATGCTTATTAGCGATGCTCTGGGACAGATTCCATGCCTGGCCATCTCAGGAGTTATTTGCTATAGAATTTGCACAAACAAGTCATTTTAATGCCAGCTACTTTCTCTATTACACTGAGGCATTGCCCTATTAAGATGGCTGTAAAGACAATAAAAGCCAGCTTAGCATACATCATGTCACTTCTGAAGTTGTCTCTGAGATAATAGGAGCCTCTCTAGCCTATAGAGAAGAACCATCATGCAATATAAAATGGTGTCAGTAGCTCACCTCTCTTCTAAAACTAATCTTTTTTTTTTTTTAAAGTATACAGCAGATGCACATCCTCAAACAAGACAGTGTAAGGACTTGCTTATAAATTGGACCCACTTGGGAGCTTTGCCCATATGAGTGAATAAGTAGATATCCTGGCCAACTGAACCTCAAGAATCTAGGAGAATTGGGCAGATTGGCAAGAGTTAAGAGGTAAGCGATTAGTTGGTCATTCTTCCAAATAGTTTCCAAAGTCATAGATTGCCATCTGAGAAGCCAGCTGCCACAGCATTTACTGTTGAGCAGACAGAATAATGATATATAACAGGAAATTAATAGGTGGCTCATTAGACAGTTAGGGCAACATCAAAATTAACAACATGGATACAGGAACTCTTCACATAATGCTTGTTTTAGTTGATATTGCTGTCTTTATCAAGATTCTTTTAGTAAAGATACGAAGGACACTCCTTCTGCTAGATTGATCTGTATATTAGGAAAAGGACAACACAGACCATCTCTGTAATAAGGTCTGGAGAGCTCATTCATCTCCTGTCATGAAACATGGTATCTGTGAGCAAAGCAGCGGTAAGGAGGGGAACAGAGAATAGAGCAGGGGTTCTTTAATGTTCTCTCCTGCGTCGAGGCCTGATGTGGTACTTAGGAATGCCTTTGCTGATGAGGGGTTTTAAGTCTTTATTCAAGCACATGTTAAAAGTTAAAAATAAAGACAAACACTTAAAATATCTCGAAAAGTGTGCTAGAATGGTTGGACTGCAGGTTCTCTGTATATGTACATATGTGAATACAAACGGTCATGCAGGTCCACGTGGTTGTTGTTCTATGGACTTAAATTTTTTTAGATTAAAGGCAGCAGATATCCTGGCAGACCGCCTGCAGATCCATTCTTTTTCCTCTGTTTACCTAGATCCTATACCCCGGTCTTGTCCCCAGCTCTGAGGCAGAACCACCATCCTTGCCCCTGCTCCCATCTCCTGTAGGCACCACAGTGTTCTCTGAACATCCTCGCCCCCATACACTTCTCTGTCCCAGCCCCAAGCAGCAGTAGCCACCCCCTGCTAATCCAAGGGCTGCTCCAGTCTGGGCAACAAGTAAACTGACACTGGATCCACATCTCTCCTTCTTTTCCCCCTTATCCAATCCCCAGTCTCATCTCTAGGTCTGTAGCAGAAAACTTGCTGTGGTCTCCCTTTACTGTCTGACCCCACGCCCGATGGATATCAAAAGTCCTCTCAAACTTCCTTCCCCCAACTCATCCCAGAAATCCAGCCTCCAACACCAGCAGGCATTCACTGGGAAAATGCCAGTTGAGCATGACCAGGGAAATAGGTAAGCCACTTGAAGACCTTGATCACTGCCTCCACCCCTCCAAATGCAATCTCGAGTATCACCCACACATCTACAGCAGAGCACCCTTGGCAGCCTTCCCTGAACCCTCCTCGCATCTCCCGTGGCTCTCACAGATCTTCCACTTCTAACCTCATCACCACTTCTCACAATATCCCAGTCCCCAACTCCAGCAGGCACCCCTGCTAACCCACAGGCCGTGCTTGCCAGAAAACCAGGCAGGCTGCCTGCAGATCGTCTCTTCTCCCTCTGATCCTCAGATCCAGTTCCCCGGATTCATCTCCAGCTCTCCGGCAAAACACCTTCTGCAGTCCCATTTCCCCCGCTGCCCACATCTCTGGTGGATCCCACAGACCTCCTCTTCCTAGCCTTCCTTGCCTCACTTTTTGCTTTACCCCTGCCCCTAACTGCAGCAGTCAACTCCCACTAATGCACAGACTACTCCTGACAAGAAAGCAGGCAGGCTGTCTGTAGACCTTCCCCCCCTCCTACTGTTAGTCTGCACTCACCGCACCCTCATCCCTAGCACTATAGCAGACCCTCTGAGGTAAGGTCTCTTCACTCTCTTCCTCCAGTCTAAGGAGAGAATAAGCATATCCTTGCTGAACACTGTTTTCCTCCCTCCTGTGGATCCCCTCAGACACCTAGCCTATGCACAATCCCAAGTGTGAGCTTCTGAAAACAAGAAGCACATTTTACTTGGATCCCTCAATGGGCACAACTATTAGGCCCAAAGGAAATTTCTCACCAGGCAACATGCAGACATCACACTCTATCAAAATCCAGAGAGGAAGCAGGAACCAAGGGCAAAACACCCCACCCAATGAAGACAAACCCAGAAATAAGCATCTAGGCCTGTAATCAAGCCAATCTGGATGCTTACATACCAGCATGAAATACAATCAATAACATCCAGGGCAATATGTCTCCTCCAGGTCATGAATATTCCAACACAGCTGAAGCACAAGAAAAAAAAAATCCTTAGAACTGCCTATATGGAGATGACAGGAATCTAAAGAGGAAATTAATAAATCCCTTAAAGAAATCCGGTAAAACACAGAGTTAGGCAATGAATAAAACTGTTCATAATCTAAAGACAAAAATAGAATAAAGAAAGAAAACACAAACTGAGGGAATTCTGGAACTGAAAAATTTAAGAATTCAAACAGGAACTACAAGAGGCAAGCTTTACCCACGGACTATAAGAGATGGAAAAGAGAATCTCGTGCGTTGAAGATACAATATAAGAAACGGATAAATTGGTCAAAGGAATTGTTAAATCAAAAAGCTCCTGACATAAAGTATTCAGGAAATCTGTGATACTATGAAAAGACCAAACCCAAGAAAAATAGGAATAGATGAAGGAAAAGAAACACAGCTCAAAGGCTTAGAAAATGTTTTCAACAAAATTATAGAAGAAATATTTTGTTACTGAAGAAGAAGATTCCTACAAAGGTACTAGAAGCATATAGAACACCAAATAGATTGGACTAGAACAGAAAGTCCCCTTGAAACAGAATAATGAGGCTTGGTGGCATTCAGAGAAAGGATAAGCAGGCTACCAAGATGAGACTTGATAGCCTATGATCATATACAGGGGGAGGAGGTCCCCCTTGGTCACAGTCATAGGGGAGGAGAAAAGGGTGAAAGCAGGAGGGAGGGAGGGATGGGAGGATACAAGGGATAGGATAACAATTGAGATGTAATCTGAATAAATTAATTAAATAAAAATATTGATAGAGAAAAAAAATTAAATGTATAGAACAAAGAAATCATTTTAAGAGCTACAAGGGGAAAAACTCAAATAACATACAAAGGCAGACCAATTAGAATTATACCTGGTTTCTCAGTGGGGACTCTAAAATCCAGAAGATCATGGACATATGTCCTGCACAAATGCCAGCCCGGACTCCTGTACCCAGCAAAACTTACAGTCATCAAATATCAGTGTTTCCCAACCTATGAGTTGCCAAACATTTGGTAAACCTCCATCTCTGAAAATATTTACAATATAATTCATAAAAGTAGAAAAACTACAGCTTTGAAATAGCAGTGAAAATAACATTTATGGTTGGGATAGATAGTAAAGGGTCACAGCATTAGGAAGGAAGAGAATCACTGTCATAGATGGAAAAAATAAGATATTCCACAATAGAGACAAATTTAAACAATATGTATCTACAAATCAAACTCCATAGAAAGTGGTAGAAGGAAAATCACAACCTAAGCAGGTTAACTACACCTATGAAAACACAGGAAATAATCTCATACCAGCAAAATCAAAAGAAGGGAAACACACACACACACCACCACCACCACCAATACCACCACTACCACCACCACCACCAATACCACCACTACCACCACCAACAAAATAACAGGAATCAACAATCATTGGTTACTGATATCTTTCAATACCAATGGCCTCAATTTCCAAATAAAAATATACAGATTAATAGAATGGACGTGAAAACTGGATCCATCCTACTGTCATACAAGAAACATACCTCAACACAAAAGATAGACATTACCTCAAGGTAAATGGTTGGGTAAAACTATTCCAAGAAAATGGACCTAAAAAGCAAGCTGGCATAGATATTTTAATACCTAGCAAAATAGGTGTCAAACTAAAACTAATCAAAAGAGATAGGGAAGGACACTTCCCTATAAAAGAAAAGATCCACCAAGAGGACATTTAAAATTTTAACATTTATGCCCCAACATGCAGGCACCCAGGTTTGTAAAACAAACACTAGTACAGCTTAAATCACATATTGGCCCTCACACATCGATAGTGGGAGACTTTAATATAACACTCCCACCAATGGACAAGTCATCTAGACAAAAACCAAACGGAAAAATACCCAGCTAATAGACATTATAAATCAAGTTCAGCCTTACAGATATTTACAGAACATTTCATCCAAACGCAAAAGAATGTGCTTTCTTCTCTGCACCTCATGGAACTTTCTCCAAAATTGATCACATACTCAGTCACAAAGCAAATCTCAAGAAATACAAGATATAGCTCCCTGCATCCTATCAGACTACCATGGAGTAAAGATGGACATAATTAGTGACAGAAACAACAGACAGCTTACAAACTTATAGAAACTGAACCATTCTCTGGTAAATGAAAATTGAGTCAAGACAGAAATAAAGAAATTATAGACTTTCTAGAATTTAATGAAAACAAATACACAGCATTCCCAAACTTACGGGACACAATGAAAGCAGTGCTAAAAGTAAAGTTCATAGCACTAAATGCCTCATTAAAAACAAAAACAAAAACCAACTAAGCAACCAAACAAACAAAACAGAGCGATGTCATACTGGCAACTTAACAGCACACCTGAAAGTTCTAAAACAAAAAGAAGTAATCACATTCAGGAGGAATAAACCACAAGAAATAATCAAACTTGGTGTTGAAATAAAAAACAAAACAATATTATAAAGAATTACTGAAACAAAGAGTTGGTTCTTTGAAAAAATCAACAAGAAAGACAAGCTCTTATCCAAATTAACTAAAAGACACAGAGAGAATATCCAAATTAACAAAATCAGAAATGAAAAGGGGGCATAACAATAGACAGCTAGGAAATCCAAATAATCATAAAAACATACTTAAAAACACGTATTCAACCAAATTAAAAAATATAAAGGAAATAGACAATTTTCTTGATAGGTACTATTTACCAAAGTTAAATCAAACTTAACAGTACATAGACCCAGAAAGATTATGTAGCTGCGGTCCTCAACTTGTGCCTCATGACCCATGTGGCTCACGACCCATTTAGCAAACCTTTATCTCTCCAAATGTTTATATTACAATTCATAACAGTAACAAAATTACAGTTATGAAATAGCAACAAATATAATTTCCTCATGGGGGGGGTCTCCTAATAATGGCAGGGATGAAGTCCCAACTGCCATCTCTTGTTACCAAATGAAGCTTCCAGTTCTGGAACTGGGTTGCATTCAATTGAATTGTTGGCCAGGGCAGTCCCATGGAGATTACCAAACAACCCAGCTTATTGCCAAGACAATGGTTTGTTCTTGCCAAATTGACTGCAGAGCTCCATAGATGAGGACAATATCCATACAACTCACTGAACATGGAGAAGTTGAACTGGAGCCTACATGGAGCCTTCAGCCCTACAATCTAGAATCTTCAGTATGGGAAGGTACTTTGCAGGCTACTAAAAGAGACACATGAATACCAACTCAGCCACAAAACATTTGACCTACAATGAGTCCTGCCTGCAAGATATGGCAGGGAAATGATTCAGAGAACTTGTAGGAATAGCCAACGAATGTCTCAGTGGTTAGATATACCAGTGAAAAAAGGCAGATATTTATTTTCAAACTATAGTGTGTTTTTAATGTAGAAAATAGGTTGGGAGAAGATAGTGTGTAATTCTTGGGAAGTTCTTTGTAGATGGTGGTAGCTTGCTCTTGGGTGATAAGAGTGGAGTGACTGAGAAGTGAACAGATGTCAGGATGTGAGATGTGGTTAAGAGGAAAAACTGAAAAGAATCAGAGAGAGAGAGAGAGAGAGAGAGAGAGAGAGAGAGAGAGAGAGAGA
>OU015748.1:92934922-92958582 GCA_907169655.1 Acomys percivali
AGAGAGAGAGAGAGAGAGAGAGAGAGAGAGAGAGAGAGAGAGAGAGACAGAGACAGAGAGACAGAGACAGAGACAGAGACAGACAGAGACACAGAGAGAGAGACAGATAGAGAGAGAGAATAAAGCACTGAAGGATAAGACCAAACCTTAAACAACCTCAGAATTTAAGACAAATTGTGCATAAAGTTTCCAAATGAGTCTCTTTGGAACCAGAGCAGGAGAACGTGTTCTTGGGGAAGCCAAGAGAGTATTTCTAGTAGGAAAAGTTGATAAAGAAGCACCTACCAGGAGGATTGGAAAATAACATTGGATTTAGTAATCTGGATGGAAAGCAGATATTTATAGCCTTAGCAAGGACAGATTTAGTTGAGTCAAGGCAACAGAAGCTAGAATGAAGCTACCTGACTGTAGCTTGATCTTGAGTGAAGAGACTGGAGGTACTGAGAACTTTGAAATGTGCTCAAGAAGTAAAAGTGAAAAAAATAAGTTGACAAGATTGAATGTAAAGTTGAAAAATGGGTAGATGCCAGGCTCTGGGTTCCTTGAATAAAAGTTAGATGAATAACATTAAACAAGGGAGGAGTGTATTTGTGATTCGGGTGGGTGTGATACAGAAATGATCCTGCTTGGAAAGACACAGAGAAACCTTGTCTCAAAAACCACAACAACAGGGGATGGGGATTTAGCTCAGTGGTAGAGTGCTTGCCTAGCAAGCAGAAGGTCCTGGGTTCGGTCCTCAGGTCTGGGGGAAAAAAAAAAACACCACCACAACAAACAAACAAAAGAAAGACACTCTCAGAATACAAGTTGTTATTCCATGGAAAGAGAGGTCAGTGTCTTAAGAGGCCACTGGGGGGCTGCTGTTGTTACAATGATTTTTAAAATGGGAAGCAAGCCATTGTAAATGTATGTAATGAGTGTCAACGGGGAGTGATATTTTGAAAGTATTACCACATTGTAGAGAAAACACCCAAATAGTTGGCAGGAAGACAGATGTCAGGATGACAACAGCAAAATACAAGATTGCCAGGACAGGGGTACAGACACTAGAGAGACAACAAAATACTGGAGACGTGAGATGTGCCACGGCATAGACACAGATGCCAAAGAACAGCAGCAGCAGCAGCACCAAAAACAACAACAAAAACAACAACATCAACAACAACAACAACAACACCCAAATGTGGCAGACAGTGCGAACTATTTTTTTTTTTTTTAGATTTTACATTAATTTGCATAACACATGTGAAAGGAGGCTCCATGAAGGTACTTTTATGTTTTGTTCCCTGTATCCCTAGTGCCTACCTCTGCGCTTTCTTCACAGAATGGCTTCAAAACCAAAATGAGTTAGTGTTGTCTGTTGCAATTTTACTGGTGAGTGAACTCAGAATTAGAGAGGTTGGGTAATTTCCCAATCCTGAAGGCAACGGGTAAGAAGATCCAGATTCCTCCAAGATCAAGATTCCTAGTTAATACGCCAAGCTGCCTTTGGCCTTTGGAATCATATCAGATGAAGCCAACGTTTTAGAAGAATTTTATGTTCAACATCTTATATACATGGTGCTAAGGATTCTGAAGTATTAACTTCAAGTTTACTAACGGTTTTAAAGGGTGTCCGTGTCAATTTGGTAACCAATGATAGAAAGTCATTGCCAAGCCATCCAGGCCTAAATTTGAGAAACAGCCAACCAATGTCGGCCCTCACTTCTTTTTTTTTCTCCAAACTGTGTTGTATGCTAGAAGAAGCCACCTCTTTCAATGTGCTTTTTTTCTGAGATTGGCATGCATTTTGTTTTGTTTTGTTCCAGTCTAAGCCATCAAGATAGCCCAGCTGACCTTTCCTAACTTGTGCTTCTAACGATCATTATCTTTTTATCCTGTTGCCTTATCTCTACCTCTAAATCCAAGTGATTAAATCCAATGTTCTTTCCAGATTTTCAGAGAAGCTAGAATCTCCTGAAGTTGTGAAGACTGGGGTTTTCCAGGGAGCCCTGGATTGTGCCATACTGAGACTCTCTGAACAGTCTACATTTCAACTGAGTGGGGAGCAAAAGTTGATCTTGGTGAATGCAAGTGGTCACTTTGGCATACCAAGAAATCAAATGAACTACTTCTAAAAAGAATCAAACCTAGGAAAAGTAAGAAATCCTAGCAAAACAAGAAGAAAACTGCTTTGTTTGGATAGGCCAGCTTTTTCCGAGGAGGAAGTCAGAATTAGGACTAGTATTTTTATAATACTGTGGTTGGTCAAACTGTAGAGTAAATGGTACTTACGCTCTTTCTCATATGTGAGTTCTACTCTCATATGATCTTTGCTCATCTCAATAAAGGTTCACTAGAGAACCTATGCAGGTTTTGTCTAAAGGCCTTTAGCAGGCTTAATCCAAGTGGCTTTTGGAGTCCAAGGAGCTTTATACTGAGCACTGTGACAAAATTTGGCATGGCAAGTCTCGCTTCTATTAGGAAGTGTTTGAATTTACTTGGGGGTTACTTTCCGACTATTTTAATTCTCTGCCCTTGAGATGCTGAAAATGGGCTCCTACTTATGGCTTAACTGTGTGCATCGATATGTTTGCATGAAAATAGCCATTCCTCACTCTCTCTTTCATTGTCATTGTCCTGTTCTTCCAATAAATGTGTAAAATGATAGGTGTTAGAATTTCTGTAAGATACAGGGAAAGGCTATTTTCAAAAGAATACATTGTATTTTTCTAGCTACCAGCTAAGAATTTATATATTTTATACTTTGTGTGTTCCTGTACTTCAATCCTCAGGCACAAAGTTATCCAAGGAAAGAAATAAATGACAGTCTTTGTTATCCCTAGTCAGAAATTTCAAGTTAGTTAAATGCGCAGAGCTATTTGGCCTCTGTACTCTTTTCGGGTATAACCCAATGGCACTTCTTCCTTGAACCAGAAATGGTCTCATGGGTTCCTCTGGAAGAACAAGAGCAATTCAGAGTTCAGTATCAGTTCTCCCATGTGTCTGTACATAAGTGACTTAACTTCCTGCAGTCTGTGCTTCCCCATTGTAAAATGAGGTTTCTAGTATATGTAATGCATTTATTCAAATATTTGTTGTATTCATTGTAGGCTCTAAGCACTTATTTTTACACAAGATACAATACTGAAAAAGATAGATTATGCTACTGTCTTCATGGACCACACTATATGGACCACTTCATGGACCACATTATATGAGAAATATAATTAATGCTCAAGTATTAAAAGTACAAAATTAATATCAATGAGAACATATGGTCCAAAGTCTCATGTTGTTGACTTTATCAATTTTTTACATCACTTGGCAATTATTTGCATTTTTTCAAATTAACAGCTAATAATTATTTGATTCTCTATTGCCTCTATGACTTTAAATATGTTTCCACTTCTTGGGACAACACTATCTTGTTGATATCTACTTTGTCTTCAAGATCCAAATTGAGTGTTATCATGCAGGAAAATCTCTATTCCTATGGGTTTTATAGCATAGCCCCCTACTCCACCCTACCCCAAGCATCCCTGGCACTCCACTGCATCCTGCAGTGATAATCTTGATTCTATTTGTTTGCTGATGTAACCATCAAGAATTGAACTCATGAAGTGCAGGAATCTCATCTTTTGCTTTTGATTCCATGAATACAGAGTTATGTTTGGCAACTGTTCTATAAATTTGATGATCACATGAACATCACCTTAACTTAGTCCCTTCTAGGTGCCAGGTGATGTGATTTATTTTGTAGGCTTTTAAAATTTTTTCAGTCACCTTGTATTGCGTTTGTACAATTACTATCTCCCTTTAGAGACTGAGAAACCAAGGCTCACATAGGCTTGGTAGTTTCTCAGCGAAATTCAGATAAAAGATAAAACATGAGTTTGAAGCTGATTTTGCATTTTATTTTGTTTTTTAAATCCTACCATAGCATGAAGAATGCAGGTTTTACTGTATTAACATTTGTATGTGTGGCCTAGTATTTGCAATGGCAATACCTTCTCTAAGAAGTGCAAGGCTGACATTAAACAACGTTTTCCTAAGGTAATATATGTGCATTTGGCGGGGGGCACTTGGTGCCACACAGAGAAACACAACATACTTATTCAGATGAATGAATATATATGCACAGAGCTCTCTGTTGAGTATGGTCAGGGTATGTCTAGTCTGCATCTCTCCTTAGATCACCTGTATACATACATGTATGTATACACATGGCTTATAGATATATGATCTCACCAAGACAACTATGTTTATCAAATCCCCTAGAATGCTAAGAAGAAACAGACAAATAACCAAGTGAGCTCATATCTAGGCTCTTGGGAATCTTATGATAATTCTAAAACAAAGATTGTTTCCCCAGTTTTCAAAAACAGGTCTGTATTTGTAGCAAATTTCAAATATAAGCTTTGAGGCTGTGACAATGTTGACTCTTACAAGATGCTTGCAGGTTACTGAGCATGTTTCTCTTGACCAGATTTAAAAAACAAAATAAACTATCTTCATTTAAAGGCAGGTACTGAAGCTCAGCTCCTTGAGCTGTTGGAAGTGCTCCCAGATTACAGTTCACGCAGGAGTTAGGGTCACAGTGAGGGGGTTAGGGGTTTTGGTTAGGGTGAGGATTAGTGGGTTGGGGGATTATGTTAGGGTTAGTAAGGGTCAGGACCAGGGTCAGGGTCAGGGTCAGTGTTAAGCCTTTGCTTTCAGAATTCCCAAACACAATTTGATAATCGAGATGAAAACATTGGTTCTTTTTCATCTAGAGATAGTCGCATTTTATAGAAAATATTGGTGACTCTCCCATAGTGCCAACATTTGTGTTACTAAAAACTCTGACAGGGCAATGAAAGCAACAAGACTGATGGGGAAATAAAGAATGCAGGACTGCACTTAAAACCATGCAATCTGGAAACAAAAGCATTATGACAACAAAATCCCAAAGGGCACAGATTTCTACAAAGCCTCCATTAGACATCCTTCTAGCTCACTAGCATCTGGCCAGAGAAGCACGTTGCCATCCGCAGCCTTAAAGCACAGATCGCTATGTATTCCTTGGAGATGTAAGGATCCCAGTCTGCAGAGGTGTAGAAGAACTAAAAAAAAAATCAGACTTAAAATATAGCCTCTTTCATGAATCCATCGTTTTAGAGAAGGGATTAAAGTCTCTTACGTGTGTGTTGGCAGCTTGCAGTGAGTTTAAGGCTGTTGAGCAGGGGGAGCTGGCCCTGAAGCACCAGGTGAAAGGGCTTGTGAAAATGTTCTCTATCTTGAAAAGGAACCTTATGCATCACTCTCACTTTATTGAACTATGACAAAACTTGCTCTGGTTTACTTTAAAATGTTAGTCACTGGGAGACAAAGCATGCAAGCCAACATCATTTCTGTGCATAATGACCATTGCTCCCTAGCCACAAGCCACATATATGGCAAAACATACAACAAAGAACTGGCTATTTTGCAGGAAGAGATCATATGCAAACAGTGTTGGATTAGTCAGCATAAAGGCCTGCTTATAGTGTCCCCAATCAACAGCCTGTTAATCTGTATCAGTCTTCTAGAAAACATGGGCCAGGAGAAGGCTCTTTCAGGAAAGTGCTTGTTGCCTAAGCCTGAGGACCAAAGTTTGGATCCACAGCATTCACATCAAAATAAAAAAGACATGTGCTATAAAGCTTTAACCCCAGAGCTGGTAGGTGTGGGAATCTCTGAATTGACCAACCAATGTAGCTGAACAGATGAGCTCCATGTTGTGTGAGAGCCATGTGCTCAAGAAGTAAGGTAGATATGACAGAGGCAGGTACCTGGCATTGACGTCTGGCTTCTAGATGCACATTTGTACAATGCATCTATTGTCATGCACAAACACATAAGGATAAGTACATCACACACACACACACACACACACACACACTGAGTCAACAAGACCTTGTTTATAGACAAGCAGCATAGCTAGTGTAGGTTTTTTGGTTGTTCATTTTACATGCCTATTGTAGCCTCTTCCTCATTGCCTCTTGGTCTCCCCTTCCTCCCTCCTCCCCCCTCCCCCTCCCCTAGTCCTCAGAAAGAGGAAGTCCTCTTCCTTTATAATCAGCCTATCAAGTCCCATCTACACTGCCTGCATCCTCTCCCTCTGTGGCCTGACAAGGCCAGCCAACCAGAGGGAAGTGACCAATGAGAGGACATCAGAGTCTATGTCAGAAGTAGCCCCTACTGCCCATATTATGGGACCCACAAGGAAACTATGCTGCCATCTGAGAAGAGGGTCTAGGTGCTCGATATGCATCGTTTATGGTTGATACATCAGTCTCCATCCCAGATTTCTTGGCTCCATTGGTCTCCTTGTTGAGCTCCTGTGCCCTCTAGGTCTTTTTATGTCCCAACTCTTCCACAAGTCTCTCTGTGCTTCACCCTGAAGTGTGGCTGTGTGTCTCAGCATCTGCTTGGATCTCCTGCGGGGTGGAGTCTTTCAGAGGGCCTCTATGATAGGCTCCCATGATGTTCCTTCTCTTCAACCGCTTCTGGTGTCTATTCTATTTGCCTTTCTGAATGAGAATTAAGCATTCTCCCTAGGGTCCTCCTTGTTATTTTGCTTCTTTAGATCTGTGTATTATAGTGTAGTTATCCTGTATTATGTGGCCAATATCCACTTATAAGTGAGAATATACCTTGCCTGTCTTTCTGGGCCTAGGTTATGTCACTCAGGATTTTCTTGTTTTTAATATCTGCGTAGTATTCCATTGTGTAAAGGTACCACAGTGTTTTTTAATCCAGTCTTCAGTTGAGGGACATCTAGGTTGTTTCCTGATTCTGGCTATTATGAATAATGCTGCTATGAAAATAGTTGAGGAAATGTTCTTGTTGTATGGTGGACCATTTTTTTGAGTATATACCCAGGGGTGGTATAGCTGGGTCTTGCGGTAGAACTATTCCCAATATTCTGAGTAAGCACTAAATTGATTTGCAAAGTGGTTGTATAAGTTTTCACTCCCACCAGCAATAGAGGAGTGTACCCCTTTCTCCACATGACAGCCAGCAAGTGCTGTCACTTGAATATTTGATTTAGCCGTTCTGACATGTGTAAGATGGGATCTCAGAGTTGTTTAGATTTGCATTTCCCTGATGACTAGGGATGGTGAGCATTTCTTTAAGTGTTTCTCTGCCATTCAATATTCCTCTGTTGAGCATTCTCTATTTAGTTGTATACCCCATTTTTATATTGAATTATTTGAGCCTTGAGCTCACTGGCAGAGGAGGCAACTTCCCAAACAGAGTGTCAACAGCTCAGGCTTTAAGATAAACAATTAATAAATGGGACCTCATGAAACTTAAAAGCTTCTGTAAGGCAAAGGACTCTATCAAGAGAACGAAGTAACAGCCTACAGACTGGGAAAAGATCTCTATCAACTCTCCATCTGAGAAAGGACTAATATCCAAAATATATAAAGGACTTAAGAAATTGAACATGGATCATATAGGTTTTAAGATGGCCCTGATAACACTAGTGAATAAATTCTGTTGCTAGACCCTTTTTGCATATACCCAAATCATTGATTTCAGTGTTTATTCTCTACTAAATCTATCTTCCTTTTGTCTTTCTCTTTTTTCTCCCTTCATTTTTCTACTCTTCCACCAATATTTTCTTCTTTTAGTTTTTTCTTTAATCATTGTATGTTAAATATTTATCATGGACTAAGAAGATTGCCAGGCCCTAAAGATGAAATAATAAACAAAACCAGAGTTTAGAGTGTGTATAGGAGAAGATAGTAACATAAAATCAATCCCATAAATCAGTGAGTGGTTGACTTCACCAAGGTGAAGAACTGCTTCCTTGAGGAAATAATCTTAATGGAATAAGAGGGATTAAAAGGGTGCAGAGGAGGAAAAGGCCATCCAGGTGACCAACATACTTTTGAGGTGGGGAAAGAGGTCTGTCATGGTAGACAAACAGCATTCAGATGGGTTCTCATGACAGATATGTGAGGACTGGCTGGCTGTGGCTGGGATGAAGACTTACACTTCTAACCACAGATAAATAGGAGTCACTGAAATACACGAAACCAGGATATCAGTGGCATGGCTGAAATGGATTTTGCACATGTATCTACGAGCACAGTACAGCCGCATTGATACCTACACTTTGTATTTGTTGCAATTTACATTGTCAGCATATTATCCTGTGAGAAACGAGCGCCCTGCTGTTTGCATTCTTCTTGTCATGGTGTTGATAGAAGGAAGGCCCTGAGGAGGAACTGTACTTTGTTTCAGTAGGTTTGTTTTGTTACCCACGTTTTCTTTCTTTCTTTCTTTTTTTTATGAGATATTGCACCCTGTGAAATCACATCATAGCTGCAAAGCAAAGCCTACAGATAAAATAATTTGACATTTCCCTGAACACAAGTCCCTTGTGTTGCCTACTCTCAGTCTGAAAACAGCTTCCAGTTCCTCCTGAGCCCTCATTTATAAGTTACTTCTGTTTCAGTTACATAGGCGGCATTTCCAGTAGTTTCTGCCTCATTAAACACAGGTATCTTTAAGATGTATCATCAAAATGTAAACTTTGAAAGGAGAGATCACTAGAATTAGTAAAAGAAGAAAATGAAACAAAGTTAGAGTTTGGCAGCAGACCATCTACCTGAGGCCTCATGGAATCTTTCCCTTGGCACCCATTCCCGCTCCTAAGATTTTTTTTTCTGAATAATTCAAGTTTCCCCATTTGCACTCTTTCTGAGCTATCTAAGATGGCAACAGCACAGTCTGTTCCTTAATGTAGGAGTTTCTGGTCAAGTTGGTCATACTCCCTCCTGCCTGACTGTTGCCTAAGCCATGGCAATGTAATATTTTTTAAAAAGTGACTGTGGAGTTCTCAGTCTTAGGTGGAATGTTTATATCGCATCCTGCAAGACCAAGAGAGCATCCCAAAGAGAAGATAGGAAGCTTGTAAGAACTGGAGAATCAGGAGGACCACTACCTCATACTACCATCGCATATGACATGGCAGCTGCATCCACAAACACGCAGCAGCAGCTCTGGTTCCCTGCACAGAGCCTACCCAAGACTGAGCCCTTCAGTACTCCATCCTGGTTGAGCCATAGTGCCCACAAGCTCCTGACTTTCCTGAGGAGCCACTGGCAACCCATGTAGACTGGGGAAGGCTGTCATTTTCTGCAGTGGTGTAGGTGCTGGTGAGTTCCAATGTTATCCACACTTTGGTAGATAACACCTATCCAAAATGACACAATCAACCTCAGTTAAACCTAGTGGATCTAACCCAAAAAATATGACTACAGGCGACATACTAGTTGGAAAGAAGAGCCTCGGAGGAGTTTGTTAGTTTTTTCTTGGACATGTTCTCTCTCTCTCTCTCTCTCTCTCTCTCTCTCTCTCTCTCGCTCTGTCTCTCCTCCCCAGCCCACACACACATTGCATTTTGGTTATTATCACTCATACCCTCATCTCATTCCCATCCCTGTTCTCCATTATAAGTTCCTTTTATATATGTTTATATTAGAAAGAAATATATATGGAACTATATATTAATAAAATTAAAAAGTCAAAGGAAAAATTTGAGCATTTCTGAATTATTCATAGAATTTAAGGGAAACACTGAATACATACTGGTGAAGTTTTTATAGAGTTCTCTACCCAAGCCTGCTTTGTATGTCCTTTAACTCTACCCCCTTTCTCTCCTCCCAGAGAGCAGACTTGCTCTGAGGGCACCATCTTACTGAGCATGGTTTCTGGACCACTAATCGTAACAGTCCGTTCAGACTTTCTGTCTACCAGGAGTACTGAATTTAGGAAAACATCTCTACATTTTTCAGAAGCCTGATTGGATGTAATTTTAGGGTCTCAAAGTAGGGTAGCTGGCTCAGAGAAATTGTCCTATCACAAAGTATATAAGGCAAGAATTCTTTCTATATTTGTGTCATGACCAAATCTTTGAAATTCCCAGATGATAAATGGGCACGATATCACAGTATATAGGGCTCAGCCTTTTTTTGGAGATGTTTAAAATAAAATTTTAATATTTTCTTTTTCACTGACCATCATTTTGTCATTCTGTCATACAATCCATCCCAACTGCAGCCTCCCCTCTCTCCCTACTTCTCAGCTGCCCCACCTCCCCTGTCCCCCATATCCACTGCTCTCCTGTTTCCCTTTCAGAGGTTGTGATCAATCATACTGAATCTGAAGGGTCATAAGAAATATTCTCATTGTCACACATATGGACCTGGCTAAACTCAAGGGTCACAAAAAAGAACAAAAATCCAAGAACGTGGGCAAGACACTTCTTGTAGAGCGGTGAATAGGAGTGGGAGGGTAATAGAGGAAAGAGAGTAATCAGGGTGTGAATTGGAGAAGAGCAAATTTAACACAAATAAAAAAGATAGTCTCATGATTTAAAGCGTGCACATACATGTAAAAACACATGTGCAATTTATCAAATGATGACTAGGTGACAAGAACGCAGTCTTGGCATCGACCTCTTGATAGGAAAGTATTCCTCACACACGAGGTGACGTTCTGCCATAGGTAGAGAATGAACAGGTTTGCAAACAGTTTAGAAAGTCATATATCCTCCGCAAAGACTAGAATGACTTGGAAATAAACACATAAAGAAAAGACAGACCATAGGAATAAAAAGTGGGTAATAAGGGAATGTCAGGCAAAGACTGAAAGAACAATAAAACATGAAAAGGGAAACATATAGAAAGTACAATTTTTGGACAGAGCATTCTCTACAGTTGAGTGGAGAGTGGGATATGACTTTCTCATGTACTCTGGTGCCTCACATTTGACCATGTGCCCTGGAGGGGGAGACCTGGTGTCACTCAGAGGAAGGACAGCAGGTTACCAAGAAGAGACTTGATACCCTATGAGCATATACAGGGGGAGGTAATCCCCCTCAGGAACAGTCATAGGGGAGGGGAATAAGGGGAAAATGGAAGGGGGAAGAATGGGAGGATACAAGGGATGGGATAACCATTGAGATATAACAAGAATAAATTAATAAAAATTTTAAAAAGTACAATTTTTAAAGCATCCAAAATGGTGAGGGCTTTGGACTATAGAAGACTACACAATACCTCGAAGATGATGATGAGCATCAGTGAACCTCTTTATGGAGATGGCTTCAAATATGGCAAACAAGCCACTGGGCAAAAATGACCTCATTTCAACCACTGACAGAATTCTGCCTAAAACTTGGCAAGCTTGGACGCAGGCAGAGTCAACAACCAAACTCTGCCAAGACAGGGAAAGCATGTCTTCAATAGTTCCTGCCTCACAAATAATGTTGCTCAGATATACTGGGCCAGAAGGCTAAGGATGATGCTCCAATGTTTTAGGGAGTTATGGGTGACTGTCCAGGCAGCATTTGTCTCTGCTTTTTTTTTTAAATTTGGAAGCTGCTAACCTGCACTTCCTGTTTACTCAGGTAATTAACTTTACTCCTTCACAAGTCTCTGATGGGGTTGAAGACCAAATAGTTTAGTTTCACAATTAAGCTGAGTTGTTTAGGGATTAAGATGTTTTTGGGTCTAGATAGATGTTTTAAGTTGATAGTGTTGAGATATGATAGATATTGAGTTACATTCAGAATTTTAGACTCACCGAGATAGGAAAATGTTTTCTTCACGATTGCCAAATACAAACAGCACCCCCCCAAAAACCTATAAAAGTAACATGAATATAATTCCTAATTGTTCTCTAGTTCTTTTGCTGTTTGTAGTTTATTTTATATATGTGTAATAATATAAATGTATATGATAAGAATAAGTAAATAATTTTAAAAAAGAGAAAAAAAAAAAAAAGAAAAGAAATGGACTCCCAGGGAATATCCCACTCTCATTTATGATGTGTCATTTCTAATCTACTTGTGAATACAAGTTTTTTAATCTTTTCAAGAATGAAACAAAACATAAATAAGTAACTAGAAATACCTTAAAGAGGAGAAACAACTTACGATGTTAGATTACAGTGGAAGAAAAGGGAAGTGAAGAAGCCCTAAGAGGCTATGGAAATACAGGGACGTGAGAAGAGGTACTGGGTGAACTTCTGCCAGTGGTACAATCGATTTAGATGTTAAGTTCTTGTGTTATAAGGCAAATTAGCATCACCATATTGAAACAGTAAAGAATCAACATCTAAGTAACTTTAAATGATCAACTTTAACTTTCTTTCATAAAAATTACATTTATGCCACACAAGGTAAAATGATTGTTGCTATTTTATTTTAGTTTCCTAATAAGACACAAGGGAAGAAAGAGTAGAAGGAGAGAGTGACGGGGAGAGAGAATTCTTATAATTATATGTATATCGTGCTTTAAAAATCTGTCGCAGAATTTTGCCTTAATTATTTCTCTTGGACCTCAAAAACACTCTTATAACTTAGGTAAGGCACAAATATTGATCATTTTACAGACAGTTCAATTGAAATAATATAATTTTCATCAACGAAATGGACACTGTACCAAAATGTAAGCCTTCTGCCTTCTATCCAGTTTCATCTTTTTCTCTAAAATGGCAGAACATAAGCTTTTTGGTACTTGTCAGATTTCCATAGAATTACTTATGAAAGACTTTCCCCCACATGTATTGCGTATACTTAACATATATTGTGTTCATTTCATATGGTGATTTGATACAACATTGTGAAATGAGCATCAGGACAAAGCAAATTAACACCTCCATCATTTCATGTAATTACTATTTTTGTGAGATGAGCACTGGAGACACATTTTTAGCAAACTTTAGATACACAACATATTATTCACTATTTCACCACTACCGAGACATATTCATTACATAGCTAAAGATTTGAACTCTAACCAACACCATCCCTTACTGTGAGCTTCTAATCCTAGGCAACCACTGTGCTATACTCTATTTCTGTAAGTTAGCTATTTTAGATGCAACATATAAGGAAGAATCTGTTGTCTTTTGATAACTTGGCTTATTTCACTTAGCACAATGTCCTCTAGGCTCATCTATGCTGCCCAACATCAATTCAGTATAAGGCTTAGTTTCTCCCACTGACATTTTCAATGTTATAAAACACTCATGCCCCTAGGAATGCTATTTTAAGTGGAATTGTTTTCTTATGTTTCTTTGGAGAAATTGTTCATCAAATCCCTAAAACCAATTATTTTCACATTTAAATTCTGTCAAAAAATTCTGTTCTTACAAACTGGATTATAGATGATCAATAATAAAAGAAAACTTTCCCAATTAACTAGATACCAGGATCTTCTAAAGTTATACTAGCATCCTTTCATATGTAGTAATATTCAGGCTATAATATTGTGATCAAGGGTAATTTATTATAGGAATGTGAGATTTGCTTTTTAGAAACTGGCTAGAATAAAAAAACAAATGTATATTTAATAATTAGATAGTATTAAAAGAAACAATACTCATGTACTATATTCTTAGCAAATTAGAATCAGAGTGATATTTTCCCACAAAATAAAGCCCACTTTTAAACTCTGTAGCTAATGCCATCCTCAAATGGTGACATGTTCAACACTCTTCACACACAGTCTCTATTGCACTGGAGTTCCTATTCACTGTAGTGAATCTGGGGAGAGTAACATGAGACAGAGAACAAAGAAAAGCCTGTTTCCATTTGCGCATTAAACAATTATTTAATTAGAAAATTGTAAAGAAATATACCAATTATTTCTACAAGAATTACTGTCTGCTCTGCAAAAACAAAAAGGATGTGAGATAAAAAGCTTAAAAAGCAATTATATTTTATACATTGGAAGAAAAAAATTTTAAGATGAAAATTAAAATGATTCCATTATTTTGTCAACAAAACAAACATAATGAAAACCTTTTTTAACAAGTTTAACAAAATATCCTGAAATGCAAGACTCTCTGTAAAGAAGACATCTCATGTGTCCTGAGACAAAGAAGACTTGAGTAGAGATAGATACTATGTTCAACTATGAACAACCCACATATACGTACATAGATTATCTTTTTATTTTTTGAGATTCTAATATTATAACATCATTTTCTCCTTCCCTTTTCTCCATCCAAGCCCTTCCATATACCCCTTCTTGCTCTTTTTCAAATCCATGGTCTTTTTTTTTCATTAATTGTTGTTATATACAGATATGACTACATTAATATTTAATATACTTATATATTTAAGGACTATTTTTAAATTAAAAAGAATCCCAATTATAGTGATAGCAATTTTCAAGCTGATTCAGAGTTTTTAGGCAAGTGAAAAGAATCTAGGATATTCTAATTATAACTGAAAAGAACCAAGGTTAAAGGCTTATACTGCCTGTCTTTAAAACCCTATTGTTATAGCAGTCACGCCACTATGGTCTAGGCACAGAAACCTACATAAATCTGAGCAATACTATAGCCAAGGAATAGATCCTCGCTTACATAGTTATTTGATTTTTTTAAAAGAAACTCGCCAAGGCAATCCAATAAGGTAGGAAAATACTTTTCAACAAATAGTGCCAGGATAAGGAAATAGCTATACTCACTCCACACACAATACTCCTTCCTTCATGTCATACAAAGAAAGTTAAACAAAGATTTATCTAGATCAAAATGTAAGCAGAGAGCTATAAAATGCATAGGAGTTTTATGTAGCACACAGGAGAATTACTTTCAGGGATTCACAGAGCCTTCTTATTTGGACCTGGGAAGAAATAACCACAATGGAAAATACCAATAAAACCTCAGCAAAACAGAAAATGTTTTGTCCAGTAAAAGAAACCTCTTAGCTGGCACACTCCTTATCTCAGCACTAGAGAAGTAGAGAAGTAAAGTAAGACCTCATTTCTAAATAAATAATATAAAAAGGAAAATATTTCACTAGGATTATGGCAGGTTAGCAAAAATCGTAATAAAATTCTATTTAACAATTTGCTGGAATTCAAAGTATACACAGAGTTTATGCAACTCAAAAATAAAAGGACGTCTAACCTAGTGTAAAGCAGAAAAAAATCTCAAAGTACATTGCATAAAATAATATATATATATCCATAGTTATATGAAAATGTGTTCAACATCAGTCATCATGAAATTCAAATTAAAATCATAATATGATGCCACTGCATGCTCATTAGAATGGCTAAAATTAAAGAGGCTGAAAACCAAATGTTGGTGAGGATGTGAACAAATGGAGTTCTCATGTGTTGCCCTAGGGGATTCCAAAAATTTGCATCCACTCTAGAAGACAGACTACTACTTTCTTTATAAAACGTAATTCACATATTTTTGCCTTTTGTGTGTTTTTTAACACAGTCTCACTGTATCCCAAGTTGGCCTTGAACTCACAGTTATCCTCCTGGTTCATTATCCCAAGTGCTGGGATTATAGTATCTGTCCACTGCATTTTAACTTTACAGAGAAAGAATTCAGATTACCAATGTATCCATATCTCATGCACCCATCCTGATATGCATATGCCTGAAATATCATCATCACCACAATAAACCTGGTACTAAACAACACACCCACCACTTCCAAAAATTCCAGTGTGCTCTCTAGGGGTCTGGGGTTTGCCGGGAAGGAAGAAACATCACTTGAAACTTTTAACATTTAACATTTAACATTTAACACTTTTAACATATTGAAACTATTTTGATAAGCACAGGCACCATGCAATTCAGTAAACCTCTGAAACTTTCCCTACTCATCTGGAACCAAACACTTTTCTATTTAGGACAAAACAATTTCCCTTCCAGGTACGGTGGCACACTCCTGTTATCTTGGCTCTAAGGAGGCAGACGCGAGAGGACAGGAACAAACTGAAGGCCAACCTTCTCTAAATAGCAAGTTCCAGGCCGGCTAGCCACCTAGCACCACATAGTGAGATGGTCTCAAACAGCCAACAAGAAAAACCAAAGCAAAACAGATACCTATGAAAGCAAATTTCCATTTATCTCTCTCCCCATCCCTGCTGCGTCAGTGTTTGACAATTTTGGACACCTGGCGTAAGTGGAATCCAGAACTGTAGTCTTCTTTTGGCTGCCTCTTTTCTCTTAGCACAGTGTCTTGATTGTTTAGCCATGTTACTGAAAATGCTGACATGTTTTTGCGTCTGCTGTGTAAAAAAAAAAAAAGCCAGAGAGATTGCTGTGTCATTATTCATCTTTCTGTGAAAATCAAAATATATCTACCCTGAAACTCAGAAATTCTACTTTACAAATTTACACTGCATGTAAAATCATATTAACAGCAAACCTTGTGCATGACCATCAATAGCAGCTTTATTTGTATTAGCCAGAAACGGACACGGAATGCCTACCACCTGAAAACATAAATATATGTCAAGATCATTATTCCAAGTGAAAGAAATCTTACACTCATGATGTAAACCGCCTATGATGCCATTTGTATGAAATGCTAAAAACCAAGAAAATCTAATCTATGGTAGAACACCATCAGAACAGCATTGCCTATGGTGATCAAATTGAAGAAATAGATTAGCGAGGAGCCTAAGGGAAACTTTCTCTGTGTTGGCAATGTTTTATGTATCCTAACAGAGGTCTGAAGAGTACAAGTATTTTCATTTATCACACTCTCATAACTATACACACTGAATTGATACATTTCATGGCGTGTGACTTCTACAAAATGAAACAAGTACGAGAAGATACTGAAGGTTTGTTAATTGTGCCCATACAACTTGGAAGTCTGAGCTTTCTTTTAATTGGAAATTAAGATAGATAAACAGAACAAGCATGTATTAAAATGTTGGTGGGAGGACCAAGGCCTTGTCTTTATCACCTAGATTCTGTCACTGACATTTGCCACACGTGGTCTATCACATACTGCAGGTGTTTTAGTGCTTCACAGGAACGGCCTCCACATGTTTTGAATGGCATAGTCCCTTGGATCAGGCTGCAACCTGCAGCTCATGGTTCCTCACCTGTATTTTAGAGCAAACACGATTGCTATGATTTGAGTGTTTCAGTCGCTCCACACTCAACGCCTAATGCGTCAGTAGTACTAGGAGGTCGCCATGCAGATGAGGTTAAGTCACAGGATGCTGCTCTATAGGGGCCATGAGTGTCTTTATGAAAGGGCTCAAGGAAAAGAAGTCACTCTGTGTTCTTCAGCATCGTGGCCAGAGAAGTTTGTGTCGGGAACAGAGAGTTGTATTCTCTAGACAGTCTGATGATGATGACTTGATTTTTGAATTATCAGCCCTCAGAACTGTGAGAAATACATTTGTACTATTTATAAATCACCCAACCAACAAGAGTGGGCATGCACGTGCGCACGTGCGTGCGTGCGCGCACACACACACACACACACACACACACACACACACACACACACACCCCATGCAACTGGGGCCTTCTCCATTTGGATTGTGATTTTTGAACCACACCTCTTGTCAGAATGACTTTGCCACAGAATGTGCTCAAGAAGTTGAGCATTTCAAGATATGGGATGAGGATGTAGTGGTGCTCGTCACGTAAGTCTTTTGGGTATATTTAGTCATGAGTATGATAACTACGGACTGAATGCCGTTTCCCTTAGTCTGTTTCCAGATTTAGTCTGCCATGGCTTCACACACAATCTGGGCTGCACTAGAGACAACTCAAGAAAATATCTTAGTTCACTTATTCTTTGGTTTTAGCACTTATTTGCATAATCTATTCTCAGCGTTTGCCAGTGAATTTTGTGAAATGGGGTCTGTTACTCCTCCTAGGTGTTTATGTTGTTGTGGTCTAGATCACACCATTTTCTAAGTGTCGAGATCAGTTTCTACTGTATAATAGCTGACTAATAAATGCCTGTTATATACATTAAGCAAAAAGATGCATTTAAAATGTTAGTTAGAAGTGGTTGTTTGTATAGTGTATTTTCATATAGATACATCTTATAAACTATATAATATTTTAATTATCTTAAAATTACAAGTTTGGAAAAGCTCTCTAAATATCATATATTGGTGTTATATATACCAACAATGCAAAAAACCTAAAAGTTAGCTCATAAACAATATCTAGTCTTGGTTATAGATGGCTTTTATTATATAATATATTCTCTGCAATAGAGCAAATGTTGCCAGTTACTAGCCTGGAAAAATAGATGTTGTATAAAAATAAGTCATTTGTAAAAGCCAGAGATATAAATAACAATGCCTAACTTAACCAGGAATCAGATTTCCAATGATCTCAAAACGATCATAAATTCCTAAGTAAATGAAGTGGCCTGTGAATAAAGACAACGAGAAGAAATAAATCTAATGTGCTTTATTCTAAGACTAAAATCTATAGCAACCGATTGACTCAACATGCTGAAAATTCAGCTCACTTACAGAAGTTGCTTTTATTAAAACATTTCAGACTATCTACAACACAATATTGGGGAAACAGCTGCATTGTTTATAGTAAGGATGAAAAGAATCTTAGTCTCGGGGTCAGTTTGGGAGCAATTATCAGAAAAATAAAAGCTCTAGATAGAAATATCCCCAGGGATCATTGAATACAGAATAATAATTGAAGACACTAGGAAAGACGTTGGGTTATCAGTCATTGGAGGCCAACAGTGGAGTGTTTCCATTCTTCTTCATCTTCCAGCCACTGCTACATCCCAGGCTTCCTGAATCCCTGAGCCCGAGTCTGTCTCAGTGAAGTTAGCACGAAGAATAGATGCAACCTCAAGTACTAGCCTAGTATTTTATGAAATAATATTTTGACTAATTCTTGGAGAATTTCATGCAGTGTATTTTTTATCACTTCTACCTTCCTTCATTTATCCCAGACCCACCACAGCTTTCCCATTGTGAGGTCTTTGAAATAATTCTTTACTGTCTTCCCATCCTATGAATTGTCTCTTCATTCCATCTGTGGTTTTCTTCGCTTTATATTAGACTTTTGACTAAAGGAGATCCCATTTGTCAATTGATCTTATATTCTGTGCTACCTGAGTCCTATATACAAAGTCTTTACCTGTCGTGACAAATTGAAGTGTATCCCTACTTTTTCTTCTAGCATTTTCAGATTTTCAGGTCTTATGAGAGGTCCTTAGACCATTTGCAGTTGATTTTTGTTCAGGATGAGAGGTAAAGATCTAGTGTCTTTCTTGCTTCTTTAAAGACATGTTTCCTGGTACCATTTGTTGAACATGAAATCTTTTCTCCAATGTACATTTTAATATATTTGTTAAAGATAATATAGCTATGGCCATATGTCATTGTGTCTGGGTCCTCTCATGTGCTATGATGACTTATGTTTCTGTTTTTGTGCCAATACCATACCGCTTTGTTTACTGTAACTCTGTAGTATAATTTGCAATCAGATATGTGGATATCTCTTGCAGTGTTCATCTTGTCAGGTTACTTTGACTGTCCATTGCTTTATGTCTCGGTATAAATTTTGAGATTACTCCCATGTAGGTAAGGAAAGCTCCTCATATTTTGATTTGTATTGAATCCAATCTGTAGATTGCTTTTGGCAAGATGGCTATTTTCTCAAGATTAATTCTTTCAATCCACGCCCAGTCTTCTGGTGTCTTCTTAAATTTTTTTTCTTCATTTGTATTGAATCCAATCTGTAGATTGTTTTTGGCATGATGGCTATTTTCTCAAGATTAATTTTTTCAATCCACGCCCAGTCTTCTGGTGTCTTCTTAAATTTTTTTTTCTTCAGTCTCTTAAAATTTTCACTGTAGAGGTCTTTCATTTCCTAGGTTATGTTTATTTTCATGTATTTTAAGTATTTTGTGGTAGAAGTGTTGAATGAGATTGCTTCCCTGATAGCTTTATTAGTATATGTGCTATGTAGATATGTTATTAAATGCATTATAAAATCTAATATCTAGTATCTATATAGTAAAATTATATATTCTATGTTTATAGTAAAATTATGTCACATTTGGCTAGTGTAACCAGGAAAATAAAGTTTTTGTTTTATTAAATTTGTGTGTCAGAGGCCACATGTGAACCCCATGTGTCATATTATATAATGCAGGACTAGGAGGCTAGGAGTGCTGTGTACTTCCCTGAAGAAAGTTTAGAGGATGTAGTAACAATTTTGATTTCTCTGTATTCTTCTATCTGGCCTACTTCCTCCATTATGGCTTTTGTTAAGTGGATTCTCAGCTTTCAAAATTTAGAAATCAGTCATCTCCTCTTATATACACTTTTCTCATTCAATCTTGCATGCACTGGGTTTTTTTTTTTTTCTTTAAACTTTATTGTTTTTTTTTCCTCTTGTACTCTCAGATAGTATGTGACAAAATGTTTGGTATAAAAACAAACTGATTTATGTAACAGTGCCTGAGGCAGTGAAAATGAACCTGGGAAATTAACAGATTCAATTCTGGCTTATATAGCATGTACATATGCCAGTATGCTGGATTCGGTCAATTTTATTGTGTAGGCGTATTTTTATTTTGGGTTCCTGAAATATCTTTCTCCCTACTACTTTTTAATCCTTTCCAATACCCCAACATGAGGTAGGAGAGAAAGGTCAGTGGGGAAAGGCTGCAGAGTTTTCCTTAGCTACTTCCTGCTGTTTCTAGTCATCATGCCTTGGGGGTAAGTCCAATCTTCATTTCAGGATATCTCTGTTGACTGCATCAACAGCAACCAGGAGCAACATGGGTAGGAGGCGGGAGGTGGGGGTGGGCAAAGCACCAACGTTCTTCTTTCCCTGAGTCTCTAGTTTCTCAATCTGGCTTTTATCCCAACTGGCAAAGGCCACGCCACTGCAAAACGAGGTAGATCACAGCTAACAAACATCACATGCCTTCTCACAAAGGCAGCTATCAGCTTTGGACAAACTGAAGAAGCCCCCACTTCCCACCCCTGGGATTAAAACAAAAACATGTTTACATGTAACACAAAACTTCCACAACATCAGTGACATTTCATCTTAATAAATAGCCACAAAGCTGCATCTTGTATAGCTTATAGGGAGATTTGGGTTAATGTTTCTGCTCATATTTCAGCAGTATTTCCTGTGACTAAAAATGCAGGCCTTTACTGGGTAACATTTCAGAAGAGAAGAGCTGTCACCGTTTTCTACTATGTTCTATTTGTTCCTGTAGTGGTCTGTACTTCCATAAGAGATACTGTCCTGTACACATGTCTGCTGGCAGTATATTCCTTCAGCGTTTGCATTTATCTCAGACTTTTATTGTCTGATTTTTACTTTCAGAGGGTTTTCAAGGCTGGCAGTTCCACTTTTTATTAGCTTCCATAGTTTCTGGTCACAAGTTTACTATCAGTTTTATTGTTGTTCATTTGAAGTTAATTTGTCTTCCAACCCTTAAAATTGAGGCTTACTCTTCTGTTGGTTAAAGTGATTTGAATATATTTAAATATATATTGACTCTTAAATCCTGCATGGGCTTTACTAAATGTCTTGAGCTTAGATGTTGCCTTCTATCAATCCCAAACTTTCTCAGTCAGCGTTTATTCAAACATAAGATATTTTTCCTTTCTTTTCTTTTTTTCTTTTTTTGTTGGAACTCCCATTAGTCATGTTGAGTCCATCTGAAACGCTTGTTAGGTACTCCCCAGGTTTTATTTTCTCTCCCTGTTCTTTATAATAAACTGTTTCATAATTGAATAGATCTTTAATTCATTAATATTACCTTCTATTATGTCATTCATCTCTAATGCAATGAAATTTTAATTTTATAAATTGTATTCATACATCTTTAATGTAAGTGATCTATTTTTCCTAATACACTATTGAAATATTTCATATTATTACCCACTTTGTCTCCTCTTTGATATTTGCAGGAGACTAATCAGTCATTTTGAAGATTGTCCACTAATGGTAATATTTATGACATTTCTGAGTCTCTATCACTGATTTTTTTTTCCCTCTGAGTCTTTACCACTGATTGATTATTGTCTAAGTCAGGGTTATTATTGCTGGGATGGAACATCATGACAAAAGCAACTTGGGAGAACAAAGGGTTTATTCAGCTTGCACTTCTAAATCATTGTTTATCACTGAAGGAAGACAGGACAGGAACTCAAGCAGGGCAGGAACCTGGAAGCAGGAGCTGATGCAGAGGCCATGGAGAGGTGCAGTTTACTGGCTTCCTCCTCATAGACTGCTCATACTGCTTTCTTATAGAACCCAAGACCACCACCCCAGAGATGGCAGCACCTACAACGGGTAGGCCATTCCACATCAAACACAAATTTAAAAAATGCCCTTCAGGCTTATCTATAGCCAGATCATATAGAGGCATTTCCTCAGTTGAGGCTTCCACCTCTCTGATGACTCTAGACTGTGTCAAGTTGACATAAAGTTAGCTAGTGCACAATTACTAGTCTTTGTTTCTTATTATTTTTCTTTGGTGGTGAGTTTTAACTTTAGAGTACATGGTAAATTTTAGTGTCCCTCTGTTATGCCACTATACTTTAGAGTAGTGGTTCTCAATCTGTGGGTCATGCCTCCTTTGAGGATCTAATGACCCTTTCAGAATGGTCACCAAAGTTCATTGGACAACACAGATATTTACATCGCTATTTATAACAGTATCAATAAAAATAATTTTATGACTGGGGTCACCACAACATGAGGAACTGTATTAAAGGACTGCAGCATTAGGAAGGTTGAGAACCACTGCTCTAGAGAGAGTTAAGTTTTATATACATAAGAGAGAAGGTGTTCAGACATATCCTTCATCCTGATTTGCTTTGAAATCTCATTAGGTTTGAACACAGAGACACATTTTTTTTTAACACTCTGAAGCCTTGAGACTTCTGTTCAGTTCCCTAGCTTCTGGTTTTTCTTCAGGCAGGAGGTGATGGTTTGAATTACAACAGACTCCACAGGGTCATAGATTTGAATGCTTGTTCATTAGGGAATGTAGTTGCTTGGGAAGGATTCAGAAGTATGGCCTAGTTGGAGTAGGTGTGGCCCTGTTGGAGGAAGTGTGTCTCTGGGAATGGGCTTTGGGCTTGTAATGCTCAAGGCAGCAGGACTAGTGGTCAGTTCTCTCTCTCTCTCTCTCTCTCTCTCCTCCCATGCTGTCTGCTTAGATATAGAACTGTCAGGTAACTCTGCAACACCATGTCTGCCTGTGTGCTGCCAAGCTTCCCACCATAATGCACTAAACCTCTGAATGTAAGCAAGCCCCAAATGCTGTCTTCTATAAGTGTTGCTATGACCGTGCCATCTCTTCACAGCAATAGAACTTTGCCTATGACACAGGACACTGGAGTCTTACCCTATAGATGTGTGGGGTAAGAGCTTGTCATGAGTCCTAGAGAAGATGCTTATGTAGACTTTGGAAAACCTTAACTTTGATTTCTTCTTTGTAATAAAATGTCTCTTCATCTCAGAGGTTTCACATTCTAGTCTATTTGCTGTAGCCAGTGAGACTTTTGCACTTGTCTTGGACTTTATTTTGTGGTGTGGGTTACTACACCATGGAAAGCTAGTATAAATGTGCTATTTACTTTTTATTCCTTCTGTTTTACTGAATAGTCCCTGTGTTGGGTGTGGAACAGTGTCTGGCTATGGTTATTTTAGTTTGTTGTTGACATCTTAAACATTCCTCTTTTCAGGTTTGATGCCAGATACTCTGCCTTCCCAGAATAAAAAAACCCTCTTGGTATTTTCTATTTCCATGATCATTCTCTAACAACCCATGGTCTCACATTTCCTTCCTTCCTTCCTTCCTTCCTTCCTTCCTTCCTTCCTTCCTTC
>OU015748.1:92958592-92973307 GCA_907169655.1 Acomys percivali
TTCCTTCCTTCCTTCCTTCCTTCCTTCCTTCCTTCCTTCCTTCCTTCCTTCCTTCCTTTGTTGTTTTGTTTTTGTTTTTGTTTTTAAATACAGGTTTTTCTCTTTGGAGCCTTAGCTCTCCTGAACTTACGTTTTAGGCCAGGCTGGCCTCAAACTCACAGAGATCTGCCTGCCTCTGCCTCCCTGACTTGTGAGATTACAGGCCTGCACAACCGTGCCTGGCTTTTCCATTCTTCCTTAACCCCTTTCTCATTCCTGGTAAGAATGAGTGACTTACTCTCAACAGCAGAAACATTATTTCTATCTATCCTAAGATTAGGTGTCTTCAAACAAGTTATCAAGGCTTCTTGATTTTTGTCTGTTCAATTAAAATTCAGACATAATGACAGCATGTACTGTGCAGTGTTTCTCCAAATGTATTCCACGTGTGAAAAATATTAGCATGATGTGGAGAAGATTGATAAGAAAAATATAATTTTCTGAGATTTTTTTGAATACAGTGAATCAGAATCTCACCTTGCTCAGCTCTGGAGAACTGCCTCACACCACACAGCGGGGATGCACTTGTGTAAACTAAAGCTGAGAACATGGGGATAAGACTGTTGCAAAGATAAAATGAGTCATATTTTAGAGCACCCAGACCTTAAAGTTTACTAAGTGTCAGCTTCACTCCACTATAGCTCCCTGAAGCATTTCACAATGATACTCCATTTTAATTTTTCTTTACTAAATTTTAAAATTAAGATGCGAAGTATTGGGTTGCACATTGCAACTTCCTCCCATCTATCTATCTATCTATCTATCTATCTATCTATCTATCTATCTATCTATGTATCTATCATCCATTCATTTATCTATTGTATCATTTCCACTTTCCTTTGCTCCCCCAAACCCTCCCTTATATCCCTCTTTGTTCTATTACAAATTTGTGGCCTCTTTTTAATGCATTGTTTACACACGTTTTTAGGGCTGAACAACTGCTATTGGGGAACTAATTGGTGCGCTCTTCTCTCTGGAGGAAACTTTCTCCTCCTATTCTTGGCATTCTTTAGTTACCTGCATATTTTTTTGTGTAGGACTGAAGCCTCCTAGGCTCTCCCCTCATCCACATTAACATGCCTGTTGTTTTCCTCTTTCATCTCTTATTTAGGCCGTCATGTTGGTGAGACTATGGGTGTGGCTTCTGGTAGTCCTAGAAGGCTAATATCACAACAAACCGTTATTCTGGCTCTGAAAACATTTCTCCCCGCAAGCCCTTTGCAATGTTCCCTGGGCCTTGGGTGCAGAACCATATTCCTCTTTTGGTTATCCTCTTCTGCAATAATCCCCCCTTCTGTGTTCATGTCATAGATATTCCATTATATGCTCAGGTCTTCATCTTCCCTTCTCGTGCACCTCTAGAAAGATATTTGAAAGCTGTGTTAGTTAATACGTGAAAACATTTGAACCTGTTCTGAGAAGAATTACATATATTCACATCGCTAAAATTTCCCATGATCCAGTCTTTCTTGCTGGCTATTGGAACACTCAGTGAAATAGGTCATCTATAAACGCGTTGAGAAATGTAGAACTCAAAAATCTGTTAGTAGTCAAGATCTGTCAAAATTTCTCAACTTTGTGAAAGGTGGTGAAGGGTGGCTATTTCTTCCTTACTTAAGAAATTGTGAATAAGATACCTAAACTCGAATGGATGGTACAGTGTATATGAAAAAAGGGAGCCAGGAACACTGCTGTTCTGGGGTGTACTTCATCAAAGTGAATTGTAGTAAAGAAGGAATCAGAAATTAAAAGAGGCTCCAACATTATGGTCTGCATACAGTTAATTGTCCTAATTGTTACAAGTGATTTAGAAGCTTTTAACATTTATTGAAGTAAAATAAAAATGAATAGCCCCCTAAGTCACAGCCTCCTTGACTAACTGGCATACAGAATCAATTGTGTACGGCATTTAACATGCATTTTTAGAAAATTGGCTTCCTTTTTAGAAATGACATCTAAGGCATAGCTGCAAGGCAATTGCCATCAATTACCTGATTATTTCTGTTTTAGTAATGGCCCAGTTCTCCGAGGAAATAGATTGTACCATTGGCTTTAAGGGTGATAATTAATCAAACGTCTTCTGGCCTGTAGCACAAGTTTGGAATCAACTTAGAAAATGTCTAAGAGTAAGATGAAGAGGGATCAGACTCTTAGCCTTATTTTAGTAAGCACACACTGAGAAAAGTTCTTTAGATCTCAGGGGACGACTGCACTTTCTACCACCTTAAGCCTGACTTGAACCATGGACTTACAGTTAGACTTGCCATTAAGTAAAATGGTAACTCTCATGAGTGGTGACTGAGAAGAACCGGATACAAAACAGCATGTTCAGAATGTCTATCCCTAACCTGTGTTGGTTCATCTTAAGGAAACAGGGCCAGAGCAGAAGGCGCTCCCCATGGGCAGATATGAACAAAGAGGATTGGCAGCATGCAAGTCATGCCTGTTTGATTCTTTTTTTATTTTTACTTTTTACTTTATTTTATTTTTAAAAAATTTAATTCACTTAACATCCCAATCATAGCCCCCTCCCTCATCTCCTCCCAGTCCCATCCTTCCTCCCTCTTCCTCCCTATGAGTCCTCAGAGAGGAGGTGCTCTTCTCCTCACCAACTGATCCCAGACTTACAAAATTTTACTTTAGGTTCAGATGGGAAGTTGATGTGAAGGATGCTGCAACACTTAGAGTCATATAAAAATGTCATTCTAGGATATTTCTCCGTATTTTTTAGGACAGAGAACTATATATCTTTGTCAACCTTTACCATTCCCTCAGACCTCCCCATAATATTACCCAGCACAAACAAGACAACTAAGTAAACTCAGAAAAAATTGATCATACATAACCAAATGCTATCATCAGAATAAATGCTAATAATATAATATAATATTATATTATACATATAATATCTCATGTATGGGAAGATATGAATGGACACATGTACCTGTTGTATTTCTAAAGCTGTTAAATAAATGGATACTTGTAGTAACTCCCCAGCATCTATGTCGCTCAGATGTAAACTAACCTTTGAGCTTCAAAAGGAGCCTGGCTCTAATAGGATCTGCAGAATTCTGGCGGATTCTGCTTGTTCATATACTATTGAGTGGTAAGGTCTGGGTGATTGGAGGGTCAATGCCTACATTCTCTTACCCACTTTGGGTTCTGGGCTCTTGCTTCTAAAGCAAGACATAATGTCAGAATTATCTTCTTTCTCCCAAGTACACTGCTCCCATTTTATGATATAGACGCTGAGAACAATTTCTTCCTTCCATTGCCAGCAAAGTGGCAGAAACACAAGCGCTCTTATGAGGCATTCGGTTCATTCTGTGTTGTACATTTCACTGAAAGAGTTTGGAGATAGCGATGATGTCGGCAAAATGACCAAGATGAACAAAACACTGCTACTCTTTCACAAAGAGTATCAGCATCATCTCCATCGTGGTCCTTTCTACCCTCACTCCTCTCCTGCATGCCTTTCATCATGTCTTTCTCCAAAAACTAACTTTGTCCCCAAACTATTAGCATTTCTTTCAGTTTTCTCCATTCTCATTCTGAAGTTCATCCCAAGGAGTCAAGGTTACAAGTCGTGGGCCCTCTTTGTGCCTTTGATCCTTCTTCTCTGAGCTGTAAGTATGTGGGAATAGAGGTGCTGTATAAAATGATAGAAAATGTATGATCACCATCCATCTATTTTGGTTTTCAATAATAATATTTTGTCTTCATTAAACACAAATTGGATATCTGCCTACACATTACCTATCTGTTATCTATCTCTCCATTTATCATCTGCTCATCTGTATAATGATCCTGAGCTATCATCTACTTCTATCTTTACATTAATAAACATTGTTTCTTTCCATGTGCGCAATCTTAGCACTAGCTCTGAAGTTTGAAGACTATGGCCACAATATTTTAAAGTTTTGACGGAATTTGATTGCGCTTACTTAATTGTAGTTATATTTTTAAATCTACACTGTGTGGTTTTAGAATATTTAGCATGCCTAATCCTTATGTGCTTAAAGGACAAAAATTTTGTGTTTCTCTTTGTAATTCTTGACATTTGAACAGCTATAACTAAGTTATTTTTATTTCACACATAAATGACACAACTGAATATAAACACAACATATTATATATTCCTTAAGACAGCTTTTGGTTAGAAACTTGATGGGTCGACTATAGCTATTTTGAATATTGACAGTCGGCATGTACTCAACAAACACTCAAGCTAATTTTAATAATAAGGCAGTCCTCAATATACTTTAAAGGTGAAAGATTCATTTAAAAAAATCTTTTTGGAGGCTGGGCAGAATGACACATACTTTTAATCCCAGCACTCAGGGAGGCAGGCAGATCTCTGTGAATTAGAGGCTAGGCTGGTCTACAAAGCAAGTCCAAGACAGCTGGGCCTCAGTTATACAGAGAACTCTGTCTCAAAAAAACCAAACTAAACCAAACCAAACCAAACAAACAAAAATTTCTTTGGTATTTTTTCCAAAGAAATGTCTCTCAAACCAATGCCATGATGCATTTCCTCAAGCAAGTACATTTAGGACTTCATTCAGTGCTACTGATAGAGTGCATTACATCCCTGGTGTTTGGAGAGAGAAGTCTAGAAGACCAGTCTCTAACGAATGAGGATAGTTCTAGAGAGAGTTTGAAATGAGCATGAGAGGCTAGTGGAGAAAACTACCATTCATGCTTTTATTTATTTATTTATTTATTTTGTAATTTTAATTTTGAAGTCTCACTTTTAAGTTTAACTCCTTGCTTCTCCCAGATACACTCAAAATTCTTTCAAGCTGACAACAGTATAGCAGTGCTCTGCATCACCAGCCCTAATGTAAGGTTTGGCATATTTGTTATTGAATGAGAAAATGATTTAGTAAATGCAATAATTTCCATATTAAATAGGTTTAATCCACACACTCACTTTGTTGCATAGGTATGGAATTTTTTAGTACACATCCAAGTCCAGCAGGCATACACCAAGTGAAGGGATTATAAAATTGAGACACAAACTGTTAAAAGAAAAGTCACAAGGTGACGGTTTTATGACAATGCCTTTACACATTTGATTCTATTGCTTAGACAAGTGAAAATTTCCCCAGATGAGTCTTTATTTCAAATTAACTTCAGTCTCCAGTTGCAGGAATAATTATTTAGATCTGCATTTAGAGGCAGATAAAGGAAAGAGATTTTTCTTTTATGCCTCATTAGGCTGCAGAATAAGTAACACAATACAAATGTCCCTGAAAGGATTAATGATACAACTCAAGAGAACTGCTATTTGTTCTCATTGGAAATACGGTCATCGTTTTCTCTGATCTTCAGATTTAGGGATGAGCAAGGATCATGGCTGATCCTACAGGAACTAAGTAGGCAACTGAAAAGAGATGAAATCAGCTAAAAAAAATCACCTATCTCCAGTCTCCTGTTCATCCAATACTCATACATTTTCCATGTTCACTTATGCAGAAGCAACAGAACTCTTAGGGATGGTTCTAGTATTGTTGAGAGGCAAATGATTGTTCTACAGAGTACGAGTACTTGAGTGAATATTAATAAAAGTTTTTGGAAATCCCTAAAGAGATGTTGGAAACCCAAACGGTTGTACAAATAGTGGCAAAGTGTATTCTTACGTGATGTACTTCAATTCTTAGCCTTCCCATTTAGCAGAAGAAAGCCTTGAGAAATTTGTTGTTTAACACAATCTATTATATTTTATAAAAAAATAGAATCTGCTATTACTAATGAAATATTCCAGGGAGCAACTGTAGTTATGGATTAGCTATCCTGTTATCTTCTATGAGTGCCATTGACAGATCAATAAATGTTGAAGCTTGGTCTTTCACTACTAGTTACATGACAAGAAACAGGATACTTGACATCACTGCCTTTAATTGCTTTCTTTCAGTAAATGAAGGTTATAATACTCCCTTCAACAGTTATTGTGAAAATTACATTAGTTGATTAATAAAAAGTGATTCAATATTTTATATATGGCAGACTCTCTGTCACATTACTTTTATAGGATATTTAAACACAACAACAAGGTTTCTTTTCTGCTAAATTATTTGCTTCATTGTTAGTATGATGCACACACTAGAAGGCAGCCTGTGTGAGTATAACACATTGCTCAAATTGATTACTATTGTACCCCTAGAATCCAGGCTGACATTTCATGGGAAGTAGGTGGCCAATAAATACTTCTTAAATTAATGTGTCAAGGAGAACCTGTGAAATTCAGATATACGACCACTCCTGAACTAGAAAATGTTCCATTCCCATAGTATAAATGGATGGAATGAAGACCCCAGGAAGGAGAATGGCCAATTTTGGATCTCACTGTAGCTAATCCACCTAAGAGCTGTATGGCCTTGAGCAGATTTATTTTCTTTTATACTTTGGACAGGATGTTGTTTTGAGAACAAAATAAAGAATGCAGATGAGATGAAAGGAATTTGCACATAGTAAACACAGCATTCTTCAGAAACTAAGTGAATATTCTAACATTAATATAGCACTTTAGAATTCACCAAATGCAAGTCTCATCTCATTTGTTCCTTGTAACAATAGGAAGTAGTGTGGATAAAAGAGAGAATTTGTGTGCAAGGATAATTATTCACTAAATGGGACTATGCTTAAAACTGCAACAAATTTCATGGTCTGAAAGGGGGAAATGACTCAATTAAGGCCTTATCTTTTTAAAATAGTTAAAGTAGCAAAAACATTGTTGTTTTTCTTTTAAAATGTACTTTTACTTATATATGAGTGCCAACTGTTGAAAAAATGGGTTTTATTAAGGGATGTAATTTCAGGCAAAACGATGTGAGAACAGTGCAACATCTTTTCATATTTAATTAACTTACAACACACAGTGTACAAGAAGATCACTTTTGAGCAGTGGACAAGGTTTAATCAGTTTTCCCAAGGACTTTTATTATTCTTATATTTAAATCCTTTTGCTTTAAAATTCTCACCTTGTCACCAGCTTTATCTTTTCTCTCTTCTAAGTTTTGAGCTGCTTAAGTAGGCCAAATCCATGTATGCCAGTGGCTCTGTGTGATTCATACTGTTCTCCGTTACTACTCTCTTGTTGCTTAAAATTCTGAAGCCTTTCTAAGACTTAGTACTTTGTTTAACAAAGGATTTGCATGATATTTATAGACTAATGATCAAAGACATTGATTTAATGGTTGGAGATAGATATGAATCTTCAGAGGGAAGGGATGTGAGGAACAGACTAATTTTATAAATGACCAACTCATTAGAGCATTAGAGAATATTTTCATGTTATGATGGCTTTTGCTTTCCTGTGTAGCCTCATTATGGTGCAGACTCATAATAAAACTTGGATAATGAGGAACCTCTGTATTATTACTGCCTTCATTTTATAGATAATTAAAATGTAACTCAGAGAAGTTTAGTGACTTAAGGCAGCACAGCAAGTAAATGTTCTCTTTTAATCCAGGTTCCTTATGCAAAGAAGCAGATAGGCGAGGGGTCAAAAGCAAATCCTCTCTCTCCTCAGTAACATTTGGATTTGTGGTTTGCTGTGATAATAAGTCTTTTCAAAGGACCCATTGTTTTGACTAGATATTAGGGCTTCTGAAGAAGCTGTGCTCTCAGACTCAGGTCTTTCCTTCTGCAGTTGAAATTGACCTCCACAGAAAAGAACTGTTGGCCCCATGTGTGAGGGTTTTTACTTGAGGAACACTGAGTGCAATAATAAACGGAATGTTGAAGTGAAAGTCTCAATGTTTGAGTTGTAGATTTCTGCTCTGCTTTTGAGAGTTGTTAAATTTAAGTATGACCACATGCATATGTTTTATATATTTCAGAGGAAGGATAGCAGGGTACCAAGAAGAGACTTGATACCCTATGAGCATATACAGGGGAGGAAGTCCCCCTCAGTCACAGTTATAGGGGAGGGGAGAAAGGGGAAAATGGGAGGGAGGAATGGGAGGATACAAGGGAGGGGATAACCATTGAGATGTAATATGAATAAATTAATAAAATAAAATTTTAAAAAAAGAAAAAAAGATAAATGTATTTGAACTGAAAAACATATCAAGTTTGAGGTTGGCTAAGGAAATTTCTCATTCTGAATCTAAAATTTCTTAAACTCTATGATGTAAACCCCTTGGTCACAAATAATGTGTTCATGTAAAGAATATAAATAATCTGGGGAACTGGAAAAATGTTGCAGTGATTGAGAACATTTGATGCTTTTGCAGAACATCCACGGTAGCTTCTCAGTATCCTCATTAGACAGCTAGAAACTCTGCAACTCCAGCTCCAGGGCATCCGATGTCTTATTCTCGCCTTTGGAGACCCCATACAAATGCAGTACACACACACACACACACACACACACACACACACACACACATTAAATCTTTCAAAAAATTCCAGCAAATATTTGCATAACATTTGTCGACCTTTGCAGGACAAGGAGGTGGTTCTATGGACTGTGCACTTGGACTATAAGCCCTGGCATGAATGGAGTGAGACTAGAGCTCTATGCCTTTTTTTCCCCTTGTAATTCTTCTTTTATCTTCCGTGAAACCTCAGATCTCAGCAGACCACTTGCAAGAATGTAACTGCAAGAACATCAGCTCACCTTGATTTAAATCCCAGGCATAAGCAGTATTTGTTTTTAGGCTTCTAATTTCTAAAATAAAAATAATAGACAAAGCCTATCTACTGGTAAGGATTAAATTAAATTTATAAATACGTGTGAAATGGCTGCTGCATGGCAATCTTCAGTACCTAGTAGTTCTACCACAATGCCATCACCACTGCACACATTTTACTAGAAAAAACATAGAGATGCTAATGATGAAGGAAAAATAGCCATTACTTGAAATGAGTTGAGATGCCTACTCATAGAGGGAGTTTATTTTAAAAGATGAATCCTGAGGCTGTGAGCTGTTCTATGTTTGTCCAATTGGAAGTTGCTGAGCAAAGCATTAATATGTTGACATCTAAGACAGCATCTTTTAGTGACCATGGACTTGAGACAGCTGTTTACTTCTCTTGTTAACCTCAGAAAGCTTGTTAGTTTTGCTGGAAAAATAATGTAAGGGATCAGATTTGCCTCTGAAGGGATTTTTGAGAGTCTCATTATCTCAATTCTCTATTCAAGCCAAGTTGATAACATCTTTGAGTGGGTTAAATATATATGCTCTTAAAAATGGTCATGTCTTCTATAAAAGTTTTGGCAATTCACTTGTCTATCTCTTATCTATCTACCTAACTAACTATCATCTATCAGTCTATCATTTATCTACCTACATATCATCTATTTATCATATATACCAACCATCTATCTACCATCTATTTACATCTATCTATCATCTATTTATCATATCTATCTATCATATATCATATATCTATCATCTATTTTTATATATCATCTATTTATCATATCTATCATATATCTATCAATCTATCATCTGTCTATCATCCATTTATATATCATCTATTTATTATATCTATAATCTATCTGTCTGTCTATCTATCTATCTATCTATCTATCTATCTATCTATCTATCCATCCCTCCACCCATCTGTCATCTACCTACTAATGCAGCCACTTTGTGAAAACACTAATGTTAAATATTTTCTTGGTTCTAGATCTAAACTGAATTTCTCAACAGATTTCCAGGGTAAACAATAAACAAATATTTTAATGATTTGTCCATTTTTTTCAAGTTATTTCCCAGTATCTCAATGAAAGTATTTTGATACTCTAGGAGCTTTTCTTGTTTGAATGCAGAAACACACACACACACACACACACACACACACACACACACACACAAAGACACACACACAGTGGAGGAGGGATATGGAGGGAGGGAGAAAGAGGCAGAGACAGAGAGACAGAGAGACAGAGAGACAGAGAGAAGTCCCCAAGGAAAAAAGGGTCATACTTTACACTTTACATGATATGTGCTTTTGTCTCTTTTCTATGCACTTACATATTCTTTAAATGATATTTCTTTATTACAAATGCAATCCAAATGTTAGCAAATAAATTATTTTCTCCCCATCTTGTCCCTTTAAATAGAAAAAATGCTAAATATTTTTTAATGGCTAATTTGGCCATAATTATCAAATCTATGGTTTTAAACAGACTTTGACTTGATACTCTGAATTTTTTCTTGAATTAGGGATAACTGACATAATGAATTTCTGGGAAGAAAATTTTTACTGAGAACATTGGTATTCTTCAAAAGGTAAGGATGTTAACTGGTGTGAAGACACCTGGGAGGAATCTTTAGCAAACTGAGGACGATTGGGAAATTATGCAGAGGCACAAGTCTTATCAACAAAGTATCAGCACCACAGTTAAAGGCAAGAGAATAGAAGCCATCTCTACTTATTAACCATGGCTCTCAGTCCATACCTGCTGCCAGAATGGCTCCTGATAAGGTGCCACTAGTGTTCCAGTTTCAGTGATCTTCCCTTCCTTTGATTTAAATAGTCACTAGTGGGAAAAAAAGGCACCCCCAAACTGCAAAGCTATCTTGTAATTGTGGTGTGGATTCGTTGTCAAATTCCCTCATAGTCTGTAAATTTTTTACCCCAGGGGAATTTTGAACTCTCATGACTTGAAAGCTGGCCCTACCTGTTATACCTGGGCTAAAGTCTCTCCCACACTCATCCACAATTTATCAGAGGCAAGCTTACTCATCATACTACCCCATTAAAATTTTACTTCATGAAATTTGTCCGTGTTTGGGGCATTTGTATATAATTTGAAGAGATTAAAAAAAAAAAAGGCTTCTCTCTTCAGAGCTCCAATGGTAGGCATTGTAAGGCTGTCCAGCAGAAGGATGCAAGGCCAGGTCCATCTTCGGATAGGATCTTCTCGTCTCTACTCTTAGAGTCCCCTTGCCTGTATGATGAGTCTGACAACAACAGAGGACACATCATTCAGAATTTAAGCCCCGAGTCAGCCTGGAATTATGCTACTGGCAAGTGAACTACTTATTAATTTTGTCCTAAAATGTTGGAATTTTGGCCATTTATAGCTTCGTGGTAATGCAAAAGTGGCCAAGCATCAAAACATGGATTTTTAAGCACAGGTGGAACTCAGGAGAAGTCAAGAAAGGGAGAAGGAGATAGATTTTAGGTACATGATAAGATTTGGTGACCAAAGAAATATTTTGATTTTGTTTTGTTTTGTTTTGTTTTTGTTTTGTTTTGTTTTTGAGACAGGGTTTCTCTGAAGTATAAACTTTTGCTGTTTGGATTATCTAGGTAACTATAACAACTATCTCAACTATTAACTTAGTTATTATTCATATGTCCAAAGAATTTAATAGTACTTTACTTTTTTTTTTTTATACTCATGATACCAAAAGATACACAGCCTACTTAGTAGTAACTGTGTTTGTTTGTTTTATACAAAAGCTCCCTGGTGATATTTAAAATGGCAATTCAAATACAGGGCATTTTTCTAAACTTCAAAGAGATACTCTTGACACATAGAGTTTTATGATAATTGGTCAACGAGTGGAAAAGATTGTGTTCTAGTTAGCTTAAACTGTTAATTTAGGGTTGGAAAGGAGTTTCAACTGAAGAGGCTGTCCAGATGAGTCTGACCTCTGGCTATATCTGTGGAGAGTTGTCTTAAATTTATTTGATGTTTAAGTGTCAACACCACCAAAGGGAGCATCATTCCCTGGTTAGGTGGTCTGGGACTATTTAAGAAAGGTAACTAAGGGATGATCTATTTTATGATGCAGCTGCATTTGCATCATCCATGCTCTTACAAGCCCTCATCCATACTCCCATGAGTAAGCCCATGAGCAAGTCCACTCAGTAGTTAACTAAAATGGAGAGAAAGGCTTGCTAAGTATGAGTCTGTGAGTGAGCCAACAATCAGCATTCCTGCGGTTTCCATTCCAAAGCCCTATTTGAATCCTTAGCCTGATGCCCCTCAGCTATGGACTGTGGCATGGAAATGCAAGGCAAGCAAATCTTTCCCTTCCTTAAGTTTCTTCTACTCAGAGTGCTTTATCACAGCCACAGAAGCAGTATTAGAGCAGTAGCCGGCCCCAAAGAAGTGGGTTGTTGCTGTGATAGACTTGACCATTGTGCTTTTTTTTTTTTTTTTATGACTTGTACTTTTCGTGTGGGAGAAACATAGACACAGTTGCAACTTTTAGCTTTAAAAGCCATGGAGCACTATGGGCAGAACTTGATGAGCTCTTCTTGAGGGAACTTAGAAGATAAGAAGGATGAGAAAAGTGCAGACAATGAAGGCATGGCAGCAAAGGTTCTATTGAGATGAGGAAGAGAGGCTATTTCAGCAATCCCTTTGCGCTGATCATCTGGGGCTGAAAAATCAACAGTAGTCAATACGAGACAAGTAAAACTCAGCTAGAAAAATCTCTGATTCATTGGAGCAATAGGAAAATACTTTCCCCAGGGTCATATAGAACCTGTGATCCAAGAGAACCAACGTGACATTTCAAGCTGGTAGCTGCACTCAGCAGTGTGGAAGAGTTGGACATGCCATGCTGGTTTAGAAGGGATGGAAAAGTACAAGATTGAGGGCGTCACCTAGAGTGGCTGATGACTGGTACTGAAAGTCAGGGTCATAGTTTCTGAAGAGAGACCATGAAATGATATTAAGGAAGTTTCAGTGGCGGCCCCAAGATAGTGGAGAAGGCAGGACCATGCAATATTTGCCTAAATAACAGCGAGTATAAGTGGTGGGGAGAGGGATCAGACCAAGGCTACAAGAAAAACTGAGTGTTCTGGCAATGGCAGAGCTGGAGAACAGGGGTTACCAAGCCCTTTGGAACTCAGAAGATCAGGAGTGAGAATAAGATGTCAGATATTGAGCTATAGGATTTTGATTTCCATGGCAGGACTTTGGTTTTGATCCAATTGTTCTTATGTCTAAGTTCTCTTTTGGAATAACAAAGTATATAATTTGTTTTTGATTTTTACAAGAGCCCAGAGTTTCAGCTTCTAAAATGTTGCAAATTTTAACAACTTTGAGGTTTTTAAAACTTATTTTATGTTGATGTTAATATGAGATCTTGGGGACAAACAATGGAAAGCTATGGTTTAAAGGTGATGTGTTGGTTTGTGAAGTTGCCAAAGAGTGGAGACTCCTAGTTAACTTTAACATGACACATCATACAGTCACCCAAGAAGAGAAACCAAATTAAAGGCTTTTCAAGAGAGCATTCTGTCCTGTGGGTATGTCTTTGGAGGTTGTCATAATTGTTAAATGAGGCAGGAGGGCCCAGTCTGCTGTGGGTAGCTCTGCTTCCTGGGCAGGAGGTCCTAGGCTGTATAAGAAAGCAATCAGCACAACTCCTTGCTTATTGCTTCAATTCCTGCTTGAGTTTCTACCATCATCTCCCTCAATGGAATGATGCACTGTGACCCGGAAGTGTAAATGAAATAAATCCTTTCCTCCCCTAAGTTTCGATCAAAGTGTTTCATTACAGCAGCAGAAAAGCAACTAGGAAAGAGAATACTTCCTTCTCTTTTGGAAGTTATGACTTCTGATGTCTGCTTTGGAACTTGCAAGCTTCTTTTATAAACATCTCTTTGAACTGAGATAATTAGCTTCCCAAGGATGAGAACAAAACAGATCAAGCCAGCTTTGTTCCCAAACAATGCTGTGTTGTTGTTGTTGTTGTTGTTGTTTTGTTTGTTTGGGTTTTTCATTTGTTTTATTTTTGTTTTTGTTGTTATTTTGTAAGCCACACTCTTATCAAGTTGGAAACTTTACTTCATCACTAGTGGTTGCTCTGAAAGGTATTAGTCTAGAACTCCACGGATTGCCTTTAGGGGCTGCTGGGCACCGCACATCTGCCACTTTTCTTTGACAGTCTGCAAGGTTTGAGGACAGCATCTGTAGATTCTGGATTAATAATGTTGTCCTGGGTTGTTCAAGAATCCCCATGGTGGGACTGAAGGCTCAACATAGAGCATGCATATGCTTACCATACTAGTCAGAATTAAACACCTCATTTAAAAGCCAACACACACACACACACACACACACACACACACACACACACACGCAGAGAGAGGGAGAGAGAGAGAGAGAGAGAGAGAGAGAGAGAGAGAGAGAGAGAGAGAGAGAGAGAGAGAGAAGATTAAGTTCCTAGTTTTTAATTGCATTGCAAATAGGACAAAGTGAGGCTTATATATAGAATTCTGTTCTGCTTGGGTTATTCTGAATCCAAATGGTTCATCTCTAGCTGCAGAGTGCCTGGGGTATTTTGAAACTTGAGCCTAGCAAAAATTGCAAAGTATAATAACTAATTTATTCTCATATGCAACCATTTATTTTCCAATTTAACATCCACTTCGTGCCACAGATGAAGCCAAGACTAAGCTGTATAAATGTCCTGTCCTCATGGAGACTACATTCTGGTGGTAGGAACTGATAATGTTAATAAGTCAAAATATAAATACATAAAACAATGCATCAGTGAATAACAGTAAGTCAGACACCACAATGTCTGGTACCATTATCATGAATGGCAATGATAATGATGAGGATTGGGACTTTTGAGCCAGGGCTCTTTGGGTAGAAGCTGTAGTGAAGTGACTAAGAGAACCATGGTGGAGGAGTGATGTTTTACACACACACACACACACACACACACACACACACACACACACACA
>OU015748.1:92973317-93016581 GCA_907169655.1 Acomys percivali
ACACACACACACACACACACACACACACACACACACACACACACACAAACACGGGGATAATGTGGATGGAATTATTTTAAAAATGAGTGTGGACAGGACGATAATGCATAATATAAGAGAGTAGAAGTGGACATTTCAGGAAAGACATTATTCTTGGGTTTTGTACTAATTGTGAATAAGAAAGCAAAAGAGGACATAAGATTTGGGAAAGGAGATCTGATTTACATATGTCAATATTGTAAGAAAAACAGAGACAAATATATCTATGTTCCAAGTCCTGAAAACTATAAAAATGTTACATGACTTCATGACAAAGAACAATTAAAGTCTCACATATAAGTAACACTGCCAACCAAACAATGATGAATGACAGAGTTTATTTTGGATGTTGAAGATGGTTCCAGAGTAAACCACAAGTGTCCTCCAGGGTAAAAGAACCTAGGAAAAGATGTCAAAGTGATGAAGTGTGAAAGGACATAGTCCGCTGCAATGCTGCCTTTGACTGTGGTAGAACAAGGCAATGAGCCATGGTGTACGGGGAGGTTGAAGAAGCTAAAGGATGGGAAGCAATGGATTTTACACACGCATCCTAAAACAACAACAACAAACAGCCAGACAACACTGGCTTTAGTCAGTTGACACTTAAGTTGGATTTCTGACCCACAAAAATTTATATTGCATAAACTACTAAATTTGTGGCAATCTATTATAATATCAATTAAAATATAAATGTACTCTGATTTGTGTTGTGGACAGAATATGTTATGTAGAAGTAGAAGCACGGGATCCTACTGGGTTGTCGCTTCGATTTTACAATGCAGAGAAATGGAAAGACCACACTGAGTTTCGAGGGGGAAGGCAAAGTGGTCAAATTGGGGACACATTTTCAAGATTTCAGCAATGGTTTGGCATAGTTCTTGGAATTCTGGATTAAAGCCATTGAGATTTAACATCAGGTAAGAAGTGTATTTCCCAACTCAGGCAAGACAAGAAGAGATATATTTGTGGGTAAAAAACAACAGGTCTGGCTTGGAAATTTCTATTTGAAATTTCCTTCTTATACCCAAGGGGAAATGTTGATTAGGCAGCTGGATAATCGAGTTGAAAGTTCAGAAGAGAGGTCGGGAGTGGGAGCAGAAGTGTGAGGTGAGAGAAGGCGTTTGTCCTGCAGACTTCAGCACTAGGCCACCAAGACCAACTGCTCATGTGTTAGACATTGAACAGAGAGAGGTCTTCTTTCTTGTCAAGGGTCTTACTATTTGAAATCTTCTAGCTGCTCAATTGCCATCCCAATAGCCCCCCAAGCCATTTAATCACTGTATATTCAATGTAAAATTGGATTACCAAAATTGCTTAATCTGAGTGCAGAAAAGAGTGAAAATCTAGCTTATGTTGCTGAATATCCAGGGACATATCCATGAATATGTCCTGATCATATGTTCTTGTATAAACTTGCCAGTGCAAAAAGGGTCAAAAGGACATCTGTTCTTTGAGCAGAATAGTGGGTTCAGACTTTATTTGTGCAGTTGAAAATGTCTCAGTCTCGCTCGTGTGTGTGTGTGTGTGTGTGTGTGTGTGTGTGTGTGTGTGTGTGTGTCTGTGCACGTGCATGTGGGGGGGTATGCTGCCGCTGAACCTCTGACATGCACTCTGGTGCCCACAATTTGATCATTGTCGCTTGGCATGGAGGCCTTGCAGGCACACAGAGGAAGGGGATGCAGACTATCATGATGAGACATGAATGATAGGCTGTGGCCTGACTGTGGGGGAAGAGGCCATCCCAACTTCCTGCTCTCAATTTTTTGGGTACTTATACCCCCCTGAGTTGCTGAGATACTCCAATATTATATTGTGATTTGCAAAATATATGCTTGGGGGCTATATAAACAACTTTTTTAAATTTTATTTTATTTTATTTTTTTACTTCTTTTTTTTAAAATTAATTTATTCTTGTTACATCTCAATGGTTATCTCATCCCTTGGAGGATACAAGGGATGAGATAAACAACTTTTAAAATGGCAAAACCATCTCAAAATATTTTAAGTGTATGGTTTGATATTGACCTGCATTCATAGGTACTCTTGGCTGCACAGGAACTGGGAGTTGGACACATCTGAAACCTTTATAACCATGACTAAAACCTAGAAACAAGTTCCCATGCCTGCTCACATGGAAAAACGAGGGGTCAGAAGAGGCAATCCTAAGGGGCCCTGTGTGAGTCCCATAGAACTACTGTCACCAAGTACGTGAACCAAGACACATAAGCAACAGAACCCGATCTCCTGGCAGAAGTCTGTGGTCAAGCTCTTGAGCAGCTGCTTTCCTCTGACACTTCTCTCCCTTGCTTGCAGATGGCCATCACCCTTAGGACTCCTACTCTCTTCCTCTGGGTGCATCATGGTCTCTCTTAGTCCTTCACAAAGGATACAAAAAGGTCTGGATGATTGCTTACCCAAAAGGCTCCATTTTGACATATATATTTGCCTCTAGAGAGAGAAATATTGTCTTCAAAACCAGTCACATTCTGAGGTGCTGAGGGGGGAGGCTTAAAGGACAATCATTGTATAGTAGCTGTTTGCTGTTGGAATGGAGTAAAGTCCTTGCTTGGTGCACCTGGCATGCCTCATTCTGCTCTCTTGGCAGAGCTTTCTCCTCTTCTCCTAGAGATCAGAACACAAGGAATAGCCAGTGAAGAGAACAGAGCGAATGATGGGCTTTCCGTAGGTACAAAAAGCTAGGGGCCACAATGTGACACACACACACATTCACGCACACATATACACGCACATACACATATACACATGTGTACGGTGCACACATATAGAACTCAGCAATTTATTTTTAAAAAACAAATTTTCATATTACCCAGTGGCAACCTAGAGTTTGAACGCTGGCGTAGGCTTTTATTTTATTTTATTTTTCACATCTGTTATTTGCGAGACATACTCACACATGCAATATAGTTTTTGATCTTGGTCATTTCTCATCACCCTCTCCAAAATCCCCTCATGATAAAAATATTTTAATGAAACTTTTTTAAGCAAATAAAATGAGTGCAAAGGATCTGTGATGAATGGACTACCGATTTTTAATAAAGGCAGCATCAGTATTATCGGCTCTTCATTTTGCCTCAGGCTCCAGCCTGGCCCCCATGCTATGGGTAAGATCCTGTTATTATTTGCATTTGCCTCATTTGCATTTTTATCTATTGACTTCTTTCATTGTATCTGAAGTAGACACAGGAGAGAGTATCCTCCTTAGTGGTTGAACCTGCTAGTTCAGGTTCATAGACATATAGCGTTTCAGGTAGCTGGCACTTCAGACCTCAGCAATCTGGGTTTCCTTGTTATTTGGTAACGTAACTCCCTCAAAACCTCACTCTACTTAAGTCTATTTACTCCTAATCAGTTCCATGGAACAGCAGTAACAGCCAGTGGTCTTGTCAAATATACTTCTCAGGCATGACAAATTTAATGTTCTCTCTGCATCCTGCCCACTTTTACGCTGGGCCTTTTCCCTAAGGGACCTGATGTCTTAATCCATTAAGAAGAGATTTTTATGAGAATGGAACATCCTTTTTAGGATGTGTGCCACTGTGTCCTCTCCCATTGTCTGGCAGAATGCACCGAACGGGGAATACATGAGTAAAGCTCACACTGCCAGCTTGGCTCCAGTTGAGGCTCTTCTTCAGAATCACCCGAGTAGGCATGCTGTTAAGGCCTCGGTCCTAAGACTCCAACATCAGGACTCTGTTCCAGGCCAAAGGGAAAGAAACAAAAAATAGTGCCTACATACACAGTGCTGGAATTTCCTTCATGCCATTTTTCCAATAGCCAGACTTACTAGAGTTAGTTTTATTTACTATTGTCATACACAGATATGAAAACATGCAATGTGTTCCTCAAGTGGACTCAGAATGGGCTGTGATTGTCAAGTTGTTTCTGGACAAGATGTGGTAGACAAAACCACGTCCTCCAACAAAGATGTACACACCCACATCTTGAACAATGTGGGCATCTTACCTCACATAGCAAAGAGCAATTAAGGCGGCAGATGAAATAATGTGACTAATTAGCTGCTTCAGTGATAGAAAACTGACCCTGGATCTTCTAGGTTGATACATTATAAGCACACATGCTTTTAAATATGGATGAAGTACACAATCTCACAGATTAAAGTGATTGGCATAAGACAGACTTAATCTGCTGTCCCTAGTTTAGAGGTTGGAGGAAAAGGCCATGTGCTTAGAATGCAGGAGGTCTGTAGAGCCTGTACAGACAAGGATATAAGATGCCTCTTAGAGCTGAAATAGAACACAGCCTTGCTAATATCTTGGTGCTATAACATTATAGTCCATTTTGGGATTTGGATCTCTAGACCTGTAAGATGTCAGATTTGAACTGGTTTATCTGATACTAACTCTTGCTGCATTATAAAGTACAAGAAACACCGGGAATGAACACAGTGTTTTGCCTAATATTTTGATAACGGAATCCTAGCTTGAAAAGTTTGCAATTGTGAGACTCACTGTCTAACTATTAAGCTAATGCTGTGTATGTTCACTTCTGTCATATAATTACTCAGTTTAAACGTGCCAGATTCTTATCAATAAAACACTCTTTCATATTTCTCAAAGAGTGAAAGTATCTCACAAGTAGACTCTAACCTTGGACGGGAAATAGAATAGAGTTGATGTGGGTTTTGTATGGGTTGGTAATTTGAAGTTCTCACTCATTTTTCAGCTATCTCAAAATATTATTTGCATTTGCACGGGAGCCTTCATTATTATATTTTAGTTATTGGGATGAAGACATAATTGTAAGGCACACACCTTCTCTTTAGAGCATAACTTGGAGGTTATGTACCTTGTTAATGTATTAAGTTGGCCTGAAAGCAGCCTTATACCACACCTAACTGCACTGAAGGCTATTAAGTATAGTCAGTATTATTCTAGCCTCGTGCTGAACTAAAATTAATAGATTGTGTTACACAGACAAGTCTATGGCTATACCACCCTGTATGTGCACCTGATCTTGTCTATTACACAAACAAAAGAGGGACAAGGAAAATACGAATTCCTGCTATACATTGAAAGCAATGCTGCATTGTGCAAAGGAAAGATTGATTTAACTTGTACTCCAAGTGGGAAAAACTCCTCCACCAATTGACTTAAGACTGCTTAGCCTGAGCATGTCTTTGCATGAGGACATCACAGAGTCAGTAAACATGTAAGGAGAACAGAATTATAGCAGACCTTCTCAAGTCAGAGACTGGCAGCTGCCATAAGTACATTGACAAGTTAGTGTAAAACTCAAGTAAAACTCTCATGTGAGGACTATAGCTTGGTAAAAGGTTTCTACTCTGACAAGCCATCCCCAAGCCAATCATATGATGGGCTGGTGCACAGACTCTTTCTTTAGGTACTTTGGCAAAGACTTAACATCAAACAACCTTGTGAAGAGGTAGCTGCTAGAATCCACTGTGGATCATTTATAAACCACACCATTAAGTATAGAGTTAAAGTAATATATAACACTTATTCCGAGTATAATTGGGTCATTCTCAACCAGTTCTTTTATCATTCTCACGATAATCCTGATTTTAACATTCGCAATGATACGTTATAACATACCATTCCTTGGAGTAGTTAGAACATTCATATTCCATTCCGGATTCAGGATTCCCTGAAAGAGAAAACCCAGCTGGGCTGATCCACTGCAAATCTCTCGGTGTGGCACTTAAGGAACACCATATTTATGAATCACTAAACAGTAGTGTCTGAGCACCTTTAATCATGTTTTTTACTTTTCAATCCAAAATTCCAACATCTGTGCTGAACATCGTTGGTTATTTTATTACTGGCCTGTAAGGAAACAATCAAGAACCAATCTCAGTGTCATAAGACTTGGAGCTTTGCTCCCCTTCTAGCTGATATCCTCTTAACTCTAATTCAGGGACAGTGGGGGGGAGGGGGGGTTTAGGGAGAGGGGGAGGTTCATGCTAATTGCTTAGTTACTGACCGTCCTGCCCCCTTCAAGACTTTGGCTCCTATTCCATTATTTTGTGTGTGTGTGTGTTCTGCTTGTTTCCTTATTAGGTCCACCCCTTTTTTCTACCTTCAAAGCTTTCCAAGCATTACAGATGTTTATCATCTCCTAAATATGGTATTATAATGTCCACAGGATGGTTTTAGTTTCAGTCATCAGAAATAGGAATTCTGAAGAGCTGAATATCTATGCCACCTAGTGTATGAATATCCATGGGATGTGTACTTTGCATAGAGCACAGAGAAGATTACTTCTAGTTTTTTAAAAATACAAATTATTCTATTCTGCAAACATTGTCATGAATTTTGTTTTCAGTCTCTCAACAATGTGTCATTATGCTGTGTCTATTTGGTACACAGATCTAAATCTCTTTTAGTTAATGTATGATACTTCATAATTCCACAGCTCAAACATATCATATTTTATTTATTGTCTTTATTTAGCCAATTCTCTCTTCTTGGATATTTCATTTGTTTTTAATATTGATTTTAGGTAATTATGTTAAAGCTATTAATATTCAAAGTTTTTTTAAATCTACTGAAAATAGTTCTAAGAGGGGAATTTAAAATATAGCCTAAGGAAAAAGATGATTTGAATTTCTTAATTTAATGTTAAATTGCTAGGAGCCCTAAAGTCAGAAGAAATATCCACAATTCTTAAATTTTTCTCTCTTCTTTTTATAGAAGACATAAGAGCTGTAAAGAATTTACCACCTCCACACAAGTTACAGAATACTGACAGTTTGTATTTTTTAATCATGTCTGTCTCATGGGTCACTTTCTTTGTCACCTTCCAGGTGTCATGTCTTTATTTTCTGTTTTTCACTTAAATATAATTCTCCCAAGAAACCTTCAAGGATCTGAGCTGCTATCTTCCATTTTGGCACATTCAGAACCACTACTACATAATGCAAACCATTCCTTTATAAAATAAAACAAAATTTCTTTTGCCTGTGCCCCAAAAGGCTACTCTATGATAGCACACTTTTCTTTTCAAATATATCCTTAGAATCAGTTCAGGCCCAGGGTTTTCCTCACGATGGCAAATGATGAGGAGCCAACTTTGTAACCTCTGTCTGAAGAGTGGGCTGTCTCAGGACCTGTGTACAATTTTATGTAATTTCACTTTCCTCTCTAGTTCCCACTCCAAACACTCCAACTCTCGCCAACCCTCCTACATTCCGCTTCTTTCCCTTTCACAGCCTAATTGTCTAGTCTGAAAATCCTTCTCAAGCTACCAAGTTCTCTATAAGGTCTTTGCTCTCAGACTCACCAGGGCTGAGATTTCTCTCTCTAGACTCTGCAAGATCAAGGGGTTTATAATACATACTGTGATAATCAGTTTTCAAAATCTAAGTCAGTATTTTATCATATAATCTTTTCAGTAAGCTTTTAGCAATGTTAAAGCTCCTTTTTCTTTTACTACTCTCTCAATAACCAGTGCCTACAAATATGCCTCAAGATTCTGGCACTCAGACACATTTGTCAAGCTTCACCATTGCTTTACCAGTGGCATTGAAACATTCCCAAGCATTCCGCATGGGTCAGTGGGGGCTCTGGTCTCCACTTTTCATTAGCTCTGTTTGTGTGACCTCAGCCACTGTGATGATTTGAAAGAAAACTCAGGGATTATTGATTCATCATACTTTTTCCCCCCATGAAAACAAATGCTGATCTAATCATACTTCTAAGGAGAAGATCCTAGAACCTCATGAGTGAAATCAGAATATTTTTTTCTATGTAGGTAATATGTGAGTCTAGAAATGTTTCTTTAAGTAATGTATAAGACTCTTAATTATTCTTACTGCGTATGATCAACAAGAGGTGACTGCATCTTTTATGGCTACATAGTATTGTCAGAAAAATGGCAGTCCATGCCTTGATTCATAAATATTAAGGTAATGTGTTTGGTTGTCTCACACGTTTTCATTGTAATTCATTTGAATATTATTTTCAGCAAGTCTTCTTTTTATGTATTGCCATGTTTTCCTTCTTTGTGGTATCAACACAGCCTTTTAAGTTTAAAATGTCATATTAATTATGCCTAAAACACATGTGCCTTTAAGCCACAAATACTATACTCTATTTGTCATTAAATTTGCTGATATCATTGATCTTACAATTTTTTTCTTTTTTTCTTGTCATTAGAATTTCCTAACTGGATGTGGTGGCACACTCAAGGAGGCAGAGGCAGGCGGATCTCTGTGAGTTTGAGGCCAGTCTGTTCTACAAAGTGAGTCCAGCACAGCCAAGGCTACACCCAGAAACCCTGTCTTAAAAAAAACTAAAAAACAAACTCCTAAGTTGACTTTTTAGATCTTTAGGTAATGGAAATTTTATAATTCATGTAAACTATAGAGCACAGAAGTTGGTGAAGATGAAGAGTGGCAGAAATTATCTAGAGGATTCTTTAAAAGAAGAAAGAAAGGAGAATTTGAAACTCAAATACTCATGTTAATTTTTTCTGAGATAAGGTCTCATATAATTTAGGCTCACCTATATCAGAGACATGCCTTGAACCTCTGATTCTCTTGCTGAGCCTACAAATAGGTATGCAACACCATGCCTAGTATGTTAATGGCTTTAACATAGTGGTGATGGAAGAAAAGTGGTCCCACATGTAGGGAAGGGTTGAGTAAAAGAGCAGCCAAAAGTGGGTATTAGAAGCAATGGAATTATGGGGCATTAACAGCAATGGAAAAGTTCAGAATAGCAGACATAAAGTGAGTGTTGGTAAAAAAAAAAAAAAAGGTTGGCAAAGATGAAGATTCACTTCAGAATGAAAAATCATTAACAGTAGAAAGATTAAAAATGAAAAATTATTGACGAGGCTATATACTTTTGTTCAGCCATTTGTACTTTCAATACCATTTAATAACATAACTATACTGCTCACAGCCAGAAAACCTTATTAGGGGTGGAGAATGAGTCAATGGAATTGTTAACTGACCAGATAAATGCTACAATTTCAATATCTGCTAACACTCCTGTAATGAAAAGATTGATTCCAGACTTTGGCAGAAAACTGTCTGGCAAAAACAATAGTATTTCTTAGGGCTTGGCATGAAACTCTCTCTACTACATCTCACCAGGCCAATTCCACACTTAAAAACAGATGTGAGAAAAAAAAAAAGAGTGATATTCAGGAGGTATTTTCTGTATTGGAAACACAAAGGGAGACTATGAAAATCAAATTTAAGGGCTCATCTTTGTTAGTAAATTCCCTCATGAAATAAATAGTCACCGAACATCTAATAAGTGCCAAATGTCGCTGTGAGTTCTAAGAATAAAGAGCTTATTGATATTTAAAACATTACAGTGGGTTGTTCAAGGACTTGGCAGAGGGTGCCTGTTGATCAAATCTACAGCTGCCTTTGTTTCCAGTTTATTGGTCCATTTACTCACATGTTGTCTATATTTTATATTGCAGTGTAATGCAGAGTTGAATAGTAGGAACAGGACTGTATGGCTTTGGAAAATTAAAGAAATTATATTTATATTTGACTTTTATAATAATGACTAGATAAACTCAATTGTTCTAATGGAGTTAAATTCAAAGTCATTAAATTATAGGAGAGGAATATTCCCAGGAATATTAGTGGAAACTTCAAGAAGAGTTGATATGGGACCTTTGTTTTTATTTTTAAGAGATATAAAGGGGTTTCTAGATACAAAAATATATATATATAAGGTAGTGCTTGGATAACTACGGGGATAAAAATCATAAGAAATAAGAGGTGAATTTAGGGGTCTACTCGCTGCTGTGCTGGCAGAAACACAGGTTAAAATGTGTGATCAGTAGTCGGTGGAGACAGTTAGCCAGTAAAGCCTATACTGGGTATGGAATGGCCTTGTATTGAAGACTTGGTGGTATGGACCATCACTCCTGGCTTCTTTTTATTCATCTTCCTCCTCCTGATTTTGCTCATTTACTATTTCAAGACAGTCTAGATATATCGCCAAGACAGGCCTCCAGTTAATGATCTTTCCGTTGTTACTATCTAGATCTAACCTGCACCACCACACCAGCTTACATCGACAACTTCTTCTGTACATACTGTGTATGGAAAGATATTCCAAATTAATAGAATAGTTTTGCCTTTATTAAGTAAAACCTCTAATAGGAGAAATAAACATTTAGTAAAGCTTAGGGCATAATTATATATACACAATATACTATAATAGTGAGTGAATTAGTTGCTGTTCTATTGCTGTGAAGAGATACCATGGGCCAGGCAACTGTTATTAAAAGATCATTTAATGTGGGGCTTGCTTCCAATGTCAGATTTTTAGTTTATTATCACTAGGCAGGGAGCATGGCAGCACATATGGTACTGGAAAAGTAGCTGAGAGCTATACCCTGATCTACTGGCCAAGAAGGAGACTCTGGGCTTGGCACAGTTTTTGAAACTTCAAAGCCTAACCTTAGTAATACACTTCTTCCAAAAGGGCCACACCTCTTAATCCTTTTAATCCCTCCAAATAGTTACACTCCAGTGACTAAGCATTTAAATATACGAGCCTATTGGTGACATTTTTATTCGAATGACCACAATGGAGATTTTGTTTTTAGTTTAAAAACTTATAACTGATTAAGGGATCAGAAAATTATGTGATGGTAATAATGTATCCTAAAGGACAGCTGAAAATTTGGGGGTCATCTGGAGATGTAAGCAGACATGAAGAGAAGAAAAACTTACAAAGGGACAGAAACTTTAAAAATGCTAACAGATGTAGGGTATAAGGAAAACTAGTTTAGTTAAATAACAGAATTTGTGGACAAATCTTTGAGATAATATTTCATAGGGAAGAACAATCTTGGTGAAACAGAGGGTACGGATGAAAAAACAATGAAACAAAGATAGAGGGTATACAAAAATGACAGATTCCTTCCTGAACATATTGCAGAATGAGGACAGTTGGCTACTATTGGTTCTGGACTGTTGTTACCTAGGGGGCTATGGGTTTCTCTGCTGTATAGCATGGAAAAGGAACGAGGTAAGAGACATCTACTTTCTTTTGCTTTGCTACATTTGTTGAATGGCTCCTTGAGAATTACAGTTCTGGGTTGGCCATTCAGCCCTCCTGGGATGTTACGGTCATATGCATTTTCAGTCTGATCAAAGTGCAGGCCTACCTGGCCTCTCTTTGATAGCCAATATGAAAGGTAGAAGTCTTCTGTTTGTAGTGGATGTGGACATAGCCACCACATGGACATGGCTTCATGGTCTTAGGCATGGCTTATACTTTTTGCTGAGGCCATTCAAGATAGGAATCAACTAAACAGATATGGCGACGTGTAAATTGCGTGTGAGATGAGGAGTATCAAACCACTTATCTATTTTATGGAGTAATTATCCATATTATGGGATAAATACAAAAGAAGTTAGAGTGTCTGATGGGGATATTGAGTTTTTGTTAGGAAGCATTATGGATTTAATTTATTAGAAAACAAGCATTGGATAAAGACTTTTCAAATGGATACTATCTGTTCAAAGGTATGGCATGCTGCCATAGTTTTGGAGGGGACCTAATATAGCAGCCATGTAGAGGGACTTTAGAGCATCAGTTCTCAACCTGTGGTCCATGACCCCTTTGACAAACCTCTATCTCCAAAGAAATTTACAACTCAGCAGTAACAACATTACAGTTATGAAATAGCAATAAGAATAATCTTATGGTCAGTGGTTGTCTTAGGGTTTTACTGCTGTGAAGAGACACCACAACCACAGCCACTCTTATAAAGGAAAACATTTCATTGGGGCTGGCTTACAGTTCAGTGGTTTAGTCCTTTCATTATCATCATGGTAGAAAGCCTGGCAGAGTGTGGGTATACATGGTGCTGGAGAAGGGCTGAGACTTCTACACCTGCATCCCAGGGAGCAGGAAGGAAGTGTGAGCCACCACTGGGCCTGGTTTGACCTTCTGAAACCTCAATGCTCACACCATAACCCATGCCACATTTCCTCTAACAAGCCCACACCTTCTAAAAATCCACTCCCTATGGTCCTATAAGAGCCATTTTCACCCAACCCACCACAGCATGAGGAACTGTGTAGTGCGATTTACTCTGGATGCCTGGTTCTTTAAAGAACCCTATGGTGGTCAGTGTCCTCTGGCCCTTGGATTTCTCAGGACAGGAGAGGATATAAAAAGCCAGCAGAGGCTGCGAGAGATTGAATAGGGTCCAGCTGGCAGAGGGTAGGGTCAGAGAAGACAGTTGGTGCAGGAAGAAAGAAGATTAAGTAAGGTTAGAGAAGGGAAGGGGAGGAGAGGAGAGGAGAGGGGAGGGAAGGGGAAGGGAAGGGAGGGAAGGGAAAGGGATAGGAGAAGAAAAAGAAGACAAGGGAAGAGAAGAGGAGAAGCAGAGTGAAAATAGGAGAGTTGAAAGTGAATTGGGCTAGAAGAATGAGGTGAGAAGAGTGTTGTTGTCAGTTGAGCCAGGAGAAGCTGAGCTGAGCCAGAGAGGATATTTGTAAGTGGACAGGAGAAGAACTCATGAAGAACCTACTCAAAGCAGCAAAGAGAGAGAGGCAGAGAAAAGCTACAGAATTGCATTTAAAGTGTTGCAGCATTAAGAAGGTGGAGAACTGCTGCTTTAAAGCTAAATGGAAAGGGAAGCAGGACTAGTTCTGAGTCAGAAAACATCTTGGTGAAAGAATTAATTTGCTTGGTTTTTTTTTTACGTTTGGAACTGGAAGGAGATGGTCTATAAGCTTTTAAAATAGTTTCCCCTCCAGATTTCAACACAGTTATTTTCCTCCTCGAATGAGACAGAACAGATATGTTTCGTCCTAGAAGACAAAATAGCCCTCAGGACTATTTCTTTTCTTAAAAAAAAAAAATTATTTATTTATTCACTTTACATCCCGATCACAGCCCCCCCCCCCCTCTCCTTCCCGCCCCACCCTCCAAGCCTCCTCCCTTTTCCTCCCTCCTCCTCAGAAAAGGGGACCCCCCTTTTCTCACCTCCCATCCCACACTGGCCATCAAGTCGCATCAAGACTGAGCACATTCTCCTCTGCTGATGCCAGACAAGCACCAACCAAAGGACAGTCTATTTCTGTACAGCAGGTGAATTTTACCTGCTTAAACATATGATCATTCATTCATCACTTAGATTATTCATATACAAAAGAATCCACTCCGTTCTTATTTTGTGATCCAGAACTTAGCGAGGTGAAGATGCAATTTCTTCCCTAGAGAAGGGGATACTGAACTGCACAGGTAAGTGGTAGAAAAAGATGTGAGGAAGATGCAGCCACTCCACTGAGTGTAAATGGGCTCCACCTACTCTTGTACCTGTCATAGCTTAACCGTGAAGGCCATAAAGAAAGCCTCTGCCAGTCTATCAGGGAGGAGCTAGCTATAGTAAGCTCTAACCCCCAGCCCAGGGGAACAGAGGACTTAGCTGATGATCATTTGTTTCAGAGAAGGAAATGTTGCAATAGTTCTTGAAAGGTTTTTTTTTTTTTTTTCTTATGTTCTTAAGGACAATTCTAATTATCTGTGGGATTCAGTTTCATTCTCTATTGAGAACAACACTACTCCCTTAGTGAAGAAGACAGTAAAACAGATATTTAAATCCATAGCATTCAGGGTCTAGTTAGCTTCAGTATGTTTAGGTTTTTTTTTTAATTGCAGCATCCTTAAATAACACGTTTTAAAATTCAAAAAAGAATCAGTGCAATCATAGCCTCTGACACTAGAATTCTTAGATTCAAACACTGATCTTACTCTAACTAGCAAGCTTAAGTCATTTTTAAAAACATTTATGTGAGAACTAGAATAGTTGTCTTTTAATAAGACTGCTGAGAGGATTAAATAAAATAATATATGTAAATTCTTAATGTAATTATTTTCAGAGCTTATCAATATTACTACAGGAAAGTAATCTCTTATTTGTAAGTCTTAAATCCCCAAATCCGGAAAAATCCAAAATTGTTTTGCAAAACATTTGGTGACAAAACGTCATCTGCAGCTATTTAGAGTCCTATGTGTCACAAGTGGGCATGCTACCTTCATCATTACCCTGAGTTGTATGAATTGCATATGCCTCGCTATAGAAATAGGAAACTGTTTCGTCGTAGGGTAAAAGTCCAGGCCAGATGGGTCTGGGTCCCTTATTTCTAGTTTAAAAGCTTCCAAATTCCCAATTTTGCATTATGAATTTCAGATTAACAGCGTATTCTTGGATAAGAGGTATAAAATGACAATACGGGGATTTGTATGCATCGTTCCTCTCTGTTCTACACTTAAAGCGTATTAACATTCTTAGAACTTTGAATTTCTCTCAAACACAATTCAGTGGGCAAACTTTTGGAAGCCACGTTACTTTATGTTTTGATCTGAAAGAAAAATCCTAAGAACCTCCCTACTTTGGCTGTGTTCAGAGCCTACTGATGTGGACAGGCGTACACATCTTCACACACTGGGGAACTTTTTAGGGGGGTGCTCTGTTAAGAATATAATCCTGGAATCCTGGAAACTGGTTTGGACTCAAATATGGATAACTAGTAATTCAATGATGATCCTGCAATAGAGAAAATTTCATTAGACTTTTCCCATAAAAATTTCTTGATTTATGTCCTGGTGGGATGAATTTTAGTGTAAAATTAGACATTTTGTATGCCTACACGTAGGGAACTAAGATATTTCCCTCAAAAAGTACTATTAAAACAGGTACTGTTTAGGTTTGTGACCTCTGGTTCTTCCTAAGAAAGAGGCAGTGGAGCCATTCAAAACGCTACTAAGCAAGAGCAAGTGCTAGAATGTGGACATGGTGCCTTTGGGTCACTAAATGTTGCTGTTCTGTCTACTTCAAAGCTGGATAAAGTATATTGCTTTGGGGTTTTGTCCAAATAAACTGTAGTTATGAGACTGGATACCAAACGTATCTTTTTCTCAGCCATGTCAAACTTGGTATTAAGTGTATTTAACTCCAAAATACTTCCCTGTGGTTCAGCCTCTTCGCTTCCCCTACCTCCAGGCTCCTAGCTTCAGATATACCTAATTTCTACTTAAGAATTTTGTCTCTTATTCTGTAAAATCTCACAGCTTAAAAGATCATCTTGAATTTTGTCTTTAAAAGGTATGAAACACCGTATGATGAATTTTAAAAAATTTAACCTGTGGCCAACTTCTCCAATAATCTTAGAATTCCTCCTTGAATATACATCAGCTATGTCTCAAATACATGCTACATTATCCCTTCCAAATCTAGAAAGCTAGAAAAATGTACAGAGATTTTTTTTTTTCCTAAGAGGAGATGTCATAATGGGACTAGATATTTAAGAACACAATTTTACCCTTTATGATATAATTTTTATGACTCAACTTTGGAGTTCACTAAAGAAGAAAACATGGTAATTATGCACACTGTAAAAAATTTTGATGGTTTATGTTCAAGTTCTAGGTCACGTAGCAGGGTATGCTTTTCTTTTTCTTGTTTGCACCCTGAATACACTGAGAGAAACAAAGAATTATCACATGGAGATTTAAATAACCTGTTTTTTAGGGAGAATTGCTGCAAAATTAACATTGGGCATAAGGAAGCAGTGATCACCTAATACTTAAATTCATGGCATACAGTTATACAGTCCAAGTGCGTTGGATGATGTGAAGAAACTTCCTACCCAAAGGAACAGGGCTGTTATTATGAAACATGGCTAAGAAGAGAGGAGAGTGTACTTTCCAAAAATTAGATGAATTCAAAGAAGAAAGGGGAAAGAGGTTCAATCATGAATGTCAAGATTCTGCTGCTAAATTTACTACTCAGGTAATTTAATCATCTTTCCATGGAGAAAGGGTCAGCAGGGATGTAGAAGACACTAGGAATGTCTAATGAAAACAGAAAGGAAAAGAAAGTAACATCCAATGATACGACTCCCAGATAATACAAAGAGGATGATCAACATTAGCTGTATTCCTTCCTTTGTCCTGGCCACCCAAGGATACAGGAAGTGTGGCTTACAATCAGTTATTTACCTTCTAGGGAAAACTTTGAAGGCTGTTCTCTGAGCAGATTGCCGTCATTGCCAGGTAATACAAAGTGGGTACCACAGGCTAACACTTTCCTCTTTCAGAACCCTAGAGGTGTGAGTCATTTTACAGATACTTTAGGATATTAAGACATTAAGTATGTGTGGTGAATTCTGCTTTTCACTAAAATGTGTTTTGAGGTTTCCAAGTGGAAACCCTCACCATGCCCCTACAAAAGAAACTTACACATACTTCATGGGTGGAGAACATGCAACTCATATATATGATTGGATTTCAGATGATTCTTTCAGTGTAACCAGAGCTGAAAAATAATATCTTGGCTTCCTTTCTTTCTTAGCACACTTCTCTGAAATCTAGCCAGCCTCCTTCTCATTCTTACAAGAGTTTTATTCCATAGCTGAATCCCGTGTTTCTATCCAAAGGTGAGATATTCACAGACATCAATTTAGAGCCAATTGTTTTTAGCCTTTCAGACTCCATCGATTGCTGGTGTCTTCATCCCTGAGTGCTGCTGGCTAGATTGTCATCCACAAGTGCCTGGGTTATCTTACTTCTGGAATTCTTCAATTTATACTGCCTATGCCCTCACAGCATTGATATTATTAAAGTATTATTTCTTACCTCTGTATAAAATATGTGAGTGGATTATTTATGCATCACCTTACCTTTGATACCACTGATTTTCAGACCAGGACAAAATGTACTGGTCATAAAAAATAAGGAATGGGGTGAGACTAGAGGGAAGGCCACAAGACTTATCACTGAAGGATGTATAAGCCTAGGTCTCTAAAACCTGAACAAGTGAAGAATTTTATTTTGCTTTGTCTTTGGTTGTTCAAATTCAAACTCCTTTCAGTATTTTGTTTGTTAGATTTATTATACTTAGTATTCTCAGCTCAGAACTTTTGTTAGACACAAAATACGAAAACTGCAAAGCCCTTTAGGCCATGAGTCAGGAATTGTTTCAATTACGTCTTTTCTTGCTGAAACCTAGGATATAGGTCCTGATGAAGCCTCATCAGCACTTCTTCTGTTTTCCTTCCAGAACAAATTGCCAGCAGGATTCCTGTTTATGAGGGTAGGAATTGCTGGTACAAATTTCCCATAAAAGTTCTGATAGGGAGCTTCTCCCTGCTAAAAACAAGAGACTCGCCATGCTTCTGATTTTGTGCATCCAGCCAGAATAAGTCTGGGTTCACTTAAGCCCATCAAGATACCCTTCCCTTTATCTGTATGTTTGATTTGTTTTTTTAAATGTAGTTTATTTCTATAATTATCTCAGAAGGGAGAAGTCAAAATCAGTATAATTATTCTGTTCGTGCATATTGAGGGTTTCTCTAGTTTGAATGTCAGCAGGGTGCCCAAAGCAGGAGCTCAGTGGTGAGTTAAAAGGTTGAGACCACAAGTAGTGAGCAGTGGAAGAGGACTCATAGTGACCTGCCAGGACCCAGTCTCCTACTGCTGAGTGCAGCTGTGAGAGGCTGGGATGGGCAGAATCTGCAACAGCAGTGGTCATCGTTCTTAGGCTATTTCGCTTTGAGCAGAGGTATAAACGAGGAGACTTCTAACGTGGCATAAAAGGTTGGAACAATGACATTCAAGCCAAATAAGTCTTCATAATTAGCCCACCATGTAAAGGAACAATTAAAGTGCAAATGTATTCGGTAGTGAAGGATACTGAATGGAATTCTGTGCCCTTAAATCAATCAGACATTCAGTGGTGGTAGAAAGCAAAGAACAAGAGATAAGGAAGGCTAAAGCAAATTCAGAGTAAATATTAGTTCACTTAATGATGAACTGATACATCATCAAGGAAGAGAGAGAGAGATGATGATGATGATGATGTAGTAGTACTGCTACTAGTTGACTGATAGATCTCTTTGGGAAATGGTACCATATCAACAGATGCAATGTTTGTCTCTTGTTGGCAATATGATCATCTGGTGATAAAAAGAAGCTTATTCTGCCTTGATCAGGGGACCCCACCTCCAAGCAAATATTTGCCCTTTATCTACGACACAATGGCTACTCAGTTTATGAATTCATTGTCTAAATCACAGGCTTTACCAAAGGTAGAGACTGGCTGACATCCAATAGATGCATAGTTTTGTATTAACATTTCTACAGTAGATATTCTCTAATGGACATTATTACTAAGAAAGTAAAAGATCAAAAATGATCACCTCCATCCACTTATCCACACATTTCTTTCATAGAAGGCTTTGTCTCTGATCAAGCAATGCTCTTCCTAAGCTCATATTTAAACAGACAATCCTGTGAGCACAGCTTAAAAAATGTGGGAATAATTCTCACCTCAAGGCAGTTTTCCATCCATGCAAAGATAATGATAAATTCTAATTCCCAGACTTCTTCACGTTTGGAGATTTTCCCTCATTACAACTCTTAATGACAAATGGTGCTGTATATAACTAGTAGTTTCATTTAGTTCAAGTGAGTAAAGAAAGAATAATAGCTCAGGGTTTGTTTTTTTATGATTTCATCATTTAGCCATAGGAACCCTTCCCTTGTTCCAGTGCATAATTAAAGTTGTAGATATTTGTTCTGGTGAAAGTATTACTATGTAAAAGGACATCATCAAATAACATAATTATATCACTGACTCGGGTGTGATTCCAAATGTATCACTTCTGTCACCTAGAGAAGTGCTTCTCACCCTTCATAATGATGCCACCTTTGTGCTGTGGTGACCCCACCCCCAGCCATGAAATTAATCTTCACTGCTACTTCATAACTGTAATTTGCCACTGTTACGAAGCACTATGTAAATACCCATGTTGTTCGGTGGTCTTAGGTGACCCCTGTGAAAGGATCAACCCAAAGGGGCCACAACCCACAGATTGAAAACAGATGATCTAGTGGACTGCCGCTTTGCTCACCCAGTATTAGGATTAGAGTAATCTGATAAATCCATTAGCAGTTTGTGACTCCATGCTCCACCTGCACCAGGGTCAGCACCACTGCAGTTACCTTTTTAAATAATCATTTTTTGCTGTAGAAATGATCTGGGCCATGTCACTTCTACTCATTTTCCAGGATTGTAGACAACATCCTCATCTGTCACAGAGCCCACCACCAACCAGTTCATGGGAACCATGTTGCAGGTAGCTAGTCCTGCAATCTAGAACTACTGCAGAGATTTCCTCCATGCATATCCTCTGGACTACACCCAAAATGATGCAACTTTTAAGATGCTAGGTATTTTAATTAGGAAGGTACTCTCAAATGTTATTGTGCAGTCTTCAAAATCCAAAAATGGTTCGCAAGTGCTCTGGCTTCATTTTACTAATATTAGGCACAAGATATAAAAACTGTCCATCTTTAGAATATGCTTCTCACCATGTCTTGAGCCACTGGATTCCTAACAACATCACTAATACAGTAGACAGTAGACAGCTAATTGTTCATGCTAATCTGTATCAACCTTGACATGCATTTAGTCTGAGAAACCTAGAATACTTACCGATTCCTACAACTCAATGTTGTAGACTAGCAAGGCATTTAAAAAATTATTATTGCATGTGTGTGCACAATGAGTGTGTGGGCACACATATAACAGTGTCTGCATATGCAGGTAAAGGATAGCTTTATAGGATTGGTTATCACCTTCTGTCCTGACATAAATTCTAGAGAATAAACTCACTTAGGTCATTAAAGCTGTGTCACAAATACCCCTACCCACTGAGCCATCTCACTGGCCCCAGCATAATATTTTAGTCAGTGTTCACATAATTAAGATTCCTGATGACTACATTTGACAGATAGCAAGAGACTTCAAGTGTCCTTGAGAGGGTTGCTGAAATGATCCAGCATACAAAGGCACCTGACACCAAGATTCCTAATCCCTTTTTCCCCAGGACCAAAGGGGTAGAGAAATTATTTGCTTCCTGAAAGTTGTCTGACCTTGACACATGCACCATGGTGCATCTATCCTCTAATATATATATATTTTTTTAAAGTTGACCCTGAGAAAAAAGTGAATATATAATGTTGCTCTACTCATAAAAATGGAGAGAATTTTTGATCCTCCTTCCTGGTAGAATTGGAGAAATAGAAAGAACACTGGCCTTGTACCTAAGACCAAAGTCTCTGTATTGATCAGTATCATAAATACTTTAAACAGATTATGGAAGTATAACCCTACAGGAGTTCACTACCTTCTAACATAATGAATTGACTTTCTTTTTTCAAAAGCTTTATATTTGAATTGAGTAGTAGCTATAGGCCCACCATCATTTTATCCTCTAAGTATTTGGTAGCAAGGTCAATATCAATCATCCTAGAATGCAGTTTTATTTAAGTATTTTGGCCACATGGTGGAGCAATCTCTGGAATGTGCTATATAATTTTTACTTATATTCTATAGGTCAAGAACAATAACAATGTTTTGTCCAAACTTAATAATAGCTATCTAATTGGACCCTTGGAAATTGAAACCTGTGCTTGTAAGCTCAGCGTATGGTCTGAAGGACTGACATAGTTCTGAATACAGCTGGAAGAGCATGGCTTTCACTTCATTTGAGTTTCCTGGGTTCAATTTTGGAACCTTTATATCAGTAGTAAATTAAACTGCATTTAGTTATGCTTAAAGTCTAGGTGTTGAATTTTCTTCTTGCACAGTTACTCTAGAACATGGACTTGAGAAATGTTTCTTGGCTGTATAGGTGATGACATTATTGTTGGGTCTTTCCTAAAGGGAACCAAGCCAACCAAACAATTGATTATTATTGTAATCAATAATTTCTGAATCTAGGGTGAGCAAGATGACTTGGAGTGTAAAATGTACTTGCTCTGCAAGCCTGATCATTTGAGTTCAATCCCCTGAAATCACAAGGAGAAAACAGAATGCCGTAAGTAGTTCTGTGACATGTGCACTTGGCGCATACATATATCTACCCTTACCTTTAAGTGCATATGCACGAGCGCACATGCACACACACAGAGAGAGAGAGAGACAGAGACAGAGACAGAGACAGTGGGACAATAATATTGATGGTGATCTTGACGATTATGTAATAATAAATGAAATGAAAATTTTAAAAAGGCTCTGGCTAAATAACAAGGAGGGCTCCAGAAGGAATGCATGGGTCTCCATTAGAAGGAGAAGCAGAATAGATTTTGGGTAGACTGGGGTCATGAAGGGATGGAAACAAGAGTGATCAAGTGTAGAAAAGAGAGACAGAGGGGAAGAGTACTTGGGGACACTACTGGAGGAGGAAGGGAGGAAGGGAGGGAGATGTGGAAACTTATTGCAGCAGAAACTTACTGGAGCCTATGTGAGTGACCCTAGTGAGGACTTTCAGTGATGAAGGATACAGAGCATGCTCTTTCCATCTTCTCTAACCAGGCAAGGTGTCCAGTGAGACTGGGGCATCAACCCAGACACAAAACCTTTGACTTACAGCCCATCCTGTCTGTAAGATGTGTTGGGGCAATGGTGGGTCAGAGCCTGTGGAAAGGCCAACCAGTAAGTGGTCCAACTTGAGGGCCATGCCACAAGAAGGAGCCAACAATGCCTGGATGGCAAGGAACGTGAAGCTTGGGGGTCCAGAGACCTAGGTTAGAACCAAGCACAATGCCAAAAAATCCGCTGAAATGATTTCTAATGATATTCTGCTATTCTCATAGATAGATGCCTAGCCCAAATCTGATCAAAGAAGCTTTATCCAGCAACTAATGGAAACACACAGAAATTCATAACTAAACATTAGGTGGATCTCGGGGAACCCAACATAAGGGGTTAGGGGAGTATTATAGGAGTCAGATGGGTCAAGGAGACCACCAGAACATGCTCCACAGAATCCACTAAGCAGGGCTCAAAGACTGATGCGACAATCAGAGGGTCTGCATGGATCTGAGACAAATACTCTGCATATAATTTATAGTTGTGTGGCTTGGTGTTCTTATAGTACTGCTAATAGTGGGAGGGAGAGGGAGTTGTCTCTAACTCTTCTGCCTGCTCTTTCCTTGCCATTGGGTTACCTGGTTCAGCCTTGATATGAAGGTTGTGCCTGGTATTATTGTAATGGTTAAGTTGTGTTTGGTTGATATCTCTGGAAGGCCTGCTCTTTTCTGAATGGAAACTGAGTAGGAGTGGATCTGGAGGAGAGGGTAGGTGAGGGGGGCACTGGGAGGACTGGAGAGAAAGGAAGCTGCTATCAGATTGTTTTGTAGGAGAAAAGAATGATTTTTAAAAAATGGGAAAAAATCCCAGTTTCTGAGTTGATAATTTGGATCCAGAAACTGGGTGAATGGTAACAAATTTACTGTTGTGTTGTTTGGCAGCATCAGCTTTGGATTTTGGTGAAAATGGGTAGAGTACGGATGATATCAACTCAGATAGAAAATTTTCCTCATGGTTGTCCATCTTTCTTGTTTCCTGCGACATTCCTAGACTTTTGTAGATCTCTTGAGGTCAAGGGAATTTGCTCCCTGACCCCGTGCCATCTGACAGTCACATCTACTTTGCTTCTGAAGGTTAACTGCAATCACTTGGCCTTTGCTATTTGGCACAATTTCATAGCCCTTAGATAGAAAGCAAACCAAAGCAGTGTATGAAAATGGGATACAAGTGTTGAACCTATTCTATTCTAACATTCTCGTTTTCTGTTAGGCCTTTGGCTTTTCATGCATTCTGTCCAGGCAGCCCTGGCATCTCCATCTCATTTACTTCAGTCCATTACTTTGCACAACTGTCAAGAAACCATCTAACCAGTAAACTGGGATTAGTTCCAGATCTCAATGCCAGGATAGTAAATCCTGAGTCCTTGTGCAGACTATGCTCAGACAAGACCAAAGTTATTGGCCTTGACAAGAAAAAAAGAAAAGAAAAAGGAAAGAATGAAGGAAGGAGGAGTGGTTACTAGTGTGTCTAGAAAAGGAAAAGTACTGGCTTGTGTGGCATCTTCCTTATTTTCCTTGAGTGAGCATTTCCAAGGTGTCTAGGTAATGGGATATTTCTCTCTTGTATTTGAAGTGGAGTATGTTCCCTCTGCCTTGAGCACTAAGCTATGACTTGAGCATTATTTTCTTACTGTTACTTTTGCCACAAACTACTCTCCTCTGTCACTTTGAATAGAAGCTTCCTTCTCACCCTTCAGAGATCACCTCTCAGATAGGATGGACCTCACCTGGAAGAGCACACATGATTCCTGCTCCTTAATCACCCTTTCACCATAATCTAAATCGTGTTCTTCATGGCATGTTTAGAGTATCATTTTTGTGTACATTTTCTTAGTAAGTAGGGGCAGTATCTTCTGCGTGAAGTTCTATCTAAGCATGACAGAACATTGGACAATCAACATTTTATTAGAGATCCAAAGGTCCAAGGTTACAATGGAGATCAGTTACTATTTGTAGGAGAATAGGTATAGGAAGGGACCTCTTGGATTTCCTATTTTCTCATTATGTAACGCCCTTAGGGTAACATGCGTCCATAGGAAGTACTTGATAAATGGCCACTGTTAGTTACAAAATCTTTCTTGGAATTCCTTAGTCACTGACATCACCAGTGATATTATTATTTATGTTGACATATAGGACCTACCCTGTGGTTATTATTCAATAAATTCTGACTAATGGAAGGCATATCCTCTGCATGTTAACCTTGACCTCACCTGAAGTCAGCATTGGCTTCTTACAAAGTGATTTTTCTAGAGCTTAACTTGTTAGAGAAACTGCTGTGTTGCAGACATCAGACCACACAGAAAAGCCTGCCACTGAATGCCTGGGCTGCCTGTTCCTTCTCTAGGCTTTGTATGGGTGGGAAGAGGTCTCCAGGTTTGATTCTACTATCAAGGTCTAAGATTGTTAACAAAATACTGGGCTTGGAAGTAAAGTCAGCATTTTGAGTCCATGGTTAGTAACTAGTGCCTTTTGAAATTTGAGTAAAGCTACTAGCAGGGTTGGTACATACCTAGCATAACTATTTTCTAAAATGTCTGTTACTATAGTCAGTCTATATATAACTCACTACATAATGTTTCTATTATTTAACTTAATCAATTAACTGCCTGAGTGTTGAATGCAACCTCTATCATAACTCTGGTCTCCTAAAACTGAGTTTCTTGACCTGTGGGTCATGACTCTTTTGAGGGGTGCATATCAAACATCCTACATATCAGATATTTATATTGTAATTCACAAGAGTAGCAGAATTGCAGTTATCAAGTAGTATAGAAAATAATTTTATGGCTGGAAGTCACCATAACATGAGGAACTATATTAAAGGGTCACCTCATTAGGAAAGTTGAAAACCACTGTCCTAGAATGTCATTAAGAATCTTGCAAGTACACAAATACATACAATTCTTCACTCATCTTAGTACATATGGAGGCCAATGCAACTTTCCAATTCTGAAATCCTGTGATTCTCATGGCCAGATAAAATTGTCTTAGTTTTGATGGGTCAGACCAGGATAAGAGTTGCCACTTTAACCGTTCAGCAATAAATTGTGATGCTGTTAAAATCCAATGGGTGGTTCAGAAAATATATGACATAAGACTCTTTAAACTGCAGCGATGGCAATTTTGCCTGCAAAATATTCTAGAAGGCTTCAAACACTAGGCATCATTGAAGTAAAAATTGCTTCCTCTATACCAGTTCTACTCTGTCAGTGTGCTTGGCCAGCCAACTGCCACTTCTTGTTTTTGTATCATTTTCCCTCTTTTTAGAGTACATATCATCTGGAAGGAAGTAGCACCAGATAAGTGACTGACAGCAAATAAATCTGACAATCTCTCTCTCTCTCTCTCTCTCTGCCCCTCCTTCCCTCCCTCCCTCCCTCCCTCCCTCCCTCCCTCTTCCCTCCCTTCCTTTCTACCTCTGCATCTCTCTGAGAATGTCATTTCTGACAGTCTCCCTAGGAATTATCTTTTGAATGATCACACTTCCTCTGAGAATATTTGTACTTTTAGGCTTCCACCCCTCCAGGGAAGTTGTTCTTGGGTGAAAGGTGGGTTGTATAGATTATGAAAATGATTTTGCTTCAGCTGCGAGGGCACTGCGCAAATGTCAGCATCACCTATTTCTTTGTTGTGTAATGCAGTTAGTATGACCATTCATTCACTCTTTCATCATTTCCATAATCAAATTCTCTTTCAACTTTAATTCAGTGTTAATCAACATCATGACATTTTACTTTAGTTATTCAAATGTTATTTGATTTACCGCTTTCTTTAAATGTAGATATTCAAATTGATCAATGTATTCCTTTACCTGTCATCTTGTTTTACATTTCTTTAGGGATATACAATATCAATATATTTAGGTGTATATACACACTTTTATTGAAACACGGTTGGGATCCTTTTTAATACTATTAGCACTGGGCCTTATATTTCACAGTAGGTCTTGGCTTGTTTTCTTGAATTCTAGCTCACCATGGGAAGAATACATCTTAGCTAACCTCTTTAATAGAGGAAATAAGAGGCACACAGAGAATTAACTGGCTGGTCCTTAACTTAAAACTGCAAATAGAGTCATTCAGGCAAGCCAATGTTAGTCTAACCTAGATCGGTCAAATTTTGGCCAATGCACCATAGATCCAGCTGTGCTGTGCTAAATTGCACCAACCAACTTGCTGAAATAGGAATTATATGTTTATTAGATTAGCTAACATTTCCTAAGGATGCCACAAAAAATTACCATAGTCTGAGTGGCTTAGGTAATAGGACTCAACAACAACAACAACAACACAAAAAGGACTATTTTCCTACATTACTGGAGGCTAGAAATGTGGGATTAAAGTGACAGTGAGTTTCCTTTTCTCTGAGTTCTCTTACTTTGGATTGTAGGTGGGTTTGCTTTCTTCTCACTGAGTATTTATACAATATTCCCTTTGTATGCACACATTTGTGTTATAATTTTTTTTACAAGAACACTAGACATTTTGGATTTGTCTTATCTTTGTGACCTCATTTTATCTTCATTGCTTATCTAAAAATATTCAAAATATTACTGTGAAATGCTGGAGCTTAGAGTTTCATGAACACTAGTCTGAGTAGGCATAGTTCAACCTATAAATGCATGCTCCCAAGAGTTTGCCTTCTACCTAATCCAGCAGTAGCTGAATAACACAAGTGAGAAGAGCCATATCTATGTATGGAGACATGAAGACTTCTTGATATAGAAATCTGTAGAGAGTCCCACTCCTTCTTCCCAGCATTAAAATTTACTGAAATGTCTTTTAATGGTCACCATAGTCCATTGGAAGGGCATCCTAACCATGAGGAAAGGCAACAGGAGCTCTGAGATGCAGCTATGAAATTAAAACAATAAAAATAAAATGATTATACCCTAATCCAAGAGGGCAGGTGTAAAGAGAACAGATGTTCTGCACCCATCCAGTCCTAGCCATAGAGGATAGTAGGTTTATGGCCGCAGGAAATAGCTTCTTGAGTAAATATTGACACCAATATGCTGATAAGGCAGTTCTGAATCTGATGTAAGATAGTAATGCCTAGACATAGCACCCAGGGAAGGAGACTTCTAAGGTCAAGGTCTAGCAGCAAAAGCATGCAGAATTTGTTTCTAGGAATAAATGAGCACTGCAGGAGATGCTTAGACATCTACAAGAAATATCTTTGTGAGATATTTGAGTAACAGTAATTTGGACATTTGGGAATTGCAACTGTTATAGAGTGTGCTTTGGAGTAGGTTTCTTTAGTTGGTAACATAAAGTACAACACACAAATTTGTTAGGAATGCATATGGACAGGCTCCAAACTACACATCTTATGAAGTCAGGACCTAGATTTTAACAAGATACCTGTGTGATTCTTAGGCATACTGAAGCTTGAGGAGCATTGTTGGAGAGGACACTCTTGGTTGGAGGTCAAAGACCAGTTCTCATCCTAAACTGAACAACACACGATGGCTGTGTAGTGTTGTCACAATGTCACTATAATCCTATTTGATCTAGTATCTAAACTATGTACTGGTGTGATGAGGGGCAGTTGTACATTGTATTCGAGTTTAGAAATGGTCCAAGATTAATTGATCAAACACCAGTCTTTGAGCTTTTTCTTCTACCATCTGCCATGAACATTCTAAATTTCTCCTTCACTTTATATGAATCAGCATTTTTTTCTTTTGTTTTCATGCTTCTAGTTGCTGACTGAATTTTTTGGATCACCCACCAGGTGTTGATTAAGAGGCTGTTCTCTGTTTCTGAGGAGAGGGCTCCCACATGATAAAATTCCTCTCATCCAGGTCCATTTTCCTTGGTCTTCATAAAAGATCTTCAGAGTCTAGTCTTGGACATACTCTTATGGTACATGCTATTAAGTAGTCAACGCTACTTGACTGATTCACTTTTCTCCTTTCCTGAGCATAAAATACTTTCACTTAAGGTGAAGAATGAGTCAATTCTAGTTATTGTTGTAGCAGTCAAGAAATGAAGGGATAAAATGTCATGAGTGGTGTATATACTGGGAAGGAGCCAAACATCTGTAAAAAACTCTTCTTTTATATAGTGTGGTGCCTTCACTAACCACACTAACCAGTTATATGTATTTTTCTTATGATTCTCATTTTCTCCCCAGGTCCCACCATTCTCTCCAAGATGAAGGGGAGGTAATGGGCTTCAGGAGTAGGAGAAGGTGATTATTTCCGGGTGGCTTGAGCATTCAAGATTTTCAGATCCATCCTCTCACCTTTCTTCCTCCCATTTGTTATTGTTAAAAGCTGAATAGTTTTACATGAGTTGCTCCCATGCCTAGATGCTGTGCTTGAATCTTAGCTTTCAGTACTCCCCAGAGGTAGAGAAAGTCTTGGTTATGCCACCAAGGAGGCTCTCTAAGATTCACATTTAGATTTTATTTGATGATTAGCAGTGACGATTTGATAATTATATGTTTCTCACTCTATCAGTGAAGCTTAGAAATTCTTCAGCAATAGCTCTTCAGTTTTAGTCTTTAAAGTTTTAGTTCTTCATCTTTGCTCAAATTCCTAATAACTTAGCAATCAATGGGCTCTCATCAAACATAAAGCACCAAAACTAATTTTGTAGTCCAGTTACCACTGGGAGTGCTGTCCTTATGGACAGCCAGCTGGCTAATATGTTCCCAAGCTACAGTGTCCTTGTTGTCAACAAGATTTTTTTTGTAAAACACTACAGACAATATCATCTAGGAAGTAGATTTATAAATTGAAATTATCACGCTGGATGTACGTGAGCAAGCAGCTTTTTATCAAACACCTTTGGAAGAGAAATGAGAAAAGCAGGGTTGTGTGGTAAGAGAAATTGTGCTGAGTTATAGACATAGAGAAGGTCTCAGAGAATGCCATAGAATGCTTAGGGGCTGAAATGGCACTTCAGTTATCTTATATTTCAGGAAGAGGAGCTGGGTTTCTGCAATCTCCTGTCATTCAGTGAAAGAAGCCTGAGCGATGACGTGGTTTCCATCAGACAATGTGAAACCTGTCTTATTGTTTATTATGTCTGCTGCCTCTTAGAAAGACTGTTATTTTATATAGACAGTTTCCTACATACTAAGAGATTAAAAATGTTCTCCATTCCTTTTGCTCTAATTTGATTTTCAATTATTTAAGAGCTCTGACTAATATTCTTTAAGCCCCACTTCTCATTTCTTTCTTTCAAAATGTTTCCCAAGTTTATTTTTCAATTGAATACATTTTTGCCTCAAAACTGTTTTTACAAAGCACATGTACAGTATTCCTTGACTTGTCTATACCTAAAACATGGACACTTGAAAGACAACATGGCCAGATATGAAATAGTTTGCTTGCATCTTATTTTTGGGGGGCCCAAAAAATGTTTAGGCACTATTGTCTGTCTTTTCACGATTCTGTAGTGATGTCATCTTTTTACTCCTTCTGTCAGGTCAGTCTCGAAGAGCTGTTTCCTTCTCTTGTTTCTCTTCTCTTGTCCTGTTTTCATTCTTCCAATTGTCAAGTGGTCATTTCATTATGTTCCCATTAAAGTAATCTGTAACACTAATATCAATAAACACAATAATTCAGGAGGAAATCTCATCGAGTCCTACTCCAGACCAAGAATTCCAAGCAACTAAAGACTGGGGGAAGGAGGGAGAATTAACCTTTCCATGGATAACCTCCCTTCTTGGTTATCCAATACAGAGGGGCCAGTGCTGAAATTATATGCTCACAAACCATGCTAAATGAACTCAGCAAGAATTCTGGGGTTAAAAACCTGTACTACCAAGTGAAGGCACAACAATCAAGACTTAATCTGAATAAATTATTTAAAAATAAACCTGTGCTACCACACCCAGAATTTGTGTAAAAAAATTTTAGCTGATTTTTTTTATCATGTTGCTTCTTGTTAGTCTACCTTTACATGGATGCCACCTATGTTTTTAAAATAAATATCTTATTTTCAAAATATGTATTTTCATAGATTAAACAGCCTTTGTATGTAAACAAAGAAATTGTTCTAAAAAGACAACTATGCTCTTAACTCAAAATTACCTTCAGGTGGTGTTAAGGTCAGTTTCTGTAGCCAATGATGCTATTTTTTTAAAATTACGAGTGTGTGTGTGTGTGTGTGTGTGTGTACCATATGGGTCCTGGGGATCAAACCTGGGTCATAAGGCTTGACAACAGATATTTTTATCCACTGAACTGTCTTGCCTGTCCAATTCTGCTATTCTGTGTGTTGAGTATTTGTGGCCTTATGTATATTTCTCTTCCTCCCCCACCTCTCTCTGTCTCTCTTACTTTTCTTTTTCCTATTTAAGTACTCAGAGAGTGCGCATCCATTTCCAAATTGACTCATTTCCCTGCAGGAATATTGCTTTCTTTTCTGTAACCTTTTTTTGTCTCTCCTGTTTGATAGTTTCAAACATGAAGCTTGCTCTTTATATTTTCATCCCGAAGTCTGATACGCCATTCCTCTGTGGCTGCTGAAACTCTTCCCAACTCTCTCTCCCTCTTCCATATCTTATATGTGTGATTGTGACCCACTGACTCTAACTAGTGCTGCGTGTGTGAGCAAAGAAAGACTCTCTCCTTGGTGGTGGTGGATCACTGATGAGTTGCCCTCACTCTCGGAAATAACCTCACCCCCATGCTCATGTGGAAGCATTGCTTTCTCAACATTCTGCCTTCAGTCCCTACTTTCCAATACTTTAAGCTCATAGCATCTTCTTTTCTGACCCTCAGATGTTCAGAAATGATGGCTTTTTCTGGTCCTTGATGTTATTTATATCCAGACTTTTGGGGGTGGGGTGAATAGGAGAGAATAGATAGAAGGAAGTCACTAGTACTCTATGTCAACTCTGAAAAGCTGTCTAAAATTTAAACAATAGTATGCCAGTTGTAGGAGTTGAAAAAAAATAAGTTGTGAGAGAGCTACCAAATATTTTTGAGATATTTTTTCTTAGCTTGGTAGCGAGCAATCCTCTAAGGCCACCTACTATTACTCACCACACACATCTTAACCCCACCCTGGCTCATGAGGGGGTGATACATAATAAAAATCACTGGTAGGATTTTCACAATAAACACCTCTCTGCTCTCATTACTGACTGCAACTTCTCGCCTTCACACTGTTTCTCTTCCTGAGATAATATAGTGTCCCTCATATTCCTGGGCCTTTTCAATAGCTATTTTTACCCTAAGATTCTCTCTAAGTATCCTCTTGTTCTGGAAGCCTTCACATGACTTAATATAAGCTGGGTTCTCAGCATTTTCTGGGTAAAATCACAGCAAAATATGTACACTTCCATACTTGCACTCAATACGGTCTTCTGTGTGTGACTATGTATCCACCTGCTTCTGTGGATGTCTTCATGGTTACCTCTTCATCCTTGCATTTTTGTAGAGTAATTCTAGCCTGACAGTTAGCAATTCAGCATAAGGATTGGTTAGATAATTAAAAGAGTGCAAATGCTTCAGAGGTGCTTGTACTTAGCATGGTCCCAGCTAGTGGGAAAATGGCCTTCCTAATGTTTTGTTTTGTTATGGATGGAACTCATTGGTCTCTAAAAAACTAGTTTTGTAAAATTATACCACTGGTCATAGGGTTACTGGAGCCTAAATAATAACCAGACTTGCCCATGGGGTTTGTAAGCATAGAGCATACTGTCTGATGATCTTTCTTTCTTAATTCCACTCATATGCCATTTTGAACAAAAAAAATTGAATATATCATCATTATATAAAGCTAAGTAGTAATGGCCAAAGCATCCTCAAGAGCACAATATTGTATTCATATACAGAGAGTGGTACTTATGCAGCTCAAGTCCCTCCTTTCTTTTGTATGATCTTTAATTGCATTAGAGAAGAAGTGCGTGCGTAGTTCCACACAAGATTATTGCAAGATTTGAAATTCCAAAGCCTCTTCTTTCTTTCTTCTCTTGAGAGACTCAGGACTGTAAGAATTACTAAAGCATATATGGAGGACTAGAAGGGACTCTGTGGTCATCTAGCCTCAGCTGATAAGCACTGACCTGCCCATAATTCTGGCAGTAGAATGAGAGGTAACAAAACTCACAGCCACTCTTTCTATCTTCTCTGTTTTTTTATGAAAGTTGCAACAATAGTGGACTCTCCTAGAAGACCCCTAACATATTGGGTCCCTGATGGCAGTTTAGGAATCTTCTGGTTACTTCACATACCATGGTTTTACAGGTGATATCATGTAATATATTCTTTCCTCAACCTATGCCTCAAAGACTAACAATCTTGGATATGTTCTATTCTTCTTTTCTTTTCTTTTTTATTTTTTGGTATAGAAAAGGATACAAAATATCCCTAGAAAAATGAAACATAAGTAGCCCCCACCCCAGCCAGGCATTGCTATGATGCTAATCAATTATCCATCAGTTAACAATTTTCTTTTCCAAATTCTTCACTGGGGAAGACAATTAGCAATGGAATTTTGAGTCCCCTTAGATAATTTGCAATCTCAAAATCCTTCCTTCCACCCTTTTCTATCTAGACAATAAAGAGGGTGATTCTATTTTCTCTGAAAGCAGAATGGTCATTCACAAGCCTGGTCTTACTATATCCAAAGGTGTCTTCAAGCATATAGCACTGTTAAGAGACTTTTAAAATGAGATCAACTGAAATTGAAACAATAAATTCCTCTATATCTTCAGAAGTTGAAGAAGAAAGAGTATATTATAAAATAGAGCATCAAAGGGTGTGCCCTAATGGGTGGGAATTGTTGACCCTGAGAGAAGATGAAAATTCCTTTAGCATCATTCATGTATTTAAGATCTCACAGGTTTTGGGGGGAGAAAAAAAAACAACCAGAATAGTCAAAACAAGAAGCCACATCTAGCAAGTCAGGGCCCTCCACAGCATATCTGACAGTTTGAACACCAGCTAAGGTTTTTTTTTTTTTTTTTTATAACACCAAATTTAACATGCACAGGCTTCAGATCTGTCACTGGAAGCGGGATGATGTCAGTGAGAAAATCTGGTGTTGCTTCATTTTCACAAGTTTTTTAGGATATGAAACTGAGCTGTGGGTTGAGAGTGTCACCACAACGAGGGGGTAATAATTAGGGATCAGTGAAACAAGGCGTGCTGTGAGGTTAAGAATAAAAATCTTGCTTATTAACAAGCAAGTCTATCATAGGGAGGAGGATGTGAGGCACAGGTGGTATGCACCACTTTGAAGGCTCTTGTGTTTAGAATCTTTGGGATTCTGTTTTTGAGGCCATGGGAGTGATGTTACATGAACAGAGCCAAATTCACACTTCAGGGGAATGCCAGGGTAAGGCCGGGAAATATGTGATGTCATGGGCGCTTGTATCTTCCCCTTCACTGAAGTGGCCTCTCGCCTTTAAATCTTGAATTGAGAAACTTATTTGACCACATTCCCTGGATGGGGAGGCCTGGTGGTACTCAGAGGAAGGATAGCAGGTTACCAAGAAGAGACTTGATACCCTATGAGCATATACAGGGGGAAGAGGTCCCCCTCAGGAACAGTCATAGGGGAGGGGAGTAAGGGGAAAATGGGAGGGAGGGAAGAATGGGAGGATACAAGGGAAGGGATAACCATTAAGATGTAACAAGAATAAATTAATTAAAAAATAATAAAAAAGAAACTTTTCAAATCTGGAAAGCAGTGTTGAAGTTCTGACGTGCTTTCATTACTCTATTTATGCCTGTTCAATTCTCTGGCCCATGTTCGAGGGGTGATATTCTTTTCTATTAAATATCCTTTGCCTCAACTTCATATTTAATTATCTTAGAATGGCTGCATGGCTGTGAGTCTGGAGAGTCTGAAATTGAAGAATTCGGGATACATACTTTAGCTACAGTTCCCCTGGGGAAGAAATTGCTGGTAGCCTTTTGAAATCAAGTGGCTCCTTTTCATTAGTAATGGGATACTGGTTTTATTTGGATGACAATGATTCATGGTTGGGAAAACTTATATTTCTTTTGCCTTTCAGTTGGGGCTATATAGCCATGAAATTGGGTCTTTATCTTGATGTGCTAAAAAGGAAGTTACATGAAAGGTAGAATAAGACTCAAAATGGCGTGAAATCACAGACAAGTCTGCCCCTTTAATGTAACCTTCTTCTCTGTGCAATCTGCCATTTGCTTCTGATGGTTTTTGCTCCCTCAAGCTAACTTGATTGATGCCATAATTGACTTAATGTGTCAAAATCTGCCTGAACCATGGGGTATTCAGATATTGATTAGATGTTACTCTCAGTACATCTGAAAAGTTGTTCTTGGGTGAGATGAAAGGTTGGGTTGGTAAACTGAGTAAAGTAGGATGCTTTCCGAGTCTAGGTGGGCTTCAAATAGTCATAGACTAAAAGGGAACAGAACAAAGGGAATGATGTTCTTAGAGTGAAAGAGAATTAATTACCTCTTCCTCTCTTAGCTGGATTATGATTATCGGAGTTCCTGGACTCAAATCAAGATGTCTGCTCCTTTTGTGTCTGAAGTATGGTGGGTCTTAGACTCATGTTTACTGGTGGCTGTTCTTGGCTTGACGACCTTACAAATGGGGATTTCTTTTTCTTGACCTATATAATCCCATGACCAATTCTCCCTCCAGTGTCTCTTCCTGTGTCCCGAAAGAGAATCTGATGAATAAAACTATATAAGCATCTTAAAAGATAGAAAGCATGTTCCTGGACAGTGATGGAGAAACAGCTGGAGACTAGGTTTGGTCCATTTCATAGGATGATTATTCTAGTCCTAGATTGCTAAATGGAGCTTCCAAGCTATGCAAGAAAATAAAGAACTTGCTTAAATGCTGTTAGTTCTGCTTTCTGTTACTGCAAGCCCAATGCAATTCTTAATTAATATCCCCCTAAGCTATACATAAGCTCAGCAAAAGCCAGAAAGAGAATGTATGCGCCTTTGTTTTTCCCTTGGTGAGTAATGCAAAGCTTTGCTTGGAGCATTAGCTCGTGAGATGTTTGTAGGATTGTTTCCTTCAATGAGTATGCGCTCATTTCCCAACCTGTGCCCAGCAATGTGCTAACAGGAAGAAACCAGAGAATATTTCTGTGAGAGCTCTTATAACTAACCTTGACATAAACGCCCTGATGGATAAACTCATGGTCCTCTTTTCCTAAAATGCACCAGCATCAGTGCCCATGGCACTTGGCTCTTGGCTCATCAGACAGTACTTTGTTTTGCCTCTGTCCTTCTGATCTCATGTGTTAGGTTTTGAGTGAATCTCATGTATGCAGAGGCTTGATGATACCACCTGAATGTGTCATTGTAATTAGATAATTATTCTATAGTCAGTATAATTTGAGTGTGCAAAGAAATGGAGTTGCTGTTTGTATAAAAGTTAGACTCGTTTCTGCAAAGGAGAGCTAATGTATTAGTCATCTCTTTATTACTGTGATCAAGTATCTGACACAGAAAACTTACAGAACAAATGATATATATTTTTTGAATCACTTCTGAAAGTGCAACCTATAGTAACTTGGTTCCATCTCCTTGCACAGCACATGACATTGGCAGAAACATGTGGAAAGCTGTTCACATGATTTCCGACAGGCAGCAGAGAGCTCAGCACAAAAGAACTATGGAAATTGCTCCTAAAGTTCTACCTCTGAGGACCTACTGCAACCAGCTAAGCTCTTTTAGTTCCCATCACCTCCCTAAGGATGGGTAATGAATGTAAGTTTGTGTATCATTTTGTAATGCCCCACTTTAAACACAAATTTAAATGAACAGACTATTGCACTCTGTTACCTATGATTACAAACCTTTTCTCTATTAAAAAATAGTCATGGTTTTGATGTTAGGACATTTATAGCTTAGTGTCAGACTTAGATATTTACATATATAGTGATGAAATGACTCAAGGATATATGTTAGCAACTTTTAAAATACAGTTTATGGGACTTAAAAAAAAAAACCAGTGTCCCCAAAATCCAGAAGCAGCAGATGATTATTTTTAAGAACATGAAACTAGTTAATGAGCTACAGAATTATCTCCAGTCTTTTGATACATACTTTTGGGACTTCGTGCTGGCTAACAGAACCAGAGGCACAAATGACATATCCATCTACAAATCTAAATACACAGTCTGAATAATTTAAGCCAGAAAGCCAGTTTATTGACTCACCATATGAAGACCAATGGTGAAGGGTCTCCAGCTTATCTATATTGTCAGATGTATTGTTTATCATTTCCTAGCTGGGTTTATTTTTGCTTATATTTGCTTTCCATAGCTTTATAAAGAAAAAAATATCTAGATCACTTTTAGAAGCTGTGAATTTAAATAGCAGGACACTGGTTCTGTCTGTACCACATCATGATGGGAGTCTCTGCATATCTTATTGTGTCCATGGTCTCTTCTCCCTCCTTTCTTTACTCTCTCAACTAACAAAGCTACTAGACTCCAATGCTTTTGATTTTCATAAAGCCCTTTTGGCTTCAGTCTTCCATGCTATAGGAAGGTTTTCTTTCTGTATTTCAAAAACCGAATATCAGCATCCTCAAGTAAGCATTGTTGTCAAGGAGAGAGGTTCCTTTCCCTACTTAATGGTTCTGATTAGGCCTTTGCTCTTAGACTAACTTCAGGAAAAGTCTATGGGTGGCCTTCGTTGCACCCAGCTCTCCCTCTATTTCTTATTACAGTTCTTAAGAATAACTTTAGAGTGTACTGGAAACACACTAACCTGATTTAAGAAGGGACTTGGTGGAATAGTAAGGCTCTATTGCAGCACACACACACACACACACACACACACACACACACACACACACACACTTCCCCAGAAAGATGCCTTCCAATGCTTTAGCCCATGATTACAGGCTTCTGTTGCTCCATTATGATCATCTATCTGTAAGAAATGAGCATCACATTACTTGTTTGTTGGAGGTCTCCTTTTCACAGTGAACCTGTTCTACAACAATTAACATGAAGAGATTTGGCTTATCTTGCTTGTCAGTTCTGACTTACAGCTATATCAAAAACATTTGGAGGTAAAGGACAGGTGGACCGTCTTCAATCTCCCCAATGTTTTAGGGATGTACTCTGCTCCACTTTGAAAATACAGCTCCATGCTTCTCTAAATCTCTTCTCCCTGGGCCCCCTCCCCCCCCCTGCTGCAATGCTGGTACTATGTGGAGTTTTATCACTCTCTTCTACGGCTATTGGGAGCCTTTGAATTGCACATCATTGCACCTGAGGGAATCTTGTAGCTCACTGTAATCTTCAGAAGTTACTCAGTGCTTCCAGATTTAGCTTTGAGAACATTGGATTTTAAATCCCAAGTTCTACAGCTGTGACTCTATACTTTTGCTTATGCCATATTTCCATACTCTTAGAATATTTTACCAGTGGAAATTTGCATACAGAAGTGCTTCCTTTGACAAACAGCCTGGCACTCTGTATCAATCTCAAGATTCTAGGACAAGTACAATCTTGGTTTTGTTTTTTGCCATTTTGAGCATATTAATTCAAGCAAAACAAAGCCCCCATTTATAGAAACATATATTCTTCCTAACCACTTTCAAATTAAACAGAAAGAAAATCAAAGAAGCAGTGGTTACAGGAAATTGCATCAATAATGGTGGTAGGCGGAGGGAAGGAACCTAAGGGAGAGGACGTGTTGAAGAGTCACCAGACTTTCTACTTTGAAGAGACAAGTGTTTGTCTGGGAACACTTAGGTGCATATTGAAGTATTTTGAAATAACAAAAGAGGAAAAATTATCATACACTTCATGCTGGGCACTGCACTAAGTTCGAATTCCTCATTTTTTTTTCAGTTATATCTAATGACATCTTTGAATGGGTAGCCTTCATTATTTAACCACTCAAGTGAGAACAAAAGAAGTGAGGATGCCCTTGTAGATGGGTTCTCCAGGTTAGTTAGCAGCTAATGGTAATGGTGGGGTACGAACTCAGGGTTCCCCAGCTTTGCACCAGAGGCTGAACTTACAGAGAACCCACTTCCTGGTTGAGAATCTTTTCTACCACATTTCTTCACTATTGTTTCCCCACATCCTCTGCCACTGCCTTTAAGTTTCCTTTTCTAACTTTGAGCCACACTGAAGCAGAGCTCTTCATGCACATGCATACATACACACACACACACACACACACACACACACACACACAGACACACATACACACAATTTAGAATGAAAATGTGGAATTCTGAAAAGAGCAGCTACTTCATGAAATGTAAAGAAAATTAATGAGTTGGCTTAGAGGCCCTACAACAATGGAGAAAGGAAGCCTTGTTGGTAACTAAATGGTCTCTTTGGAATTTATTAGTATTTCCTTGGAAACTATTTTAAAAGAAGGAAAGAATGTATCCAGGAGGCTTGTGCTCTCCTGTAAAGTCCATCTGGGATTTCACAGGTATACATGCCAAATTATATGATTAAAATAACACTTACAAAGGGCTGTTCCTTTTATAAGTTGAAAATCTGTCTGAATTTTCACACTCTTACCAAATCAATGTCTAGGGAAAGATTTTATAAATAAAAATATGTTCCCTGTTGTAACTGCTTCAAGTAAGTTAGGATTAAATTAGTCTAGCTTGCATTTGAAAGTTTTAGAGTTCTCCCAGCTGTGCTTGCCAACAATAAGAACTCAGCCCTCTGTAGGGAAGGACAGTCAAGCATTTTCCTCCTGCAGATTAGCAAGTCTTTCTCCACTGCTAATCTCATAATCTGTTTTTCCTCTTTCAAGATTCCACAGCCTCGACACCCTCTCCCAGGACACAGCATCTCTCCATTCTGGGAGCTACTCTGTTCCATTGTTGTAGAACATAATAATTTCTCTACTCCAGGACTGAGAACTTCTTTAGAAAGTCTCCCATTGTTCATGTCTCTGTGCCGAGCATGTATGTAGATGATGCCCCAGACTGGATGGTGTATTGAAATGGCTGTGGGACAAAGCTTGTTCTGGGATAAGGATGCTAAGAGGACTCTAGAGCAAAGGCATGGTCATGGCTCAAAACTCATAACTGATATTTAAAATCAAATATGAGAACAACCAAATTAAAGTCAGTGGATAACCAACTTGGTTTAGCTGAATTCCATGCATGAAACATTCTTCATTATAGAAGCCTCAGGAAGCCGTCCTCCAAACCACTGCTATAAGTCATTACTTTATAGTTCAGGCATGCGGGGTTGTGGTGGCAGGAGAAGAAAATTCAACTGTCATATGAACATGGGAAAATTGTTTTTTATTATTTTGGTAAAAAGAAAATTATGTTTCATTGATGGGTACACCACTGGGAAGATTCAAGAAAAAAGAATGAGCCAAATCCCAGAAATTTTTGGATTTTTAATTCAAAGCAGTTCTTGGAAGCATTATACTGAGACCAATGTTAAGAACAGCTCTCTCATACCCACCGTCAACACCACACTTCCCATCTTATTTCAAGGCAGAAGACTCTTGACCCACATAGGCAGCTTCCAATCATGGGATGGCATTTCAGAAACATTTTCCAGACTTCGCATTAGCTAGCAACATATTTCTTGCTAATTTAAATGTCAATATAAAGCAACTTTCTTGTTTTGCATTGTTTTCTAAATGTCAAATGTTATTATAATATATATCAAAAGGCAACCAATTCTTCTAGAGTAATGTAGCCCTGCGATCAAACACATTTTCTCTAGATTAATAACATGTTTAATCAACAAGGTTCTGCCTCTGCTGTTTACTATGTGATTCATCTCAGCTAAGTATCTAAACTCCTCTAAACCTCCGTTCCCTCATTTGTTAAATGAGATTCTTTTACGTGATAATATGAAAGGATATATGTAAAGCCCTGAAATGTGTTAAATATTCACCTGACGGTACTGTTCCTCTCATAAAAGAAAAGCATACTTAAAATGAGTCCTATGGAACCTAATGACCTTTACTTTTTGAGCAAAACTATTTTAAATATTCTTCTAAATCACCACAGCTCTCATCCTTAGTATCCTATTTATATTTGGAACCATTGGTGGATTTTTTTTAAGTTGGTGTGAAATTACATAATCAGAAATTCAGATGATGTTCAGCAGTTTTGATGACTCAGCTCGTTGTATTCAAAATTGAAGTAAGGGTAAATTTCACAGGTGGCCTCATTTCAAGTAGTTAATTAGTGTTGCCTCGGGGTTCAGCATTTGAGAGACCAGAGCAAACCATCTTTTTCCAAAACAACATCGACAAAGAAGAAAAGGTCTTGCCTGAGTGCTACACTTAAAACATTATGTAACTTTCCACTTCCTCTCTGTTGAGGTCATAAAAGTTCTAGAAAAGTGTTGAGACAAACTTTTTATAAAATAATCTTCCTGTTGCTAGGGGAAGCTGGGGATGGAAAGGGTAAGAGAAGCTGTAGGGTTGGGGTAGAAGAGAAAAGGAAAGAAGAAAGAATGTCGCCAAATCTCTACCCACTCCTTTTATTCAATCATACAACCATCGAAAGATAAAGGCATGATGTCTTAGCTATACTAGATCTCAAATCCCCACCCAGTCAGCAGTTCTACTGAAGCCTGACCAGTTATATCTCATATATATATCTCATATATCTCATATATATATGTCTGTTAGTGTGTGAGATTATAAGAAGAAAAATATCTGGGGCTCTAACACTTTGGTGAGTAATGCTGTTTGTTCTGTTGTCCTCAGATTAATCAATTCTCATTGTAGGCTATCTCTGGCTATTTCTAACTTTAAGATAATGGTTTTTTTTCCTTTGACAAATTAAGGATGATTTTAGGATGTTGCTGGTAAATGTAACATTTGTGCTAAACAGCAGTGCTTCTACAAGTAATTAATATCATGCCACTTTTCAGCATATCCCAAATGGAGACAGAATATGCTATTAAGGAATATGGCTGCGTGAACTGACTTCTTACCATGTGCCAGTTGGAATTGTCTGTCCCATTGTATGTTACATGTAGCTGAATCTCTGAAACACCTACCTAGTTGATATCATCTCCATCTTCCAGTTAAGAAAAAGAATAGTAAATTTAAGCTATTTTCTCAAAGTCACAAGGGGATTGAGTCATAACATCTGCTGTACATAGATTGCAAGACCCCAAGAAAACCACCAAGACTTGATACCAATGCAATATACATGAGGACCTTTAATCAACTCAGAGCCATGCTCTGACTGGACACTAACACAGTGATATCAAGAAAGAGCCTCGATCTCTGGGCTAAGGGTAAATTTATAGGTTCCTATCCCTCCCAGTGGCCCAAAGCAGGGGAGTTCCAACCTGGCAAGCAGCTATTGGTTGAGTAACATAAAGAGGTCTAATGTCTAAAATGACAAGCTACAGAAAAAGGCTCCAAGACCAGCCATGGCTTAGCTTTCTTTGTTTACTACCTTGTCCAGGGAAGTGTCTGGTTTCTTATTAACCCTATCTCGAGTAGGCAGGAAGGAATGTGGCCGTAAAACTGGGTCTCTTATCAACTTTATCTCTGGTAGGATCCTTTGGGTCAGTCACTAGCCAACACTATCTCTAGTGAGGCTGCTCTTTGCAGCTGGCCAGATTATCTCCTATAGGCCTCTTTCTTAACCTTTGACCCAGTAACCCTGAAATCCAATTTTAGTTCTTTTGGTATCTCAAGTTAACCAAGTAATCTGACAACACAGCTAGATGACTTCTTCTTCTTCTTCTTCTTCTTCTTCTTCTTCTTCTTCTTCTTCTTCCTTGCTGCATGATATTTGATTATACTGTAAGACCTGAGATTGTGTTGTTTACTGAAAAAACGTGTGGTATGTCTAACCTCTAGCACACACCTTTAATCTAAGAGTTTTCTGCTGATTGAAAACAGGATTAAATAAAGTCAACCATATGTCAAGAGGGGGAGCAACTAACCAGTTGACAGGGATTAAGTGTTAGCATTCTGCCCCAGCCTGCCTGTGATGGCATTGCCTACCTGCCACTGGGTGTGCCGCTGCCCAGGAGGACTATAAAAGGACAAACCTACCTACTTCTTTCTCTCTGTTACTTCTCTTCCTACCACTCACTCTTGCTTTCACTCGTACACTCTCTTACATCTCTCTTTCTTCTTTCTATTCCTCTGTCAGTCTCTGTCTCTCTCTGGGGGAGCCCCCCTCTCTTTCTTTCCCCATGCTCATATAATAAACCTCTCAATATCATATCTGTTTTATGGTGCATATTTCATATTTTATATTATATCTAATACCTCATTGTATTTAAAACTAAGCATAGGAAAAAACAGAGAGTAAGAGAAAGTCAGGAGGATGGATAGAGAGTTAAAGAGGGGTTTTGAAATGGCATGAGGAAGGAGCTTTCCTTTGGGATGTCAGCTGAGGAGAAAGGTAAGCTGGGTGCTTTCTCTGCCTTACTGAGCTGGCAGGCTTTCATCCCAGCATCTTGCTCCCAAGTTTTTATTGGTAAAATTGAATGCTTGAGATTTTGTTAAAAACAATAGAACATCAGCTATTCTGTGTGTTTTTTACTGCATTGATTTAGGTCTTAATGTTTTAACTCAGAAGATCAGTTAAATTCTCACAGGAGAAAAACTTTTTTGCAAGACTTCTTTCACCAGAGTTTGGGAAGTTGAAGTGAGGCGTATATGAGATGTGCTGTGGGTGAGTACACATAAACATAGCTCATAGTAATATAGGTTGTCCATTTCAGGCAAAGAGGCATTTAACATTCCTTCCAAAGCAGCAAACACAATATGAGTGTTGATCTATTCTATCACTCTGGGCAAAAAAAAAAAACAAAACAAAAAAAAAACAAAAAAACAAAAAAACCAGTTGGTGCTGGGCCACTCTTTCAGTCTTCCCTTTCCTGCATGGAAACTGGGGAACCATGCCATGCATGATGGGACTGTGATGCTAGAGAAGTCTGGAAAACCAAGCCACCATGTGACAGTCAACATTAGGGAGCCTTCTAGTCCTGTGAAGATTCTGAGCAGGAAGTAATACCTCTGTTGTTTTAGCTCCTGCAACTGTGGGTCTATTTGTTACCACACTATGACTTAGTCTATTATGAGTCTACTGGAGACTAATATATTTGTATATTTTTTAAAAGGGTAATTGGAAGTCTCTGGAAATAGACAACGCTCCTAGTGCAGGGCTCCAAAGTATCCACACAGAATAATTCTTTACCTTTGCTATAGGCATGCTTCCATAAAACTCTTTGTTCGGGTAGCCAGTCCGTGCAACAGAGCACATTTCCTTTACACACACTGGCAAAGAATGACTATAACGACAAGCACCTCACCACTTCTTTTCTGGGAATGGCACTCTGAAACTTGCATATGTACTCTTTTCTTCCTGCTTTTTTTTTCACAAAGAAATCACTATATTTCTGCTTGACACAGTTCAGAGTTCTCAATAAATAATGAATTTCATCTTCTAGCAGAGGAAGATGACTTAAAGCTTCAGAGCTCACTCTTTAAAACTCTCTATATTTCACGCTGGTGTCCAGTCATTCTCTCACGTGACTAGTATTACTTCCACACTAAGTGCCCTTGGAGGCAGAAGTATTGTGCACTCCACAATATGGAAGTACAACTCTGATCTTAGCAGAGATTTGTGGGACTCTGATCAAGTGCTAAGAGCTGCCTGGATTTGCTTTCCTATTAGATTGTGAAATCACTCATGTCCATGAGCTTGAACTCTTTGTCTTTTATATTTGATACCATATCTCACAAGCATGAGCATACCTTAAGAGTTTTCTTTCTAATGATGTCTGAGTCTTTTCAGACAAAAATCTTCACGTCTGAGCAATTCCTCTACACACACACACACACACACACACACACACACACACACACACACACA
>OU015748.1:93016591-93030239 GCA_907169655.1 Acomys percivali
ACACACACACACACACACACACACACACACACACACACACACACACACGCATATTTACATATACAGATTACTAGTGCACACACAATTTAAGAGAAGCAATGTAATGCCTCTTAATTTTTGTTGCTTGACTGTCAAATTAGAATAATAGTACCTAATTGTTTAAATTAGTGATAAAGGCACCAGGGATAATATAGCAGAAGCCAATACACAGGAATTTCTTTTATTTTTACTTGATATCATCTTAAGTAACAAGATCCTAGATTTCTATGTTATATCTCTTTGAAAAGAAATAACCAAGATCTCATTATGTAGTCCAGAATGGCCTCAAACTCTGTCCTACTTTAGTTATCCAAGTATTATTATTGCAGGTACATAGCACCATATCCTGATCTATTGTATAAAAAAATTCTCTCCAAGAGACTAACAAAAACCCCAGCACCAGGCATGAGAAGCCTACTTTTGATTTGTTGAGTTGTTCAAAAGATGCCCCCAATATTACTGGTTATTGCTGTGGTCCTTAGCTGTCCCCAGAGGTGAAAAGTAAGTCTCTATTGCTGAATATGCTTTAGACACAGGGCCCAAAACATCTGAGTTGGATCTGTACTGAATGCCTTTTTCCTCAGAACAAGCTTCCATGGTACCAGAAAATGTCACACAGGTTTCCAAGGCAGGGAAGTAAACAACAGTCCTACCCAGTTACGATGCCCGTGAACCACAGCAGAGACCAGCATGGCGCAATAACTCCAAGAGTGCAAAAGTGGCATGCATATCTTGGAGTTAACCAATGGCTCATTTATTTGGACCCAAGTCCTTCTCAATAAGAGGAAAATCATGCCTGATACTAGAAACCTAGGCAGCTACCCAGGGCAAGAGAAGTCATAGGTCTTAGCGGTGAACCTACAACTGTCCCTTTACTAAAGGAGTATAAATCCTAGGTTATAAATATTTATCTTTATACATACAGGTAAGTGTGTTCTCAACTCTCCTGAAAGGAACTTTTCTTTGTAATGCATGGAGACCATTATAAAAAATAAAACAAACAAACACACACACAGCCAATAAAAATACAGAAAATAAGAGACTATGTAGTATCCAGTTCCAACTGATACACCTACAACATAATTCCTGTACCTAAAGCTGAGGACTCTTTGAAGAAGAGGGGGTAGAAAAATTCTAAGAGCCTTAGGAATAGTATGTTTGCTGTGAGATTGGGTTTTCTAGAATGCCAAAGTGGCTACACTCATCAAGAGTCATTGACATGGCTGCTTAAACAAGACCTGAGGAACACCACTAATAGACATGTAACATGGAAGGAAGACAACTTTGCAGCACTCAACCCTAGACAAAGTACTATGGGCAACTGGGGAATGCTGAGAACAGGAAAACCGCTCTTCCTCTAAGAGTCCCCCAGTTGGTTATGCAATACCAAGTGGCCATCTTTGAGATTATATCTATTCAGGTAACATTATACAGGAATAAGAAGGTTGTAGGTATATACTTATAATTTATATTTATATGTATATATTTACATTTTGCTTATATAACACTTCTGTTTTATTTTATTTTAAATTTTTATTTTTCATAATTTATTCACATTACATCCCAATTGTTAGCTCCTCGCTTGTATCCTCCCATTCCCACCTCTTTTCCTCTTCTTCCCTATTCCTCTCCCCTAGTCCTCTGACAATGGGGACTACCTTCTCCCCTACCATCTGACCACAGGCTGTCAGGTCTCATTAGGATATCCTGCATCCCGTTCCTCTGTGGGCCAACAAAGCTGCCTTGCCAAGGGTAAGTGAGCAAACTGTGGGTACCAGAGTTTATGTCAGAGGCATTTGAGAGACAGCAAGGAGGAGCATGGGAGGGATTAGAGGGAGGAAAGAGATGGAGAGAAATAATTTAATTATAATTTTAAAAATATTTAAAATTTTTAATCTTATACAAAAAATTACTTAAAACTTCCTTTAATATTTCAGGAAATGTAGGCAGCTTCCCCATCTCCTCCACAAGTGTGTTTTTTTTCTAGTGTCTTAAAGTTTGTTGTTACTGTGTATTGTGTTAGCAGAAGCAAACCACAATTGCTCTGCAATAGAATGACAGTTCTTAAGGCAGAACTATTAATATTATTGTACAATTATTGCTAATAAAATATCCAATATTTACTGAGAATATATTATATGTAATATACTTTGATAACATAAAACATATGTACTATATATACTACATAAATATACTTGTGCTTGCTCAGCATATGGAATTATGTAATTCACACATAATAAGGAAATTACATTCAAGGATCTCTTTATATCTTTCCTCTCTATGTGTTTTCTCCTATCTAGTGATGGGGGTAAAACAGGGATTAAAGGGCAGAGGAAAAAGAATCCGCAAAGAAGCAAAAAACAGCCAGCCTCATGTGGTGCTTGAAAGTTAAGGATAAAAATGAGAAATCTGATTTCAAATGTAGAGAAAACAGCAGGGGAATGAAGGAATGAATGGTTTTTTTCAGGAGGCCAGCGAAAGGTTTATTGTTCTGGCTACCGCTGGGATATTCCTTGCTTTTCTCCCAGAATGGATTTTCTTCCTCTTCTTCTTCTTCCTCTTCATCATATATTTTGTTTCAAAAAAGTTTGAAAGACTGGCTGAGAAGTTGGAAAAATTATGGGTGAAAATGGGAGAGGCTGAGAAACAAAAAAATAGCTGAAATGGGAAAACAAAAGGGGGTCACTCTACACTTTCTTTTCTAAAAGGGGTGCAGAGCTGTCTGTGCAATTGGAAAGGTTCGGTGTTAAAAGTTATATTTATAAAACTGTGTTTGTTTCTTTTAGCTTCTCTCTTTACCAGGCTTTCTCACAAATAATTGAGACACCTTTTTATTTGTTTATAAGACTTCAGAGCACAATCTTGAGCAGGTTAAATCTGCTCTTAACCTTCTGTGTTAATTTGGTTTCCTCCCAGTGTCCATTCCAGAGATACTTCCTTGCTCCAGTTCCTTCCCCTGTTGTTTCCTGGACCTCTCACCATGGCTCAGTCCCCTGGTTGAATCCCCTACTTCCTCTTCTAACTCCTTCTCCCCTACCTGGCCGGAAGTCCAACCCTATTCTCTCCCCTGCTTAGTGATTGGCTAGTAAGCTGCTTTATTGGTGTACCAGGGAACATAGGGGGAACAGTGCTTACACAACATTGAGACAGGAGATTCTCAGAACAAGGATTGCAACCAGATATGGGGAGTACAGAAATCAGCATTTGAGTTACACAATAACCTTATGCCTACAGTTTCAGGAGGGGAGTGAAACTCTTGGGGGTCAAGGAACACCAGAGAAGAGAGAACAAGAAGCCTCAGTCCTGATGCCTGAGCTAGAGAGCAGGAGGAAAGAGGGAAAGACACTACACCAGAGGGTGGTCAGATCAGAGAGAAGCTGAAAAAGTGGGACAAAATGATGAAACTGTTTTATTTCAAAAGAAAAGGGTTAGTCTCAAGCCAACTACATCACAAGAGTGGGAGGAAGGTAGGACCAGGCTTACTAGATTACCACCAGCTTTCCAGGAGGCATACAGCATATGATTGCTAATGGAGCAAGGTTATGATGAAATAGCATGGTGTCCTATAGAAATGTTAGATCTAAGGCATTTTTTAAAGGCCATGAATTTATATAGGATGCATTTGTCTTGTGGAAAATAATCTCTAAATAACTGGGCTATTCAAAATAGAATCAAGTTCTAGTATCAAAAAACAGTCAAGAAGCATATTTTAACCGGTACAATAAAAATCCTTTGTCTAGTCATATTTTTTGTACACCCTAATACACATACTTGCATTTTAATGAAGCCGAACAACTTTATAATTTTTTTCCTATTAGGCTGCAACTAGCTCATTGGAGGGGGGGGGATTGACAATCTCCCCATATCAACAAGATTAGAGAGGAAATTTTGCCATATATCTGGGACACAGTTGTAGTATACATTTCTGAGTTTCTCAAACACTAATATTGGATTGTACTGAGAATATCTAGTTTCTTGTGTCCATTATATATTTTATATACTATCCCTCTATCAGATGTATAGTTGGTGAAAAAACAAAAACAAAACCATTTACCATTCTATAGTCTGCTTCTTTGTCTAAATGATGGTATCCTTTGTCCTGAAGAGGCATCTCAGTTCGCTGAGGTTCCATTTATCAATTGTAGATCTTAGTGCCTGTGCTAATGTTGTTATGTTCAGAAAGTCTTTTCCTGTGCCAATGTTTTCAAGGCTATTTCCTACTTTCTCTTCTATCATGCTCATTGTATCTGATTTAATGCATTTGGAGTTGAGTTTTTGCAGCATGCTAAGGATGAATCTACATGCAGCCATCTAGTACGTTTGTTGAAGACGCAATCTGTTTTCCAATGTGTATTTCTGGCATCTTTATAAAAACAAGACATCTATCTATATATTGATTTTTGTCCGGGTCTTCAATTCCATTGATCAATGTGTTTGTTTTTGTGTCCATATCATGCTTTTTTATTACTATAATTCTGTAGTAAATTTTGAAATCAGTGATGGTGATACTGCCAGCAAATCTTTGATTACTTACAATTGTATTAGCTGTTTTTGTTTCCATATGAAGCTAAAATTATCCTTTCAAGGCCTGATAAGAGTTGTGTTGAAATTTTGATGGCGATTGCATTGAATCTACAGATTATTTTTGCTAGTATGGCCTACTGAGCCATGATCATGAGACACTTTTCATTTGCTTAGTTAGAGTTACCCCAAGATGTTTATATTATTTGAGGCTGTTGTAAAACGTGTTGCTTTCCTGATTTCTTCTTAGTCTGTTTGTAATTTTCTTATGGCTTAGATAAGACTTTGAGTATTCTATTGAATAGGTATGGAGAGACTGGTCAGCCTAATCCTCTTCCTGATAATAGTGGAATTGTTTTGTGTTTCTCTCAGTTTTTACAGATATTGGGCTTGCTGCAGACTGCCCTTTTTATGTTGAAGTATGTCATTTGTACTCCTAATGTCTCCAGAACTTTTATCATGAAGAAGTGTTAGATTTTTGTCAAAGGCTCTTTTTGCACCTAATGCAATGATGATATGGGTTTTTTCTTTCAGTTTATTTATGTGGAAAATTATATTTATTTACATATGTTAAGCCATCCCAGCATCTCTGGAATGGAGCCCACTTGATCATGGTAGATGATATTTTTTGATTCAGTTTGATAGCATTTTATTGAGAATTTTTGCACCTATATTCAGAAAGAAAAGTGGTCTCTAATTCTCTTTCATGGTTCTTTATGTGGTTTAGAGGAAAAGATCTGTGTAATCCCCTGGGAATGGTTGCAAACAGGGAAGGGAAGCTATAGCAAGTGTTTTTTCTATAGATCTGTGGATAAGACTGGGGAATTTTATCCTACCTGCTTCCCTGGCCGAAGTCACACACATACACACACACACACACACACACACACACACACACACACACACACACATTTAAATTTCCACTTACTTATTTTCTTCTAGATTTCTCATCTTGTATTTTACCTATTCTTATTCTATAATACCTAGGGAAATTTTTCACAATTTTATTAGTTTTAATGTATTAGAAATATATAGATATATCCATTATATAACCACTGAAACTTTCCTTCTAAATTTGGTCTTGTAATATTTTTCCTTCTGTTTCTATTCCTAGATTTGAATTTTTCACTTATCAAACTTGTTGAAATTTCTCAAGAGGTTATGGTTAATATCAGTAGGAGGGTGTAGACTAGGTTAGGCCTCATCAATCAGGTATTCAGTTTGCGCTGAAAACTGTCAACATGCTGCTGACAGGCACGCTAACTATTCAGACACTGTTGTGCTGTGTCTATCAGTGGGTGGCATTTTACCGTGCAAGGGGAAGCCTGCATATGACTGTGTCACTTCATCTTTTAGAGTGATAACACAGCAACAGCTTTTGTTAGTTTGAAAAATCCTGAAGCAGATTGAATTTTTGGCAAGACACAAAGAGAGCGCTCTCACGGGCTCAGCTTGTTGTAGTGTACCCTTATGTCATAAGTGCTGCTGGAGAGAGACCCTGTGAGCCAGCGTGTCCACACTGTGAGCAATACATCACCACGCAGGCACCATCTTTGCACCAGATTTATCTGGCAAGATGAAGATAATAGAAAAAGGAGTCATTAAACAGAGCCCAGCCATTGCTCTGTTACAAGCTGACCACCCTCCGCCCCGCCCCATTTCTACCTTCACTGACAATTTTAATAAGCATTAAATGATTGCAAGGCCTCCATTCTTTCTATTGTTCAGCTTCCAGATTTGTTTCCAGAGTCTGGATACTTGTATTTCTTGGGTAAAATGAGATTTATGTTCCTATTATACAGACTGTTTTTCAAACCAATAGACCACAGAGAACTTCTGGAAACTTGGTCGACTGAACTTGAGAAACAAGCCTTTGTGAAACTGGCTGGCTACAATGATGTTAAAAACTTGTGACAATGTGTTTATGCTAAATGCTTTATCATAAAAGTTGCCCTTTTGTATTAAGCTTTGCTTGCTTGCAAAGGTCATGAAGGCCCTACATAAGAATTTTCCAGCTGCAGATTAGATGTAGGCTTTGAGCTTTTTCAAACCTACTTTATTTGGGGTTCTTTAATGCCTACACCTCCCTTCCAATCCACCTACCCTAGATACGAGAGCAGGAGAAGTAGAGACCTTTTTAGATGCAGTTCTATTCTTTGTCCTCAGGATTTCAGCAGACTCCGTAAAACAGCAAACCAACAATTCAGCAAAGGTGACTGCAACCTCACCAGCCAGAATCCAGAGCAGCAGCTGGAACCAGGACCTCAAAGTATCCTCTAAAACATTTCTTTTGAGGAGCATCTTCAAAGGGGAGTGATCACCAGCCAAATGACAGGAGTGATGACGCCAAGACCAAAGAGCCCATTGGGCATATATATCCACAAGAGGCAGTTCCTCTTCTAGTACACAAATACCGCGTGTCTGCTCACGAGTCTGTTTTCAGCGAATGAACACCACACACCCTCACACAAGGCTGTTTCATACCCCACAGTTGGGGGTCAAAACAAAAACACGTTTATATCCACTACACTCAGATGCTGCTTTTCTCCTACTCCTGTGGAGAACAAGTTATCTTGGCTACAATAAAAGCCCTTTGCCTTGCCACACTGCTGTCACTGAGAGTGCTTGGATCTTGACTCTGATGCTACATCCATTCCTTCTGAATGGAAAACTTAGACGCAAAGAAAAAAAATCATATAACAAATTGAACAGGTGGAGGAGTGGAGATGGGTATAAGAAAAGTTGGAGGAGGCAGCGAATATGGTTAAAACTCATGTATGAAATTCTCAATGGACTAATAAAATAAGCATACGGTACGCTATCATTGTAGATAAAGTGATTTACAGCAAATGTACTATCCTTGAAGTGGAAGGGAATTACAGGAAAGTTGTGCAGAATGTCGTCTGCTTTCATTTCAGGCCTAGATGCTGGAGGAGACAAGAGGGGGGCTCTGCTCTAGATTCCACACATGCACAGGTGAGTTGAGATGGCTTCACTTCTCTCTCAGCAGCTCATTTGAAAAGCTTAGGTGGCCACTCTGGGTTCACTTAGGTCCGTGACCTATCTCACTATGGCAGATATAGGGTGTTAGTCTTATAAATATTACCAATGTTAGAGAAGAAATGCAAGTTATTTTCTCATAAATATTTATAACTCGGAAATCAACATTATGAAGCTGCTTTTAGGGAAGAAGCAATTCCAGAGTTAAATTGGCATCAGGATCTTTTTTCTTTGTTTTCTCTGGGGTCTTCTAACTCTCAATAAGCTTTGATTTCAAGAAGTCTCCTTCAGCATGTCAACAAAGAAAATTCTTGTCAGTTTCTGGCTTACAAGAGCCATTCAGGTTTTAATAGCAAAAGGAGATAAGCTGTCTGCAAGTGACCAAAACCTCTAAACAAAAAAACAAAACAAAAACAAAACAAAACAAAAAAAAAAGCTAGGTCTGTAGAGCACATCAAGTACCTCAGAAGAAGATGTACGAGCTTGCAGAAAGAACTTGCTCAAGGATACAAAGAAACTGCAATTGTGTCTCTAAAAGAAGACCAAGTAGTTCCTGTAATTAAACATGCTAGAAATAGTGACAGTAATATCTTGAAGAAGCTGAGAGTCAATCTGCTTCTGGGGTGGTAGAGGGAGCCCCAGGAGGATTTGTTTTCCTCTGTATAATATCTCTCTCAACTCTCTGCAAAATGCAAAAATAAGATGGAGAGCAAACAAAAAAGGGCCGACTCTGTAGAAATATCAAAATGTATAAGAAAAAGAACTGGGTGGATAGTCCATTGATACAACTGTTAACATGTACCTAGCTAAAACCTAAAGTACCAACTTAAAAACAAAAAACAACATCAACAAAAAAACAAAACAAAACAAAGCAACAACAACAAAAAAAACCACTTACTGAAAGAACTAGGGAATGGAATTCAGTGAAATCACTCCTGATGGAAAATAAGAAGGGATTGGAATCCCCAAAAAGAAATTGCAGGAGAAAACAACTCATAAATTCTAAAAATAAATCCTATCCAAGTAGCTCACTATGAAATACATACATAAGATGGGTAGAGTTAAATCTTTTTGTTAAATCTTGATTTAGCTAAATACAAAGAATTCACATAGAAGCTAAAGCTGCTTAGAAAAAGGATTTGTGACTTGAAGTCAAGCAGCTTGTTTGTCAACTAAGGCAAACCATGTGCTCACTGTTTTAAGGCATATAATGGTGTTAATATTGCCCTCTAGAATCTAACTGAGGGTTTCTTAATATTTGAAGGACTAGATGTGGCCCACAGTGAAGAGACGAGATAATCTAGAATACACAGATTTTAAAGTGTCATCTGTGATAATGGAAGGCAAAAAAGAAGTGCTACCAAACAGAAGACTAGCAGACACGGTAAAGAATGGCCAAAGGAGAGCATCAGAAACGCCTAGACAACCTCAGAAGTCTAACATTTGTACGATTGGACTTCCAGAGGATACAATAAATACAGGGAAGAGGAAAATAAAGACACAAAAGTAGAAGGAAGGAACACAAAAATAAAACAGACTTCCTCATAATTTAAGCTTTGTGTACCAAAGGTTATTTTAAAGAAAAGTCAAAATGTAATTTGTAGCATAGGACAAAATGTCTGCCTAAAATTTGAAACTGTATTCTTACAACTCTACAACAAGTGATAATTAAAAAGTTTAAATGCTGGTGGGGGAGTCAGGAAAATTATATATGATCAGCTCTTGTGATCTATTAGAGCCCTAATTGTATTAAGCAGTTCTAAGTAACTGTCCTTGTCCCATCACCCAAACCATATTTATATCTATGATTCCCAGCTTTCCAATGCTCTTTTCTACATTTATATTGACTTATTTTAACATTCAAATATGAGATAGAATGCATAGCATTTGTCTTTATTTATCTGATTTATTTCAGCTAACATAATAACAAACAAAGACCAAATTAAAAGCAAAAGAAAAATAATCCTTCCCACTCCTTTCAAGATACTAAAGGCAATTCTGAGCTGAAAATAATTCGTCACATCCGTATCAATAGGATAATGGTTGAACAGGTGAAGAGACATGTAGTAAATATATCTATATCATTGGTTGATGTTCATCTAAAAAAGAACCATGTATAGTTACATATAATAATGTGGATGAATATAAAAAATAAGATTGAGTGAGATCCAGACACAAGAGTACATAGTGCATTCCTAATTTTATATACAAAATATTCTAGGAAAAGCCATCTCTAGGAAACAAGGTTTAGATTTAACTAAGGAAGGGCATGTAGGAACACTGTGGAGAGAGGATGATAATATTCCAAATTATTGCAGAGGCCTGGATTATAGGAAGGTGGCATTTTCCAACACACAGATAAGATTTCTGCAGATCCTATGTAAATTATACAGCAAATACATTAAACTCTGGATAAGCATATATGTTGACCTACTTAGGAGAAAGTGAATTACTGTCTATCATTTGATTTAAAATGCATAAATAGTAAGGAATACTTATAAATGACTAGAGGGATGGATAAATATGATGAAACAAAGCTAATGATGAATCTAAGTGAATTTAGTTGTGTGTACATATGTATAAATACATAATATAGTACAAATAAACTGAAAAAGCATCAATTTGCCTTCTGAGTAAACTTTTTTTTTTAATAACAAATACTGTCAAAAAAGAAGCCATAGAGCAGAGGTTGAAAACATGGATTTGGCAGAAACATATCAACCAAGAAAGTGGGACATAAAAGCCTTTTGATGCGCCCACATTTTTTTTTCCCTCTCCCTGTGAGAGTTTCTGGATCTTGGTCCATGTCACATAAGTGTTCCAGTCTCCGCTGACACTAAGGGTACTTGTGCTAAGGAAGTAATTGCTTATGATAGTTAATTGCAAACAGTCCCTTCCAGCATGTACATTTGACAATCCCCAGTGCTTTTCCCCCCAAAGAAGAGATGAAGAAGGCTGGAGATGAGGGTTACGTATCCCACCTGTGCTTTCCTCTGCATATACCAGCATCTAACAAACCTAGTGGCGATTTGTAACTCCTGTAGGAAGGTGTAATTGGCATACCCAAAACACATGTTTCTTATTTCCTGTAGGTCTATGGGTCCATATTCATCTGTGTCTGTTAATGGCACGTTGGGTGCCACGTATTGTTTTTAAAATTGCATGTATTATCTATAGGCCCAGCTAGCAATCAATTAAGACACAGACACTTGTTATATTTTAAAATAGCCTTAGTTAACCTGGGGCAGGGCAGATATCAATCCTCTAAACTACCTTCCACAATAGGGTCTCAGGCATGGGATCCCTGGGTCAATCCCATGCCATCTGTTCCTAATAACTTCTATTAAGCTACCTCCCATCCATAATCCCATATACTTGCCTAAGTTCTTCATCTGGGCCAGATTCTCCATCCACGCCAGCCATGTCCTGCTTCTCTAGCTAACCCATGACAGCCTTTCTCTCTTCCCTTCAGGTCTCTCTCCTTTCCTGGTGGCAGTCTTTTCTTCTTCTTCCCAGAATTCCTCTCTCTCTCTCTCCTAGCCCCACCTATCTCCTGTCCTGCCCAGGTGGGATGGTTTTTTATTAAGCAAAAGGTAAGTCACAGAGACAGTAAGCAGTAATTAGCATCAAAATACACCAGACCATCCCCCAACAAGCCTCTCTCTGACTCTTTCTTACACCCTGGAAATCATGAATCATTATTTACGTATTTCATATTTTAGTCACATTATAATTATTTTTCTCCTCCAGATTCTGGCCTCTTTCAATCAGTTTAATATCTCTAGTTCACTAATTTCTGAGGTGTTTATGTTCAGTTATCTGAGTTATTAATCAATCTAGTGCTTATTTGACTGTGAGATATTTTATACATGTTATGACTCCACTTTTAGAAACATAAGTATTCTTATTGTTAAAATTCTTTGATTATTGCTAATTTTGAGCATAATCACTTTAATATATTTTCTCTACAATTTTTTGAATATTATTAAAATTGCTGTCATGGTTTATTTGCATAATGTTGTCATATCTCCATATGTAAGCATGTCTATATTTTTCCAACTATATACATTAGAGTACTTCCAATAAACAATATGCTATATTCTGTTTTCATAGTTAATATAGGATTTTGAACTTTATTTGCACTTACATTAAATTCCAAAGTCCCAATCAATAATATAGTTTGCTAATTTCTTTAATCAAAATGTTGGTCACACACTTCATTAGATAGTTTTAGACTGTTTTTAAAAGGACACTGTTTTCCAGAGTTTTTTGGTTTTTTGTGGCTGTTGTTTTTGTTTTGGTAGTAGCATATAATGTTTGAGAAAGTCTATGGGACGCATTTGGCCAGTAGTTTACAAAGCTGTAACTCATTCCTGGTACTGGGACTTTACTTAGTAACATATCTAATGGAGGCATTGCTTCCCCCACTATTATTTAACTGTATTTAAATTTTACTCATGTTTATATATTTTTTAAGAAGCTTTTGCTGTAGCAGATTTCCATATGGCTTTTGTTCTTAATGATCAGTTCCCCCATTTTATCTCTATTCTAATTTTTTCTTTGTTTCTTTATAACACTTTTTAATTTTAAAAATACATTTTGATTAATTTTGTTCCTTAACAATTATATACATGTATAGAATGTTTGCTAAGTACTCTTTCCTTACCATCCCCTTCTATCTCTCTTTTAGCCTTGTCTCCACATCACACCCCTCCCAGTCCCTTTCCCAGATTCATGCCGTTGAGTTTGTTTGTTTGTTTGTTTGTTTTTTTAATGACCCGTTTAGTTCAACCAGGGCCATCTGTGCGAGTGTTGGGTTGGAGCTATGCATTTTAAAATTCTTCTTTTTCTCCTTCTCTTTCTCCTTTTCTCCTCCTCCTTCTTCAGATATTAATTGTGCTTTTAATTTAGGTAATAACCTTTACCCTTCAGTTGTCTTTCTTTCGTGGTTATTATGCCCTGAGTATTTTTTAGATTTTTCTTTGTTAACTTACATTTCCATTAATATTTCATTTTCCTCTTTAGAAGGCTTTGGAATAAATGGGAAGTTTCTACAAGCCAGCCTGAGTTTCTACATAGTGGTGGAGAATCTTTGCATACGTGTGTGCAATGTGTGTGTGTGAGTGGGTATAATGCTGTGGTAATGCACAATTAGGAGCAGAAAGCCTCTGAAATTACTGTTTGCATTTACCTACCTTAGCTCAGCCTTTGATTTGGAGTTGTTAGGTGTAATTGCTTATCACTTAATGTGTTCACAGAGGAGGGAACACGGAGGGTGTGATAGGCCTACTGAACTTGTGTGTAGCCAACCCTCTATCTCAAAAGCCTTAACATCACTTAAATTTCTATTGCTTCTGCCAGAGGCTGCTTTCGTCACTCTTTTTCTACTTTATAATTTAATAATCTTCCCAAGCTAATACTAGAAAGAGCAAACAACCAATGGGAATCTGCTCCCCTGTTCCCCATCCAAATGTCTGAGTTGGTTACCTAAAACATACAAGAGGACCCAGCACATTTTCCCGTGCTATTGCTCCGTTTCTGCTGTTTGGTGTGCATCTGGAGAAGCGGCAAGCAGCTTCACAGCGGCCAACTTTCCACCTACAGTACTCAGATGCGACTGCACCTCTCTTGTCTTCTCCAGCTAAATCACCTCCAGCAGCATTTCAGAAGGAGAGCTTGCCTATCTCAGGCAAAATGAAGATCACTCTCTGTTTGCAGGTCCTTCTGTCCCTCTTACTTAATCTAAGTCAGATGATAAGAATGACTCAGAAAGTCCAGTACTTTATAATCTACGCATGCAAACACGCCTTTCGTGGAACACCCTGTCCGTTCCTCTGTGGGAACCCCAGACACTGAGCTTTCCTACCTTGAAGGACTCTTATTTCCTCCTTGAAGTTGTGATTTATCTAGTAGAAAAGACCAGGACTTAGCACTCAGGATTTCAACATGGGACTCTTACTTTTGTTTCTTCTCTTGTGGGTGGGTCTTTTTTCTTTTCTTTCCTTTTCTTTCTTTCTTTCTTTCTTTCTTTCTTTCTTTCTTTCTTTCTTTCTTTCTTTCTTTCTTTCTTTCTTTCTTTCTTTCTTTC
>OU015748.1:93044928-93059303 GCA_907169655.1 Acomys percivali
AGAGAGAGAGAGAGAGAGAGAGAGAGAGAGAGAGAGAGAGAGAGAGACTGAGCTGCTGCCTGGCACAGGCTTTTGAAACCTCAAAGTCTACCCAAAAGGCCACACCTCTTGATCCTTTCCTCAACAATCTACCCAACTGGGAACCAAGACTTCAAATATATGAACCATTGGCTTCCATTCTCATCCAAACCACCACGGTCACATAGCATTTGCAGAGTGAAAGTCCTAAAAAACCAGGTGAGGACTCTGGGATGATTTCTAAACAATGCCTCACATGTTATAAGACTTTAAAATAAATCTATTATCTACAATAAGGAAAGGGGAGAACATGACACTTTAGAGGCAACTCAATACAGAACAGGAGGAAATTGGGAGCTCCCTCCCCCACCTGAAGCCAAAATATCATCTTTATGTGCCTGGAATTTTCAAGTTGTCTCTAGACTCAAATGGGGTCTACTCTCATATCATAGGATCCTGCAAAGTGCACATAAGACATAGAAATGCAAGTGTCATGCTGTAATGGAGGAGGGATTTTTATGTATATTATCAAAGCCAGTTGAATAGGTCCCTCAACATATGATGTAAGCAGAAAGCTGATTGTGTCATCACATGTATTTACATTAATACACTGGCTAAAATATTTCCCCAGAAGTATAAATTGAATATTTCTATAGAACAGAAGATGAATTTTCAAGTGTATGTGTGCTTAAGGAACTTTTAAAAAATATAAGTTGGACCAAAATCAGGAGAAAAATCTCTGGTGGAGGTTGACAGATGCTGTCGTTCTTAAGGGATGTCGGTAGGGGGAGCTCTTGATTCGTCCTGGAACCTGGATCCAGGCTCCGGGAAAATGCAGACGGATTTTAAGAGGGGAAGAGATTTTAAGAGAAGCTGTGTGGGTGTGTGGGGTGTGGGGAGGGGAGTGGGGGGGCGTGAGGGGGGATTGGAGGGGTGGAAGAACAATCCTGTACTCCTATTTCTTCCGAATAGTATCACTTTGGTTCACCATGCTTCGAAGAATGGAAAATGTGTGCTGTCTAGAACAAACCTTCAACTATCAACCTTGCCTTCCTGCCCCACCCCCAGAATACCTTTTCTGCCTGTGAAACTGCATTTCCTAGTGTAGCATGGTTGGTAATGGAGGTACAGCGAGACACTGCTTTCTCTGACATTTACCAGTGAAAGTCTAGATGCTGACCTGGTACCTTTAATCAAATGTGCCTGTAGAGAAAAGATACATGACAAGCAGACACAATCAGAGCTGGCTAAGTAGTATGGAGGTTTCACCTGGGTCAAGCTGTAGAAGAGGACATCGCGGGAGGAGCAGGACGCCTTTCTTGGGTCCTACTGTGGGAAGTGAAGCACAGTGAAGTGTGCCAGATTGATGGAAGAGTAGGTGTGTGTGTGTGTGTGTGTGTGTGTGTGTGTGTGTGTGTGTGTGTTTGTATGCACATAAGTTTGGGTACATGTGCCTTTTGAATATCCGTGTTCTGCTCCAGTGATTGAGGCCAGTTGGAAATCCACAGTAGCGATTCAGCCAATTGGACCATCGCTCGACGCCCCCCCCCCCCCGCCCCCCCCCCCAAATACTACATGCTCGCCTCAAACGTGAGGAAGTCTATCTAGAGGGGAGCCATCATTGTTTCTTCCTTGATATAGTGAAATAAAAAGAGTGAACGTTTTCCCTGAAAATGGCTTGCTGTGCAGTTCTTTTCTGTAAAGTGATCATTTCAGCTGTTATGGATTAAAGGCTGTGCTTTAATGATTAATTAGAATTAGAACAGAATTGCTCATAATTTCTTTTATTCCCGAAGTTCATTTAACAAATAGCCTGCTGGTTTAATGTGTGGCGGTTTTGTTGCTGTTGTTTGTTTGTGTGTATGTTTGTTTGGCAGAATAATGGGGGGGAATCCTGCATGTTCTACCTCATATGGGGAATCTAGCCACCACTGTGTTTAGCTGTGTAAAGAAATGTGGGTAGCGTGTGTATAACATGTACAAGGGAGAACAAGAAAGCTAAATATTAGAGGTAAGAAAGGACTAAATGCAATAAATAGGAACTCTGAGAGGGATCTAAAGCTGCTTTAACTCTGTTAATGGATTTTTCACCTTTGGTGAGAAGATTTTAAAGAGTGAATAAAATTTATTTGAAAATGGTGAAAGGATAAAATCCAACGCGGAGCTGCACAGGTTCTGTTTTGAATGGTTACTATAACTGCACAGAAAGACGGTTGTGTAGAAAGTTGTGTGGTGTCTAGGTCTGCTTAGTTTCTGCCTTTTGTTTATTTGAAACTTTTTATAATAAAATTTAAAATACAATTTAAATGATGGTGCTTAAGAGGTGTGAAGGGCTCTGCCTACTGCATTTACAAAGTTTTGTTTTTGTTTTTAATTCTATTTTGTTTGTTCGTTTTGCTTTCCTTTTGTTTTGTTTGCCTGCGGGACTTTTCTGCACCCCCGCAACCTACCTGGTGTGGGTTAACTGTTGGAAAGTGGTGCCATCTTGTGGTCAGACTAGAAATTAAGTCAGACTATTAAAGAGCAGACAAAACAGCCAGTTTTTTGTTTTTTTCTTTTAGGGTCTTTAAGGTTTAGCAAGCACATGGGAAGAACTGGTCGAGTCTTAGTCTCTCTCTCTCCTGACCCTAGGACTCTCCAGTTCAAGCTTAGTACTAGATGGGCTTGGAACACTCACACTGACACAGAGAGCTCAGCCTGTCACCTATGCAGACCAGTAAAGTATTCCTTTTTGTTGCTGTTGCTGTTGTTGTTGTTGTTAGAATTGGAGTTTCTCTGAGGGCTTTTAAACATTAGTCCATCAAGTACTGAGTGAAGTTAAGTCATATCTTGTCAGAGTTTCTGAGAAGAGAAAAAAGATTATCAGGAATCAGAGAAGGAGTGCCAATCATATTTGACCTGGGATGGAGATGAGCGAGAAAACTGGATTTTGGGCCAGGTTAATTTGCCAAGAAATCTTTGAAACGCTATCCCTTCAGATACTGTAGGGGGCGCTGTTGCCTCGTGGACCACTTAGGTTGGCCTCTTTCTGGTCGTTCAGCCTGTTTATATTTTTTCCTTTTTTTTTTTTAATCTGAAAGCAGAACCACAAAGTTGTTCTTTGTGACCTGGTCTATGAGCAAATATTGCAGACTGGCTCTTATTAGGGTGTGTTTCCTAGGTGTGTTTATCTAGTGAAATGATGTTTGTTACCCTATTCTAGACTGGCTTTCTGGAAGCAAATTATACTAAGAAATCTTTGGAGAATGCATCCTGTCCTTGTGCACAATGCGGGTGTCTTTCTGGTTTGTTCTTTGCATTGTAAGTGAATGAATTTGAAGCTAGGAGACTTGTCTTTCATCAGTAAAAATTATTTTTTTCATAATAACTCCAAATGAGAGCGATAAATCAGTGTTTATTGTCATTTAAGATGTATTCACGGAGAATGCAAATGCACCTTGTCATTTTTGGAAAGGTGAGAGACTGATACCTAGGAGATGACTCAGGGTCAGATAAAACTCATTAGAATCCCGGCTCAGCTACTTACCAGCTGCATATTTCTGAATAAATTATAAAATAATGTGAATTTGGGTCTGTAAAACTGGAGCAATATTCCAATCACGGAAGGCCTCTGTGATGATTAGAGGAGACGATGTGAATGAAATATTTGTCAGATCTTTATTACTAGGAGAAAATAAATCCTCTTCAGTTATTGGACGCTCATTGCTATGTTGGTTCCTAATAGACTACGGCCCTAGAGAAAGCTCAGACACCCTTTATCTCCTGTGAGAACCATCACGGAAAACAAACGGCATTTAGTGTTGGTCCACGTTGTGGGAAATCGTTTTGCTTTCAGTATACAAAACAGGACATTTGTCTACAGAATTGGTACAATCCCCATCAAATTCCCGATAACGTTCTTCAAGGGCTAAATGGCAACAGAATCCCAAAGTCGATACAGAAGCACAAAAGATCACAAGTAGCCGAAGCAACCTTTAACAGAAAGCGATACTGGAGCTATTTGAGTACTACTATTTGCAGTATTTGAGTACTACTCAGATCATGCCGCAGGGCCATAGCAACCGGCCGCAGGAACTGGCACAGAAACAAACGTGTGTGGCAATGAAATAAAGCCCACACCTAATTTTGAAAAGGGTGTCAAAGCCCACATCGCATAAAGGACAGTTAATGCTAGGAGGAAACTGGATTTCTCGTGAGAAGAATGGAACTAACCCGTACCTCTCACACAGCGCAAACGTTAACTCAAAAGTGGATTAAAGAACCGAACTTAAGACTTGAAAACTTTGAAACTACTTAGAAGAACACAGGTGAAACGCTTCCAAAGAAGGGCACAGGCAAATGCTTTGTGAACAAGAACCCACTAGTATAGGGAGTAATCCCGAGAAGGGACAAATGGTTTATGGGAAAGTAAGAGGATTTCACACAGCAAAGGATGCAATTGCTCAAGTGAAGAGTCAGCCTGTATCTTTCCCAACTACAAATCAAACGTGGTATTAACACCCAAGGTTTATGAAGAACTGCAAAATGTATGCACCAAACCCTACACCATCCACTCTCCCATCTGATGCTTAAACACCAAAGTGGAATGAGTAAAAATCTAATTTCTATGTAGATTCTTTACTGTTTATGTTGTATTACTGGTTTAAGAAAAGAAATTGGCTGGGCTGTTTCAGAATTTAGACTTGTCTAATCACAGTTGAGTACTTGAGCTTGAGTCTGTGTTTGCCCAGCTACTCGGTTCCCACCTGTGCTCTATTTTTTAACCCTTTCCCCACCTGAACTCTAGTCCAATGTGGTCTCAGCAAATTCTTAGGAAGTTCAAACCCTAGAAGAGCCCCCATGTCTTAGGGTCCCTCAAAGACTGCATATAAGCTGCTGTAATAATCTTAGCAGAAGAGAAGGTAGCTGCTGTCTGCCTCATGCTGCACTGAAAGCTTCAGCAACACACATAGTACGGCCACATATCCATTTTGGGTTGCTGGAACCTTTCCTTGACGCTAGACTGGTATTGACCATCTGACTGATGGCAAGAGATGCAATTGACAATGGGCCACTAACGTTCATTTCAAGTTTTAGAAATATTGGTATAATCAATGAAAAACCCTTTACATGGAAATGCTTGCCTATCTACAATAAAAGTGATAATATAATTTTTGTTACTGTTGGTCAAACTGTGTGTGTGCACTTACATGCCAGTGTGAGCAGCACACATGCAGTGGGTGGGAGTGGGAGGGGAATTAAGTCTCCCTTAAGATCTCCACCGACTCTAAGACTTAATTTTTAATTATTTATAGGTGCAGAACATGGAAGCTCAGAGAATAAAAAATTCCACTGCTCTTATAAAAATCAAGATTGTGTCAGTTATCTAAGTTCAGGTGGAACCATAACTAGAATTTAATGTTTTTCTTTTTCTTTTAAACTTGCATAAAGAGCTACCAGTGGTATCTGTTTTCCTCTTTATGTGGTTTAAGGTATCAGAGTAACTGTGGCCTGGTAAAAAGCATTGGGCAATGCTCCTTCTGCACTTATCTCGTGGAATAATTTGAGAAGTATTGGGGTTCACTCTTTTTTGACAGTTGGGTATAATTCTGTTCTAAAACCCAGATTTGTATGCCTGGGAAATTTTTAATTACTGCTTCGATTTCAGTCTATTTCACTAGGGTTTATAGGTTTGTTTAAATTGCTTATCTGTTCTTGACTTAACTCTGGTATATATTGAGATAATTATCCATTTCTTTTAGATTTTCCAGTTTGACAGAGTACAGGTTTTTAAAATATGACCTTATAATTCTCTGCATTTCATCAGTGTCTATTGTTATGTTCCCCCTTTTCATTTATAATTTTGTTAATTTAGATATTCTCTAGCTGTCTTTTAGATATTTTGGATAAGGGTTCATCCATCTTATTAACTTTCTAGAAGAACCAACTTTTTAAAAATTAAATCTTTTTATTGTATTTACCTATGATATTTGACATTGTCCCATTCGGAAGCCTGTTCTCTCTAGATAATATTTGTGTTGATGCTCAGAGCATTCCCTCTATCACTGCTCACTTTAAGTTTATTCAGGATTTTCTTTTTCTATTTTTTTTATTGTTTCTATTTCTGAATATACAAGTTTGAATCCAGGAAATTTCCTTTGTCTCTCAAGAAGTAATTTTGCATTCAATCTGGAAGGTAAGCAAAAATATGTTCTGAAGTCACATAAGCTTGAAAATACTCTGTGTCCTCTCTGTTGGGAAGACATCCTATTCGTTAATAAATCAAAGAACAGTAAAATCAGATTTTTTGAAAACCTAATATTTTATAATTTACTAAGCTCTGCCCACTTCTGACAAAATAGGAAGTGATGAAGATGAGCCGGGCAGTGATAGCGCATGCCTTTAATCCCAGCAAGTAGAAGGCAGAGGCAGGCAGATTGTTGTGAGTTTGAGGCCAGCCTGGTCTACAAAGTGGGTCCAGGACACCAAGGCCACACAAAGAAACCCTGTCTCAAAAAAGCCTAAAGAAAAAAAAGAGGGAGAAAATGATGAAGATTATGAAAAAGCTACAATTACAACTTTTCTTTTGATTATGGAAAAAGAATAGACAATATGTAGTCCATGGAAGTTAGGGGTGTTAAAACTTTCTTTTTGGAAATATTTAAATTTTATTTTTGAGGCTGTTAATCACTTTTTTTTTTGAGACAGGGTTTCTCTGTATACCCCTGGCTGTCCTGGACTCACTTTGTAGTCCAGGCTGGCCTCAAACTCAGAGATCCACCTGCCTCTGCCTCCTGTGTGCTGGGATTAAAGACATGTGCCACCACGCCTGGCTCTTAATCACTTTTGAGGGTGAATTTTCTTGCCCACTTTTCTTTTTGGAAGCATCCCCACATTTTTATATAATAAAACTTTAAAAAAAAATTGTCCTTATTTTTTTCTTTTGGTTATGAGTCTAGCCTTTAATGGCTGAGCCATCTCTCCCGCCCAATTATTTATTCTTTAATCTTTCACTCAAATAAAAAAGTATGTTAAATATATAACATATATATCTTTTTTCCCTCCTGTTACTGTTATTCCTCTTTGTCTTTTTTGTTTTGTTTTGTTTATTTATGCACTCTGCTTTTGTTGGATACCTAGGTTGTCTCCATACCTTGTGTACTGTGAATAATAGTGACAGGTAGGCGCCTCAGGAATATATTGATTTGGGCACTTTGGCTCAATCCTCAGAAGTGGTGACACTGGGTCAAATGGAAGATGTATTTTGAGTTTTTGAAGAATGTCCATACTAAGGTGCATAGTAGCTGGACGAAGTCACCTCCCCACCAGTAATCTGTCCCTTTTGTCTGTGTCTTTAATAACATTTGTTGTTGCTTTCTTCAATACTGGCATCCTGACTAGGGTAAAATAGCATCTCACTGCTGTTTTGATTTGCATTTCTCTGATAGCAAATGAAGCTGAACTTTTCTGCGTATTTATTGACCAAAGTACTTCATCTTTTGAGAACTGTTCATTCATCTCAATAGCTCTTTTATGATTCTATTGCTTCATTTCTTATTTAGTTATTATGAAAGTTCTTTTGCGCATTCTATATATTCTTTGTCAGATTGCTAGCTAGAAAATATTTCTTTTATTCTATAGGATATTTATTCACTTAATTAAGGCTCTTAGTTCCATGAGATCCCATTTGTCAGTTTTGTTGCCACTATTTCTTGAGACTGGAGTCCCGCTGAGAAAGCCCATGCCTGGGCCCACTGAGACTGGAGTCCCGTTGAGAAAGCCCATGCCTGCGCCCATTGAGACTGGAGTCCCGCTGAGAAAGCCCATGCCTGCGCCCACTGAGACTGGAGTCCCGCTGAGAAAGCCCATGTCTGTGCCCATTGAGACTGGAGTCCCGTACTGAGACTGGGGTCCCGCTGAGAAAGCCCATGCCTGCGCCCCCTGAGACTGGAGTCCCACTGAGAAAGCCCATGCCTGCGTCCACTGAGACTGGAGTCCCGCTGAGAAAGCCCATGCGTGCGCCCATATCGTGAAGTGTTGCCCCTCCTGTTTCCTGTAACGTTCTGGTCTTACATTAAGACATTTGATTCATCTGAAGCTGACTTTCGTGCAGGATGAAAAACAGACATTGTCCGTGTGTGTATACCTTGATTTCCCAAATCCCTTTGCCAAAGAAGCTAGCTTTTTCTCCAGTATGTAGTTTCAGGTTTCTTCTTTGTCCACTTTGAAGTTAGTGTTGGGTAGTTTGGACAGTTTTGAAGGTTAGAAGATAACCACTCAGTTGCTAGACACCACTTGGGTTTTTTTTTTTTCAGCCACAAACTTGGCAGTTTCTTTCTAAAAACTTCCACTCACTTTCATATGCTGGTAATCAGCTGTCCTCTAGATAAAACTCTCAGCTGTCTTATTTTTCATCCCTTAACACTTTTTTTCCTCTCTTTTCTCTTCCTCTCACTTATCACTTGCCAGCTACCCGAAATACAAGGTCTAATGAGAGTATAGTAATTTTTTAACTGGTCTTTATCTCAGCCAGAGTCATCGGGTCTAACTGAGAATCACATCAAGACTTTTATACGTAAGATCTTTGTAAGCTTGGAATCTCGCCTGACATTCTTATTCCATCAGCCTTTTCAGGCCTGGACAGGCTTGCTCTCTAGTAATGGATTCTCCTGCACACCTGGAACCTTCTTTAGACACGATCTTTAAGGATGTGGCGGAGGCTCCTAAGATGGCAAGATTAACCTGGATGCTTTCAGGTGTATCTCAAACGTAATCACGCCTGCTCTGATAAGAGAAAACAGGACCTGGGGTATATACAAAAGACAAAGGCAGAGGTTGCTATGGAGTCCATAAAGAATGGTCTCCCTTCCTGGCATATGTAGGAATTTTGCCAAGTGAGCATAATAAAACTCTCCAGACATGCAGTCTATCTTGTCTTTTTCTTTACTACCTGCCACCTGGCAGTGTTAAACTAAACCATGATACATTTTAGCTTTTTTATTTTGGTCATGGCAAAGACTCAAAGAATCAGTTTCTCTATTCAAGATAGTGGCAACAACTACAGCAGAAACTACTGCAACTTAAAAAATAGGTTTATTTATTTATTATTTAAATAGTATTCTGTCTGCATGTGTGCCTGCACCAGATCTCATTATAGATGGTTGTGAGCAACCATGTGATTGCTGGCAATTGAACTCAGGACCTTTGGAAGAACAGACTGTGCTCTTAACCTCTGAGCCGTCTCTCCAGTAAACCTCATTAAAAAAAAAATTGACAACAATCAGAAGATTTTTCAAAATTTTCTGCTTTAAACAATGATCCAAGGGGCCCTACTTCTTTCATTCCATAGCTATTGCATGTTCAGTCCTGTGAATAAGCACAACCTGCTTGATACAAGGCATAGAGAGAGAGAGTAAGTAATACGGAAGGGTTTATTTACATACATGTATATAATATACACAGATATATATGAATAAATAACATATACATGATATGTGTATATATATGATAGGGTATGTAATGTGAACTTTTGTCTGGAATGTTTTTATTTGGTTTAATTATTTTGAGATCTGTCTATGAGATGTTCTTTATCAATAGTTTTTTCCACATCAATTCTTGAAATTCATGTATACATACTCATAGGGTAGAAGTGGGGAGAGAGGATTTTTATTGAGACATCATTAAAACTATAAATCTATTGGGACAGAATTAACCATTTAATACTGGGAATTGCAGTATACAAACATGTTTATTTACCTATTTATGTTCTCTTTAATAGCCAGCATGTGGTACCCAATAAACATGCTGTACACATACATCTTTCATGAAGTTTATGCTAAGTATTTCATATTTTCTGATACCACTATAAACAGCATTGGGCTTTAATTTCACTTTATGACTTCTAGCTCGAGGAAAGGCAATGGATTTTTGCATATTGATCTTTATGTGCTCAGTATTACTCACTTTATTTATTAGTATTAGTAAATTTTGTGAATTTTGCAATATTCTTTACATATGATCACGCCATCTGTTAATAAAGTTACTTTTTCTTTTATTGCAACTAGCTTACATGCAGTATATTCTGATTACAGTTTTCTCTTCCCCTTCTACTACCAAGTCCTCCCCACTTGCCTCCCATGCAGACTCACTTCCCTTCTGACTCTTGGAAAAAAAACAGACATCTAAGGAATAGTATTAGAACAAAATGAAATATAATAAAATCAATAAAAAACCATTTGGAATATGAAAGATTAAACAAGAAAAAGGGCCAAAGAAAAAGCACAAAAAACGTATATAGGTTCAGAAGCACACATGTAACAGATGGGCAGTTAGATCTTCATGTGGGTCCCCTAGTAAGTTGAGTGAGTGCTGTCTATGGCGTGTACTCTGCTTTTTGGTGACTTTTCCCTAACAGGGCTGCCTTGCCTGGCCTGAGGGGTAAGGATGAGCTCAGCTCTGGTGCAGCTTGATGTGCTGGGGTGGTTTGAGGGGCCTCCACTTTTCTGAGGAGAAGAGGAGGTGAGATAAAGGGGGAAGGTGGGAGGTTGGGACCCAGAGGAAAAGAAAAAGGGGGCTACAATCATGATCAGGATGTAAAGTGAATATATACATTCAAACTAAACAACAACAACGACAACAACAACAACAAAACTTTTCTCATTTTGTAGGACACTGCTTTGTTCAAATTATAGTGTGCTTTGACGTGCAGCAGATTTTCCGTATCATGAGGCCCCATTTATGAATTGTTGTTTCTAGTGCCTGTGCTGTCTGTGTTCTGTCCGGAAAGTCTTTTCTTTGACTTTGAATAACTATCTCCCACTTTATCTTCTATCAGATTCAGTGTATCTGGCCTTAATGCTTTTTATCCATTTGGAACTGAGTTTTGTACAGGGTGATAAATATGAATCCATTTTTGTTCTTCTACATGCAGCAATCCAATTTGATCAGAATCATTTGTAGAAGATGCTGTCTTTTCTCCAGTGTGTATATCTGGCATCTTCTTTTTTAAATAAGGTGTCCATAGAAGTATGATGTTATTTCTAGGTCTTCAATTCCATTTCATTGATCACTATCAGGGGGGTTTGTGTGCCAATATCATGCTTTTTATTACTATAGCTCTGTGGTTCAATTTGAAATAAGGAATATTACCTTCACCAGATATTTTATCATTCAGGAGTGTTTTAACTATTCTGGATTCTTTACTTTCCATATAAAGCTAAAATTTTCCTTTAAATTTCTATGAAGAATTATATTGGAATTTTGATGATTGCTTTGAATCTGTAAATTTCTCCAGATGTATAACCACATTTACTATGCTCATCTTACTGACCAATGAGCATTGGAGAATTTTCATCTTCTGCTACCTTCTTTGACTTCTTCAGTGTCTGAAAGGTCTTGTCATACAAATCTTTCATTTGCTTGATTACAGTTACCCCCAAGGTATTTTAAATTTTTGGTAGCTACTTTGAAAGATGTGTTTTCTCCATTTTCTGTCTCAGTCCATTTGTCATTTGTATATAAAAAGGCTACTGATTTCTGTGTGTGTTGTATCCTCATACTTTGCTGGTAATATTTAACAGCTGTAGAAGCTTCCTGGTGGAGTTAATGGGGTCACTAATATATACTATCTTATCATCTGCAACTAAAAATGATTTGACTTCTTCATTTTCAATTTGTATCTCTTGATATCCTTCAGTTGCCTAGCTAAGACTTCAAGTACTATATTGAATAAATATGGAAAGAATGAACAACCTTGTCTTGTTCCTCATTTTAGTAGACTGTTTTGGCTTTCTTTCCATTTGATGTTGCCTATGGGCTTGCTGTAAACTGCCTTCATTGTGTTGAGGTATGTTCCCTTATAACCTGAATTTCTCTGGGACTTTTTATCATGAAAGGTTGTTGGATTTTGTGAAATGTCTTTTCTGCCTCTGATGAGATGACTGTGTGCTTTTTGTCATTTGATGTGTTTATGTAATGAGTTACATTTATCAATGTATATATGTTGAACTACCCTGCATCTGTGGGATGACACTTACTTGATCATGGTGACTGGTTTTTTTTTTTTAATGTGTTCTTGGATTCGCTTTGCAAGTATTTTGTTGAGTGTTTTTGTATCTATGTTCATAAGGAAAATTGGCTGATCAATCTCTTTCTTTGTTGGATCTTTATGTGATTTAGACATCATCATAACTGTGGCCTCATAAAATAAATTATGCAGGGCTGGAAAGATGGCTCAGAGGTTAAGAGCACTGGCTGCTCTTCCAAAGGTCCTGAGTTCAATTCCCAACAACCACACGGGATCTCATAACCATCTATAATGATCCTGGTGACTTTTGTGGCGTGCAGGTGTATGTGCATGCAGGCAGAACACTGTAAACACAATAAATAAATCAGTCTTAAAAAAATAAAACAAATTATGCAATGTTCCTTCTTTTTCTATTTTGAGAAATAATTTGAGGAGTATTGGCATTAACTCTTTTCTGAATGTCTGGTATAATTCTGTGCTAAAACCGTATGGTCTTGGGCTTATTTTAATCTGGAGACTTAATGATTACGCCTATTTCACTAGAGGGTATGGGTCTGTTTTTGCAGCTTCTTTGATTGTGACTTAACTTTGGTAGGTGGTATATGTAGAGAAAAAGCATTCATTTCCTTTAGACTTTCTCTGATGTTTCTGCTATATTACATTTCTCAAGAATTACTGGTGTCTAGGCATCTGGGATTGGGATCATTGTAATTCTTGGTGCTGGTATCTGGCCTTGTCCTTGTTGGGTGAGTGTTTAGTTCCTTGGTTTCTGTTGTCCTTTCTGGTTTTCAGGAGAATGTGGTGGCTGTGAGTTACCAGGTAGTGAATTCTTCTGAGTTCCTAGCAGGGGTGGCCACTAAAGGTTCCAGTTAGAATGTGTTTCTTGGTTTGGGGAGCTGCCACTTCCAGATGGAGACAGACTAAAGGGGAGGGGCTGAGCTAACCTCAGAAAAGAGGAAAACAGGGTATGGCCCCCAAAGACTAGGGGTCAGAGAGGGAGGAGAGGCCACAAGAAGTACTCTGTTACATATCTGGCAATTAGATTCTGTGGGGGAAGGAGAGAGAGAGTGAAGGTCTGTAAATTGTCTACCTCCTTCCCTGGCCAGCATGGCTAGTGGGTTCCCAGGAAGTGGCTGCAGAAGTTGACAGTTTCTTCTTATTTTCTTATTTTACTTGCCTGCCTGAACAGGCTACAACTTGTATGAGAATCTTAAGCAGAGTAATAAGAATGAATGCCCTTTCTGGTTCTTGATTTTGATTTTCACATGTTTCCTTCATGAATAGATACAGTGTTAATCCAGTTTGTTCACAGGTGTACTGTGTCATGGTGAGGAAGCTTTCTTCTATTCCTGCTTAACTGAGATTTTTCATCATGGTTGGCCAGATTTTGTTAAGTTTTGTTGTTGTTGTTTTGTTTTCCAAGACAGAGTTTCTCTGTGTAGACTTGGCTCTCCAAGATTCGCTTTGTAGACTAAGCTGGCCTTGAACTCCCAGAGATCCACCTTCTGCTGCCTCCCTGAGTGCTGGATTATAGGTGTGTGCCACACAGCACCCAGATGTGTTTATTGTTTGTTTGTTTTTATATACAGGTTAAAGCTGTCACCTTTTTTTGTTTGCTAGTTTGTTTGACTCTTAGTCTGTAACATGGTAAATGTTTTGGTTTAGTTTCAGTTGCTGTGGTAAGGCACTAACCAAAAGCAATCTCTGGAGGAAAGAGCTGGGTTTACAGGTTACAAAATACCATTAAGGAAAGGAAAGGCAGGAGCTCAAGGCAGGAATTGACACAGACATCATGAAGGAACACTGTTTACTGCCTTGTTCTTTATGATATGTTCAGCAAGCTTTCTTAATAGCACCCCAAGCCCCATGCCCTGGGTAGGACTGCCTACGGTGAATGGGATACTCACTCATCAATTATTAATCAAGAAGATGTCCTCATGGACACGCCCATAGACTGTCTGATGGCAGCAACTGCTCAGTTGCAGTTCCTCAGCCCATGTGACTCTAGTTTGTGTCCAATTAACAAAATCTGATTATCACAGTAAATTACATTGAATAATATTTTTCAAATGTTATACCACATTGGAATTAGTGCATACTTTAACTTCTTTTTCACTTTCAATCTATTTGTGTCATTTTATTTAAGAAACATTTCTCGGGGTGGAGAGATGGCTCAGAGGTTAAGAACACTAACTGTTCTTCTAAAGGTCCTGAATTCAATTCCCCACAACCACATTGTGGATCATAACCATCTATAATGTGATTTGATGCCCTCTTCTGGCACTCAGGCAGAGCACTGTATAAATAATAATAATAATAATAATAATAATAATAATAATAATAATAATAATAA
>OU015748.1:93059313-93078122 GCA_907169655.1 Acomys percivali
AATAATAATAATAATAATAATAATAATAATAATAATAATAATAATAAATCTTAAATAAATGAAACATTTCTCAGAGGCAACAGGTTGTTTGATTCAGACTTGCATGCATATATATATATATGTGGGTGTGGGTGTGTGGGTGTGTGTGTGTTTGATTATATAGACATTAGAACACTCCTCTTAGAACACTTTTGTATTTTTGTCATTTCAGTTTATATTCTCTGTTGCCCAATTTGGTAAAATATTTGTTTTTGTAGTTATTGCTCTATGGTTTCCTAGATACAACTTTGTCTATTCAGAGGCTGTGTTCATAATATGGTCCATAACATCCTATATGGGAAACGTGTCACAGTGTTTTCATGTAAGCCCTTTCTACTTTGTTTAATACACACTTTAGTTCTGTATGTGTGTTCCTGGCAGCTCACTATTATGTTTAAACAATAGTTATCTTAACATTGTATTTTCACTCATGCAATTATGTAATTTGCTCTTCCTCAATTTGGGGTATTTTCAGATTTCTATTTCATAAGTACTTTTTTCCACTTAAAATATTTTATTTTACCTTTCCATTATTTGAAGTCTATTGCTAATAAATCTTTTCAGCTTTTGTATGTATCATGAAATCTTTATTACACAGTCAGACTTGAAAGGTAGTTTCACTGGGAATAGAATTCTAACTTGAAACTTTTCCAATTTTTGAAGATGTTACTCCACTCTTAGGGAGATTTCCCCCTGCCATTTTAAATTCTCTCTTTTTAAGGTATTTTGTAATCACATATTTGAGTCATGCTCTTATCATGTACCTTGGAGTAATTTATTTTGCTTAAGGTCACAGGGGATCCTGCATCTGTGGGTTCTGAGGTTTTTCATCAAATTTGGGGAGTTAGCATTATTTTGATGTTTTTTTTTTCATTACTCCAAGTTTATAAACTCCAATTACATCTTCACTGGTCATCTTAATCTTGTCTATAGCTCACATTTGCCCCTGTCCCCATCAACTTTCTCTCTTTAATATTTGGTAGTTTCAATTTCTGTGTTTATTAACATTTTTCTTATGCCACTGATAGGATATTTTACTATTCTTTACTTCAGATACTTTATATTTTCATTTCTACAAGTTTATGTTTTTTCTATCTCTCGTATCTCTGCTTTACTTATCATGATTTATTCTGCCATTTAGAACATCAAATATGGTTTGTATACATGTTTGAATACTGTTGCCTATCTTAGGACTCATGTTATACACTTTCATTGATACTTTTTTCTCCTCACCATGACCATATTTTCCGTTTGGTTCTTTGCCTGTGTCATAATATTTTAGGTTTCTGGGTACTCTACATTTTACATTGTTTGCTGGTAATTCTTTATACTTTAAGATCCTTGATCTTTCTTCTATTAAACAGGTTGTTTGAAGATGGATTGATTTTTTTCATTTTCTTCCCCCCCATGTTTTATTTTATTTTCTATTTAATTATTTACTTGACATGCAGATTGTAGGCCCCTCCTCACCTTCTTTCCTCCTCATTCCATCCTCCATTCTTCTTCCCCCACTCCCCCTTCCCTAATCCTCAGAAAAGGGGACACCCACCAATCCACCCAAGCATATTGGTGAAATTGGAACAGGCCTTGGTCCTGAAGCAATGCCCTTAAATGGTTTTCATCTTTTTCAAGCATAGCAAGAAACCAGCCCAAGGGACATTCCTGTGTCCCTTCTTTCTGGTTTCTCAGTTTTCACATATGTGTATGTAGAGTAGTGTCCACTGCAGTGTGTAGTCATGATAAGCACATGGCAGATCTTTAGTGCTCTCCCTCCCCCCCGGCCCCCAGTGGATTCTTCTCTCCATGAGGCAATCTTTTTGAGGGGAGAGTTCAAGACAGGGTTTCTCTGTGTAGCCTTAGCTGTCCCAGAGTCACTCTCTAGACCAGGCTGGCCTCAAACTCACAGCGATCCATCTACCTCTGCCTCCAAAGTGCTGGGATTAAAGGCATGTGCCACCACACCCGGCTCTGTGAAGCAATCTTACCTGTGGTGGTTTATATAATTTAGTGCTACTTTGAACTGTCCACAGGCAGAGACCAGCCTTACTATATGAAGGAGACCACTGTGCAATGCTTGGATTTTGCTTCCTGCTATTCATCCTGAGTACTCACCATGCACTAAGATGGGAGATCACCAAATTCATTGCTCTCGCATCTCTTCTTCTCACTCTTCTACAGTGCCCTTTCTCCAATATCTGAAATGCATTATTTTGCGTACTCCTTTGGATTGTTTATTTATCTTTTTCACAAGGGGATAGTGCCAATCCTTACCTTCATCTTCAGTTCTAACAAGACCCGGAAGTTTGGACGCAGATCATGGCTATCACTGTTTTGAGCATCATGACAGAGTAGAAAATGCCCCTTATAAAATGTTCCCCAGAATTGTAATATGTATAAGAATTTTAGCCTGTACACGATACATACTTGAAATTGTTGGAAATACTTAAAAGTCAAATTATTTGCTCCCAGTTACTCTTGCTGGAGGGTGAGTTCTATTTGAATGTTTCTTGTATACTGTATCATACTTTAGTTCACATTTTGCAGTATGAAATCGCCTTTGCTCAGCCTGAATTGGGCTGATTGCCAGCCCATTGCTTGGATCACTGCCTGGCTCAATTTAGCTGTAAATGTAACTAAAATAATGGTTTCACACATGGTTATTTTGGACATTATAATATAAGCAGATCCAATCTGCTGCAGGCTAAGTATTCCAATGGTCACTATTCACCATAAAATGTCAGTGTGGTCATGCTTTATAGTGATGACCTTAGTATACATAATTGAATTTTTTTTCTGCCATTGGGAAATGGAGCACATCTGCAAATCACAGCTGGCAACTTCTTGGATTAATCTAGGCATAAATACAGCTGTACCAGTGAATAAGCATTTAAAAGAAAGAAAGTCCCAAAACAAGCAAACAAAGCAGATCAGAACAGAGCTAGGGCCACAAGTCACTATAGAAGTTTCTGTTCACTAACTCACTTGTTTACTCAACATCTTGTGTTAAGCAGTAACATATAGGTCAGGTCTAACATAGTACATATGCAAAATGGCACTTAGCCTGTTCATGCCTTGCTTTTCATGGAACAAATAGAATATTGAAGCAAATAGTCTGCGGTGTTCTTTTTCTTGGATTTTTCTGTAGCTCTTGACAAATTAGTCATCCAAAGCCATAGCTAGAGCTTTCTATGCTCAATCCTTAAAGATAGTAATGATCCAGATAGAGAGACAGAAAAGTTTCCTGAGCTTCTGAGTCTCCAAAAGTAGATAATTAAAAGAAAAATAGCAAGAACAAAGCTCCCCAGGTGACACTAGGAAAAAAGTTCCCCAGAAAAGAGAGAGTTAGAAACCAAATACTTTGAGTAAGCACTTGAGTTCCTGGGGAAAGAGGTTTGGGATTTTTGTCATAGTCTTTGCTTGATGCCAGAGGAAGAAGGTATCTGTGCTAAAGAGATGGCTGTCTCCTTCTTTGTAAGATACAAGAAAAGGACCAAGTGTGTGGAGCAGAAACACTGACTTTGAAACATACCGAAATGTGGAGATGTTTATTGTCCTCCATCCCAACAAGTTGCCTATGCTTCAGAATAATTTTTTCATATCTGAGGCCAACTCATGTTTCTGTTTCCTTCAGATGAAAATAATCATGAGCTTTCATAAAAGAGTAGCAAGGAAGTAACAGACTCTGGATCCTTGTTGACAAGTAGCAATCTGAGAAAGATTGACCTCTTCAACAGGGAACCATAGAAATAACAACCCAGGAATAGAAATGTTCAGATTCTACCAACCCTTTTTTACTGTTTAGTTTGAAAAACTTTCAAAAGTCAACAAAACCCTTGAGGAACGATAAAACATGAATAAATGGAAATATACTTTTTTGCCAGTCAGCAGATTTATGGATTTATAATAAAAGTCATAAAACAGATATTGTCATAAAAAGTTAAATTATTTTATTGCATATCTGAATTTGGAGATTAAGATTTAAACCAAGGATACAGTGAAACTTCATGTGATATAGCTACACTTACTATTTTTCTGGGTGTATATCTGTTTTTTTTTTAACTTATTTACCTATTAAATATACACACCAGAAGAGGGCACCAGATCTCATTATAGATGGTTATGAGCCACCATCTAGTTGCTGAGAATTGAATTCCAGATCTTTGTAAGAGCAGTCAGGGCTCTTAACCATCGTCTCTCTAACTCCCCTGGGTGCATCTTATATCAGCACTCCAGAATAGTTCCTTCAATAAATCTTGGGGTGAGATGCAAGACACAGTCAGAATACAAATCAAAGAAAGGGTTCAGGATAATAAAGATTGTCCTCAAGTTCATACTAAATTAATATACCGTAAAACTCAATGGTCAAAATGGCCATTATTTTCACATAGCTGTCTTCTGGGTAGGTAGAGTCAGACATGGCTTGACATGGCTTAGCTTGGTGGCTGAACAGATCAACTAGGGCATCCCCACTTTGTGTGTCTTTCTTCCTCCTTCTTTGGACATTACTGTGACAAGCATGTATTTTTCTTAAAGTGGTTGTGAAGCAGCAATGGGAAATTAGAAATACATATTTTTATGGCTACATTTCAGGATGGGTGCATCATTGCTTTTACCTACAGTAATTGGTCAAAACAAGACATACCAAGCAAAAGCACTCTGAACAAAACAATGTAGATTCAATGACAGATAAAGAATTGAGTCTAATAATTCAATTGGCCACAATAAAGGAGAACTTTCATTTTATTTGTTTTATTTTTTGCATTATAGCTGTGCATTAGTTACTTTTCTGATGATGTGATAAAACACAATGGCTAAAGGCAACTTATGGAAGAAAGAGTTTACTTTGGAACCCAGTTTCAGAAGGCTGAAAGTCCACTGTGGCAGGGATGCATGGCCACCAGCAGAAGGCACTGCAGCAGGATGAGGAAGTTGAGATAATGTATGCCAAGCACAAAGCAGACAAGAAAATCAGAAAATGTTGTGGGGGCTTTAAACTCTCAAAGACTACCTACTCCCAGAGACATGCTTCCTTCCTAGGTTCATCCCTAAACCTCCCAAACAGTATAACCAACTGGGAACCACATGTTCAAATGCCTGAGCCAATGGGAGACATTTCTACATCAGACCCTTGACATGTGCTTTGCAAACTACATATCCATGTCTACAAAACAATATACAGTTTGTGTCTTTTCTTCTCTAAGGCTCCATGAGCCCAAGTAACCTGCCCATTATGTATAGGTGGTATGAGACTGGGATTCTACCATGTCACAATCCAAAACCTATGCCTTGGAAGACAATGCTGTTGGCCAGGTCTCAGGTTTCTTGATGTTCAATCAACTCTTTCTCCTAAATGACCTTGATGGTAGATGGTTGAATAGCTCTGAGGTCTTCCCTTTTTTTTTTCACTGCTTTACTTCCTTTCCTTATGACTTGCTAATTAATTCAATCACTCTTCCTTGATTTCTGTTAGTAGGTAATGCCATGGTTGATACCATCTGGAAAACATTTATCCAAGTCTTCAGCGAGAAACGTCACAGACTAGGAGCTATAAAAGGAGACCCTCCAGAGGAGCTTCATCTGTGAAGGTGATAAATGACCAGTCTTTGGGCTTCTCTGTCAGGAGCTCTCCCTGGAGGTTGGGGAGCAGTACCCTCCCTGCTGTGGTGCCAGCTGTGTTCCTTGCCACATGTTCAGTAGAGCGTGTGCCCTCTGAATGGTGTGAAGAGGGTGGAACTACCAAACTCACATAAAGAACTCTCAACAGAATCTCTTTCCTCTGATTGTCTGAAGTGCCTTCTCCCCAGCTGGTCATGCATCACACATTTAGAAGCCCAGATGCCAACAGCTGGAGTTAAAACTCCCAGTTTAATAGAGGAAAATATGTTGATACTTTTAATTGGTCCCCAAAGAGAAACTCAAGAAACAATTTATTGGTTGATGGATTTGAGGCTTCCAACTTAGCAGAGCTGGGAAGCATATGCAAAAAAAATAAACACATTAAAATTGTGGCTAATTATTAGAAAGTTGACTTATCTCATTTGGGTTAGGCCAGTCAAGTGAAAATTGTTTTGGTTTTAAATCCATTCACGTTTCAGGTTTTTGATGTGTGTGCTCACCTGCAAGTACAAGCAAGCATCTGACTCTTTACCAGACTCCTTTTAACCAATGGTCTTGACTTACCCAGTGGTCCTGAGTCCACAGACTTGGATCAATGAAATCTCCATTCCCAGATCTACAACTTTATTGATTAACTGAATAGGATCTGGGAGACTCAGGAATGCTATGAACAAAATATCTACTCAGCAAAACCACGAGAACGTCCAGACTGTGCACCTACAAGAATCAGCAATTGCTACAATAACACAATGTAAAAACCAATTCTCAAATCTCAATGGCCTGTACAACAGGCAAATATTTATTATTCACAAAGGTGTAAGCACAGTGCTTATTCACACGCTTTCAACTAAGCCCAATACTGCTTCAGGTTAAAGATGAGTTTCAGGCCTGCACCTTTTCCTGAGCTCCTGTCAGTTGAAGGCATGCTCTTCCTGTAGATATGCAGAGTAACACCAGAAGTGGAGAAATGTTGGTGAGTTTAGGAGTATCACTTTGGAGTAGGTAAGAGAAAGCTGAGTGGTAGGATGACAACATCATGCCATCATAATAATAAATCCAGATCTCTTGGGACTTTTCTCATATTTAATGGGCACAATTACTAGTTATTACTAGTTATTATTATTCTATTAGAGTCAAACTTCTAGGAAGTATTTGAATAAGCCAATCATCAAATAATTGTAAATGATTTATATTGATCAGGTAGTTTGGGATGCTGGAAATTCAAATGTGAGTTGATATGCATCCATTTGACATACCTGAGGTAAGTATGGTCTCATTCTAACATTCTTATAGATAACAAGAAAAAGTGTGGCTGCACTTTTGAAGTGTGACAGTCAAACATGTAGAAAGGATTTTTTGAGCTTTTAAATTTATTTTTATATTTTTTATGTTTAATTCTCCTTGTGTGTGCTTACATATTTATGTGTATGAATGTATTTATATATGTATGTGTGTATGTATGTATGTATGTATGTATGTATGTATGTATGTATGTATATATAAAATAAAAGACCTAACATCTGTATCACATCTCTTCCATCCAAGATCATGGCTGAAGATAGGTAGAAAAATGTAAGAGCCAGAGCCAATGGATGATTGACTAGCAGGGTAGTGAGTTTGGACATAGCAGGGCAGCTGCACATCAGAACTCACTGCAGTTGTTATGGCATGGACAGGCTCTGTCAAACTTAAGCCAGACCAAATCCCAGCTTGCAGATGGGAGGTGGGCAAAAAGTTTCACTCCTAGCTGAGGAGCTGTTGACAACTGGTGGCTTCTGTAAGTCAGGGGATTTGGGGTGGGTGGTTTTCTTTAAGAACCTGGTAAGTCAACCATGCTTCAGCAGAAGGTCACACATTCATCATATATGAACAAAACATAATGGACTTAGAGGATGAGGGAAAAAAAGACACAAATCATGTGGGTAGGGAAGGGAGAGATGGATCTGGGAAAAAAATGAATATGGCCAAAATTTGTATGAAACTCTCAAAGCACTAATAGAAAATTATGAAGTGGGTGGAGAGATGGCTCAGTGGTTAAGACAGTGTAGTGCTTTCACAGAGGATCCATGTTCAGTTGCTAGCACCCACATTAACACCCATACCAGCTGGTTTATTCTCACCTGTAATGCCAGCTCCACAAAACCCAACACCTTTTTCTGACCCTCATGGGTATTTGCATGTGGACACACATGTGCAAGCACGCATGCACACATGCACACACACACACACACAGAGAATTTAAAAATGTGCATGCACACACACACACACATACACAGAGAATTAAAAATTTAAAAAAATATATAAATATATTAAAAGTCCAAAAATCCTTTCTACATGTTGACTGCCACCTTTAGAAAATGCAACCACACCTTTTCTTAATATCTGTGAGAATCTTAGAGTTAGACAATAATTGCTTCAAGTATGTTAAATGGATGCATATTGACTCATTTTTCAATTTTCAGCATCCCAAACTGTACCTAATTAATAGAAATTACTTACAAATTATTTGATGATGAGTTTTTAAAAAATAGTTGGGTGTGTGGTAGGCATTGGACATACGAAAAATAGAATATATAAATTTGTTAGAGTAGCTTAAAGTGAATAATGGATAATTTTATAGTGGGAAAATCATACTAAAACTGCAAAGGTTTGTCTTAGAAATGTTCAATCAGGTAAGTAACAAGAGGCACTATAGGAATGCAGAACAGGACATTAGAGTTATGGAAGGAGTAAAAATGTCTCTGAAATCAACTGACAAGACCCCCAAAGCAAAGCAAACAACAAACACTTGAGGATGGTCAAGGAAAGCACAGGAAATCCAAGTGACTTCTGCAGAAGCTGTCTTCTGAGTTTCTAGTTCCAGAACTGTATTCTCTGTAGACTGAAGCGCTGTGCAGAAAAATCCTCCCAGAAGTAACGAATTTTCAAGTCTCGTGAGACAAGAAGAATTCTGTGGGGCTGGAGGAAGATGGGGTAAAGGAAAAAAGGAGATAACCCAGGTGAATGCCTTAGATTTGTAAAGATTAAACCAATAGTGTAGCAGGAAGCTTTGCTAAATTCTTATTAGCATAGTGCCTAGTTAGGTTTATATTGCTAATAAACACCATGACTAAAAGCTAAGGGGAGGGAAGGCTTTATTTCTTTCACCTTATGACTTACAGTCCATTATGAATGGAGGACAGGACAGGAACTCAAGCTGAGGAGGAACTTAGAGGCAGGAACTGAAGCAGAGGCCACGTAGGAGGACTTGTTCTTCATAGATTGCTTGGCCTGAATTACTGCTCACAGTGGGTAGCCTCCCCTACCCCGTATTTATTATGAATTCAGAAAAGGCCCTACAGTCTTGTCTCAGACCAACCTGATGGTGGCAGTTCCTTACCTGATGTCTTTAAATGACTCTAGTTAGTGTCAAGCTGACACAAAACTAACCATCACTTTTAAGAACGCATGGACATAAATAGACAACAGTGCTTGGTGTGTGGGTTTGAGGCCAGCATAGGATACATACGATTCTGCGTTGACAACAACAAAAGACACCTCAAAACAGCACCAAAAAGGAAATCCATAGCATTAAAAAGTCATTAAAAAGAAAAGAAAAGAAAGTTAACATCTAACCAAATTATAAGGGGGAAAATTTCCCACAAACATAAGAGAGAATAGTTTTAAAATATAAAAGCAGAAGATTGTAACAAAGTGGAAAATTATATAGTAGGTTTAATACTACACAGAGCTGATTCTGTTAAAACAAAACAAAATAAATAAATAAATCTATTTTCTTATGTAATGGAGAAGTTGGAGCAACATAGAGAGGTAAATCAGAAGGAAGAAAAAGGAAGACGAAAAGTAAAAGGAGGAAGAAGGAGGAAGAAAGAGAGCACAGAAGGTAGATAAGTACTGTACAACTAGTGACCGCTATCCAGCCGGAGGTTGGCCAGTGGAAGAACTCACCAGACCCCAGTAAAGATATCTAAGTTTTGCTTTATTTAGTGATAAAGAAGAGAATGTAAATAGTTTTCTAATGAAAAAAAAAAAAAGAAATAAAAAGGAAAGGAAATGGCATGACTGCTCCTAGGTATGGTGGAGGAGAAAGTTCCCTATAGATCTGTGGGAGAGCATAGCCAGAGCAGACACATGTGGGGAGTACAAAGTGTTTCATGACCATGAACCAAAATGGGAGAAGAAGGAAAGAGGGGAACCAGGAGGAAAGAGGTACAAATGGAGCAAAAGAAGGGCAGGTAAGCAAAAGGTCACGATTATATAGGGAAGAGCCTCTGTGGGAAGGGCAGCCTAGCCCCAGAACTGGAGAGTTGTGGGGGAGGGGGACTTGGTTGGCAGGGTAGAGGGAGGGGTATGCCAGGCACACCCTGTCACAGGTAGGGACTGGAGGATTCTGGGAGAACCTAGAGGTCAAATCCACTTTGATATGTTAAATAGGCACTTCAGCAGCTTGTCCTGGGTTTGAAACCTGTTATCTTGCATTTTCAGTTTCAGTTTGACTAATATTTTAAAATTTATTGCCTAGCTGTAGTGGAAGAAATAAAGTTCCGTTCAGAATAATCTCCTCTAGTAAAGGTCAACAGGCATATAGAATTAGGAAAGGATTGTTTTGTAAGTGCGAGGGACTCATTGGTGTGGGTGGGGCTAAACAACCACTTACCAGTAGCTTTTGGGCTCCCCCACGGATCAACATAAGCATCACCCAGGGTGTGCCAGGAATGACCCTTTTGGCCCAACCCAAACTAGCCAAGTCAGCGATTCTGGGGGATGGGACCAAATGTTCCCTCTTAGCGCAACGTGTCCACGCATCTAAAGGACACCCACAGCTAAAAACGGCTTCGTATCACATTGCCTCACATTATTTCATCCCTCCAACGACCCAAGAAAGATTCAAGCTAATTCATAGATACCCAAGTTCCTACCCTAATTCTTGATGTTTTGTTTTTGTTCTTCACTTTCTTGTTTTGCCAAGGTAGATACTTGGAGATAATGGAAACTTCTTCATTTTGGATGTTCAACAGTGCCATCCTCTTTCTTTTCCACAGGACCTACAAAACATTCAGAGCTTCTTAATCCACATGTCCTACCAGGTTTGCTGAAAAGCAGCAGTCTTGGCTTTTGAAGCCTGTCTGAACCACTGGGGCAAATTGAGTTAATCAAAATTCTAGACTCCTTTCATTTAGAGTTTCTGAGCCTTTTGTGTCTAGAAAGTTGGATAATGTTATTCACATGCTTTAAAGTGCCCTGCAATCCTCTTAGAAAAATGACCTGTATGTGATAGAAATGCTCCAAGCCAACAATCCATGCATGCGTGTATGCTTGAGTATTCATAATTTGTATACATTTCTGCAGGACTAAGTCTGAATTCCATAGAGCTCCCTTTGTTGCCAACCCAATGCTGCATGCCGTAGGTTATTAAATTAATGCATTTTTTTGTTATCAAGCTTCTCTGTAGAAAAGAGTGTGCTTAGAAGTAAGTGTGTGTGTGTGTGTGTGTGTGTGTCTGTGTGTGTCTGTGTGTGTCTGTGTCTGTGTATGTTGTGCTTTTAGTACTTTGTATTGAGAGATAGGAAGGTCTTTCCAATTCTTGGAAGCTGAATTTCTCAGTTTTCACAACATTAATTAATTATAGCAGTGTGGTTCTGATTCTCATGTTTGCAAAGGTTCTTATTCTGTTTTCCAATATTTCCTCCCTTTCTTCCAGTACTATAACAACTATGAGTGACAAGCCATGTTCTTTTCTGTGCCATGTGTGACCAGCCACTCATTTACCATTCTGTTCTATTCCAACTTGCCAAAGCGGTGCTCGTATGTAGGTTTATTCTAAAAGAGCAGCGAAGTGGCTGGTGTTTAAAATGGTGATGGAGATGTCAGAAAACCGACTCCATGCTTTGTTCTCAATGCTTATGTAGCAGCTGCTGGGTATGTTTGCAAGGCCAGCACTGCCCACTGCTGCCAGTCCTCACAGTGCCTAATACACCAGAGCGACCTTGTTGATTTGAACAGCTGTAGCTTGCCCTCAGAAGCAAACCTGGGACAGCGCTGACAATTTCTCAGTCTTGAATTCAGTGCTAAAGGTGTGACCTCTTTTTTGTGGTAGGCCATCAGCTTTGAACCAAATCCTTGTGCTCAACTTCCACGCTTTGACATGAAATTCTGGGACCCACGTCACCAAAATTTAGCCAGGTGCATTTATTCTGGGTGCTAGGACAACCTCAAATCTCCAGCAATATATACTTATCTTTGCTTTAGGTCAAGTTAGAAGTTAAGGTGATGGGTCTTAATTCTTAAAGATTGGCTGTGATTTGTTAGAAGTGTGTGCACCAAACAACAAAATAAAATGCACTCTAAATTCAAGGATGAAGAGAGCACAAAAATCTCCTAATTTTAACCATCTTGTACTCATTTATTTTTATATTCAACAAATATTTATTAAACACTGACAATGGCCTACACCGGGGATTACAAATAGGTTCCATCTTGTATGCCAACTCTGATCAACAGTGGGTTTCTCTCTGTAGCAGTCCAGTTGCACAAGTGGGCTCAGCTGGAAAGTGCCAGGAGTGATCAGCAGCCTGGCGCATCTAGGAAGCATTAAAGAGCAGTGACAGCAAACACACCAGGTATTTGGCAGTCCTGCTGTTGTCTCTGGAGATAGTGATAAAGGAGATACATACATAGTTTTATGGGACTAAATTCCCTGACAACAATAGTCCTTGGGGGTTTATTTTACCTTTTGGCTTACATTGCTTTTTCAGGAGATGTGCCCAAGCCTCATCATTCAAGCCAGCCCTGCTCCATGCACTTGTCTGGTTTTTTTTGGTTGTTTTTTTTTTTTTTTCAGTGATTTCATCAGGAAACTGCAGCATTTGCAGCTGGCCATAGCTCACCCCCTTGTTAATGCACAGACTAATTCATCTCCTGCCCAGAGGAATTGGAACTGACATTACAAAGAAAAATTGCCCCCCAACTCAAGAAAAGTCTGTCCAGGACCAATCTCAGAAAGTTCAGCTCCCTACAGAATGATACAATTTGACATCCCAATTACAGCAGCCGGGAGGAGAGTCAGGGATGAAAGGAAGAGACTCACATTTCAAGCAGTAAAAGAAAACCATTTAGTTGGCTTGCATGCAGATGAAAGAGACCTCGGTCCCTGGAGCTAATTATTCACGGCATTAATTCAGGATGTGAGAGACATAGGATGCACCTTTGTAAAAATGCCCCGAGATAGTCAATTGAAGCTGATTAGTAAAAGCAAAGCCGGTAGGGAGGGCTGAACAGTGTGTGCAGGGAATCACGATTCATGGTGTCTTGTCTAATTTCCCGAAGAATTGCTAGCATGTGCATTCTATAAAAATTGATTAATCACTTGAAGCCAGATGCACCCTTTATTGAACCTGGCCCTTCCTTATTAAATATAGAGATTAAGACCAGGAATAAGGGAGTAATACTTAGAACGGTCTATCATCATCCTTATATATTTTACTGCTAATGAAGCAAAAATACATTTTTATTGAGATAATCAAATATAAAACTCAAGCGTCTCTTCAATTTCCTGATACAATTAATGGGAGGATACAATATTCGTTTCAAAGGAAGGCTCCTTTTCACCTCCGCAGTTATGGTAATTAAAGCATCTGAATTGCTACCCTTTCAGGTCTTGCTAAGGGGTGAGATCCGTCTGGTTCTACAGTCTATGTCATGCTTGGTTTGCTTTATAAAGAAGAAAAAAAAAAAGCCTTTGCTGCAACAGAAATGCTTTCTTCCTGTAGTGTCTTCATTGGAGACTTTACCATCTTGTTTTCCTAACCTCCTCTTCTTTTCTTCTTGGGAGAACCATTTTGTTTTCCCTCCTGGGGACGTTCTTTCTCCTCTCCACTGCAACTTTATAATTCCAAGTAGGATAGCTCCGATTATGAGCGTTTGCTGTCCTGGCTCTTCCTCATTGCCGAGGGTAGGCACCTGACTTGCGATAGGTCGGTTTCTTCCTTGGCATTCTAAAGCACGGGAACAGAGTGTGATGCAAATGGTTTTGTCCTTCTGTCTGAAGTTCTTGACAGGCAGGTTTCCCACCATGCACCATGGCTAAGATGGAGGAGGCGATGCACAAGGAGAAAGGGAAAGTAAAATGCAGAGAACTAAACAAATGGAAACTTCTGACTGACTCTCATTTCCAATACCCTTCTGTTAACTTCTCAATTAGATTAAACTAGGTGCTAAAAGAAAAACGGAGGCTCACAAGAAAGAGGTAGGACAGTCTGAAGGGTGTTTACGTTCCCTGGGGCTGGCAAATGCGTTCCAAGGGCTTTCTGACTCACCACGCCACGCCCTGGTAGTCACCGCTGTATTTCCTGCCGATCTGGGACATAGCTTTTGCAGCTGTTCTGGACACTCTCCTCTTGGACGCCTCTGTTAAAAACTGATCAGAGCGGGTGTTTGAGAAAAGACACATCATAGAGCCTGATTCTAGTCCAGTGTTCCCTTACGTAGCTTTAGAGGAAATCAAGGTCAAATGAAGATAACAAGACCCCCGAGTCTGGACTAGATCGGAGGGTTCTGAGGACAACGCAGGAGAAAGTGCGAGTAGGTGCTGTAATTTAAAGGCTGGTGTTCGTGTCTCGGCTCTGTCCTTTAATGTCTGAGTAACCTGAGTTAATCTGTTAATTAGAGTATAAGGTCCCTATCCTATAGCGAGGATTGACTAGCGATGGGTCAGCTGGGTCAAAGTGGCCCAGGAATTGTTCCATCACATCAGCAAGGAAGCAGAACAGCACAGAAGTTAAACGATGGCAACTTCGCACAGCTGCTTGAGTCTAGAGTACCCACTCGTACCTAAGTGTTCCAAGCTTAGAAGTTTCAGTGCACTACAACGGACTAGTAAGCAACTTCTGTTTCTTTACATTGTCTAAAATTATTATTATTTTTCTTTTACCTTTTCAGCATAGGGTACTCAAAAGCTTGATGGATTTGTGTACTTTACGTAGCCCTCGACACTACTGACCATGATCCTAACATATCTGTCGGTGTGGACTTGCCTCCTGAGATCTTCTTGCCTGAGCAAGCATTTCTCCATCCGCTAGTTAGAAGTGGACATTAAGGTCAAGTTCACAGGCTACTCTCTGCTGCTTCCAAGGTCGATGAAAGTTGTGAGATACTATAAGAGTGAAATACCCACTTTCCCCCAAAGCATTTGTCTTACAAAACCTGCATTTTCAAATGAGAGAATTATTGGCATCATTTGACCAATAAGGAAAACTGGCTCAAAGAATACTGGTAGCCGATCCAAACACAAACATCAAGGGGGCACTGGATTCAAATCTCAGGCCAAATACTGTTAGGTGGTATGTGTAACCAGAAAGTCTGAGCACTCCTCAGAAGGAGACATGTATGCCGTGGGGTGGGCACTCTCAATAAAAAGACTATTTTGGGTTCTAGGAAAATTATCCCCAGTCATTGGACAAGCCTTTGGACATGCCATTTACAGACTAGTCAAAGCTACCTTTTAAATGAAACTATATTTGAAGCTACATGTTGATTAATGGCTGTTGCAGAGTTAATAGAAAATCTCCAAGGCTTACCATGTTTTATATCTTTGTGGTTTAGAGATTGTTTCTACTCTCTTTACCCCTCTTTTCTTAAAAACTTCATATTATTTATTAAGGAGAGTGCATGGACCCACAAAGACTAGGAGGGTGTTGGAGTCTCTGGAGCTAAGGTTACAGGAGGTTGTGGATGCTGGGCAACAAACTAGGGTCTTCTGCAAGTGAAGCTCTTTTCATCACTGAGTACCCCCCCTTCCATCCCCAACAAGCATTATATTCTTATGGGAAACTGCCTTTGTCATTTCTACTTAGTGGTGAGCAGTAGAACTCTTTAAGAATGAATTTGTTATGATTATTTCCTCCTAAATTGAATAGTTCATTTATCTTTAAAAAAATGAAATTTTCTTCAAGAGGGATTTTGTCTGTGTCCTGGCTTTTAAAAAATGAACATTATTGATAATAGTTGGATCTCAAAGATAACATAGGTCATTTTGTCCAGCAACAAACATGTGTTCTTGCTTTAATTCATTTTAAATTATTATTATTAGCTTATTATGTGTGTTTGTGCATGAGATGTGAGTGTGGGAATGCATGCACTCTGGCTTGCCCTGGGAGCAAAGTCAGGTCATCAGGCTTGCACTGCAATGCCTTTAGCTGCTGAGACATCTCACTAGCTTTATAGATTTATATCGATATAGATAAAGAGATATAGATATATAGATGCATACATACATACATACACACATACATAAGTGATAGAAAGGTAGATGATAGACAGACTAACAAACAGATGATAGACAGATGGACAGATGTATATAAATTATTGGAGGATTATTTTATGCATACAATGTGTAATTATCAGAGCTGGGACTTACACTTGACATGCTTAATATAAATCTCATTCCTCAGGCAATTTTTAACCTAAAGGTGGTTTCAATGTCATAGGTTTGTGTTGATCTGGTAAGACAAATATTTCAAACATTTGAAGTGAGCAGCTCAGAAGAGTTTCCTTGGAAGTCTCTGCCTGTCTGCCTCCCTTTCCCCCTCTCTGTCTGTCTCTGTCTCTCTCTGTGATTTGCCAATTGGTTTAAACAATAACCAGGGCCTAACTTAACACTTACACATTTGCCTACACAGAGCGAGCCTGTTTCAACATAGACTGTAGAAGAAAAGACCAGAGGTGATTAAATAGGGTTTGTAAACACTCATTCTTCACAAGTCTCACCAGAGGGTCACATTACAGTTTGGGAAGCTATGCTATATACAGAGTTGGAGCTTTTCAAAAGACGACACTGTAAATATATAACCTGCAGACTTTCTCACTACTCTTTAAAAATTCTCGCTCCCATTGTTTGGTTATTTTGCTGAGGGCTATATGTTTGTACACATTAGTAACTAACATGTATGAAATATGAACTATATTAACCTTACATCACGACAAACGAACACGTATTAATGCTTAATGCATATGCGTGCGATCTACTTTCTGCCGGAGGCCATTTATCTGCAAATATTGCTGCAGAAGCCTAAGCTAGCTGCTCCCCAGCTGTCTCCAGATCACTTCAGGATGGATTTTCTCAGGCAGAGCATTTGCGTAGTTAAGATCTGTATCTTCCACATATTGTTAGGTTTCTGTACAGCTGGATCTGTCTCAGTTCACTGCCCCAGAGCAAACAGAAGCTATTAATATTTTAATGAATTACCTTTGGGGCATCATGAAAAAAAAAAAAAAAAAGAACAAAGCAATAAGATTGCCAGTTTCCCTGAGGGGTTGGGAAGCCTGGGGCAGTTTAATCTCCTGTCAGCCTTGGTCCTTGAAATGTTTCCCTCGTGAAGTCTCCACACTGTCTTGTCTGACTGGTATGTCTAAGGTGCCCCATTCTCAGCTCTTGCTTTCAGTTTTGCAATTATCTGTTTTGCTGCTGAAGAAAAAGAAACTCTCTAGGCGGTATTTGTAACACATTTTGAACCATTTGGGAAAGAGGAAAATGACATATTTAACCCAAGGTAAGCTAAAGCTACTTCCTATTTCCCCATGAAACAAAAGCCAGCGTTCAAGTCTGATATTAGGCTTGACTGATACCATGATGAAAGATTCATATTCTATTCCGCACCCGTCAAGACCCTCTTATGTGTCCCTGACAAAGAGACCCCCACCCGACTCCGCCCCACCCCAAACCACTGTGGGCCTTCCTGCTGCTTTTTCTTCAGGCTTGAGCACTGCATTAAATCTTGCTCTGGGGTTTTCAGGTCTTGAAGCCAGGTCTGTTGAAACCATTTTTGCAAGGCGTCACGGGGCCACTAGATGGCAGGAGCACACCGCCTAAGATGAGAGCCATCGCTAAACCCGTGGCTCGAGCCTCCCCTCCAAATCCAGGCAGATGTGGGGGAGGAGTTGCAGATTATTGATTGGTTCACTGACCCCTGTCTCCTCCTCTTCTCCTCTAGCTCTAATTGCAGCCCTGGATGCGGTTCTCCCATGGCTCCTCAAGTGCTCTGTCAGTGTGGGGTGGCTTCCCAAACTGTCCTGCTGGACCCTGTAAGTGGATCTGCAAGATGACGCAGCCTCTTCAGTTCAAGGTGGTCGGAATATCTTTTAACTTATCCAGCCCAGGAACCCTGAAAACTGTCAGAAAAGAGTCCTAAATATGACCCGGACTGGTTTTGTTTTGTTTTGTTTTGTTGTTGTTGTTGTTTTTTCCTTCTCGTAGGAATAAGCCTGCCTCTGGTAAACACACCTGGTTGTCTACCATCCTTGTCTGCTTGTTCATTTTCTCTTTCATTAAACGTGTATGTAGTTCCTAGTATGAGTTAGGCATCAGGAACACAGACAGGGTGAGGCATATTCAGGATGCTCAAGAAGTCTTCTGCTAAGGTACCAGAGATTTTAAAAGTCACTCTCTAGACAAGTGATGGTTGCTATGGTAAGGGTGGATGCAGGGCATGTTAGCTCGCACCTCCATGGTAGGCATAAGGAATACAGAGAGAGGGCTGGAGAGAGGGCTCAGAAGTTAAGGGCACTGACTGCTTCTCCGGAGGTCCTGAGTTCAATTCCCAGCAGCCACAATCATCTGATGCCCTCTTCTGTCCTGAAGCTGTACATGCAGGCAGAGCACTATATATATAATAATAAACAAATAAATCTTAAAAAAAAAAAAAAAGAATACAGAGACAGTAGGGACAACTAAGAGTGATCCAGGCAAGGACTGAGGGCAGTAAAATCCCAACCTAGCGTCTAACCAAGAGACTAGAAGAATCTGCAACTGAGGTGGGAGACAGTGCTGTGCTGTAAGTAACAAGTTATCTGGGTAAAATGAAGCCTGGAGTGAGGGCAGTGGATCAGGATTGGAGGCATGCCAGAACCAGATTGAGATGGTCTCCTGGTCTCCTGGTCTCCTGTGCCATGACAAAAACATTTCTGCCTGATTTTCCTTTGTCAGTGGAGATCAGTGAAAGGTCATGTAAAAGGCAGAGCCCAGTTCCCAACCAACCTTTATTGACGGATCATTCTGAAGAAAGTAAGAGAGAGGCTAGTAAGAAAGTCAGGCAGAGAGAGGGAGAGAGAGAAAGAGAGAGAGAGAGAGAGAGAGAGAGAGAGAGAGAGAGAGAGAGAGA